>OZ017776.1:5193200-5939727 GCA_963969385.1 Philonicus albiceps | reverse complement strand
TTACCTTTTCCACTCTTGTTCATGTTGTCGCTATTTTAAATCTCACATTTTGGCGCACTAATAACACTCACCTAATTCGCAGGACCTCATAAATTCATGGCAATGTTGTGAAAGGGAAACGCAAAACCCTGCTTGATATATTTCATATGTTGCGGTTGAAAAACGCCGGGGGTAGGAAATTCGTGACAAATTCAGGTGGAGGATGTTAAGGACGGCGAAGTGTTTTTACTTGCACATGGCACGAAAGTTGGTTCAAAGTATAAACAAAACTAAAAAAAAAAAAAATTCAAACAATTAACTGCATGCAAAATATCGCGTCGACTGAATGTGGAATCGAGATGAAAACACGTAAAATATGTAGGAAATTATTTAAAGTGTCGTCGTCGCGCAAACAAATTTGAAATCATTTGAATTTTTAATTTAATAACATTAGCAATTTGTCAAAGCTCTTAAACTTGATTTAGTGATATGAAACTAAATTGCAATATGCAGGAGGCATCATGAATTCCCACGATGAATATAAAAATTTTTTAACCATACACTGGTAAATATGGTGATATTTTATTTACGAGAGATTAGTTTTTTCTTTATATTCCATCTAATCGAAACCCATCATTAATTATATTAATCATACATGATTGTGTGTTTTTAAAAAAAAGCTACACAATAGACACGAACAAAGATTTTATCATATTTTATACAAAAAAGAAAATTATTTACTAGTTGTAAAAAATCTGATTTCGGAGACATGAAATCACAATTTAAAAAACATAATTTCAACTTTAACATGTGAAAAAATTATTTGCCCTGCAAAATAGATCGATCTATTGATTGATATTTTCTCTTTATATGAACTAACTACCTATTTCCTTTTAATTTTTACTAATAGCATTTACACCAGAAATGCGTGCTTGTCCTCAATATATATTAAACGGTGTTATCGTTAAAAATATACTTTTAAAAGTTCAAAGTATCCACGTAAAATAAATCTTAATTTAAAGTTGCATTTATTCAAAAACAACACTTAACCGTTCGGTGTTTAAATGAATTTTTGTTGATGTCCGGTATTATTTCATAAATTTGCAGTAAGAGGAAGGGAACTATGAATTCTATTATAACTTTTGCATTTATCAATTTCGTCTTTCGTACAAGCGCATCAAGGAATAATTCAACTTCAAACGAACAATTTTGTTTTAAACAACATTAAAGAATTTTCGTTAAAGATTTGTGAAAAATATATTTTACAATAGGATTAGTGTGTGTTGTTTTTGCAGCAATGCCTTTTAGGAAGCGCTTAAATGAAGCAGAGCAGCTTGCTATAAATTTGTTGAAAGAAGACGACTATTCCAATAGGCAAATAGGTAGCAAAATTTGGTCAGTCTGAATGTGCAATCAAGAATTTTTTGCAAAAAGGCAATAGTTATGGCATTAAGGCTCCAACAAAGAGCAATACAAAATTGTCCTTGCGTGAAAAAGCCAAAATTCGAAACGATGCAACGACAAATCTGCTAGACAAATTATAGCTTAATGTAACATTTCGTCACATTGCGCATGTTTTAAGCACTTCGTCGAATATAAAATGGAAGAAACTCAAAGGAAAACCACGATTAACTGCCGTTCATTCAGAAATACCTCAAAAAATTGTAGTGCGATCATATGAATGTCTACCACTGTATACTAAGGCAAAGCACCTGAAACACTGGTTGAACTTAGCTCAATGTGTTCAGGCCTACACAGATTAATTACTACATATGTTTTGTTTTATTTACCATTATTTAAATGAGAGAGACCCTTAACCATTGAATAAGGGGATAGGTTATAAAAATTTATATTATCAATTAGTTTTCTAAGAAAATAACAATGAAGGGAAAACAAAATTTTCCCAAATTTATGTGCATGTCTCGAGTATTGTAAATAAATTAGTTTACCATCCTTTCCAAACAAAAAATTTTCATTATGGTTTTATGATAGCTGTGCTACTGTCTAATAAATATATTTATGAAAAAAAAAAAGAAACAGAAATAATTTCAGTATACAACGGGTATTAATACTCGACCGGATGTTTGCGTAAGTTTTTTAAACGGGTATTTTAACCCGACCGGACGATTAAGTGTTAAGAGATGCTTAAACATTGCTGTGGAGACACAAATTTAAATAAAATGCTTCTTAATCTAACCAGAGTGTTCTAAATTTGGAAGAAATTTTCTTAATTTAGAAGATTTCGCTCAAAAGTAAAATAATAGAAGGAGCATATTAGACTAAAAACCCAAAAGTCCCAAAATTGATTCAAGCTTAACCGATATTGAATTTTAAATGAAGAAATGTATTTTATAAACGATTTTAAAAATTTTCTAATTAATTATGTAGTTTAGTTTTTGTATACAGAATAAAATAAGTCTTTCTTAATCTGGGTAATACTGAAAAACTTTTAAATTATTATTAGAATATACAAATTCTAGTTAACAAAAAGAAAAATAAATAAATAAAAGCAATGATTTAGGAGAAGCCGCAAATACTACCCTAATTGTATATTTTAATTAACATTCCCTGATTTCTGAATCCGATTTCCTGCGATTTATTATTAAGATTCATGACTCGTCCCAATCGTTAGGGAGAAAATTCGGGAAACAGCACAGTAAAGAAATGGATAATGTTTTAAAGATCATAGAGAAAATTCCTGGCAAAATATGTTCAATGATATTTTTTTAATGCATTAAAGCTTCAATGATGTTGAGTGTAAATTAAATAAAAGACTATAAATAACCGATACAAAGTTGGTTCGGCAGGTGTATCCTTCATTGAGACTCCTGTTACCAATTACACGTTAAATGTGTGTCAGGTATGATGTGATAAATTTAAACTACAGTTATTTTCGATTAAATCGATTACTGCTAATTAAAGTGTAGATTTTGATGAACATTTTTTTGTTATAATAGCGCCTCTTTAATACCGCAAATTTTTTACAATCGATGTCAGAAATTTTTCTAATCATAAGAGCGAATTGCTAACAAATACATATTTGTGCTTTAAATCAATAAATTTATTTAATTTAAGCACAAAACAACGTGGAAAACAACATTGGTTTAAAGGAAACTAGTTTTTTATGTAATTGTGTTTGATCAGTAACATATATAAAGTGAGCGGGACAATTATTCTGAATCGAATTCTGAATAGACCGTGTTTTTACTATTAATTAGTTGTGGATAATTGAAATTTGTCACTGTTATTTTTATTAAAAATTAAAGGTTCAAGTAAATTTAACGAGGCAATTTAGTCATAGACTGTTTTGCAAATTTAACGTGAATTTATCATGTTTTATTTTATTTACAATTTGTAAAATTTTCCATGTTTTTCTGACTACCCCTTATTTTATTTCTACCACTTATTTAATTCTACTTTAAGACTGGAAAATATAAATTCGATTTTCGTATTTTATAGGGGCCTTAATATTATTAACAATTGTACCGATTTGTCCAACAGTTCGTGCAATTCTTCAACGTGGTATTAAAATCTTTTGGGAATGCCGGAAAAAATCCAATAAATCATTTTAATTTTTAATAAGCCAAGGGAGATTACATTTCACACTAAATGAGAAAATTTCTTTACCTAAAATTAAAATCTTTTTTTGTACGGTCCTTACGAAATACTCTGGTAATTGTAATATTCCCCCAAGGGAAATGTTATAAAATGCTTGTTTGTTTTTTACACATCGTAGGGTGGTACAAAAAGGAGAAATGAGCGATTGGCAACAGGAAAACCGATTACTTTTAAATTCGATAGGGATTTTTTAAATTTCTCATCCACGACACACAGGCCTGCAAATTTGGGTAATAAAATAAAAGAGTGTATCCTTTTACATTTTTCCTTTAAATATTCAAAATTAATTTAAAAAAAAAACAGCTAATTTTGAATTTAGACTACATAACACTTTATATTTTTTTTTAGATTATTACTACCGTGTATGATAATGAAAGAATGTTAGTTGTTCTATTCTCTCTGTCTTGTATTCCGATGTTTGATCATGTTGACATTGGTTCTAACAAAACTTTTTCTTTATATATGTGGGGCATTAACCCATTGCACTAATCTGTCATATATTGCCATAACATTCGCCTACGACAAATTTATTTTTATTACTTAACTACTTGTTAGTGGACACTTCTGTGCAAGGTAATTTTAAGCTTATTTTTCCGCATTTTTAAGATATATATTAAGGATACTGTAAACCTAAAACCTCCTCTACCCCTCCCTTTTTTGTAGGATTTCATCTGGGGTGCAAGTAGGTTTGCCTTATTACGGCAAACCTTATGTTAATTGATCCGACCTAACTTCGATGCCCCATCCGAACCTTTTGACGAAATGCTCCATTTAAACTTATCTGGCCCTGATGTTTTTAAATTTCCATTCAAAATGTCATCCATATATTTAGAGTTTATGTAAACATTAATAATGAATTAATTATTAATAATTTGTCGTGGGGCATATTCCAACCCCGCAGAATTTTCAGCGTGAGGCGTTTTCTTGCTAATTATGGCTTTGTCCTATATAAACATAAAGGGATTCATTAAAAACAAGTTTATTTAATCATAAAAGTGTGCCCACACCATGGAATGTCTTCAACAAAACAGTACAGCACGGAACGTAGTAATAATTAATTATATAAAAATATTATTGCCCTTGTTTGAGTGGCTAATCCGAACCGGATTGTTTGATTGATGCCCAATGACATATAATACAAAGTACTGCTCACGTACGTGAGTTCCTATAGAAGTGGACAGGGCGATTTTTGTTTCCTGATGGCTACGATGTGCGTTCCAAAATTGTGATGAATTTTAAACTTTTAGCTTTAAAAACAATATTTTAATTATGCGTTAAAATTCTCTGTTTGATATTGCTAGTAACTTTATTCATCTTGAAATTATAATGGAGGATTCTAAATCGTACAAAAACAATTTAAAACTTTCCCATTTAACTCGACATTTATCAATTAAAATCATCGAATTAGAGGACCCGGTTAAATCGTATCCAATTTTGTTTTTCTGGAGCATCTTACGAGAACGGATTATGCCTATGCCTAGAAAGAATTTTGATTATATCAAAATGTAAACAAAAATTAATCCCGGCCGCTGGTCTCATTTCGTGATCCTACCCTAACTTTTAGGTAGAGTGAGAGATCTTCTCTCGTCCCCCTCAAACAGTCCGGTTGTCCTTTGGTGGATGCTTGAGACAGGAGATTGCCTGATCTCTAATACAGAGACCAACCAACCAATGTGCTGAATTGGCTGAACTACATGTCCTTACATCGCCTAAAATATGTTTAATTGGGAAAAGTTTTTACCACTTTTTGAAGGAGAAGTTGTTCAACTTTGTTTATAATGTTGGGCTAGAATTACTACTTACTCTAATTTTTCAGTGCTGGATGTTTTGACAACTGCAAATCGCACTCATAAAAAATAAAGTTAGCCAGGTTGGGTGAAAACCAGACCGAGAGAGATGTGGCGGACAAGAAAAAGAAATGTGATGGAGCGATCTTCGTTAGTTCATCACTGCATTGGAGAAATGGCATTAGTTTATATTTTTATTAATTTTTAAAACTATTTAGCAACAAGGAATGTATAGTACAACTATTATGATATTAATGAATACTCTGCAAATTGAAACTGAATGTTTTGATTGATATCACAAATGATCAGTTCAACTGTCGCATGTACAACAGTTTCTTGGTGGAAAATTTCAGACAAAAATAATTACTTAATAACGGAGAAGAACAAAACTTAGGTTTATGCAATTAAAGGGATTAATTATACCTAATCTCGACGCTAAAGAAAAGTCTCCATAGAAAAGTATCTACTTAAGGAATAAGAAAGCCACTGTCTGTAGTCTGTAGTTGGGCGACAAGACGACACTTCTTCAGCAAGTGAGCACAAAAAAAAACTTGTTCAAAAAGCTATAAAGATATTTTTCAAATAAAGAAAAACCAGAGTTCGCAGACAGCCCAAACTGCGAAAACAAACAGCCACCGGATCTGAATTACAACTTGAATGAGTCTCCTTTTTTTTTGCAAACGTAGAGCTGTCTCAACAAGTCGAGACTTTTAGAATCCTTCCGTGCCACCCAACTTTTATGGACTTCATGCATTCAGGAGAGATTCAATTTACTGTTTGCGGGTGAAGCAAAGATTCGTTCAGAATCCGACACTCTGCTTGGAGCGTGCAGTCCAGGAAATAAACAAACATAATTTTACGGGCCTTTAAAAACTTAAGAATGCCAATAAACTCGACCGTAAAAGTCCCAAAGTGAATGGAGGAGCCAAGTCCAGAGCAGGGCGCAACAAAAAGAGTCGCCAAGAATAGTTCCAGAGTCAGATTCCAGTTCACGCAAGCAATCGATTGTTCTCGGGATTAAGAAGTGTAAGTATATACACAAAAGGTGCTCCCGGAGCCCCGCAGAAAGGAGTAAAACTCCCCAAAAAAAAGCCCGTGACATTTGCGACCACCATATTATCATCTTATCGCATTCATCATCCATCTCAAGTGGGAGCCAATGGGGCACAGCCGGGAGAGGCAGCAGAGATGGAAAGAAGACAGCGGCGTCCCGTCTCTGGAAGCCGTATCCTGGCCGAATCCCGGCTCCGATACTCAGAGCACCCCACAAAAAACATACGGAGGAGCCACATACAGCTAAACGGAATCGGAACTGTCGAGAGGATTCAAGAAAAATCAATTTCTTGTACTCAGCATGCCAGGCAGCATCATCGCAGCATCCCAGCAGAGTCTCATTCACGGCTCTCAGCGGCTTGTGAGGTAAAGTGAATATGTAAAATGTAAACAGGACGCGCGCGGTCACGTAAAATTTCGCGTCGATCATTTAAAACAAAGGACAATGGGGAGAACTTTCTATTCTTGCTCTCCGGCCTCCCTGTGCGGGGGGAGGCCCCCACCCGCTTCTTCTGGATGAAAAAAAATAATTCATTGCGATTTGCCATCATTGTGGCATTTTGATTTTTATTTATTCATTTAATTATTTTATTTATTTATTAATTTTATCTTTTTTTCTTTATTACTTTTCAAGATGATTTTTCTCACCTTTAGGACCTATCGTCCGACTAATCCATATCCGCAATTTATCCAATCGAGGGTTTCTACAGAACCAAAGCGAATCTCCTCAATGATTGCTATTTAAGATTTAGCCGTTCAAAACCGGCTATTTACAAACAAACGCACCGCCGCGATATTATTTTAACCACAATTGCACAACGCCCGCGATCCGCGGCCGAGCCGAGTCCACTTGGGTGCAGGCGGAAACGCAACGGATTAATAGCGGCCTATTGTGTAATCCGGGCTTAAGCTTTCTTCATGCATCGGGCCCGACGAGTGACATGACACAGTCATCCGGCCGTCCGCCGCGATTCTTGCACTTTATCTCGGCAAGCACCACAGCAACTTGCTTCTTCGCACCGTACAAAAAAAAAAAAATATATATAAATAAATAAATAAAAAGAACAAAAATAATAAAATAATAAGAAAAGAAAAAAACGGGTGCGAAACAAAAAAATAAATAAATGTCGGGGGCGCTTTATTAATTGATTAATTTATTGTGATGGCCCTCCGCGCCGCGGCACTCGCCCGTTTTTTTGTTTTGCGCCCTGACGAAAATTATCTTGCACGGAAAATCACTTCAGTCGATAAAAAGTTTTGCGTGCACACACAGCGGCAGACTCTCGCCGTCCCGTCCGTCGTTGGAAGTTATTCCGTGTGTCGTGCATTAACTTTACTACACATCGTTAGCTCAGGCCGCGTGCTCGCTCTCTCGCAGAACGTAAGTGCGCCGAAATACCTATAAAAATTTTATATCCATCTTCGTCTTGCGGCCGTCCGCCACCCGTCTCTGAGTGAAATGAAGCGCGAGCGCTGTGACAAATGGCAAGTGTGTGTATGTGTGTGCGCGCGCGAAGCACGGCCAACAGGAACAAAATCCACGAAAATCGTCGTTCAGCGAGCGCTCCGTCGCTGAAGGACAAATATTGCCGGATTTATTGTGTTGGTAAGCGATTTGGCACACACACACACACACACACACGTTATGACGCCCGCCACACGCTATTTCTGTGTGTATGCGTGCGTCGCACACGGCCACCACACAGCGACGCAGCGCCGTGAATGCAGTGCGAATGCGAGAGATCATTTACCTAGGGAATGAGTGCGGCGGTACGTGCGGTGCGGGAACCCCGGACGGGAACGAACGGGATTAGGTTTGATAGTGCCAGGAGAGCGCGCTGGATGTGGTCCTTCCTTCACTTTCCCAGTTGTCGGTTCAACGGATGTTTCGTGTCTTCAGAATTCGGTGAAATGTCCCTGACCGTATCAACGGAATCATCCCTTCAATGTGTCGGGATTTCTATTCTCCCGTTCGCTGTGCAAAGCACAGAACAGCACACATCTTTTGGAAAAAGGTGAAACAAAGTGAAAAAAAGCAACGACCAAGAAGGCCGGTGGAATGAATGCTGCTGTTGAACGATTCGAGCACATCTTTTTTACGCCATTTCTTCAGATTCTAATCATCGCGCCAAAGAAGTTAAATTAGATCATTGCCAGATGAAAGTTTGCGTACTGAAATCTGATATGTCGCAAGTCTTTTCTTCGATTTACGTTGAAAATCTAATTAACGAGACTCACAACAGCTGCAGGTAATGAATTTATTCCATTAAACGATTGGCACTGATCGTTTGTTTTCAGTACTTTATCAGATTCGATACGGGGGACCGACAATTATCAATCTGATTATTAAAGCGATACGAGCACGATAAAATACATTAAAATATGAGATTAAAACAGACAAGCAGGAGTTAAAAACGATTTGTCAATAGAAGAGGATTTAATCCTAATCAATATGGATTTTAAAGCAAAAGTAACATCGCTACAGCTACATATATGATGTGAACTATAAAAGCAATATATAAAAAAAAATATTTTAAAAAAATTCTTTTTTTTATTGTTATAAATGATTTATAAGTTAAAATTGAAAAAGTTAGACAAGTACAATGATTTTAGTGATGCGGGGGTGGATTCGCTCGGGAAACACCACTAACTTGTATTGTCACCGAAATTATACATGTTCTCCAAATTTCATTGAGTTTGGTAAAGTCTAAGTATAAAACATTTTGCATTGCAAGATTTGACGACACGTAGTGTAAGTTAAATAAAAGAATTTAAAAAAAAAATACAATTTTAGATAAAAACAAATATGTAGGAGCAATTTTTGTGGATGGATAGAAAGGCATTTGATACCGTGGATATTGGAGCATTAGACGAAGATCTTGGGGAACTAAGTATACGAGAAAAGCTATTCCGGCTATTAAGGGATTATCTAGAGCATAAGGATCATTAAATAAATATTAAAATAAAAATTGGCATACCTCAAGGAATAATATTAACATACTGACAGCTACGCGCATTAATTATTTTTTGTTATTTTCTCCGTCAGGCCACGCACGCTGCTTAGAAATACCCTGTTATTGTGTTATAGCAATGCCAAGAGCACAAAATTGAAATTTACTCAATGCAGGTGTTTAAACATATTGAGACGATTGTTTCTTAAAAGTTATTTACGTTTAGAACGAATGGAAGATGAAAATTCATTCAATACGTGAAATGCCAAGTCTATCGTTTTTGCTTTTATACTGTCAGTCACTGATAACTGATGCGAACCGAATGGAAAGTTCAGTGCCAGTCACTGGTGACGAGTTATAAACCAATAGAAAAGAACATACTACATATCAAAAATTAAAAATCTTATTACAATATAAAAATATTGCCGTTAGTAACTTATGACCTCATAATATTGAGTCAAACCAGAATAAAGCACCTGGAAATTATATCAAGTTTGTTTACGCAACCTTAGTATACCATAACTGCTATTTTATATGAAAGTCCAGACAAATTATACTTGAATAGAGATGGAAAAGGCTAAGGCATTTTATAACATTACAAAAAGGCATTCGAATGTGTAGATAGTTCAGAATAAGGTGAATGATTCCGGCAATATGCTGGGAAGTGCGACATAAATGTATTAATATTAGTACAGTTAATTGTTCACCTAAATTATATAACTGAGCACAACATGGCAAGTTTACGTAAAATTGAAATAGCCAAATGCCCTTTTAATTACAAATGAAGAAGACTATGAAAGTTGAAGGCAAGAAAGGCAGCAGTAACCATAAAAAACTCGTTACATCAAGCTCTCGTAGAATTCTTGAAAATGTATAAAAACGGCAGAAGGAAGTTTCAAGAGAAATGAAATCCTTCGAAGAGCATTTATCAAACGAGTGCGAGTATAGGGTGTCATTGGAATGATGCAAACAATAAAATAATAAAAAATTCGTTAAAAAACAAACTACATAATCTATGAAAAAAGAGAAAGAATAATCTTGTTAAATTTTGCTTACCCATACAAATAAATGATAACGTAACATACCGAGAAAGACTAAAAAATTATTGACATCATTATGTTATAAGTAAGTTTAACACGAATCATCAATTTAAAGTGAAAAGTTCGAATAATTTTCAATTGTGTGTAGAAGTCAAAACTGGCAAAATACAATAGAAAATAATGATTTTAATTTAATGAACCAATTAAAACTGACTGTATCTCGCGTAATTCAATATATCCAACTGAAAATTAGACAACGCCATATATTGCTGTACAAATTAAGTAACACATGTGTGTAAATATACAAGCTACTTTTTATTCTGCATCGCAATTGTGAAACAAGAGAAATACGACATGCTGCTAAATAGTCTAGTTTAACAAAATTAATAGTAAAAATGTTCTTTTGATGGTCTGAGGAGATGAAAATATAGCGGGCGGTTTTCCGTAAAGTATGGATAATAGCAACATATGCAAATATGATTTTACGAGAGTAATTTATTTATCTTTTTTGGTTTGTCCACATTAATAGATCTGACAAAAGATTGAAGTAAATGATTACAATATCAATGCGTGAAACTATGATATAAAAAAAAGAAACAAACCGACTGCACAAATAACTGATATGAGAAAAAAACAAGCTGTCGAATTCCATTTGAGCAATGTTAAATGCGCCATGAAATACTGTTTTGTTTAATCTTAGTTTAAACATGTTTTTTTGTTGGTTAGAAACAGATTAGATAGAATAAAGAATGAATCTAATTAGATTTAATTTTTGTGAAGTTTTCACGGCTAAACTATCAACTCAATTTAAATACAAATTAACAGGGAGGACTGGAATCCAGGAATAATTATTATATATATTGCATGTGAAAAGGGAACTCGCGAACAACAGGTAGTACCTACACTAATTAATAAATTTTATTTTATCCCACATAGACGTGTTTCGGAAATATTAAATTTATTAAATACATTTGTTACATACACAAATAAATATATATAAACATTTGAACTTGTTTCATTAAGGCCTTTCATTTTATACCGATATCGATGTGTTTGGATAAAAAAAAATCATATTTATTCTTAAAAAGTTGTAAAGCCTATAAAACTCCCACGACTTAGACGAATCTAATTTAATAAATTAAAATCAATAAAGGCTGCAAGAAGCGCAAAATAAACGGGAAGATATACATACATTCGACAAACATTACCCTTCTTCCGGGGCAATCGGGTAATAAGCAGAGATCTTCAAATGTTTAGCAGTACATTGATTGCTTCAAGAATTTGATTCTTGACTACGATGAAATTACCGAACTTCTTTTAAAGAAAGTCTTATATCTAATTGCATAATTGTTGGTATGATGGTATGGATAAATTCAAATTTAGTCATAGCGATACACTTTTAGGAAAATATTTATATTATAAATGATCAAAGTAAACCATTAACTACCCAGAAAATGAGGTTAAAATAAGTGTAAAACTTTACTATGAACATTTTTGCAATTTACAAATCACCAAATATTTCAAAATCAGATAGATTCCGTAAAGAAATTCATTCACACGAAGTAAATTGCTTCTAGAAAAAAAAAGTTAATGCAAGCGAAAGAAACAAGTTTGCACCTGTTTCTACCTGGTAATTCCCCATCATCCCAAACAGCAAGAGCACCGGTAGTTTAGGCGCAATGACTGGGTAAAGAATCTGCACAGTGCAAACGGGTGGGCATGGGGCGACCTTAAATTACAGAAAAACTTTCGTGATGCAACTCTTCTGAATCGCAGTGTTGAGCACGTCTTCGGAGACATCATAAATGCTATAGAAAATAAAAATAAAATAAAATAAAAATGAAGACCATCCCGTTCACTGTTGGCAGAATAAATATTCGTTCCCACAGGAAATGGCTCACCAATTTGATGCTTTACAATTTCGTCCTAAAGAAAAGAAAAACTTCGGGAGGCATTTCCTTGGCCATGCTCCACATCGCCCTCTCACAGCGTGCGTTCCCCTTTTTATCGAATGCGAGCGTGCTCCAATCATTGAGAACGATGAGCGTCGGAGTTGGACCGACAAAAGGTAAAAACTGAAGCGATTTGACCGGCGGCGGTAGCGGGATACGAGTTGGCGGCTCCGGTGAGTGATACGTGACACGGTGTGGTGTGTGCGCATAGAATCATGGAACCATGGAATCATAGAGACACTGAGGTACTAAGTTACTTAGACAGACCGGGCATAGGGCATGTGTTCCTTGCGCCCGCACCATCAACGGCGGTCCCACGGGGTGCCGTTTTTTCTCTATCAAGTGCTCCTCAACTGCGACAAAGGTGTGCACAGTAGGAGCGGAGAAGACATCGCCGAGACCGAGAGGAATTTGAATATGGAAAAGATGCCAGCGATGAGCGGGTTCGCTGATTGTTTTACTTTTACTCCTGCGCCCCATTTGCAAATCGGGTAGTCTGCGACCATTTCTCAACTAATAGAAATTCAATTACTTAACATATTTTAACTAATTACCGAGGAAAACTGTACCCATACCAAAAAAAAAAATATATATATAGAATTGTACCATTTATTTGGAGATCGTAAAGTATTAAGTCGCTATTAAAAACAAATATAATTGAGATTTTTTTTTCTATCAAGAAATAAAATGGACAAGAGACTGATGGTTCATGTGTATGCAAAATTTTAGCTTCCTCGATAATGAGAAGTGTGCCAAAATCGATTTTCAAAATTTTATTGAAGGATGAATGGGGGTTGGGCTAGTTGAAAAAATCAGGATCAACACAGCATTGCGAATGTAATTTTTTAATCATCGTGTAATTAACATGTTTCTTGAACCCGATTAGATTTAGCTGAAGGAAATAATTGGAATATCATTAAGACCTGTTTTTCATAAGGTATCATAGATCCGAGTATGGACCAAAATAGAATGTTTGAACCGTCCACTAAGTAACACCTGACTGTCTTGATGATTAGAACCACTTTAGGACTAAAATAGTACAACTAGACCGTTCAAAATAAGTGGAATTTAATAAAAAAATTCCTGATAGAACTGAATCAGGACAGTAACAGAACAACCATAAATTTATTAAAGGTTTATTTGAAATCTTAGTAATGGTATATTTTATATTTGAATAACTGGGAGCAGTAGTGATAAAATAGCGATAAAGTAATTTCTTGAAGTTAATTATATAAAATATATTTTGTATTATCAGTTTCCACATAAGATACTCCAGATCAGATGAACCTGATTAGTTCCAAATTCCTGGTCAGAATCTGAGAAATACTGCGTTACATGCCTTACATTATCCTCATCGGCCATATCCGACCTGCCCTTGACTATGTTCAGGCGATTTTTCCTAGTCGGGATGGATACTTTCAAATTTATGACCTATGAATGGCTCCTCTCCCAAAGTAGAAAAAAAGGTGGTTGAGAATTACGTATTTCAGTTCACGAGTTGAAGTTTGAATTGATTACAAATTTTAAAAATTTTGCTATAGATAACAAATTGGAAAATCCAATTCAATGCAAAATTCCAGGTCCAGATCATTAAAAGCAATTATTCTCGATCTGTGGTCACAGCCTTTTTTATCTATGTTTTAGAAAATTTTATTATGATTTTAAATTTAAACATTGTTACCATTTCAAGGAAAATAGAGTAGGCACTAAAAGCATAACCTCCACCTGAATCCACTTATGGAAACAAATTGATTAAATAATTTTTTAATAAAAATGTCAACAGTAATTGAAAGGTTTTTGCGTTTTCAGTAACTCTTTTGTTCGCTCTCTTTTTTCTAGAATGAAGGAAAATTTCCAACAAGTAAATTAAAATAGACAGACAATTAAAATAAAATGAATGAATCAAATGCAAATGTATAACAGAAGTTTAAAAACAAAATTTTGTCAAGTGTCTTGTATCATTTACCCCTACTACTCTTCCCTTTTTTTTTCAAGTCCTACCACCAACATTTTAATTAATTTATCGAAGGTAGCAAATTCGATGAAAGCGACAAACTAAAAATAATTTAAATCAAAGCAGAATCGTCCGCACTGGGCAGAGTTCTGGGAAAATTGGCTGCCCTACTGTACAACAGTTCTGGTCCGGTGACGGCGGACGAATGACCGTCCTTCCTCCGGGCGAAATTGAATTAAATTTATTTATTATTTCGTGAGGGGGGCGGACGTTTATTGATTTTATTTGTGTCATACCGGACGGTGCATTGGTAATCGCCTGACCTCCGGTCATAGATGCTTTATGAGATTTCACTTCGGTGATTAGTGACCACATGTTGCTACAGCTTACATTGTACACTGACGAGATGATGATAGTGCGGAATTTCCCATTTTAGAAACTCGACACTTTATTTAGGGAGCTTCGCGATATTTAACTTTGATTTGAAATTTCCATGGAGATCTCTCTCTTTGAGTTGCTGCAAAGGGCTACCATACAGGCGATAAAGTCAATAGGTCTGCTTTAGTTTTAGATTGCTAATAAACACAATTAGCCATTCACTCCGTAAAGTGAGGGAAGGTATGTTAGCACTTTGATAGGAATGTTTAATTGGGTGGGATATATTTGCTGAAAGCCAATATCAAATAAATTTATTTGATTATAGCGTTCATGGAATTATTAGTCCAATTATGGGTTCCGTGTGAGGAATGACATAATGTTTGTCAAGTAGTAATTAAATAACGACGTAACGATAATTAAATTAAATAAAAAAAAACAAATTTCATTCTCATTTGCATGTCATCAATATGTATATATTTCATATAGAATGTTTTCGTGATCAACCAGGAGGTGAAAAACGAGACCAAAATCAGCAAAACATTGTATGAATTTTATTTTATTAAAGACGCTTTCTACAATCTTGTACATAAACATAACTAGGACCACTTATGTTTCAGGTCCATGTGTGAACTTTAGCACTCTCTATCTATTATCAAAAAGTGCTGTACAAAACTATTTGATAATTATTGATAAGAGAACAACCAGTTCCTGATTTAACATTTAAATTGAAGCCCTTTGGCTCTTAAATAAATCCTGATTTTTTTGTTTTTTTGAGATTGACGTTACTGAGAATTCTCAGTCATTACTTTCGTCATAGTTTTTCATTCTTCGAATGCCAATATTTTCAATTCCCATGTATTTTATGACTTACGAGCTGATACACGATCTCCTAAAATTTTCTGATTGCTGTCTATTTAGGCCTTTTTGTTGATCCTTCATATTTTGTTGCTTCAAGTATGTTTAGACGGGCTTTGAATTGTCCTATTAGAAAATTGTTCGAAAAAGCGAAAGAATCAATAAAAGGCACAAGAAAAGAACATAAAAACACTCTAGAGGATTGTCTTTTTTATTAAAATATTAAAAAAGCCACTGAAAATGTTTTTCATGAATTATGGTCACTAAGTGATAAATTAATAAGGTAGTAAAGAAAAGTTTGAAAACAATTTTCATTAAGTTTTCCGCTATCGGAGTCCTTGAATGAGTTTTTCAATTAACTAGTTTTTAATGGAGGGGAGAAGGAATCTTCTATAATAAATTACTTTTATCTTTTTAATCTTCCCGTGTTGAGTATCATAACAGAAAAAAAGGTAACGCTTATGAATTGACGATTTATTATTGCGTGGCCGATAAAATACAATTTGGGTTTTCAAATAGTTCGAAGAGTTCGAATTTTAAGAGGTGCTTACTGTAAAAGTATTATATTTTTCCTTTATTAAATCCATTATTGAAACAAACGCAATGTTTATTGTATAATAGTACGCAACTTTAAATAAATTTAAAGTAGTGGTTAAATACTCAGTTGAAATTTCTGAGTAAACTAGTTGTAACTTAAAAAGTGTTTAACTTATCAAGAAATTCTTTTGAGAAAACCGCGTTTAAAATATATTTTTTCGCGTGAATTTTAGATAATGCTGTTATTATGGAATCTTATTGCGAATACGTTTATATCAAATTGTCGGGAAACATTTCAAAGGAATTCTCCAAATTCTGCCTACACTGGGAAGGTTTTTGCCCTTTTAACACTAGAACTACCGCGCGCAAGTCTGTAATTTTAACAACTTTCTGCACCTTTAATTTATTACGCTTTCAAATTTGAATAAATAATTATTAATGGAAAAAGATTTTTGAATATGTGGTAATTTTCAATTCTATTTAACTTTGGCATAAATCAGAAGAGAATTACTAAAATATACATTTAAATGAAAGAAGGAATTGAGTACTAGTCAAAGTGACTGGTTTTGGTAGTTCTAGTGTTAAAAATGAATAAATTTCACTTCACTAGAAACCACAAATATTACATAAAGATGTACTGTTCAAATTTTTGTTTTTGATGCCCGCAATTAAATAACTGTCTCAGTGGAAAAAGACAATAATCATAATTTAAATTTTTTAGGTAATGCATTAGTAAAGAATGGATAAGATTTAATAGTCTGAAAGTCCATGAATTTCAGTGGTACATGGAATAAGTTGCAAATTAATTTTAGGAAGCATTTGCTCCAAGGGTTTCGTTGTATAGTATTCCCAAAATTTAGGCTATTGTAACAACCGGGATGCGACGAATAGAATTAAAATATGGTTGTTTGCTATTAAAAAAAAAACTACATTAAAATTACTCACTGTAGATATGTGCAAAACATGTGACGACTCTTTCATTTCAGTAATTTCACGGTTCAAAGCAAACTCAAATGACTTGCTCTTATGATGAGTCTATTACCCTCCACTATCCAAAAACTGCCTTTGTTTTGACTGCTTCGAAAAATTCGCTAAAATTTTTTCACCTCTGATGATTGCGATAAACTTCGAGAAACCGACGCATCTAATTTCCATGTAATTTCTCACAAAGAGACTTCGACATATTCACATGGAGTCCGAGAGCCCCGCTGTATGTTCCCACAAGCACGGAAAGAGCTCCCGGGATCGAAAATTAAGTGTCGAGTTGAGCCACCTCTGCTTCCTCAATGCCGGGGAGCATCCGAGTTGAGTTGGGGCCGCCGCTGAACATGAAGCAAATTGCGAGCAGCCGCCACCACAGCCAGATGTATCTGTCCGTCGTTCACGAGATTCAGATTCCGATCTCCGCGGGAAAACAACAAGCATCTCCCCCCACCCCTTCTTCGGACGGGTTAGGTTCGATTGTATCGGAGAATTCTTTCCTGGCAATTTCTGAAAGTTTCATATTTTTTTTCGAAACATTTTTACCAAGGCACAGGCACAAGTCGTGGCTAGTGCGGGATCCCCGTAGACAAAGGTAAACACGTCCCGCGATAACAGGACCAGTACGGAGGATAATAAGGCAATTATATTGATCTATAAAGTTACCTTTGTGTGGCAAACGTTCGCCAATGTATGGTTGGGCTCTCGGGCTCCTCGGGAACGTTAGTGGCATGGCGCTGCCGCGGCGCGGAGCGGCACACACTTAAGGTGGAGCGCGAAGCTCCGGGAGCTGAAGGAAGGCGCCCCAAGTCAGTTCGGGCCGGCCCAGACTGTTTGGCTTTGTATGTATTTATGAGGCATGCGAGAACGATGCGGGGACCGACCCGAACAAATATCGAAAATTAATCAGTGTTGACAACATTTGAGTGCTTACACATGAAATCAACTATGTATAATCCGATGCGATGAGAAAATGTAAATCGCGTGACGAAGATGAATTTTCCATGTGCGCGATAATCGCGCCGAGATGGGGCACAGTAGGCATTCGTTTGTCTCTCGGTTGGCAAGACAAATAAATGCAACGTTGATATTTACAACGACAGGTGCTTTGTTTGCATTGATTATTTTTTTTTTCGGGAATTTTTCGGCATGCGAAAAAAAATTCATGAGGCTCACAGAGTCCCTCTACTCCCCCGCGCATTTCGGGGACATTTGGGGTGTGTATGACTGTCGCCACTGGCGCTCTTTCGCCAATCGATAAAAATATATTCCTTTTTTTCTTTTTCTTTTTTGGGGGGACTCTATTAGCCGTTGGGCGTGCAGCACCACTAGGCTAAAATCTAGGGCAAACTTGGGAAAATTGAACGGAATAATAAAGTTAAGGCTCTCTAATTGTCTCAACAGGTTACACGCAGAGAGGAGCTTATTTTCGTTGGAGAGCTGGTGAATAGACCACCCACTTGAATCAATATTACGGCCACTTCTGGCACCCAAGTGTTCGAAAAGCTGCCTCAAGATTGTTTTAAGACATCTTAGCTTTTTAGCATTTTCTTACGGTTTGCATATTACACAGCGTCTTGAGAAGATTTTTGTTACATGTTCAGATTATTGCTATCATTTCCGCTGAAAGTGTGCCGCAATTCACAATATCACAATTTTTATGATCGAAGCTTTAGACGTAGACAGCATTTTACTGCCGCATTATTTAATTAACAAATTGATACGAGACTTTATTCCCGCAGTATTGTTACTTGATTTATACGCAGATTATTGTAAAAACTTTTATTTTGATTATTTCATGTTTTATTATAAATAAAACTATCGTTTGCGCATACATTTAGCACTTTAAACTTTACTATTTCAAATTTACGTACTTTACACCTTCGAATAGAATCAAATAATTATAAAAATTATTAAAATATAATTTTCTATTAATTCATTCAAATTCCAAGATTCTAGGTATTGCTTAAATGGGTAACAATTGCAATAATACGAAGAAAAATGTGCGAATTATCGAAAAATGAATATTTAACAAAATGCAATCTCGAATTTTTCTAATTCTTAATTATTTTATTTGTAGTTATATAAAATAATTGGGTAAGGAATTGTAATTAAAATGTGTACTTAAAATGCTATTTATGGGTTCTGAATTCAAATCGCAGTTATTGTTAGCAAATTTCATGTTTTAACTAAAGATATGAAACAAACAAACAAAATTTCAAAGATTGAATAAGTCAATTCAATTCAAGATTCATTCAAGAAAACGAAGTGATTTGAAACTGTTCGTTACTAGAAGAAAATCGATCGCTAGAGCAATAAATTTGATAAGCAAAATGAACACCTTAAATTTTACAGAATTTGTTCTGATCAACAAATTTAATATTTTTCCTGTATATTATCAAAAGCTCATTCACCTTTCTTTATAAAACCGTTTTTAAAAAATAAGTAAAATATTAAGGTTTAGCTTAAAACCTTGTAATCGGGAAATGTGAATTACCATTAATCTCTAGAACTCTTTTCAATATCTTCGTAGTTTTTCATGAAAACCCGCCTGGTATGACCTTCATTCTTCTGTCTATCATCTGCTATATGAAGTGATTGGTTTGTGAAAATAATTTCATGTATTCTTATAAAATAAGTAAACATTCACTTGAACTACTTTTCAAGTTTCTTGAACAATCTGCGATTGTTTAGATGTTTCATAAATGGAAAAAGAGATCAGGTAGTATTTTATTAAAAAAAATTCATCAAAATCAATAGAAATATTGGGTCCCACATGTTCGGCAACTAATTGACTGCAGACTTATGTAATCATAATGAATACTTCTTCAAATTTTGCTATCACCACAACTGTTCAAACTCGATCATTTGGCTGATGAGATACGAATACGCACGCGTCCTCGCACCAGTGCATGGTTCGAGGCTTAAATTAAAGAATTTAAAAATACAGAAACGAAGCATTATTATTAAAACAAAAATTATTTTAACCAAGAAAGTAGAGAAACCGTAAGATTAAATTAACTCATTTAATAGGGTTTGGGAGTTTCTGTAGACTGTTTATTTTTTATTATTAGTTAATCATTAAGTGATAATTATTATTATTAGATATTTAATAAGCACTTTAAATTCTACTGAGACTCCTCATGCCCGTCTTGTTTTCCCTATAGAGTAAAAGACCAGGAATCTATCTTGTCTATCATCACTAATAGTGTTACACTCGTTTGGGTACCGGGATACTCTGGCGTTGATTCCCCCAACGAGATCGCTGATGAATTAGGTAGAGAAGAATCTTCATCTAGGTACCAAGGCCCTACTGCAGTATTGGCTGGTCTTCGAGCAAAGCTGTGGTGGAAAACCAGAAAACCCTATACTCCGGGATTACGGCAAGCTAGAGTTTATTAAATCCAAAATGTACTCTAACACCGCCACCCTGCACAAAAGTGTTTTCAGGCTGCTGGTGGGCTACTTATCAGGACGAGGAAAACACAGATCACATTTTGTGTGACTGCCCGGCTTTGGCAAAGACGAGAAGGAGGACTTTCACGAAAGAGTTCCTGAGCTCATCTGAAGTCCGAAGCTCTTTTGCGAGTAACTTTCTAGGTTTTCTTAGGGTAGCGGATTGTCTACTTCACTAGTGGAGTCTTGGCCCAAAAGACCGCTTTAGTCAAAGTCTCCATCATATGGGTTATCCTCCCTTTATTATTATCACTCATATATTAAAAGTAAATGAATGTTAATTAAGACATAAAATATATACATTCAAATAAATCAGTAAAGTAGGGAGCAATAGCAATCCATCAATTGATTCTTAACTCAAAACTCTCTTCTATATTGCCTTTTCGCGCCTAAAAACATTCGCTTTACCTTCTAAATAGGGTTTGAAATGTGCACTTAAAAACAAACAATAGAAAGATCATTTGTGCAAGCGATTTCTTAATGATGTAAGGGAGAAGAAGAAGAAGAAGAAAAACCGAGTTACTTACAATTCTAGTTTCCGAAAAATTTTAAAGAGAAATAAATGTCTTCTAAACGATAAATGAGTGATAACATTGTAACAAAGCAACCGGGTCGACAATAATTTGATAAATTTTACCTTCACGCAATAATTAACCATCAATAAAGAAATTAGATGTGTAGTTAGTAAAAATTGTTGTAGCAAGCTCAGTGTTCTGTTTTCTTCAAATATGAAAGTGAATCACGAACATGCAATTTTATGTTGTCTTTTCCACGGTCCGCGAGGACGGACGAATGTTTGTTTAATGTTTAATTTTCAATAAACTGTGATAATTTGTCGTGGGATTCAAAGAGCAGAGTCTGGCACGTTAATTGGAAGCTTGGCTGTGTAAAAACCCAGATATTAACAATTGTAGGTAGCGATAAACGGATTTAATGCTAATTCTTCTTTTGGAGTGGGCCGGAGCCCGAGCCCAGCGGGAGCCCCCGTAGAGACCGTTTAATCCAATTATTATTTTGGCTGATGTGGCTTTCACGTGCTGCGACCGGCGTGCATACATCATGGATATTGCCTCGAAATTTCAAGTTCAAGCGCATAACTTCAATAAATTTAAACTTTTGTCTCTTCGCTGCTGATGGCAGCGAGGCGAGCTCACGAACTTGAACTCGCCACAGCCGCCCTGCCCTGGCTGTGGAGCACCAGTGAAACTCCGTCAACCGCATAAACGCTATTTACAAACATTTTAATCTGGCCGCTGCCCGATTTACGCTCACGGGGCCCACCGCCGGAATTATTAGGGTCAGTGCACCGCCACCGCTGCTCCACAGAGGCAGATAGTGCAAAATTGTAAACACCAATTTGTACAACTTCTAGCGGCACCTCCATTAGTTGCAAATGTTGCAGCACGTTGGCTCCGCGGTCGGAGGAAAACTCGTTCCGGGGCTGTCCGCGGCTGATTCGCTCGCGCAAATTGCGATCCCTAGGAGCCTTCTTACAAGCGACGAAGTGTTAAAGCGATAAAATTTTAAGGGTACTTGCTGCGTAAGGACCTGGGGGTAGTATTGGGCGGCTCCAGAAAATCCTTTTACTAATTTTATGGTTTGTTTACATCCGCTGTGCACTCTAATCTGGCGAAAATCGCTCTTGAGCTCACGTCCAACCAGAAAACCCTGCCGATAATGGCGACACTTTCTAATAAAGGGTTGCCGACCCCAACCACTCTGGGCTGCCATTTTACTTTTCCACTTTTAAGCGCACTGATCCTGGGCCGGAGCGGCCTTGAGGGCCGGGCTCGGTAATTCAGCAATCGCTAAACGGGCGGGAGAATATCATCCAAGGAATATATCGGCTGGAATAAACGAATTATACGTAAACGGCGGAAATTTGCAAACTTTCATTTCACATCGGGTACTACATAATCAAAGCACACATGCATCGGTCCGCATGTGTGTTGGTGAGAAAGAGCAACGCACGAAAATACTCGTTTTATTTTTAGCACAGTGCAAGATGAAACTTTTTTCCTCGGCCAATTCCCTAATCTGACACTTTCCAAATATTTGCTAGATTCGCAACTAAAAAACCACTTGCATATCGCATGGCCCAAAAATTTGGGCCCTGCTTGCCGCCGCAGCGGCCGAACGCAACGCACCTGGCCGATCCAGCGACTGTCGACGACTCATTGGCGTTGAATTTTCGGCGCCCAACACTAAAATCCAGGGCGAACCGAATCACATTTCACACAACAAATACTGTCCGAACTGCTGGCATTATGCGACAATTTTTCCATCGATATCACATCACAACCGGGCACTTTTTGCACTCGATACTCGGCGAAACTGTTGCGAGCTCATTGAGGCATCTTTAAGCACTTTTCGCAATCGTTTTCACTCGATATTTACTTATTTTGTATTGCTCGTGATGTTGTGGCAGACTCTACCTGTCAATTTTTTTATTGTGTTTTCTCTTTCAGGATGGAGTGGATTAGATTTGATTTTTTATCAGCAGATGTTGGTACACCTGGACGCAGTTTTTTTTTAGAATAGATACGTTTTTTAGTACACTCATTATTTTTTGCAGCTCATCAATTATTTACGATTTTTTTTTAGTTGTATTGATAATCAGGTATTTAATTTTACTCAAAATTTATAATTAATCCAAATAAACACTTAGTTGCTTCAGAATTACATTTTTAAAAGATTTAGCAAACAAGGCATAAATAAATGTAACCTCAATTTAACGTTGAATATGGCAATACCTAAAGCAGTGCAACCAGCTGTTGCAACAAAAAACCATTTAAATTCTGACAGCTCTCAATGTTGTTTGACACTTAATTCGGATTTGGATTTGGGCATTTATCAATTTTGCTTAATTTCTACATTACGATGGCCAGAAACCTTGCCGCAAAACTTGGCAGATTGGATCCAAAAACAACACTCTTTCTCCTCTGCGATATGCAGGAGAAATTTCGGCCGGTTATGAAGCATTTCGACGCAATGGTCACAAACGCCAACAAAGTGGTAAAACATGCTGATTTGCATTTTCTTAATTGCTGATAAGCTTCTGCTATCTAAAATGCCATCTGTTCTTATGTTTATCTGTAGATAATGCTGCTAATATAAGCAGAAGAATCGCGTTATTTCATTTTCAGTTCAATAGCTGCAAAGGCATTGAATGTCTAAAAGAAATTGCTTTCAAAGGTTTAAGTAAAGTTGAAAATTGCTTCTGGGGTTTAAAAAAACCCTGTTTATCAGAACCTTTTGCATGATCAATTTACAATAATAAATCTGTATGACAAACAATAAAAAAATTGCTTCTGTAAAGCAAAACGTTTAGTTGATAACTTTTCTTAGAAATTTGAATTTTATTTGTTCGATCATTTTTAGGATTTAGACGAAAATTTACATATCGGAGGGTTCTTTATCACGCATCTTTTAAAACTGAATATTTCTGAAGATGAATTCGTAGTTTCTGAATTTCTAAAACATCCAAATAAATTTTCATGCATTATCTTAGCTGCCCGCTTCGCGGCTTTTTCCTTGTAACCGATCTCTGCATTTATCGATTCAATATATCATCCCATAGGTGTCTTCTTATACGCTGTTCTGTGATAGTTCACAGCCACGATAATTTCAGCCTGCCTCTATTTTTTTTCCTGATAATTTTACTGCACATTACTCCACAAAAAGGAGGAAAATTCATTAAACTAAAAATGTTTTCCTTAGAATATTATTTACATGAATATTTTCCTTCGTTTTCCTCAATAATTAGATTTTCTTTTAAATTTTTATATAAGCACTGAAATAGAATAAAGAAGCAGGCGTAAAGCTACATATCTAAAATGTGTCTATTTCCACTTTAAAATATGAAATGCTCAATTTTGATATAGTAAGATTCAAACTTATTAAACATATCCTAGCTTAAAACAGAGTTAAAGTGTTCATTAGGAATAGATGATTTATCCCTTTTGGTATAGTAAAGTTTACCACGGTTATACATTCCCTGTACGAGGAAGTTTTCCAATTTTTCACGAGAGTGGTTGCGTGTAATCCGCGAAAATATGTTTTGCTGAAAGCACAGTGGAAAGTATTCATTCCAAGCAGCGCCGCTTACAGTGGACATTGATAGAAAAGTAAAAAAAAATCCAAATAATTAGAGCAGCCGGTGACTTTATAGGGAATGATCATACCCACAGAGCTTTCCGTGAATGCCGAATTTAGCCGGCGATCGTACCCAGAAAACGTTTCGTGGATGCCAATCAATTATAGGCGGCATTAGTACGGAAAGGATTAAGCATGGTGCTTTTTTTTACAATTCTGTAGCTGGTATAGAAATAAATAAAGTCACTATTTTAGAGAGGTAATTTCTAGATCGTTGATTTTAATTAATCGTTGATTATTTAAAAATTGGTTTGTGGTTCTAAATTTAAATACTTTTGTGCTATATGTCTGTCGTCTTCAATGCGTATTAATTAAAGGGCCTATAATTTAATTAATGCTTTACCTTTGATGACTTAATGCTAAAATATTGAATTTTTGCTAATAAACAGAGACATTTTTAACATTCACTAGAAAAATCCCGAAGGAGCTTACCTTTTCCTTTGAAACAAATAAAACAAGTTTCTGATTTATTATATGCTGCCTTTTAAATGCTTTACAGGTTTAGACTAATTATTTGAATACGTCGTTTAGGTGAAAGCCGGTAAAGTGTTCAATATTCCGCTGATTGTAACCGAACAATATCCGGAAAAGTTAGGGAAAACTGTTAAGGAAATCGACATTTCCCATGCTGCTGCCGTTTTCTCGAAAACAAAATTTAGCATGGCCACGGACGAAGTGCTTTGTAAAATGGAAGAAATTTATGGGGATAAATTGAAAACTGTAGTCTTATTTGGGATCGAGGTATGTGAGCTCAATGGCAGTAAATCATATTTAATCTTATTTGAAAATATTCCTTACAGTGTCATATTTGTGTGGAACAAACGACATTGGACTTACTTGAACGTGGATTGAATGTGCATCTTGTGGCCGATGGATGTTTGTCACGAGTTTTACAGGACAGAGATTTAGCCCTCGAACGATTGAGACAATTTGGATGCGTTGTCACAACCAGCGAAACCGTCATATTTCAACTATTAAAAGAGAAGGATAATCCTAAATTTGATGAATGTAAAAAATTAGTTAGTCAGCCCTCTGCTGATGTTGGCATTAATACGATGTCGAAAATGTGATAATTGACATTTTTGCGGTCGTAGACTATAAATTTATTCTCTTGTTTTGTATTATAGAAGTTTTTTAAGAGGTAAATATTTGAACAAGACGCTTAAGTAAAATAAATGACTTGAAATGTGAGAATGAAAGTATTTAAAGCATTTCTAGTATTTTACCCACTTTACTTCATTCACTTTTTGCGCTGTCTCCTTTTTGCCGAATTTATAACATTTTGAATAAAATTTTTTTATCGCACAAATTCATCAAAAAAAGGTTACTACTTGAAAAAATCACAAACGAAATCAAGTCTTTATTTAAGCTCGCGATAAATTAAAATCAATGTGAAAGTGTAGAGAAAATAGGCTCATTTAAATCACAATTGCTACGGTGAAAGAAAAGAAGACGAGTTTTAGCAAACAGGTTATATATTTCATGTTATACAATAATTCTCAAATACAATACCTTACGTGTAAATTATAAACAAGAAAAATTCCCTAAAAAGTAGCCAAAAAATTTCATTAAAAAAATTTCTTCGCCAAAAATCTGCAGTCCTTTTTCGCTGGACTGAAAACTGTTTAGAACGTTTTTTTTTTCCGAATAGCAAAAAACATCAAACAAACGAACAAACAACATTTTCTTTTTTTTTTTCGAAAACAGTGTAAAAGAAACGACAATGTAGGAAAACTTAATCTTGCTTATTCATCTAAAAATGCAGTAGATTTTGACTATACTTTCAAAATTTGTCACACACAAAACTTAGATAAAACTGTGAGATTTTTCTAAGATTATCCTTTGGCAGTAAATTATTAACCTAAGGAGGTGATTGAACTGGTACATCTATAATAAATATATTTTGTTTCGAGTAACCTAGCCGGGATTTCCATTTCAACTGTAATTAAGTAAGAAATTGAAAATTTATTTTGTAAAAGAGTTTTCGGCAGTGATTTTTCCGTACTTATCATCTGTAGTGTGGGATAAATTTGTATTTGATGTTTTACGTTAATTTTTGTATGATGTGAGCATAAACGATTCAATGTTAATAACATGCGTATATGGCTAGAATACTTTCAGCTAAATGACAATCGGGGCCAAGAGAGGTATTTTGCTAGCTCCCTTATCTGGGTCTTGGTTGATTGGTCAGTTATTTTTTTTTTAAACACAGAACTTATATTAATAATACTGTTAAGTACATGACTGAATTTATTTTCTGAGATCTATAAATTGGAATTTCGGATTTCTAAATACATGGCATTATAAGATTTGTTTTTGCTTTCGTGCGGCTTTAATTCAATAACATTTTTGTAAAAATTTAAAAGATCTTAAGCACATATAAATTTAAAAACGCGATATTTTAATAGTTTTATTTATTATTAAAAGTATTACTTTTAATACTATCAAAATATGAAGGTACTTTATAAAAGCTTTTTGTTTATATCCGCAGCTTTCAGTATAAATTTGCAATTTTCATTTTCTTTTCGAATTGTTTTTTTTTTTTTAAATTGTGTCCTCACCTAAACAATTTTAAATTGGAATTATTATTAAAATGAACCGTTGATTATTGCTGTTTGGACCTTTCTTTTTACATTATTTCAAATAATTTAAAAGTTTTCAAGTCAAGGGAGTACTAATTCCAAACTGGCTCTTTCAGCTCTAAAATTTGGGTTATTTTTATTTTAATTACTTTACAACACATGATGTATGTGTGTACTTTTGTAGTGTAAACTTGCCTTGAAATGTTAAACGCATTCTCCTTAGAACTTCAATTACAAAAAAAATTCTCAAAAAAGTCTATTTGGACTTACATAAATTTTTCATATTTATTTTTATAATGTAAAAAACTGCCTGAGCGAATCATTTAAATATTTTGAAAGTGTAATTTCGTTTTATTGACTACAAATTAGTGATATTTTTACTTAGAATAATAATTTTGTGAAAAATTCTTGACTTGTTCAATAGTTATGAAATTTCAAATCCCGAAATATTGTTCGCGTATTATTTTTATTTCAAAAAGAACTCTTTTGCACACATATTTTTTAAAGCCAATTTATAAATTTTAAAAGAAAGGAAAAATCTAATCTAATTTTTTGATCCTCTGACTACGAATTACACATTAAATCTAAAAACGTGCTGATAAAACGTCTTGAAACGCGTGTATTAATTTAATGGGAAAAAATATAAAATTCATGATGTATTTTAGAAAATCTAATAACAAATCCAATGTTACTTTTAATAAGTTTAATTGTAGATTTATTTTTGTTGGCTACAAATTGAATGGAAGCCGGTTGCTGTTTTTCTTTTAACATACACAACCCTTTCAAACAATTTTTTCGAATCTATTTCGTTTTGATATCGGATACTATGATCTCGCCAGCCGGAAGATACTAAGAGTAAGTAAAAGTGGGACACCGAGAATGTAAACAACTCTCATAGCATTTTATAGGTGTCGTTTCGAGCCGTTTAGATAATAAAATTTTTTCAAGAAAGTCTGCTGATTTCATAATAATGTATTTTTGCTGTTTTTGTTTTAGAATTAGGTAACGACTGTTTGTAAGAAGCCTGTGGCTAAAAATAAATTTATGTTGTATAGGTTTTTTTTTTCTAAATTTAAAATTGTTGTTATTTTTAAGTTTCTTTGAGAAAAAATAGTTTAGTGTTGTCCACTTGAAATTTAATTGCGAAGACAAAACAAAAAGGCATTCAGTTACTGTTTTCGAACAGTAGCAGTAAGGCAAAGTAGGTAGGTATTAAATTAACGCCGAATTAACATATAATTGCTTTTATCGAAAAGCAGTTACATAACTCTAATAAATTTATATACGTTCTTTAATAATATATTTGTCTTGTTTTTTTTTCTTCGAAGACGTTGGGAATTATTTTCATAAGAATCTGCCCCAGCATCAGTTATCAAAAAAATAAATCAGAAAAAGTCATAGAACTATAGAGTACGATTTAAAATAAATATGAAGTAATTAACTCCTACTATCTTATCAGTGTACAAACAAAAATATTAAAATCCAGATAGGTCATTACACCCCAACTTGGCCACATCTATTGTCAAATGAAACAATTCTTAAGCTGTCTTATTTGACGCTGTCGCAGCATTTGAACTGCAACTTGATGTACCAGAAGTACCACTTGAGCTATTCCCTGATGTCTCAACAATAGTGGACAAAGGTCATAAATTCGTGGTTTGGACTAAGCTCTTTTCCAAATTGAAACATTCCAATACTGCAGCTCCAACTGAACTACGTCTTGTTACCATTGAACTAACGATAGTCCACTTATTCTGCTTTGGATCATATTTTTCTACTGAATTGAGCGATGAGGAGCCATCGTTACCTCCAAGAGCGTACAAAAATCCATCAACTTCTACAACTTCGTGAGTTGATCTATTCGAATAAAAAATAAATTAGGTTTTAAAAATTTTGGGTTTGTTTAATTAGATAATGCTCAGTTATATGTATGTCTTACCTTCTGGAATGCATTGCCGAAATAGGCTCCCAAGCATTTCGGCGTAAATTCAATCTTTCTCCACTAGACATACACATGGTCCCATCGTTACCTCCAATACAATACAAATATCCGTCCATAGGTGCGACACCACAACTGCTCCTCCTGGCAGTCATATTAGGTACAGAACTCCATCGTCCTACTCGTGGATCAAATCGTTCAACTGATGACTGATAATTCGTTGAGTCAAAACCGCCAAGTGAGTAAATGCAATTGTCTTTAAAATATTTAAGTTTGTGAAAACATTTTAAAAGAATTATTGAAAACTTACCGAGTACAGCAAGTCGGCAATATCTCCTGCGAGTGTTCATTGCTGGACATGAAGTCCATACTCCGGTCAAGGGATCATATCGTTCCATACTACTCAAGCACGAAGCACCATCGTATCCACCACAAACGTAAATAAGTCCATCAAATGCACAAATTCCAAGGCAAGATCTTTTCGTTCCCATCGGGGTGATATTGGTCCACTTGTTCGTTAAAGGATTGTAGTACTCGGCAGACGAAAGGTCTGTGACACCATCGTACCCACCGACTACATACAGGAGCTTTTGAAGAGATGTAACCCCAGAACGTGATCGTCTCCAGAGCATTGGAGTGATTGGTACCCATGTGTTCGTCCTCGGATTATAACATTCGCATTCACTGTGAATTGCAAATAGGCTCCCACCACCGACTGCAAAAATATAGGGTTTCATCCCTTCCGGTCGCCTTTCGTTCGTCCTTTGGCTGGTCATTAAGCTTCTTTGCTCAGGCAGGAGATGGTACTTCATTGCTTCGAGCAAGAGCTCCTTACATTGGAAATCTTCCCGAATAAGCGTTTCTGACTCTACGCAAGTCATTAGAAAATCTCGACTTACTAGTGGCAGTCGTACATGCGTCATGAGTTCGGCAATGTATTTCTTTCGTTCTACCAAGTCATGCTTGATCCAGTTTAGAACTGCTAGAAATACTTTTTCCTCAGAGCATATATTTAGCTGGTTGTTGGATATTAAGTCTCTGACCTAAGTAATAATGAGTCATTGGGTTTTTTTTCATAAAATGATATTATGTAAGTAATGCCACAATACCTCATCAAAGGGAAGCAGCAAAAATTCTTCAGTACTAACAACTTGTTGGAAATTTTGAAGAGCATATTTGTGGGAACGAGTATGGAGCTCTTTGCAAGAATGGGCGTCTAAAATGAAATTTTTCCAGGTGAATTTTCAATATTTCGAGCATGTCTCATATTTATTTTCTATATCTCCATAATTTTAAAACGAGATTGATAAAAAGCAACAATATTTTCTAATATTTTGGGAATATTACCCATGTAGGGTTTTGAAAAAGAGAAGGAATATTTCCAGTTATCCTATCTACCGCAAGGGTAATTTTTTTGAAGGCCCTTCTGCAGATCAGATCTAGTCGCGTCATTTTTAAGTAGTTTTCATTGAAAACAAACAAACAAATATGTTCGAATGCCATAAGTCAAAATAAAATAACTCAATTAGTTTGTTCCAAAAAAAAGTATAGAAAATTTTTATTTGGTAGTCCCTGTAACCCCTTAGTCTTTAGATTGTTCGAAAGATCTAAGATTTGTTTAAAAAATATTTCCTTTTTCGTATAAACTAAAATTGAATTATTTTTCAGAAATCATGATAGATTTTACAAACTCAACATTCAAAAATTTAGTTAGTTTAGATTGATACAAACACATTATAAAAATATATGGTTTAGTGGTTAAGTTTAAAATACTTAAAATAAATTAACTAAAAAATAACTTACCAGCAAAACTTCGGATCCCAAGACAATTCGATGGATGAAGTTGGCGCAGTAAAAATTTGCAGCAAGCCTCCCTCACGGATTGAATTTGTAAAAGACTTGAAGCCGGGAGTAGAACTTGAACATTGTCCTCGGTAATTGTTATCTCACCGGTGTAGGTGTAATCGATCAACTGTCGAAGTGCGGTGGCATCAATATCGTGTAAAGTAACATTCATCTGGTTGCGTTCGAGCATATCATCTAGGAAATTATTTACATTTAATTAATTTTGCTTGATTTACAATAAAATATAAAATAATTATTAATTATTGTACTCTTACTGGTTATACGGTCACTACAGGTATTTAATCCGTTTGCTTCATTTAAATACAGTGACCGTGGTTTAGTTTTAAAATTTTATTTTTATTTTATAATACAAAAAGATCAATAAACAGAAGCTGATCTTCTTGTACTTACCATTAAACATCGCATAAAAGTATGGGCTCACTGAAGCTAAAACAACTTTGTGCGCATGAATTGTTTCACCGCCAACTTCTAAACAGACATCACAAAGCTGTAGAAAGCATAAAATTTACTATTGTAAGAATTGCTGGTAATTATAAATTAAAATTAAAACATAACAACATTTATTAAGCAGAACATTATAAATTAATAAAATTATATAAGTGTACCTAATAAGCAAAAATGGAGAAGTCGAAAATTAACAAAACTCCCACTAAAGAAAAGTTTTGAAAATCTTTGTTTTATTTTTGAGATAATTTTGTTAATTATTCAATTTCTTCTGCTGCTTTTTGCGATTATATTAAACAAGAATTTTGAACAATTTTAAAAAACACTTTTTCTACAATTGCAATTTTTATTGCTTAATTTTTTTCTGGAAATTTTAGATATTAACGATCTTTTGGTTCACTTCCAGAAATAAATTTTAAAGGAAAATGCAATTCTATTAGAAAAGTTTAGTTAATTATAAGATTATAAAACCCAGAGAAATGTATGACTTGTTAAAGGTAAACATTTTATTTTGAAAAATACCAAATATAGGAGTAACGTCGTCAAATTAGTTAAAATTGAGGTCGACTCGAGAAATGACTTTCTATTTATAGACTGACCCATTTTGCCTTAGTCACTAGTTTCTGCATCAAAAGTGTTTCCTTCTTTAAGCACTCCACTTAATAACACTAAAAATGTAGGCTCGTTTTGAAAAAAAAAACGACTTACCTGTGTATTACTCCTCATCCGATTAATTGCCGTAAACGATGCAATGCAGTGTCCTGGATTTTGATGGTGGGCTTGAGGAAGAACTTCTTCATATGAACTCGGCGGGGTCATATCACTTGGTGTCTGTGTTGAGTTGTTGGTCGTAAGAACATCATCGCTGCTACCCTCAGCGGTACTATAAAAATATATAATTAATTTATAATAAAGTTATTTTTAATTAAAAATGTTTTAATACATACCCACTAGGTTTAACAGGTAGAAACATCGTAAGGGAATTTGATAATTATATTATTCAGTCTAAATTGATTTGAATTTCAGAAGTATATTGGTTTCCCCCAAATTTTCTGAAAAATAGAAGGAACAATACCATTTAAAATTTATACAAAACTAATCGATATAATCAGTTTAAAGTTTTAGATGTTTTCCTATCGAAACTATTAAGTAAAATACGTGCGAGAAGTTTTATAACATCGAAGAAAAGAAAGATTATATAAAAAAAAATAATTAGTCGAATAAACTGATTAAATTAAATTAATTACTACACAATATTTAAAAATTAATTATTAACTCATTTTACACTAAACTTCAATTTTATTGTTTTCGCAAACAGAAAAATTTTTATTTATCATTCACCAATGACTGATCACATAATTTTACCTTGGAAATTCAATCATTCATCATTAATAAATTAGTCACACGTTATAAACTGCATGGATAAACCCCTCACATTCTCTAGTGTATTTCCGATAAAATCAAAAGAGTGTTATCAGCGTCTAAACAGAAATGCGATCATGTTTCAACCTTAAACAAATCTTAACTAAAGTGGCCTTCGCAGCATGCGATAAGTTCGTATATTTCGGTTTTTACATAATAAACAGTTTCTAACTTGAGAAGTGTTCGCAAAACTGCTTTACAAATAAAGAAAATATTGATGAATTGGCTAAAAGTGGGCAAGTGTAAAATACCAGATGTCGAGTCATTGGTGACCCTGGAGCAAAATTCTAACTAAGAGAATTGCTCAGTAATTCGACAGTAGCATAAATTAATTGGCTAAAGAAGAAAAAAATTTACAAAATCATTAAGTCATTTGGTCAGGGACAGGTGGCGTTTAAACAGTGGATGATCATTTTAATTCTAATTATGGACCAGCATATTAAATATGTACAAGATTATGAAATAAAGACTCTCTTCCGGAATTATGCGGATGACTCGAAGTGCGTAAAGAAGCATTCAGTCAAGGGAAATATAAGTTAATTAAATTTTTTGGGCCTTTAGTTGGATGAAGTAACTAAACTCTTACTGCACGGTGCATGTATTTCGACATTCGACATTCGACATGGCACAGGAGTTCATGTCCTTATTACTTTTGGGTAGAAGTAGCAAGAACTATCAAATAAACATGCAATCGTAATTCTGTCTAGTTTAATAATTTAATAAGCTGCAATTTGTATAATGTTACCTTCACGATAACATTCTGGAGCATAAATACATGCATGGTAGCATAAAAGGAAAGCTATGTTTCATTCGTATGACGTCGAAATTTATGATAACAAACTATACAACCAAAGATTTTCTTTAGCTTCTGAACAATCACAAAAGCCTCTAAGTATGTTCTTTTGGAGGATTTCTAATACACATTGAAGGTGTGGCGTACCACGTCTCTTCTACGATAAATGCCAAATGCAAAAAAGCCCTACATATTACAAATATACGCTTTCCTTTGTTACAGCTCAGGTGAAGGAGCTAAGCTCGAAAAGAATGTGGCAGAACACAATAGGCCCCAGGTACATTCAATGTTCAGCGGAATCATCTAGGAAATTGTTTGAGAAAGGAAGGAGTAATCAGGACTATAAAAGTTATGGAGGGAGAAGTTAAATGACCTTGAACATTAAGGAAGTTGAAGCGAATTAAGGTTTGCTTTTCCTTTAATCAGAATAATAAAACTTTCATATATGTAGAATGTTATTATGGTGGGAGTCGGTACAAGGTTTTCCAATTTAAATTTTTATAGGTGTAGTAAATAAGCACGACATTTAATTAGCAGAATAGTGTAAATGCTGCAATTCCTCTCTTCCGGAAATATATAAATTATGTAAGCGTGTATATTCGGTGTATATATTTATCTATTTAGGTAATCTCAATAATAAACATCAACTAATTGTTTTTGATAACTTTGAAAAACGAAACATTTTTATTAGCCTAAGTTTACCTTCAGAATGCCTCATATACACTTAGGCTAATACATACTACAAAATCTAAAGTAGAAGGATCTCTGAGTCGAAAAGGTTACGAGTTCGGTTCTCCTCGGAGAAGAGAAGAGGATTATGATCAAAATTTATTTATGCATTAATAAGGTCAATACCTCAGTCGAGTTCGGAAATCCAAACAATTGGTTAATGGGAAAGATATTTTGATCAATTTCTACGTATACATTCAGTGGATCAAAATCTTAATATATTTGCAAAAGGCGTAGGCAATGGTATTCCGTAGATATTTGGTTTTTGTTTTTATAGCGATTTAAACTAATTTTGAGCTCATTAGAAACTATAATAGGTATAATTCTTCTAGATACTGAAGTAGTTGCAAATAAACATTTTTTTCATTCGTGCTAAGTGAGTGTCGTAAGATTCGTCTCAGTTCCACGAGTCATTAACATAAATGACTTTGAATTGATCTTATTACATTTCAATGTAGCTTTTCATACGAGACAAAATGAATCACGTGCCCCTTTCAACCCAAAAGATCAAGCCTTGTAAGTAATTCATTTAGTAAGTATTAATGTTCCTCAAAAATTTTTCTAGAGTTATTGAGTATTCGGGTTTTCACATCGTTGTAATTAGTGCATTTGTGGCGAAAGAGTTCTAGAGATTAGACGTTCCCAAACTTGAACGATCAGTGATGGGTCATTTTTATAGTATTTCTCACAAATGATGCAACCTTAAACGAAAGTTCTGAATTGGTTGTCGTTTTCGAGAATAAAATTTCGAGTTTTAGCCTTTTTTGTAAAATCATTAAAAAACGAAAGTTTGCCCTAGAAGCTTGCAATATGGGTCTATTGAAGACGGTACCTAGAAGTATGACATGCCACTAACAGTCACGTTACCAACTCTTAGAATAATTCGTTATTTTTACATGATTTTTCACAAATGGTTGTAATACGGTCTTGGTCTTATGTACGTTTAAATTATGTTTAAAATAGGACGCTATCAAAACAACGTACCTCTAAAACGACTAGTTAAAATGTCTGTAAATTTTGTAATTATCTGATTTTTAATCTAAAATTTAAGATATATGTTTTATATATATATATTTTAAAGTCTAGTATTATATAGCATCATTAAAATAATCATATCCAATACATAGATGTATGTATTTTATCTTCAAAACGGGAACAGAAATGGCTTTCTGCATAGTGTCTGTGCAAGTGTTTACCTGTAGAATTATCTTTGATTCATTTTTGTAAAAATACATCGATTTTGATTATTGCTTTTCTTAAAATCTCATCTCAATAAGGTTTTTGGTAGTAAAGGGGAGAAATAGAACGAAAACGATCTTATTGTTTTGATAGTGAGGAAATGTTTATTATAATTTTCGATCAATGATTAAATGGATGACTATAGTTGGTTATGTTACGACATAATTGATTTACACAATGGAAGAGTGAATAGGTGAAAAAATGTTGTATGCAAAATAATAATGGATGAACAGTTCAGTTGTATACATTTTCTATTTTAAATATTAGACTAAACAAATCTTGCTTTTACAGAAATACACCTTAAGGTGTTAAATACATTTTAGAGCTGAAAAAAACATAAATATTTAAAAATACATAGTCCTATAACAATAAAAAAGTAAGGAATGTAATGAATTAGTATAAATAATTGTTAGTTACTAATTGTAGATGGATTAGTAGTTTTAAGGGAGGTATATGTACATATTGTCAAATTCAAAGCATTGTAGGATTTGAAAAAACAAAAAAAAAATAAAAATAAGTACATAGGGGTCTTCGGAGTTTCTAATTTTAAATCTTCTGTCAAAATAAATTCAAGATGGCGAAATGTCAAATACTAAATAACTGTTTTTCAAATGAATGGTTTTTCAGTTGGCATTGGTGCATTTCAAATGGGAAAATTGAAAAATATCCACAATTATTTTAATAATATTATATAAAATATAAAATAGACTCTAATCGAAACTTTCCAAAAAGAGAGTCTATTAGAAAAGCAAGGTCGATGCTTTGTCATATCCTGTGCCTGCGGGTTACCTGAGCGGGTTATTCCCAAAACAAAAAAAAAACAAAAAAAACCAGAAACATAGCGAAGCGGAAATTCAGAATGAATTTTGAACAGCCCGATAGATCATCTCGGAGTAGTGAAAAGAGCGCCACTTATCAACGTGCACTGTGCGACGAGATTAGCCGTTTTACACCGTCAAGGTAAGCAAGCTAATCGGCTCAGCCGAAGCAGACGACGACTAGCAGTCAGGTTCAAGAGGAGAAATGAAATCCGATTAATCATTTTATTGGAACGATTACCGTCGCCGGACTTGCGAAAACTACGAGCAATCTTTTTGGCCGTAATGAAATAAATGATAGTAAAAAAAAAAAAATATTTTATGCTTCGCCCGGTGAGCAGAGCATAGAGTTCGAGCCCCGAACAAAGGCGGAGACTTTGCTTTAGGCATGCGGCTAGACGTCAGATAACAGCCACGGGCACTTGTTATTATGCTCGAGTGTCAAAGTATAATGACCCTGCTGTGCCTAGCGACAGAAGCCGTGGTAATTGCAAGACAAACACTGGCGAGGTTTCAGTGAAATGTAACGTAGCACTGCACCTCGGGCGCCCTCACCTGTCCCAGACGAAAAGGGGTTTAGGTGCCGCCAATCGACATATGCTCCTCTATTTCATTGCAAAATTTTTAGCCACTTCACACTCAGAATTTTAGTCACGCTGTTGCCAAAAAAGAAAAAATCTCTCGCGGTCTCCCTACGGTAGTCGATTTTTATTTTTACGTGACAATGACGAAAAATAAACTCCACTATATCACATTTGACCTATTGAATGCACTTTCACTTTTTGGAGGGTTTTATTGTGGGCGAAGTCACTAAAAAATGGAAAACTAACCGAAGGTAGCCAGAGGTAAAAAAACTAACTTGGTCACGTACTGTTTGGATCACCCACTCCCAGCGAGACACATGGAGATTTGAGCTTTTATGGTTGGATCTCGAAACGGAACATGCGCGACTCACAGAAGCCGCCAACTTGTTTCCAACTCGCGACGGACGAAAGCTCGAGAGCCCCATACGAGGGGTGGCTCCACGAAATGGTATGGTTGTGGGCGCTAAAAGACGACGACGACAACGGCCCGTGGGTCGATAACCCGCGGAAACCAATTAGCCACTTGCTTGCTGTGGAGGAATCGGTTCGATTTAGTCAGAGCACCATTTCTTGGTGATTTCTTAAAAATCTCCTTAAAGACCATTTGTACTAGTTAAGGGTTAAAAGCCGGCCTCATACATATGCATATAAAATAGCGACGAGACACTCCGGCTGGGGTATCGTTTATGCTTCATCTAGAGTTTATATAGTCGCTAATTTTAGGAGTCTTTTACTCGAATTCTCGGCAGAATGGTAATTACTACTTAACCTCCCCTAAGTGCTCAATTACATTAACTAATCAATTCTAAAATTGAGGTTTTAGAACTTCGTGTGCTCTTCTAGAAACAAGTTGATCTTGTCCTACATAAAAAATGATAATGGTAAAAGCGTTCAAGCAATTTGCGAGCATTTTTGCCATATAATTTAACTAAAGTACATATAATGAAGATATGAATTCAACCGGATGGTGATACTTGCCGTATTCGATTCGAACCATCGATTTGTTGATATCACAATGATATTGTTATTTCGAGAATTTATCAGAAGTAAACTTATCGTGTTAATTCTTAAAGTTCTATCGGACTTAAAGCAACATCCTTTAAATTTATATATGTATATCTTTGGAATATTCTTATTAGCTCATAAGTTTTTTTAATTATGTTGTTCCCTAAACATTTTTAAATTTTAAATTTATCCGCGTACTTTGTCAATTACTGAGGTATTGATGGTGAATAAGTTTAGAAGCTAGCTTAATAGTCATATATATGCATAAGGCAGCGAGGTACCATTAGACCTCAACTGATTAATGTTGTTAAAGTTCACTTATGGTGCATTAGCGGAGCACTGCATCCTTAAGCACATTGCTAGGTAATTGCGTACCTGCTAAGCCCTTCAACTAATTGGGCGGACCCCATTGCACCACATTGCAATAATTAAAGTGGTGTAGCAATATAATTTATTTCAACTAATTGTCATCCGCCAGCAGGTGCATCTGGCGCCTACACGTTCTACATCCATTTTTTAGTCCTCCGGCTATAATGACACAAAAGATACAATGTTGCTCCTTTGTTACTCTGGGTCATTAAGCAACTTAGGACCTATAAAATCATTTTAAATATTTACAGTCTGAGTTGAGTTGAGTTCTTAAGAATAAGAAGTCAATAACTGCCATATCTTCACGTATAATACGGTGGGGTTCAAGAAGTTCCCCGGGGCAATTATTCGGCTAATTGTCTTCATGACTGTATAATTGCGTGCGAATTATTTCGAGTCGAAGTCTGGGCGGATGCGTAACTGGAGCCTGGATGCTCTGCGCACTCATGCGTATGATCGAAGGAAGTTGAGCTCTTTTGTTTTTTTTTTTTTTTTGTTGTTGTCTTGGAGCAAATTTGTTGGAATTCCCATTCAGTAGAGAAGATGCTGGAGGAGCATCAGCGATTAGTGCTAGCCACTGACCAACTCCTTCGGTAGCGTATTATTAAAAATGATCTATTGCCACTGATGTACGATAGTGCCACCTGGGCTGGTAATGCATATCATCGCTTCCTTAATTTTATGATTTGTAGGTAATGCACCTATGCTGTTCGAGAGAAGAAAGAAAAACATTGGCGCCCTTCAGGCCCACAGCATAGGTGTAGAATATTGAGAATTGAGCTGGCTGTTGAAACTTAACGTGTTTTGTGCGGTATTTGCATAAATCATATGAATCTTTATGCTCTGAGAAAGATAAACACTGTAAAAGTTGCGGGAACCGTATTCTATCTAGGAAAAAAAAGCGCCTGGATTTGAAAATGAATCATTTAATAAACCGCAGGCTTTTACATAATAAATAAATTTATTACGTCAAACAATTAAGTAAATCATCAAAAACCATCATAACATTATCAAATAATATCAAAAGGTCCTCAAAAAATATCAAAAACTATAAAACAATTTTTCTACTTTATTGAATTATGTTCCTTTTTTAAGTAAAACATGAAATTCTTTTCCAAATGCCGCCAAAATTGATGGAATTAGTGATTCACGTGAATCGCATGTATTCAATAATTACGCTGAAAGGATCGCTGATTATTTAAATTTTCTCTAAACTCCATGAGCACGATCAGCCGCTGTTGCACAATCGAATTTTAAGTGATGACTTGCAGCAATAACCGGACGACAGGGAATTTTAATTGAAACTAAATCTACTGCTGATCTGGACTAAGAGCAAGAAACACCGAAGAAGACTTTTTCTTATAATTCGAAAGAAATACCGCGCCTGCCGGTGCGCACAGGGAGCAAAAATGAATCGAAAGAGGTCCACTGTGCAAAATCCTTCTTCTGGGCTGCCCACGATCGGCTCGATCCCGTCCGGGATAAATGAGTCCACGGTCGCATTTTGATTGGACGAAGGAAATTATGTTGGCTCATGGATTTTCCATGTTATCGCGAGAGCATGCTGCTCATTAGTTACATAGATATAAAACATTTGCTACCGCCGTGTATGTGGCTACATTTTCGCGGCTGATTGCAGTGAAGGATGTTGGCGCCGATTAAATTGCTTTCGCCACCATCATCGGGGCGGCTTGGTGCATTAAGACGATCGCGATCGGGTGGGATGAAGATGCTGTGTTATGTTGCAGATCAACTTAGCACCCTGGAATGATAGAGTAAACGAAGATGTCTACCGCTCCTAATGAAGCAGTTCTGTTTCCATTAATTAAAACATACTTTTTGTATTTACCCTCACACCCCACAATGGTCACGTCAACCTTTGTTGGCAACCTACCTTTATATGGGACACTTAACACCTGGACTGTGCTCGTTCCCCTTGATAAAGTGTGCTAGGCAACCTGCCAACGTTTTTTTTTTTTTAAAGCCAGTTCTGACTCGATCGCGGGTTTAAAATAGAGTCATCCCCTTTGCTAGTAGACCAAGTGCAAGTTTCCGGCAGAAGATGCTGCGACTTGGTTTCCTTAAGCGCAAGATGATCAGACGAATGTGACTAGACTGCCCCACATGCCTGGCAATAGTATAAAAACGGAAACCTCCAATTAACTGATGACCAGATGACCATTTAAGAGTACATCTTCTAGCTATTGAATCGGTTGGGGAACAGGTAGTTAGCCGGCTTACCAAATTTGGATGTGGGAAAAACATTTGACGCTTTTACAGCATTTGCTCTAAGCTATTGCGGAAAAGCGGAATAAATTTATTAATTAACAATTAGCCGTCATGATCTGACCATAAAACAACCTTCTGTTGTCCATATGGCAGCCGCTTTTCCAGGTTACATAATTATTACGCGGTGCGTGCACTGCACAAAATGCGGCGATGGGACGTCATGCAACCAGATAACTGGCTGTGATATGTCTGTTGTACTGAGTACGTTGCGTTTGCGCGTAGTTCGGACGGTTACTGGCGCATTCCATTCGTGAGGTGCACGGTTGTGCATAACCTTGCAAGGTGCCTTGGCAACGTTCTCGAAGGGACGTTTTTTTAAGATATTGCAAAAAGATCGATTTTCTTGAGGAGGGATTAGGTAAAGGATTTCCCGGAATGCTTGTTAGACATTAAAAAACTCGCACCGCACCTTTCCTATCGGCGATTCTATCGATGTTTTATGATTGGCTTAGTTGTTAGCGAGGAAAGCGAAATTGGTTGCGGTATGAGTACCTACCTACTTTGGTACAATGAAAAATATTTTGTTTCAACGCTTATGCACAAGTAAAGGCAATTTATAATTAATTAGAAAAAAAATATTTACCTTAAATGCAGTAGGGGATGCCAGGGGTATGCACTAACAAATTTTATTTTTATTAATTTAGCTGAAATTAGAGATATAATTTATTTTTAAACCTTATGAAACGTGAACTATTTATCTATGATTTTTAATAAAAAAATCTCGCATATCCTTTGTACTTTAGTTTAGTTTAATACTCGTTCAATTAGTGAGCTAAACAAGTGGGTTTCTTTCTGCGGACATTGCAATATTATAATCCGGTAAACTAGAGGCAAAGGTGAGATTCCCAAACATAAACATCCGCAAAGAGTAATCTTTTACTACTTGTTAGGATGATAGTTTTCGTTTTTTAAATTGGAAGATGCTGACAACTTCTGACCAGACTATTGAGTTCGGTTTTACTCTGAAACATTGAATATAAATCAAATGGGCTCAAGGTACTGTGTAAGGGCTGGCAGCCTGAGTTCTTGAAGAGGGCTGATTCTAATCTTAACTACTCCAATTTTCCCCTCCCTTCTTCGATTGCTTTAAATGGGCATTATGCGCCGACCGGACTTGTCGAAGAGCGCGTAATTATCATTTTTCATCCCAAGAGGAGTGTACCCAGCTTGACCAGGGGTCCATGTGGAGACTGTCAATCACCTGAGCCCAAGAGCGCCCCTTTCCGGATCTTCTAATGATGGTCTTGCGGCCATCGTTCTCCCCTCCCCCCCCCCGCTCGTACTTGGCTAAAAACCATTCAAACTGACCGTCATCGTTGTCGGCGTGTCGGTGCGCACCGTATGCAGCGAAATTTTGTTTGCCGGCTTGCAGGTAGATGCCTGATGTCTGAGACGCGACGACTAGCATAGTTCGACGAGATGCAGGAGTCCTCACGATTTTACAAATTAATGGGACACTCTCTATTTAGCCATCCGGCTAGATGAGTCGATCCATTTATCTGCCAATAATTTAACAGTAGGGAATTTTCGCTGCTGACAGTTATGCCCATTGCAATGCAGAAATTATCATGGGTGACATTTGAATGCGCTGCACCGATAATGGCGAAATGATATCACATCGCGGCTGAACCGCGCCAGGTAACGAGGTGAACCTCATACACGCGGTCAGTGCGGGCAATCAGCACCTCAGCCGAGCTGATCGAATATCCACGCAGGTATTTATGCGCAGGCATCCATTAACTCATCTCATAATTTAACACTTGAGAGTTTCGATTATCTTATTATTTTACCAATTTTGCGGACCATTGCGCGGATTTGTTCGACTCCGGTATTTTATTGGTTAAATTGTGGTATGCCGACTATTTCAATGTCGTGATAGAAGAATTATATTTGGTATGGGAGTGGGACTAATTTAACTCGAGCAGCGAGCTTCCTGAGACATATGTTTCAAATTGAATTAAATTATTTGACTAGACGTAGCATACGTGCTCTGGAACGAATCTAAATTACCCGCACCACCTGGAAGAGTTCCACTAGAAATGAATGTTTTTATGTATGACGCTTTTGATATGCAATTGACTCGACACCATCGTTGGCGTCGCGTAGATGGGCATAAACTAGATTTAATCATTCCTCGTCGAGAGTAGTGCAGGGCTGATTGCAGGTGACTTTAAGTAGATTGCTCTTAACCTTAATTGGAGGTATTAAGGACTCCTGCGGATAGTGGCATTAATCGCAGCAAAAGGAAATGGGGCCTCCAGGAAGATATGCTTATTCGATTTAAAGGGGGAGGTGGAGGATTAGAACGGAATTATCTTGAGAGCAACAGGTGGTCTAGGAAAAATCGGTCTGAGTGTGAGTATGTAAGTCTCTTAACTTGTAATCTATAATAATTTTTCCCGTATTTTGAAAGCCTGATCTCAATTACCATACCTACCAAAACTACCAAACTGTACCGGACTTAAAGACCCATAGACTGATAGGAACAAATGGGTTAACGTCTTCTAAACTGAAACCTATACCTTTTCCCAATAATCGAGATTTAAATGTGCTATTTTTTGCAATTTTTTCAATATTCAAGCTGCGCTTAAAGCATTCTCGTTATTGAAACTATTCGAATTTAAAGCGTCGATACTTCACAAATGAGTAGTATCGAATTGTAAATATGTGCTACTATTACAATATTTTCTAAATGAAGCTAACTTATGTTTAAAAATCACAATAAAATTGCTTGAAAGTTTAAAAATCCCGGAATACGGCGTTAAAATAAAAAAACAGTCATGTTCGAGTAGACCGCTCAAAAAGAGCGGGAAATTTAGAAGGTGGATACATTACTTAAATTTGCAAAACGAATAGGAAAGAGAGGCCGGCACAAATTTCTTGTGTTTTTCATTATGATCATTATTCATAAAATTTATTATTTATAAAATTTTCTGGGTAGAACACATCCTTCGTAGAAAAATGAAAGACATTTTAAAACAAGTTGACGACGACTTGCTCTACTTATCCATTGCAGTAATATTTGCAGATCCGCTAATTATAACCCATAACCCGCCATAAAGACCTCGGTGAACAAAAGGATTCCTCGGCAATAGTTGAGCCGATAGATGCCGATGGATAGTTTGAACCATATGTGTTTACTCCTATTTAATGCAATTATAAGGCGCAGATAGTCTGCTGTGATGATGGCTCCTTTGTTCCCCAACGTTTTAATAACCGGAACCATCAGATAGCAAACATTTATCCGTCTGTAGTGTCACATTAATTTGCGAATTCCTGCACAAGTAAGCACTCCCTCTTGTTTGACATTCCGTGGGGCTAGACCTTGTTCAGTGCAGGATGGCAAATTAATCCAAACATGATGAGTGGACTGCCCAGTGAAGCGTGCCAACAGCACCACAAGAGAGGGGGCATTCCAATACCATTTGAATAAAATCGCCAACTGCAGCAATTCTGCAATAATATTACATAATGGCATCATTATGCGATGCATCTTATGGCGATCGGGCCAGAATGCACTAGCCCCTAACAGTTACCATGCGCAATTTACAGAACAAACAACGTTCAGAACTCGGGCTGCGCAACAATGAGACTGATAACCTGTTCAAACCTTGGCTTCACCTGTTATTACTTTTATTATTCGCAGTCGTCTAACTGTTAACCTGCGTACCGGCCATAGAGGCACAGGCAGCCACTTTTCATCTTTTGAGACGTCTTTTCCATTCCACGATCGCCCTGGCTTGCGGCTCTCTTCGCGTTACCTGGTCCAGGAGAGGGTCCGCGGTTGTTGTGGCCGTGCTGGACCGAAAATTGAAGCCAATTAAAGGAGGTGTTGGCCACCGAAGACGCTGTGTCGATCGGGTGACAACCTGATGGTGCGCACGAAAATCATATTTAGCCAACTTTTAGCCGTTCGATGGCCTTTGATATCTTCGATCCTCAGGAGCATTTGAATGCTCAATTACCGTTATAATCGCTTCCTGACCAAATCTTGCTCCGCCTTACCTCAGCAAAGAGCTGTGATCACCAGGGGGATCAAGAATTCCAATATTCAAGAATTCATCTGACAAAAAACGGGTTTTCCTTTGCTTCAGGTGATTCCCGACATTTCGTTAAGATTTTTGCTTTCAATGGATCTCCCCGGAACATCGCAATGTTTCTGGTGTCTCAGGGCCTCCAGGAAGATACTCTTCTGGGCTGCGGAAACGATTGTGGAAACTCTGCGAGCAGAGAAAACTGATTTATGGCCTACGGTTACTGAATTAAGTTGTCGCTGTCTTAAACCACTCCGCGTATGTCATTTGGCGGGAAACCAGACCACGAAGTCTAAGCTGCTCTACGGTGATTATGCCAACTCTGTTCTGCTCGAAGCTAGCCAGACGGGAACAAGTGGTGTTAATTTTGACGCTAAATTAACACTCGAGTGCAATGGATATGTCACTTGAGGTGCTTCAAGTTGTTTATGTTGATCCGTGCCAACCACTTCATACATCACCTGTAGCCGTGACCGCGTGCTCATTGTTGGTGGGTAATAAGCTGGATCAGAAACGGAAGACTCTACCACATGCCACAAACAGCGGAGCAAATCATCCTTGGATAAAGAAAGGAGTTGGCTTTGGTTGTGATCTTGAAAATGCTGTCCTTTCGAATTAACCAAAAGTCTGTAATCTATCATTTCTTATAAATAATAAAAAAAACACAATTTAAGCTCTATCTCAATTATACATATATATATTTATTATATATTATAAAATTTATATAACTTTTATACTATATGAATAGGTTAAATAAGTATAAAAGTTTCAGTAACCCTAACTATCTAGCCCTAGGACTCGTTAATATTTTTCTTGGAAAGGTTGGCTAAGTTTCTGCGGTGATTCTAATTATGTTTTCTGTTCTACTAATAATATAATAGTTCATTCATATAGTAGAAATACGTCGTCAGCTATATTTCTCTACGAAATAATGAAGTCGATAACTTAGGGAAGTCACTTGTAATCGAGCCAATCATCAAATAAAACTCGTGGTCATCACAATATGTCATATGTTTTTTAATAATGGATTTTCTCTAGCTTTTATAATTTTCACAACACACTATAAGAACAATTGTAGTTAGATTCTTCAAATGTTCGACAGTAACCTTTTCATAATATTCACTTCCTCATAAAAAGGGTGCAGGCTAAAGACCGCATATTTCGTCTCAAGCTTGGCATTAACAATTACGCATAGGAATTTCAGGAGATCGAGAAATTGTTTAATTTTAATCACGACATGCAATAAATTTTTATGATTCTTCGTAGGTAATTTTCTGATGATGTTAATATATAATTTTATGACGAACACAATGCCTCACTTGCCTCGCATGGCCAATCTTATTATGTTCGCAAGCAGCTATGACTTTGGTTAGATTTTACAACTTCAATAAATAACTTCCACTGGTACCAAAACTTAACAATTTACCTTTAATAATTTTAGAAAGTAAGTAGAAGAGAAGGCGTAGTTTTTACAAAACACTATAAAATCAAGCGAATGATTTTATGATTTGAAAGGTTCCTGTTGGAACATTCTACTCAGCTTCTGGTTTCGAATTTTATTGAAGTTATCATTTAACTGTTCGCCGTGTAAAACGATTTTAATTTTAATATACCTAAGTATAAACTTTGATGAAAGTATAAAAGATCAAATTTAATATATGAGATTTAACTTCCTCTAGTGAAATCTGGTTAATGGGAATTCAACTTTACGCATTAAATAATGTGCATTTTAGATTAGTTAAAATAAATTTCTGAATAAAAAATATGATAACTCCCTTAACTTTATAAATTTACATTTTAAAATCTGGAAATTACGATTTTTAAATTTACGCTAAAATAGAAATTTATAAATGGCATATTATTTTTAACTGACTACGACAAAGCCAAAGGAAGATTATGATTTTAACTGTCTATGCATGCACTATGTGGGTATGTTCATCTGTTCCTTTAAATCTCTTAAACTACTTATCATATTGTGACAAATAAAGCTTTATTGGATATGTCTTAATATTCTACGTGTCATAGGATATATGAAGTTTTGCTAGATATGGTGAATTTTAAAAATATTTGTCACTACTCGAGAAAGAAATTTAAAATAAATGTATCCTGTTTGATATCAAATGAAAGAATCTGAGGAGTATAAAAAACTAAAACCCGACTACGCAAAAGATGAAAATCAGTAGAAAATATTATAGAGGAGGGGGTCAAAAGCCTAACTCAATAACAAAAGCTTTGGACTAAAAGGAAGGTCAATCAGCCGTTTGTTTTATTCTTATTAACGAGTAAATAATGTGTTTTGATAAATTTCGTCCAGCTTAACAATTCGTCAAAGAAACAATAGATTACAAAATAATAATAAAATAGGAAATTTTATGTTGTGAATTCTCTTAATTATTTATATTAATCAAAATATTGGGGGTGAAATAAAAACTCTTGTGTTTTCTACTTCAAATAAGCAGCAATAAGTTTTTGAGGATGCAGCTTAAAATAAGCAAGTTTCAAAAAATTGATGAGCGGAGTATTTCGATAGAGATAACGACCCGATCTCACCAATGCGGCAATGGTTTGTTATCCCTGCCATAGGTTCTCGAAACCCCGAAGCAACCAAATCTACTTATGATTTACTTTAAAATTATAAGTACGAATTATATGAAAGTAAATTTTTAATCTGTAAAACTCCATAAATGACGAGTTCGGCAAAATATGTATATTCGTGTAAGTTCAGTAATTAAATTTATAGCGAAATTAAAACTCTTGTATCTTGCTTTAAGCGAGCTCCATCCTGAAAATTCGTAGTCGTAGTCCTCGAGAAGATTAAATATATTTTTGTTTAACAATCTTAAATGGAAATTCATCAGCTTGTTAAAGTTTTCCACTAGACTCGTAGACGTAATTAAATATAAAAATAAAAATAAAAACAAAAATAATACTACGAGTATTTTAATTCAAGGTTAATTGTAGACTCTTGTCTGAGTTGGAAGATTTCGTTCGAGGTCTATTAGGCAGAAATCGAAATAACCTTTGTTCAATTTATGTTATCTCACCGATGATCTTGAATTTCTGAGTGGATCAAGGAGGAGCATCCTCTGCATTGCGATTAATTCGAAATCGTTCCGGTAGCAGTTTCGCGGGACAGCTGATGAACACCGATCAGGTTACGTTGGAGCTCCCGCACACTGGCCAGATTTTCATCTAAATTAAAGTGGCATCGCGGCAAGTCAGAGGGTGCAATAAAACAATGTCAGAAAAGTTTAATTGGATATTTTTCTATCGATCTCACAGGTCTGATACCTGAATGGAATTTATTGTATTGCACACGCACTGTGCGCGCTCGCGGGTAGCCCCAAACCGGACGAGGGCCCCAAGTGCGTGCAGACAGGTGGATTTGTTCCCTTGACATGGCGAAATAAGAATAAATCAACACGCAGCACGGTGAGTGGAGGACGGATCCGGTGCGCGAGGCTTTTGCCATTCGGGCGCACAATAAACGCGGACAGGCTCATAAAATACAAATGGGTAAAGAGCACTCATAAACAAGACCGAAAAGGAGCCTTAGAGAACATTAGAAGATGCGATGCAATCATAAAGAAAGGTGCTTTCTGCGTGCGCCTCGCGGATCCTGACGATGGTCCGTGTGGTGATGCTGCGGAAAGCACTCCTCCTGCTGCGCAACATGACAGCCCTATAATAACATATTTAAAGTGGACAATTCAATGGAAATGATATCGGGAAACACGATACTCTTCTAGCGAGCTGGCGCTAACAATGGGTGCGGCTGGAGGCCCCGCGCTCGCAACAAGGCCACGGAATTTCGATTTGACAACGCAAGAGAGATATGACATGGGGTTAAGGAGAACCACGCCACTTTGCCGTTCAATTGCACTTGGAAGCAACCACCGAGATGAAGGCGAAGACCCCAAAGATGATCTTCAGGTTCCTGTCCGCCTTGTGGGGAGAAAGGTACACGAATAAAATGGGTTTAATTATTTTTATTTTGTTCAATTTAAAGCCACACTGCTACTAGTTGATACTGGAGATCCCTAGCTGAGGGCGAAACATTTTTATTTCACTAAATCTAATCTAAATCTAATTTTGCTTCACAAAATGCTAATTTTAAGGCTAATTAGTGAATGTGAAAAAATATCACTAATTTTCAAACAAACCAGCATATTAACACTTTACCTATCAGAAATCTATTAATATGCTATTTACCGCCAATGCTTATCGATCGGTAGCCGGTTTTTCAATTGGCAGCATATCTCTTTCGCATTGTTTCGTATTTTTATTTACTTGGAAGTTTTATGATATAGTCGTACATTACAAACCTTGTAGAGTTTTATGATTTATAGTAAAAAATTTCACGCAATAATCACACAATTTGCACTGAAATTGTCCGGTCTGTTATATGCATTCATTTCTGCGGTTGGTAAAGTTTTAAGACCTTTTATTAAGTTTTTATATTAAATAATCAGAGATATGAGGTGTGTTAGCACTAATTGCGACACTTCTTGGTAGTACACCATAACTATAACCTTCTTTTGATAATGAGGTCATTAGAAAATTATCTGTTGAAGGACAAACGTTATCATGTCACCCGAGTCGATTAATTTTAATGAAGAAGGTTGTAGAAAGCCATTTTGAGGGTAAAGAAAAGGAGTATTTTTTTGGCGGTTTAAAAACCTTATACGCCAGCCATGGAAAATGTATTTCACTTGAGAGAGACTATATTGCAAAATAAAAACAAAATAGCCATACTTTTCTTTCATTTAATGCCTTAGGCCGTAGGTCGAGATAACGCAAAGTTCCCGCACATTTTGATGAAACTTTTGGGAATCAAACCAACGAATATACATACATTATTGGTGATAATTTTTTGCGATATTTAGTTTTGACAAATTTTACTTTTCTGATAAAATATCTTTTTTTTCGTGAATTCCTACAAAATTTGCCACTAAATTACTTGATATCCAAAAACAGAACACTTAATCTTACGATTCTTATCTAAGAATAGAAAAGTTTTACATTAGCTTTTGAGATTTAGTTATCTTTATCCAACCACATCTAGTTTTACCCACCGAAAAGTTTATTTTCTTCTTATTTTAATGAGAATGCCCTTAAAATACTATCTGCCTTTTTCTTTATTTTATTTACATTATGAGCTCTATTGAAAATGTTTTAATTCTTAAACAGATTTTCTCTAATTATTCGGAAATCCTTATATTTTCACTTTTAAATGTAATTTTGAGCTAAATGTAAATGTACCAAGCGTTATGCTATACTAAATTTTGAATTTTGAACTGGAAATATTTCTGTTATATGCATGAAAAAGTCTTATTTAATTCAATTAAAATTATTTTAAGACATTAATGATGTAATAGCATAATATGTAATTTTATACGATATATCTTTACTAATTTTTGTTAAATGAAAAATGTTTTTACCTAACTTAGAAGATTAAGTCAATTTTCTTCTCCGGAAGATATGTAAATCGCTTCGACTTGATAATTTGTGTAAATGTACGTTAAATGGATCAATTAATGCCAGCAGATTATCGTATAGATAAGGAATTTCAAAATTATATAATAAATCACTCGTATAAGTGTTTCTGACAACGCGCAAGTAATAATCAAATGATTAATGGAAACGATTGGTTTCCCGCAATTATTTAAAATTTAATTATAGCCAAACTGATAACTGTTTTGGGGAAATATCTTAAAAGTTCTCTTTTTATTACAGTTCCCAAGAAAAATTTAGGTCAGTAATTTGAAAATTAGAAGCTATTTTCGTCGAAAATCTCCGTTCAGCCGGGAGGCTATATTTGAAAAACCATTAATTGAGTAGGTATATTTTGCGCTGGGAAGAATGCTTCTAAGAAAGTTACTGGACCTTGTTTCGACTTGATGAAAAGATTTATAAACAAAATGAGCTAAACAAACAAACTGAGGGCGGTTAAAAAAAAAACAAAACAAAAGGCTGACTGTAAAAATATTGAATTTAGGTGGAATTCCTTAGAGCCGGAGGCTGTTTTAACTTTAAATTCTTTTGGGTATGAGCAATGCTGGGAAGTGCCCCTTCAGGCGTGCTTTCATCGAGCTGCTTTCTAAGAGATGTATGTAGAAAAAAAGTTCTGAAACACGGAAGCCACTTAGCCTCTTTCTTTCGTTGTGCGCAAAACAAGGCATTTAGTTGCTCCTTAGGCCAAAGTCTGTTTTAATTTTACAAACTCACCTGGAAAGTTCACCCGGGAGGAGGCGCGTTCGGTTGGTTGCTTTTTTTTCAATTGTGGCGTCGTCTTTGCAGCATATCCAATTGAGGCTGCTCCTCTCCAGGCGACACTATTTTCCGCTACGGAGAGTTCTTGTCTTATGGGCCCGGACGATTTCGTGAGCCAACGGATGTCGCAGCGACGACAACGACAACGACAACGTCGACGACGACGACGGCGGCCGCACTTGTAAAATCGCCTTGACCATTTAAGCGCATTCTTAGAAATTCCATTAGGGCAAGAAATTGTCCAGTTCTCCCGATCCATCCTAGTGTTCCGTATGTAAAGTGGGTCATTAGATCTAACAGTTCATCAAGAATAGGCTACCGAGCTTTTGCTTGGGTGCATTCAATGTCAGCAATTTTCACAATGAAAGCGGTGCTCCTCCATGTTCGTGTCGTCGTCGTTATCGCATCTAACAATCTTTCATCCTCTGGCCGGCAAGGGTATACTGAAAAGATCGTAACATCGAAGCATCGTATGTTTGTATGTTTTGCGGTATTAACTACGTTACGTCTGCACGGTTGACTAACTCCGCAAGATGCGCGCGCTGCGAAATGAAGAGTATATTCTGTGGTATGTGCCACAAAGAGCGGTCGATGTCAATTGTATTATAAAATATTCCCCGAGATAGACGGGAATCTGTGGATTCGCGGTAGTGTGGCCGCAATATTAGGTAACCGCAAGCGTGCACTGTCCGCGGCTGTTCACGTGCCCGATGCCTGGGAATTGGAACACATTAATCAGACCTCTAGTCACCATTCATAGGCTTTCGCTGATTTATACTTTCGGACAGTATACCGTTAAATTTTATAAGAGATTTGTCTGGGTGATGGAGTCTCCAGCTTTTGTGGCCACAGAGCATCCTTCTACCGTAGCAGGTAACCACGTAAATTCCTCTCCTTGCCGTGGTAAATTATTCAGCGTCTAGTGAGCCCCCTTCCTCGCAAAATGATACCAAACGACACAAAACTTGTGTGATGGTACTTCCAGGTGCCGACTACGGGCAGCGCGCGTCTTTGCGACTCGCTAATGAGTAGATCGCATGCTGCCGCGGTATATTTACGAGGAAGTGCTCTATCATCCGAAATGTTACATCTTGGGACGAATTTATGCGGTGACATGGTCGCAACATGTTTAGCCGAATGTCTTAATTAAAAGCAATTGTGCGACTGGCCGACGGCGCTTTGCATAATACAAATCAGAGGTGTGCGGCTTTCTAATCAATATTAATGGCAATTGTTGGGCACTTGTTGTCCGCTTCCTCTTGGGATACCCCCATGGCAGGTGACCGTTATACCGCGAAGTCGGTCTCCTTTTGCGCATCATCAGAAATGTAATAAAATTGAGTTAAAGTGAATTTCCTCACATCTGTTCGAGTCTTCATAGAGTGGATGAATTTGATGTGCACGTTTTAGTTGCAATTTATGTAAATTAATTCGACTTGTAAATCATGTGTTGAGGCATGGACGCAGCAATTCCGATAGATTTGCATAATTTCTATGGTTTCGCCCACAAATATGCCAGAGAATCAGCCACTCCTTTGTTTGCGATTTATTCGAAAATTGTAGGCTATTTTACGGCTATCACAGGAGGATTGGTAGCGCTCAGAGGCGATAGTGTTTTAAATTATCCATTGATTCTAAACAGAAGTTTACGTCGATCTTGCGGGCATTCTTAATTTTCGCAATTGAATTATGTTTGTGATTGATTTTGTGATAATTCTAGTAACGAATTTAAGACTAGTTAGGCACTTAGGTTTACCAAACTCTTGATTTGTTAGTTTTCTCACCCCAGGCCCTCTGAAAGTTTTGAAGACGAAACCCCGGCACTGTTAGCATTATTCAATAGAATTGTAAGTTTTGAAAGGATGTTATCTCTTCAAATTCAAATTTCATAAGCAAGACTTAATGATTTAGGTAAGTAAGTACTAAGCTAAAACTAAACTAATCATATGGTCGTTTTTATGAGAATTTCCACGTATATTTAGAAAATTAAGTGGAATTAGTTTAAAGTACCATATGAGGGTCAGTGTGTGTTTTGTTTGTACAGAGAGTGTAGGGCCCTAAGGCTTAGATAAAGTACTTAAAAAGTTAGATATTAAGCCTAATATGCAATGCGCAGATCAACCAACAGGCTTTTTTAGTAGATAAATCAATTACTTGATTAATTAATAATTAAATAATTTTAATTTCAGCAAATATGTGAACAGATATACTCTGAGATTTTCTAATTAGTAAGATAGTTAGTTAGACTAATAACGAAAATTCAATTAGGAATACCATCATAAGTCTATCATTTAAGTCCAGTCTTAAGAATTCAATTACAATACCAGGGAAATTGAATTCAATTTTAGTTTAATTCGTAAAATATTGATTTGGAATGTTGAAATATTTATTTATTATTTAATTTTTGCAAAAATCCATCTATTGAAAATGTGATGAGTGGCCTGAAGATGTTGTCTAAACTCTAGCCTAAATAAAAGTTACTCGTAAAAAAACTTTTTCAGAGAAAATCCCATAATTAATTTAAGTATAATAAAACATCTGTTCTTTTGAGAAAAAAGGACAATAAGTGTATTGAGGTCCTACTAAATATCTGTAGCCCACTCTTTTAAAATTTTCAGTATATTTAAGAGATACCAAAGGATAATTGTAGTCAGTCTTTTGTAGATTTTCTCTATGTCAAGATCGTACCACCTTCCAAAAGTTCATCTCTTTATAATAAAGCTTTCATTAATAAAATCATCGATTTATCATTGATAACATTAAGTAACCTATTTCCCAATATGAATCTACCTCTCATTACTACCCTCAAGCTTTCAATATTTAAATTGGATTTCGTATTGTTGGCAACAGATTATATGAAATGATAATCCGAAGCAAAATAGCAAAGTAAAGTAAATAAATTTATCGTTTATTTTTATTTATTTGCATTAAATTTTGGAACGTGTTTTTTTCGCACAAAACAAGTTATAGCTATAGCAAATTAGCAGGTAAAAGTAAAGAAAGTTAATGGCACAGAAGATGAAATGCAGCTTTGCTTGATGTAACATTTAAGGGAGCTCGAAATGAAATCCTTTTAACTTACCTCCATTAAGTCCATTTTCATTGTAATGTATTTAGTGTTTGTTTTGGACTTCTAAGCGTACCGCAAAAGGCTAAGAAACAGGCGCAGACACCACTTGAAGTAATTTGTTCTTCTTAACCTTTCGAGTGGTCAGCGGCCTATCTTATGCAAATCCTAAGCAATAAATCTAAACAGCTCCAACTTCTTAATTCGATAAGCGGACGCAATTCGGCTCGGCAATAGCCGTGTGCATCTCACTGTTGATTTATAGCGCGTTACGAAAATGAAGGCGTACAGAGCCCATAGGACTCCTTATGTAATTACTTTCCTCAGTGCTAGCACGCCGCCGTCCAAAAGTTACTTTCAGCAATGAAATTTTACCTGCTAATTAGCGTCTCACCGAGGCGCGTCAAACTGCTGAAAAGCAATAGAATTTTCCTGAGTTGTTTTGTTGGTCTAGGCCGTGCCGCGCCGTGGGGCTCGCGTTTTCATCTCTATCCCATGAAAATGTAAATAGGGTCCGGCAGTGTGTTTCCCGGTACGGTGCATTGGCCCCAAAGGAGGCTGGACGGAGCACCGAGTACGCAGTCTGGGTGGGTGCACTTCCTCTCGCTTTTTAATTGTGCTCTGGCTACGATTGCGTAATTATTATTAATAAATATCCGCCGTGCAGAAAGCCAGCTGTGCACAGGTAGGAAACTTCACGCTTCTTCGGGTTGATACTTTGTTTGTGCGCTGCAGAGGGTATTTCACCGGTCAGCTAAGATTATGGTAGCATATTAAAACGGTTTCGCGTTACGCGCCATGAGGAAGAGAGGGCTGCATATTTAAATTATTAATATACGGCTTATTAATACCGTCCCTCGATCTCATAAATATTTAAATTCAAATTGATGATAGACTTGCTCTGAAAAATAAACTGCTATTACTCTAGTGTTTAGAAAAATGGGACATAAGGTAAGTTACATGGCCTGACCCATTGGTGCATTTTACAGACATTAACAAAAGTCATGGGAATCTTAAAAATTAACTTCTTTGATTTTGAATTGGGGCCTTTTATTGTAAATAGTGTTTTCTAGCTTTTCTTATACTTATGAGGTAATTATAGATTACCTAGACTTTTAGGTTGTTAGGAGGCTTTTTTAGGTGAAAATTTAAATCGTTTTCATTAATTTATTTCATAAAATTTAATTTAATACCCTATTATTTTAAAATGTATTATGATTTAAATAGCCTAGGTAGTATTAGTTATGTTCTTAAAACATTTAAAAAATTTTGCGATATTTTAATCTGTTCAGAGGAGCCTTTTCTATAATCGATAGTCCCAGGTTGGATCTTTCGTAGTCTTGTTTTAGTTCGTACACCGCCGTTATGGAATATTTTATTAGAATAATAATTTTAAATTGTTTTTATAGAATTAAATATAAGGTTAAAGTGCAGCTTATGGCTCAGTTTAAAATGGGTTACAATAAGTGTATTTATGCGGATATTGGAGTAAAACTTTTAATTAAAGGTGGATTTGATAGTAATGCTGCTAAGAGAGGTTAGTTGCTTTATAGCTCAAAAAAAAAGGAACAGAACACATCGCTCGTCACTCGTATTATTAAAGTAAGATAAGTCATATCAAAGTAGGCCTACTAGAAAGTGCGCCTAGAAAACCTGTTACTTAAATAACACACAATGGCTTATATTCTAAAAACCTGAGCAAGAGCTCAAACTCGATTTTTGTATAGAAAATCGAATTTTAAATTGAGATCGGATTCGGAATTGGTCCCATATGATTCATTTTTATAATCGCAGTAGCTAACGATGTGTTTAGCGTTTTTATTTGATTTTAAGGATTAAAACTATCAATGTTTTGGAGCTTCTTTTGAAATGGTAATAAAAACCGATAATTTCAATGTAGTATAGCTCCTTAATTAATTTTAGTAAAAGAACATAAAAAGATTTTGCAATACTGCTGTCGCTGTATATGTAAATAAATATCTCCTAGGGTCTAAGTAGGAAAGTTGACTTATTTATTTTATGTATTGTAAGTTTCAGATATAAAATTAAGATAGTATTTCCGTTTTAAATATCCAATTTCATAGTAGCCAAAGTTATGGAGAATTAATTCATTATTTTATTATTACATAAATTCATTTTGAAATGATAGAATGGAAATTCTACTTGCCGTTATATACCGCAAATTCAATAATTCATATTTTCTGCCTGAATTTGCATAAATTTGGTTTTATGAACATGTCAAGATTACTAAACTCTTCTGTAGACCGAAGGAGATGTACGGCGTCGGTTCGACGATCGCATTAACCATGCCGAGTTTCCTTGGGTCCTCAGAGACGATGTCTTCATTAGATTCGGGCAACAACAGTTCGAGTGCTGAATCGCCATGTGGACTATTCATAAATCCCGGTAGAATTCTCGGATTAGTCCGAAGGTGCCTGGGGGTTAAAACGACGTCAAAAACCTAAATTATCGCTTCCGACAATGAGCAACGACTTGACGTCGATGTCTTGAGGAGGCTCCGCTTATCTTCGCTCCATAGAAAATCCAGCCGCTAACAAGTTCAACAAACAAATCCCAGAAGCTGCACGATAGTCCACCGAGTGTAGATAAAACGGGCGGCCAAAAAGGATGCTACGACTGGTCCACGGGGTAATTATGCTTATTTACTTTGGAGGTCCGCTGAAGCATGTCGGATGTACAATGATTTTCGCACTTGCTCTCCCCCGGACCCAAGTTGCCCGCCCTGTGCCCGACGGAGCATAGGTACGATGGGCGGCCGTTGCGGAGGAGTATGCTCGCTGAGATGTTAATTAAAAGCATCTATCCGAACGGTCTGGCAGCTCGTAGTCGGAGATAGGACATCTCGCTTAATGGTGGTCGCCGCAAGCGCGGAATAATGCCGCGACCGATTTGAGTTCGCTGCGAGGTTTTTCCTATTCAAAAATGCTGCCACCACGGCCACCCATCGGCGACTGTGTCGCTTCGTGGCACTATCGATGGGACACCGGCGGTAGGACGGGAGGGGAGGGGTCCATGATCGGTGGTGTCCCATTTTATGGTCACACGGCGCACATCTTTCGATGAAGCCATCGAGCGATGTGCATAGATCCGGAAAATATTCTTTTAGTAAGCCACAGCGCCAATTTTGCTAATGGATTAAATTGATTCAATTGTACCTCGCCAGGTAACCTACTTCTGTGATAAGCGACATGTTCGCTCTTCGTGTTCCCACGATCTTCTATATATTTTATCGCGGCCCGGCTTGGCCGCCGGGAAGCATTTCCAGAATGTCAAATGTTAACTCCGAGACTCCACGGTATTTACCGCATGGAGATGAGGTTAATCAAGACTTTGCAGCCTCCGGGAATGCAAATTTCCACATATATGCGCTTGCACTTTTTACTGTTTTCCACGCTACCATCAGCGCACTAGGCGGAATTTAGAGTGCAAACGAAAGAGAAAATCGCACCAAGGGAACCAGGAAAACCTGTAGAACGACTTGTAGTTTTTGCGACCCTTCAGGTGTAGAGCGTTTGACATTACCGCTCTACCGTGCATCGCTTACGAAACTCGGTAACTACAATTTCGCGGAACGCTTTTCTATCTCAATTACTTTTATTGATACCGCGTAGAGCTGTAAAACCAGTTCAAATTAACGTGACAAATTCAACCACACCGTTGAATTTTATTGATAAACGCCGAAAGTATGAATTACTTTAATTGAGTGCTGGGCGGAATTGGTCGACCGTAAATTTAATGGCCTTAGAATGACTGACCGCCCTGACTAGCTCCCGATTGATACAGAGGTTAAAGAACGGGGCCTTCGAATTGTCGCCAGAACCGCAGGAATTTGTGCTCTATCCAGCAGGAGGCTGCTCAACCTGTTTCGGTTCGGATAGCAGACAAAATTATGCTATTTTGGTGCTTCTGAATGGTGGTCTGTGCGTCTTCTATTCACGCTATTTGATACCTGCTTGTTATGGATGCTTAATGCCAGTATACGTTTATTTGTCTCCAGTCAGATAAATCCAACGTCTACAAGAATTGGCAATTTTATCTTAAAACGTAAACGAGTGCTGCGGGTAGAGATATTCGTACATGTTAAATTAATAGGATATCTCTAATAGACCTAACAGATGCTCAATCTGCGTAGGCTTTTATCTTATGAGTAAGAAGGCATACTCCTTTCATAAATTGTACACACAAGGCGTGTCTCTAACATTTTCGATTGCTTTATGCAACTGAAACTAATGGTACTCGTTCGCAATCAAAAATACTATTAATTTATAAATTGAGAATTGTGAAGTAGGTGTATTTTTTCCAGTATCGTCGTGATCTCTTTTTAGTAATTTAGTTAGTGTTTAGTTTTATGTCATACTCTTAAATGTTGATAATTTAAAGTCTAGATTCACATGTCGTTATTTATATGTATTTTCTAAAATATGAGCTCAAATATCTGGTTTAGTCTTTACCCATTCCGATCCATTAAGTTTTAGACCACCGTTCTAGTGCCTTTTTAGGTCGTCCTTCAAATTACTGATTAAAATAATTGAAAAATAAGCTTGAAGTATTTTTAAAATAGCATAACACAATCTAAACCATTAACTTTTTTTAATCAATAAGAAAAAGGCGAAATAAATGAAAGTTATAAGTTTTGTCACTGTATTAAAAATTTAACTTATTTATCTGATAATTAGTTTTATCAAAGTTTACTATACCGTCGTGACAAAGTTAGAAAAAAAACGAATAAACGAACGTTAAAATTTAAAATCTGGAAAAAAAAGCTATCCCAACATAAGACATTAATTTATTAAAATAACGTATGTAAAAAATATTTATTTATCTTGTATTTGAATGCTCATTTATTAGAGTGATAATAATTTTTGAAAAATTGTTATCTTTAAGAGACTAAAAGAAATAAATTGTTATGTTTATTATTTTCACTTTTAAAGCTTCAAAGCTATCAAGAAAAAATATGCGAAAATTAATTATCTCCCTAAAAAGACACAATAACAAAAGACTTCAGCGACAAACTTTCTTCTTTCCTTTAGTAAATATTTTTTGCAGTTATTAATCACTAATGTTATAAAAGAATCGAAAGTATAGCTTCAAACCATTGTACAAAATAATATCAGCTGGTATAACAGATTCCCCTTCCCAACCGGTTCGCTCAATTTCTTACCTTAAGAAATACGCCGGCGAAGAGAATATTTTAAAGTCTTAAGAAAATTGAAGAAAATCTCTTTATTCCCATGTCTGTTTCACCTGTACTTTTGCTGCGATCGATGATCGGCTGGATTTGGACAGCATGATTCGTTTCGGTTGCATAACGCACAAATAAAAGATTTACAACAAAAAAACGCTACACTGCAATTATAAACTGCTTCGTGTCTTACGGGTTTCCTGGCCATTGCGTCTTGAATTTAAAATCATTTCGACGGTATAAATGACGAATTTTCTCTTCAGTTGCATTTCATAATTTGTGCAAAATTTTTTTTTTCATATTTTCTTCAATTATATTTATAACTGTTTTTCGCGGTTTATAAATATTTCACTGTTACAGTGTCTGAAATTCAATTGCTCAGGCTGATATGATTTATGTTTTGGGTATTATCATCCCATTTTTATTTTAAGAATTTTATTTTATGCCAGAACAACTGTTTGGGATGATTAAGTAAGTAAATCGAAATGAAATGAAATCGAAATTCGGACATTTCTCGTATTTGCGGAACAATTTGTCGTTCTAGTTTCACTTCTAATTAAGATTTGTTTTGGGCGAAAGCAGAGAAAAGTTCATTTTGTAAATCGGAACGATTGACGGTAACGAATTGGTTCAATTTACTGTTTACGTTTGTTAGAGGATATTGAAAATTACGGACCGTAAACGTGAAGTAGTGTAATATTAATTGATGTCAATACAATAGGTATTCACGTATAATGCGATCTTTAATAGTAACTTGTATATTTCCTTAATAAACAATCTTTACTGTGGGAAACTGCATAAAAATTTGTTGAGCATCAGCTAAATTATAAGGGAACAAACAGACAGGATTAGAATTTGTTATTCTGTGCTATAAGTTTATGCATAACTAATAAAATTTAATGCTATACTATTTTTTTTGTAATTACTTTTATTCTGGGGAAGGTATGGTCGTTGCGAAAGAATTTCCCATTCTAGCTCTGAGATTTTTTGGCGAGTCGTCAAAGCAGCATGTGGTCTTACATTATCGTGATGCAGTATGATTTCCTTCCTATTGAATATTGGCAGCGTTTTTTCTTGGAGTACTTTGTTAACTCGTCAATTTGTTGACTGTATTTCTCCGAATTTACCTTTTTCTTTGGTTCGAAAAGCTCATAATGGAATGGACCTTGCATGTCTCACCATATACACAGTATTCTCTTTTTAAGGCTCAAGCTTGGTGTAGAGGTGAAGAAGGCATGTTTTCCGGGTTCAAGCTGTTTTCCTTACGATGTTTTCATATGTAATCCATTTTTCATCATTTTATCTATCATGGTCTTAAAAATATCGTCATCAACCACAAATGGCCGCCCAGAGCGTGGTTTATCACTAAGGCCTACACGTTCTGTCTGAAACAGCATCTTCCCCATCTTTTAACAAATTAAGTAGTTAATTTTGAAGGGCATATAATAAATGAAATTATAAAGATATACAGCTAAATATAACTCAAACGAACATATCCAAATATATTCAAACTTGAAACGAAATTATCGGACAGAATTTTCTGGTAGACCTAATATAAAATTCTCCAGGTTGCGTTTAGTTAGATTAGAATTTTTATTATCTTTGGATTGCAATTTCATTACATTAACGTATAATCAAAATAATTTCACTAAATCTAATAAAATAAAATCCTAATCGCACGTAAATTCTTTCTAAGCAAAGCTTGAACACAACCTAAAATGTATTAAAACGTTTTAATGATCAATGCTCTTCCTTTAATTAAAATTCAAAGTACTAATCCACTTTATTGGCTGTTTGTAGTTGCCTTAAATTCTTTTACAAAATCGTCGAATGTCTCACTTCAAGGAATTTATGTGCGCCCGGAAACTCAAAAGGGTTTTTTTTTTTTTATCTTACAGTCATCCCACATTAAAAAAAACAAATTACTATCGCCCATAAATGCAGGATGATCCTCAATAAATTTGCAGTAAATCTTAAATCTTAGCCCTGTCTAGATATATATCCAGCGGACCAATAAAGGGTCTCAATAAACTGAATTGAAGGGACATGGGGGGGCTGCAGAAAATTGCACCAGATGCAGGCGAATTCCACCGTTTCATGATCATTTTATGATAGAGTTAATTTCTTGATCTTCCGGTGCCACGAAATCCGATAGGCTATTCAAATTAGTGCGATTTTCGAATGAGCAGCGAAAATTCTCGATGCGAAGCTGATTGTTCGGGGGCTGCCAGTGAGTGTTACATTGTTGCTTCGTTGTTAGCAGGCGGAAGACTGGAGAAGGAACAACTTTTCATTGTCTATTATAATCTTGAATCTATTGCATTGTTAGCGTGGATTGTTCATATTGTAAGCAGTCTAAGAACTTGCAACCAGCCCATTTTAGGCATGTGACGGTTGTTCGAGCTCTTGTTCTGTGGATAGCTAAATATCACGAATTTTGCTCCATGTGGATAATTTATTGCATGCCCTCTAGAGTTGTCCATGGATCCACCACCACTGGGCATACTCTAAATAGCTGCTAAAATCACATAATCTGACATTTCTGACCACCATTGAGCTCTCAGGGATTATATTTAATGTAAATCGGCTCCTTTTTTGCCGACTACTACTTGTTTTCTCTCCAGTCCTACCAATGAATAGCATCTTCTATCATTTTCAATGAATTATAGTAAATTGTTTTTGAATTTAAAATAGTAAACCGAATTTGATAATACTGAAATTCAAAGATCGTCCGTTTTGGATTTCTTGAATTTAGTTATGTATAAAAAGATTAGTTATAACAATAAAATAAAAATTGCTCGAAAAGGCATCGGTAACAGGGTATAGTTCAATGGGTTAGAGTGCATTGAAGCGCAGATTCGAAGGATGCAGGTTGGAGCCCTGCCTCTTGGTCAAAGTTGTAGTTTTTTTCGATTAATTCTCACATATCTTGTCAGAAGTGGGATGAGAAAATGCGACCGGCCATCAAACTCGGCGATTACGCTGTTAATAAAATTTGTTAAGCTGTTGTGTTAAGTTGTGCTGTGCCGAGTGTGGGATCGGCTCATTAAAAAAATAATTGCTTTAAAATGCATCGGCAACGAGGCCACAGGTTGCTCAATTGGTTAGAGAGCATCGAAATGGGTTGATGAGTCATGTTTAATATTTTTGTTATTTGTTCACAAACTACATAAAATATGTTCTTAATATAGCAAATAATAAGAAGACTGATAGTCAAAGTTTTGATAAATGAGGTATTAATTTCCTATATAATAAATAACGAAGTTCTTTTAATCGTTAAACCTTAAGACCTAGTTCTACCTTACCCTATATTTATATAATAGACTATCGAGTAATCATCCACAAAATGAAATCCTTGTATTTCTTCTGAGATATGCAGGGATACTAAAATTATTTTTAACTGGTTGCACAGAATATAAAGAAAACTGGGTTTTAATCGGAACTTATTAATAGAATTTGTTACCTGTTTGTAGCACTCTCACCTAAAGTGCCGGACCACTTACATCACTTCAGTTTGGTAGAATCGAACAGTCATAATTAGGAGCACACGTAAACCCAAGTTGCTCTGACATAGCCTCGAGTAGTCTTAACGGGCTCCACTCAACTTTAAGATGGTAATCGTCGTCCTGCCGGTGCATAAGCTCATAATGGTGCACCAGTCCACGAACCTGGTCAGCCACGATAGATGTTCGGTTCGCTGCATGATCGAAGCGCAACTGGGAATATTCGAAGTTGTGCTACAATTAGCATTATGCAAAGATCAATTACAGAAGATAAACGTAATAGACAAAGCGAAGGCAGACAGTTCATCTGGGCAATCTTGGCCCTGGGCCACGGCAGAGGAAACGCTAAATATTGTTGGATTACTCATTACGTGTCCTCAGGGCGAATCGATGTTGACTCGGCCATTTATTTCTGTTCAATTACGGTTGCAGGTTGCCTGTGAGTTATCATAAATCGGAGTACGAATCCATTTTATTGCAATCCCTTGCTGCACTACCGCACCTGTGCAATTCATTTTATACACACAAAAATTAGAACCGGAACGAATTGATTGAACGCGCTATTTATGACCGGAGATAGCCGACCATCTAGTTATGCTAGTGCCGCTCTGGGCCCTCCCATATCCGCTCACCTGTTTTGCGGGAAACACTCATTACAAAAATTACCGGGAAGGAATCGACCTACGCTTATTTATTTAGTTCGAAAAATATTGAAATTCTGGGTCATAAAGCACACAATAGAGAAGTCGTTAATTTTCTTAAATGGGTCTCATTATTCTAGAAAAAAAGCCCAATGCTTACAAACATCGTTCGACAAGTTGGCCTAATGGCACCAACCAATTCTATAGTTTTTTGTTAATAAAGACAAATCGCTCGTCGGCGATACCATGATAAAACTTGCATTGCCACCAGACCCGAGACATATTCCTCAAGGAATTTCTGGTCCCCAAGATCCATTCGAATACCGAACTAAGAACAAATTATGGTACCCTCGACCAGATAGAGGTATAGTAATATAAAGAGGCATCTGTCGATGAGAAGTTGATACAGCTAATCGACGAAGATTGATATAGCAATTAACTGCAGCACCATTCAAAAACCCTAGCAAGAACTAACCGGCAAAAGAAATTCTCTTTCTTGATTAGCTAGGAATGTTTTCTTGCTTCGTTAGTAAGTAGAAAAGAAGTTAGTAGCTAATTAAGGGCATAAAAAACTAGTTCTGCATGGGTGTTTTGCTATCAAAATAGTGTGCCACGCTCTTCGCTAATTGTGATTTACTTTTACAATAAAACATGATAAGGTGCGTGGTGCAAAATTAAAATGTTTGGACTTCTGCTGCAACTTGAGACTCTAATTGAAATTAATTATTCTTACTTTATATTCGATTTCCTGCTGATAATTAATCTTTTAGCTGTAGGAAATACTAATCCGGAAACGATATAGACCAGTTCTTCTTGCTATTTATATAAACTGACATAATAACATATTGCAGAAAATCAATCATTTTTGCTTGCTCCTGGCATTCAGTTTAGTATTAAGACATTTATTTTCTTGCTAGCTAGCTATTTTAAGCAAAACAGACACACATTCCTTGAGGTAACAATTTTTTTGATTATTTTGAAATATTTTTGTGATATAATTATAAATATGATTCATATCTACAAAATATTTTGTGAAAACATGGCATACATGCAAATGAAAACATTTTTTTAAAAATTGCTATATTTTTTATTTTTAATAAGAGAATTTATAACACAAAGAAGAAAGTTAATGCAGGTTTTGATGGTACGTTAAAAAAGGTGGTTATCATCCACAAAACCAAAACTTTCATTAACCATGATTGTTAAGTTGTTTCTTGTTTTTATTCATATGATTTTTCAAAAAATTAGCTGATCATATACTTTAGATGGTGTATTTTATACAAAATAAGATTGGCATTAACATCACATGTTATCCTTACGATTTTGGTTACCATAACCCCTGTGAGGTATTTCAGGATTAATAAAAGAAATCTGAAACTTGGTTTATATGAATTCAAAAAATTAGGTATTATGTTATAGGCCTTTTGAGATAACAAAGCATTATACGTTTGACTTATAAAAATGTTTTGCATTCAAGTTTTCTAAGAAATCGAAATCTTAAATTACGGAAATTTTCATGAACATTTTTGTTCATCTGACGCCTACTAAAAATGATTATACCATAGAAATTGGATCATATCACAAATAACATTTAGATAGATATCTAAATTCATTGTCTTCCTGCAATTTTAAGTTAATTTTCTTACCTGTGCATGCTCGCATTAAGCCAGGCAGTTCAATCGTAGAACATCATACTTAGGGTAATTATTTAAAAATAAAATTGTGGGAAACCGACGTAAGATATGTCCAAGTATGCAGTTTTTCTTGTGCATTGCGTGGAAGTGCATGTACCTGCACCTTAATAGCCCAATCATGTTGCGCTCAAGCACTTGTTGGGCATCTTACGCAGCACCAATGCTATTAGAATCCAAACTTGGAAGATCTGTGCCCAGATACAAGTGCTGTTAAGAATTGCTTAACTCACGGAACAATTCTAACGCAATGTGGACCGGAACGTCTTGATAATCGCCACATACAAAATACTCGTAAGCCCTCCTTGGAGGTGGTAGAAATTGCTTCCACCATTAAAACTGGGAAAACGGCAAAATAGTAAAACCGACTGTGAATCCGCATCCGTTCGGGGTATACACGAACCCCCACGGTGCCCACCGTGCGCGTTTTCAACTTGTTAACAAACTGACATATGTGAAATGACACGAACAAAGAAGGGGGCTTCTTCCTAAAGATCATGTTTTAAGGAAGCGTTACCAAGATAATTGGATTTCCAACACTATTTTGATTAGCAGCGCATAAAGACTGTGTGGGAGGAGTAACCTTCTTCAGGTAGGTGCTGCCGTGTGTCACTAGCCCCGTATTCATATGATGGGAAATTTGTACGGCAGCAAAGAGAATTCTCATGGAGTTTGCTTGGGACACTCGTCGTGATGTTACTTAAGATGCTAATGAAAGAAAGCCGGGAGAAAAATGTTCTGCTCAGTAGATAAATCTCTAGCGGTAAGTTTAATTAAGTTACTTAATATCATCTTCCGGTGGGTGCTTAGACGTTTCTTTTGTTAGCCAAATGCTTAAGCAGGAGCGTGAACTTTGTCAGTTATTCAGTCAGTTTGCCCTCTGGCTGAGATCACTTAATTAATTCAATTTAAAGATGTAACCGAAAGATACTATCGCATTCAATCATAAGGCAGCAGAATATTTATTCATATGATGTAGAATTTTGATTTTGGTTTTTTCTATAACAGTATTATAGTACTACATATAAAGTGTTTTAAAGAATAAATTGAAACGAAATATTATTCTATTTATTAAGACTCAAATCTTATCATCTCCAACATTCTTTTCAATATCATTTTTAAAAAACCCCAAACTACGTTTGACCGTAAAAAAAGCAGGATATATCAGATTGGTTTAATGATGGGTGAACCATTGAAATTTACGTACGCAAGCCTTTGCAAATTTGATATTACATAAAAGGAAATAAACTATTAAGAGTTAAGCTATCTGAATAAAACTCAAAATGGACTTATGGATTTATTTTATTGGTAGAACATTTTCGACAATTTGTACCTAAGTACAGCAATAGTGAAGGCGAATTTTTTGGGATTACGTTCCCGGGAACTCACGAGGCAGAAAAACTACAAATGAGGGGAGAACAGCAATCCTAAAATATAGTAAACTAAATTTTTAAAATAAGAAATTAATATAGAAACTGAAATTTTACTATAACACTTCGCTTATTTAAAATTAAAAGATTAAATAATTCAGGCATTTCGAAAATGATCAACGTTTTAGGTTTAAGGTGATTTGCTTCACAAACAAAAGACTTAAACAACAAACTTCCTTTTAAGCCCACCTACTGTTAAGAAGTGTTGTGTAAAATTATTTTGTATTTACGACAATTTCGCTATTATATAATAAATTTTATTGAAACGAATTTCTGGTAAGTTATTCCCACATTATTTAACTGCATGAAGTGATAAAATAAAAAATTACCGTCTCTTTCGTTCGTTGTCGAAGCCAATGAAAGGTGCATCTTCGCGGCTACAAAGGCGGCAGAACCTAATTGTCTCGCCTCACATAACTTGAAATATTTTATGCATAAATGTCACCGTTCGAAGCCTTTACCATTCCTATCCCCATGGAGTCCCATTCGCTTTACTTTTACTTGACCATGTCCCCGGGAACAGCTCCTCAGGTCGGGTTTGATTTAGTGCAGGCAACGAACGCATCCAAAAGGCTACAAAAGCTGGATTATTCCAGTCGTTTGGTTGCACAAAGTGCAGAAAAGCGTCCAGGCGTCCGTCCGGCAATTTGGTGCATGCAAACGATAGTCTAACCAACAAAAGGGACTCGGGATTCCTTTGAATGCAATCTCCACTTCTTATCGGTCTGTACAATTTCTTCTAACAAATTGGCTAAACCATTCGATTTTCTCTTCCGCTCGGGCTCGGGCTTTCGCTTTTATTTACAGAGACCCTTGGGCTCTTTTGTGGGATTCACGTAATGAGAAATTATTGTCCCTAGCGTGGAGTTAAAGACCTTTTGTTTCCACTATCAAACAAAATCATCTCGCGATATATACGGGGCTCGACATCCGCAAGAATTATGGGCCCCGCAAAGCTCCCTCCAAATGGTGGAGCAGTACGGCTGCCATTTCGGGTAAAATATCGAATGCTGGGCGGCGGATGACGCGGTACGCGGCTAAACAAACAAAATCTATCGCGCATAGGCGAATAATATTTTAATTGTTTCTAGATCCGCGCCAGTTCGCCCCAGGGCCTGGATAGACTCGAGCGGATTTCCAAACAAATAAGTTAATTTGCTTCGAAGGAAATCAAAGTCGTGGATCCGCTTAGGCAGTGAAGGTGTTTTCTCCGATCTATCTGGGCATCGCAGGGCAGCATCCAAAGTGTACCAACAATGCCAGCCGGCCGGGTAAGGCACGGACGAATGGTCAAAGAGATCTCGGCATGCCCGGCCACGGCCACGGCCTCGAATCACAGATAAAGGACGCGTGCAGAAAATAATTAGATCCCCAATATGTAACATTTAATAAGGCAACTTGTAGCAATCTCTGTGGCTCGTTATGCAGCCCAGCACAGGTTTTATTGGCTCTAGTTGCTGCTAAGTTATTTTAATTAGTCCCGCTGATTATCTCGATTTTTATATACCACCATAGTTTCAACAGATGGTACCGGGTCGTTGTCGCCGTGAACTATTCCCAAGCTATTGTTCAGTTTTTGGTGTGCGACAACAGACAGAGAATTTTGAAAGTTTTATCGGAGGTTGGGGACGAGCAAAATTATTTTAAAATAAAATCAATCAGATTAGGTCTGGGATATAACGTTTTTCCGATTAACTTCCTTATTGAGCGATCGTCCGGACTGTATCGCCTGCATAATCCGTGCACATGCATAAATTTGAAGAATTTTACCTTGTCGAAATAAAACGTGAACTCGACGAGTTTGTTCTGCTAATTAGAAGTTTACAGACAACATCCAGCAGCTGTGAGTCCATTAGAGCGACCAATCGAGCCTGTTCCATTTCTGTTGTGCAACATACGAGTAAAATATATTTTACTTTGTAAAGGTCTCACAATGTGCACAATTTCACTCAGGAGCAAATGACTGTTAAGGAATAGGTGCCCCTTTAAGCGCGGCATTATCGAGACGAGGAGATGATTATAAAATCTTTACTTATCTGCGCTCGACCAGGTGCTAGATATAAATCTCTAATCCTCTTGAAAAGTTGCACTATAGCGATGGCTATTGTAAAACGTCGTAAAAAGGAAAATTGAGAGAGTCGTAAGTCAGTGCATAATTGCAGCGGCTGTAATGCATGCCACACGCATGAAAAATTACTTTTTACTTTTTTACTGGCTTTTATCGGGTATACTCAGCACATTTGGGTGGCTTCCCTTCTGAATAATAAAAATAATAATAAAATGGTTGTAAAAAAGAAAATTTATTGAGCCCGCGAAATAAGTAAAATAAGGGCGACGCCGCACAGAGTTCGTAATCCTGATGTTATGGGCTCATTGAGTTCTAGGGCAGGATGAGGGAATTCATGCCATCAGTCTTGAGAAAGAGCAACTTGTTCGTTTTGCTATATCGACATGCTCATTAAATTTTTTAAAAATATAATTTATTATATTTCCCCCTCTGTTCTAGCAAAAGATTGATTGTTAGATAAGAACTTAAACAATTCTTTTGAATGAATTTTAAAAGTAAACAAATACTGTAGGTCAATATTATTAAAAAAAATAGTTTTTTCTGATCTGATCTCGGAGTTATAGTAATACATAAATTGTGATATATTACTATATATGTATTTTACTTTATTTGGCTATTTTTCACACAGTAGTGTTGGCAATTTCTTAGATCTACTTTCGAGTTTGAGTTCTTGCTCTTACAATTGAATAACTCTTATTTTGTGTGTTCTTAAATTTACCTTCATATATTTAATTATCGAAATTTACCTAGTCATCTATTACAAATTGTGATGAATAAAATATTTAAATATACTTGGAATAAGTTTCGTAAGTTGAATTTTAAGGTTCATTAGCTTGTAAAATTGGAATTTCGCATAATGTGCGACTGCCGCTTAATTTTGAGAGTTTATAAGATACATTTAAGTAAGTAAGTAAGTTAAATTCAAGGGCTATTTTATTAGTAGTGCAAAATAAACTTAGAAGAGCGTACGTGATGATATTTTACTGTTCCATGTTAAGAATCATTCAAAGGGTAAAATATAAGGGGGATAGATGCGAATAGATGGCGATTAAATTAGTTTAAAATTTTTAGGTGTGTTCTTAGGTAATACTCAAATATTTTAATAATATTTGAAGATTGAAATAAAGTGGAAATGTTGTTAATACCTCCCTACTGTAATTATTTTGGAAAGTTACAATTCTGTTTATTAATGTCAAATATTCAAAAACGGTACAAGGTCTGTGGCTTTAAAGAGATGTATTTACATGTTTTGAATTATTAACTTTCAATTAATTTATTTTCTATTTTATCTCTTCAACTTCTGAATAAAAACTGATCACCGAAACTGAAATGATAAAACTGATCGAGAGCTAACAAAAGCTTAAATACGATATAATTTTTTGATATAAAAGGAAGGCCTACTTACATATTTAAACGGGTATAACATTGCTACCTGAATTACTCGCAAGGTACCACCCAATCGAAGAATAATTGCCAAGGCGAAATAGCAATGTATGAACTGAGCTCTGAGGGTATCGTTGCATTAAAAAACGATTATACACCGCAAAGCGGGCCGGATAAAGGAATTTTTATGTAAAAGGTTTGCTGTAGTCAACTTTAACCAATTCAACTGGACGAAACCACACCATCCGTCATCCATCATCGTCATCGAATGCACAAACTCAGAAAGTGCGGAACGTGGTCAGAAGTTGTTGCGCGACGCTCATTTATCAATGCATCAGCGGCACAAACATAACCAGCGAAGTTTTTCGCTTTTAATTTCAAATTTGCTTAGTTGCGCATCACCTGCGCCGATCGCACGGGTCCGGTAACGAGGAGGTAAATAAGCCTAAGACAGGACCGCCTTAAAGGCTTCGTCTTAAGGTGATCATCTGCGGCCGGAATCAGTGCGGTCGAAGAGTGATTTTATGTTTTTTGTCAGCTGAGAATAGCCCTCAAGCGATGATAGGATCCTTGGCGGTAAAATGTTACCAACAATAGTCCATTGGATGTGTGCTGGGGCAAAACGGAATTTTTTCAATTGTTGAATGCATGTATAGAAGTTTTAATTGCATGAGAGACATGTGGAGGTTACCTTCAAGGAATTCCTCGCGAGGACGGTCGGTGTCTGAGTTCAAGGACAAAGTGACGGAGTAGATTTTTCGGAGTTCCAGCGATAGAAAAAATATTTAAAATTAATGAAGCAATGATTTCAATCGTCTAAGACCTAAAACTATAAACAATAAAACATGCAAAATGCTCTTAAAACCTACAATTTGATAAAGCATACGAAACTACTTGTTCAGTATTCTAAAATAAACCTCGATTTAAAAAACAAGACTATTCATTTGATTAACAGAAAAATAAGTTAGTTTGGTTCTAAAAAAGTTTGTCGGCTTGTTTGTTTGCAGCTTTGATAGCTTATGATTCAGGAATTTAGCTAATGACAAAAACAAGCGGAATAGCAAATGCTCTCGGTAATGTCTATCTCGTTAGCCTTGGTTCTAGAATTCTTAAGTGATGAATGCACACGATGAGTCTCTGAATAGGCTTAATGGATGTGTTGTAATGTATAATTTTTTAGTGATATTGGATGACCAGTTAGTGCATCTACTAATTAGTATAAGGCAAATTTTGGATAGTGCATCATAAAACAACTAACAGCTAACGAAAGTTTATAGGATGAGAGCTAAACTTGATGTAGCCTATTCAATTTTTTCTAAAAAATATGATGCAGTTCTCAAATAAATGAATTATTTTTAAGAATATCAAAAGATTGTTGAAGCTATTAAAGTTGCGAGTATTACCTTTGCAGGAACAGTACGAAAAGTTGAAAATGTTTTTCTCGTTATATTTTTGCAATTACTTCATGAATTAAATCATAAATTAAGAACACATCCGGTTAACATCTTTAGAGTGGATGACCTCTTAAGTTAAAAGTTAAAATTACGATTTACAAGGGGCTCTAATAGTAAAAGAATAATAAAAAGAAGAATTTAAAATGTTTTATTTAAATTGTGCCATCATTAATCAGTTAATTGCTTTTGTATGGTAAACGTATAGTCGGAACTTTAACTTTAACAAATTTTATTGATCAAGGACATCTATTCTAAGGCCGGGGTCGGTCTTGGACATAGCTTTCAAGATAGCATGAATTCTGCATGGTTTATCTGCTTTTGCATCCATGTAATTGCCGGTGGAATCTTCTTGGGAGCTCGTAGCGAAATTATCGGCGAAGTTTCACGGAGTGGTTTTAGTCTAGTTAGCCAGACGAGAGGATTTAGCCTTTGTCGGATGGCCAATCCAGCGCCTATAGGTTAAGCAGCTGTGAATCGAATGGTACTAAAATTATAGCCTGAAATGCAGTTACATTCTGCGTTTGTCCAGTTCTAAATATATCCAGGTCCCCTGCGATGACAGGAATCTTAATACCTTTTGACACACGCCTTTATGCCGCAGCGGTATCACTGTCCGACGGTTTTTCGCCCGTGTATTAAAGGTTTTCAGTTTCCAGCCGTAAAAATGTAATTCTGCTGTTTTGCTAGAAATCCCGGCCGGCTAGTGCAAGGGCATGCAAATGAGAGCACTTGTCCATTGCCTTTCGGGTCCAGGCTAATGACTACACCTCGACAAACCGCAATCCAGTGGGAATACCTGCTCAGGTGCCGAGATAGCGAAATTGAAGTTTAGGTATTCCGTGCAGCCTGTTATTGCGATAATTGCTGCGGACGCCTTAAAAATAGCTTTCTCTGGCGTTCTAGCTGGCGACTCGCCATCATTTCGACTTATTCGCGGAGTCTTCGTCCGTACCTCTCGTGTCACACTTGTTTTACAAAGTTTTACGGAAAACCCGAAGGAAAGTACTGGCCTGCCACATTCAATTTCATTTTTCACTTTTCCTCTTATCTACGATTCATGGCACGCAAGATGCTATCAGTGCGCATTCCTGAGCCATTTTCCTTTTGTTTGCAGCCGAGGCACCTGGGCTAGAATTCTTGCCCATTGTTGCGGCCTTCAATGCATCCCTTGAAGATTTTTCTCAGCCTTTATAGCCCTATAAAAATTGAGCGTATTAAGATGTTGTTCAATGATTATACCAACGGTACATTCAAATTACGCGCTTCGGAAAGAAATGTTCTAGACTTGGTATCTTCTGATGCTGAAATTCGTTTAGATTCTAATCAAGATGCGTGCCGCTAACTTTTCTGCTATAATTGCTTCCTAATTTGAGGTGAAAACTTGTTAGAGTTATTTGCCAGGTCGCTTTAGAAGTTCCCTTGAACTACACTTCTATGGTTTTTAAATGGATGTACTACAAATTCGATATATTACAATAATATGATAGAATTCATCATCATCAATCAATAAAGCAAGAAAATTGTTTGTTTAATAGCCTTATATTTGGCTTTCGTGAGACCACTTCTTGAATATGGTGCTATTATATGAAATCCTAATTATGCTGTACATATCAATCGAATTGAAGCGGTACAGGTTGTCTTTCACCAGATTTGTATGTTATAAATTGAACTGGTGGAAATCAACTATGCCTAGTTACAATTCAAGACGCATATTATTGGGCTTAACAACCTTTCAATATCGTCGTGACCTTTACTGTGCCTTGTTTATTAAAGATTGAGTTTTTAAATCTAATAAATTTGTACGTTTCGGAAAGACCTCTTCGTTTCAGAAATTTGTTAATTGCTCCCTCTCATCGAACGAATTACGGATTTTGTGAGGAAGTATTAATAAGTTTAATTTTATCAATGTTCACCTAGATTTCACTATATTTGGATCAGAATATGAGAGTAAGCTGGCATATTTAGAAAATGTAAAGAATTAGTGCTTACCTCTTGCAGTAGTTATTCTTTCTAGTCTGTAAAATCAATATGTAATTGATAGATGAAATAAATAAATAAATAAATACATAAAATTGGTTGAAATCTTCATTTCGGTATATTTACTTTTCGATTTATAAGGGTATTTAAAAAAAAAGACAAGTATTTTTGCTCTTGTATTTAAATACAAAATGAAAATAAATAAACAATCACACAATAAAGCATAAATGAAGGTTGAAATAGATTTTTCTATGAAAAGCTGAAAATGTTGCTTTTTAACTCAAAATTAATTCTCACTTTGCGCGGGCTATTTATTGATGGTTTAGTTTTGTTTTGGCGCGATTTTAAAATTTTTACCAGTTTTCGAATTTCAGCGGTTTGTAAATGAAGGTACTGCTGAAATGAGAAATTTACTTAAGCTTATTACACCACGCTTTGCGCGATTTTGAATTCCGCACATTTCTTTAAAAATCAGCCGCGTAAAGCGAGGTAAATATAAAGGTAATTGTAATATACATTTGGAGGATGTATGTATGGAATGTACTTTTTCGAATGAAAGAATTAAATCTATTTATCTTAACCCTTAAAAGGTATCATGGGTGTAATTTCATCCCAGGCAAGTTGCTCTTCTTGATGATGAAAGGTCGCTATAAAAATAACCTTATCATGAAATATAACATTTAGTAATGCTAATGATATTTAATTGCATTTAATGGTTATTGTTATATTTAAAAAATATATAAGCATATACTAGGGTCAAATTTACCCACGATACTCTTAAAGTAATTTATTAGGATGACATATTTTAATTTATCATGTCTTGCGTATAAAAATAATGGTTTTTTTCTTGGTTAGGCATGTAACTCTTAAGCACGTGCTTATTGTGTTTATCTGTTAATCTGCCACTGCGTGCCGCGAGCACCGCTGCCACAAATTACAATTGTTCTCTGATTTGAGATAAAGATTTGTTGGGTAGCCGGTTGTTAGATCGCCCAGGAGTGCGGAAGTGCTGGCAAAAGGTCCCTTGTGGGGTCCCAAAATAAACAGCATACTCTCGCTGATGAAGCGTATCGCACCTCGATGAAGTGCCAAAGTGCCACTCACGAAATTCATGTTGTGGCGCTCACCCGTTGCGGGCATAATTAGGAACATTCCGAAATGATTACGATACAAAAAATCAATTTAATGCCCGCAAACGGACCGTTCCCAAAGAGGTAAAGGTAAAGGTAAAGATAAAGGTAAAGGTAACGCACATCTATTGAGGGAGTGCGAAATTCTTTCTATTCTGATTAGATACTGTTTAGAAAAAAAGACAAAACATTAAAATTTTTGTATTCCGACAGTGGTCACAGTATGGTTGGCGGATGTAACCTTTGACTTCTAACGTGAATTTTGCGGCGCTAATTAGTTATTATTTCTGAAAAACAAGTTTAATCCCCGTCTCCCGTAGCACAGTTATACGCGGAAGGAAAAGTAATTAAAACGATGAAATACCGCTAAATACAATCAGTCGGTCCCAGCACGCGATCGAATCACTCAAAACAAGTTAATTTGGCCAGGAAGCGTTGTGCCTATGCCAATTGCCAATTGTCTACGAGTGGACAGATGACCGTTGGGCGGGTCTGAATCGATGATTACACCATAGCTACTCCCGCGCTGCACCAAGGATGAGTCCATCAATCAATCGCGGCTGTCATAAATCAATCAGATTCAAACGAGCGGTCTCTTTCCGGTAGGGCTAATTATTGTTATTCACGGTGATTAGTATTTTTGTAATAGAATCATTAGCATAAGAGGCACCGTGTACGCATTGCGACTCTGCGGTGCCGGCCAAAGCGCGTTGTCATGTTGCGACTGTGCACCTTTCTCTGTGGAGTTTAATCGCCGTGCGCCTGTGCGCCGGTGTGCCGATGCAGTTCAAGTCGCGCACCATTCTGGCGCGAGCTGCACTTGAATTAATTTTTGATCCATGCGGCTGGAATGTCGAGAGGTTTCCTTGCTTTGGGCGATATGCCCAGGTGAGTTGTATCAATTAATTATAACCGTCTGAACTAGGGGCATGGGTGGATGAATGGCATCACCGACCTCATGATGGATGTCTTGTCCTGGGTTATTATCATGCATAAAACTGTTGCGCTCTTTTAATAATAGAACGTCCTTGCGCACTCAAGGACATTTGAATATCTTCGACATAAAATGAATTCAAAATGTGCCCCCCCTCCAATAAATAGAACCGGCTTCGATATAGTCAGCGTCTTGTAAGGGGCGTAATAATAAAATTGTCGCCTGCAAGGTTTTCAGATTTATTAGAAAAATATTCTTGAAATATTTTTAGCCGAAATGCCTTTAGCAATTTTCATCCAATCATGTTGTTGGTTTTAATTCCTTAACAACCATAAACCAAGACTAAACAGAGTTTATTGAAATGGTTTTTGTATTTTATAACCCATCTATCCTTAAAGAATAGAGAAAGAGGCTAACTTACGAATAAAACTAAATCTTAAATTGTGAAGGGCTTCTAAAGAAAAGTAACCTGAAAATCATATTAAAAGTTTGCGTAGAATACACACTCCAAATAAATCAGTTGCGAAGAAAGCATATGACAAGTTTTGAAAATGTATGTTTTTCAAATAGCTTTAAAATATAGTGTTGAAGTTTTTGATTTTAAATTTCCATTTGAATTTTTTAAATCTAATATGGCAGATCCAATATAGCGGCGAATTTTTTAACTTCAAGGAATTAAATATATTAAAAATGTTCATATTATGTGCCATGTCATGTGTTATGCCATGCATTATGTGAAGTATTATGTCATTAGTGCCATTTTTAAAACCTATTTATTATCCCTAAACTATCTCGTACTTGAAACATATATACAAGCGAAATTTGAACTCAATCGGCCCAGTAATTTCGGAGTCTATACAATTCAAACAAACAAAAATTGCTATGTATATATGTAGATAGATATGTATATACTACACATAAGATTATAAAAATATTTTGTGTCAAAAAATAGAAGAAAACAAAAATTTAGGCACGATTTTATGACTTCCTGTACTCAAGACTATCATTGTGAGTCGAAGACCCTATTTGGAATTTTGGCGGTTTCATTTTGTACATTATGCTCCGGTAATTGTTTCTTGTATTATATATAGGCATCCCTCGAATAACACGATACTTGAGTTACACAAAAGTCGCGAATAAGCATAGCTAAAAATTGCGACAGCCTTCGAATAATGCGGAACACAGCATTGCATAACATGGCTTTAAATAATGTAATAGGCCTGTGAATAAATACCTTTGAGAATTTTAATAAATCGATCAGTCCAAAATTTAGTTTTACTCAGAGTGAGTCTCTGCTACTTTGGCGATTCATAACCCCTGGACTGATTTTTATCTCCTAGCCTATACTGATCTGGCTGTTCTAACGGAGTGAGTGAGTGATGATAGCCTTGTGGCTGCTACTAGGACCTCGGCGTTTTACTAAAAACTACCACAATAATACGATTTAGTCGTGCTATTGTGCTAGAATTTTTCAAATTTATTCTCACTCAATATTGCTTAAAATTTACGTTTTAATGTTTCTAAAAATATTCAATTGAGCTCCTAAAGCCCTAGCTCGTCATTGTCCACTATATGGTAAAGGATATAAAAATCTTCATACATAGTTCCTCTGAGGAAAATGAAGATATGCTGAAAATTGTAAATTTATGAGTTTCTTCCTCTCTGTCTTCAAAGGATCCTCCGATTTTACGCAATAAATTGAACTAATCCAATTTTTTCAATAGTCGGAAAGATCACGCTTACCGCCGACGAGCGTTAGAATAAATTTTCATGCAAATTAGAGTAGAGCGTCTACCGTGCGAGAATCATTTAAACCATAAACATTTAATCGCTTTCGACAGTGAAACTGTTCGGACAGACTGAGTGGAGCAGAACAAATTTTTGATGTGAATATATTTTAAGGTCTCGACCACCCTTATAATTTATGAAAGAGAAAACCGAGTCCGTGTCCAGTGGTCACGTTCCATAGATTCTTTGTTGCGCCAATTCTTCCCGGTGGAGGCGTGCTAGACTACTAAGCCTCCAGGTGCTAACTGTATCTGTATCTTTGAGATCAATTTCAGCATCGAAGTAAAATAACACAACATACGCCCGGCACAGCCCTCCCATTTGTGAGATGTTAATGAACTTGGGCGGTGCGGCGAACTCTAATTTCTAAGAAAATTCCTTTTAATTAGGGGACTGCCAGATCGATCATTACGACACTTCGCGATCGGCACACAACTTAAGCGCAACATTTGGTATTTCTTTAAAGAATCAGTTTACTCTGGAACTCTGGAAATGACCCTGCCAAGGTGTGAGCAGTGATGAGGTATTTTTTTTATTTCGGCAATTTTTGGGCGGACACCGACTAATCGCTTCTTTTGGCAAAGGAGAGAGTAAGCCACCTTACCTGGCCATTACTCCCGAACCCCAAAAAAAAAAATTATTTTGTGGCGAACAATGTAGCTCCCATTTTACTCTTGGCACGCCACAGGTGAATTGTTAGCCACCATCCAATTTGATATACTTTTCCTAGTCATCTGCAGGTCTGAAGGAAGCGGTTGCGGTTTGTTCATCACCTGGGCAAACGTTCTACGCGGTTTTAGTCGAGAGCTAAAGGAGCGGCTTTTTAAAATTTTCGATTGCTAAGCATAAATTGATCGTAATTTTCTCACCTGGCTATTTCAAATTGTAACATTTGCAGAAATCAATTGGCCGCACAAAAGATGGCACGCACCAATGCGGAAGTGGTCCATCATCCATCACCGGTGCTCTGGGTAACGACTTCGATCGCTCCCGGTCATTGAGGAGATTTTTTGTTTTTTACAGAAATTCACTTTCAGACAGAATGGGGCATTTGCGAAATTTTTGTTATATTCAATTGGGAGGATCACGGAAATAGGCGCGGGCAGTCTAACGGTATCCTCCAATTAAGGCTGTAAACGGGCATTTTTCATAAAATAGGTGTGCCCAATTTTCGATTGTAAAATTTACAAATTAAAAACAATTTTTCTGATAGCATCATTGAACTCACTTAGCCATCTCCGCAAGTTCCTCTGTCCTAAATACTTCATGGATGCCTTAGCATCCGCAACATACCTGAAAAAAAAGGTCCATCAGCCTCCAAATCAATTTGCTCTCAATTACACCTGCACCCGGTGGTGGTATTATTACCTCTGATTAGAGCCTCTTCGGGATTTCAAAAAAAAAAAAAAATATTTTTTTTTTCCGGTCTTCAATAATTGCGACAAAATTGGGTGAAGCTCCACATCCGATTAAAATACGCCGAAAATCACTTTAACTGACCACACTTTCTCCGTCTGGGCGCGGAATTTAGGTGGTCTCAAAATAACCAGTGATTAGCAGTTACGATGATGGGATAATTCCCCATATTTTATCCAACCTGATCCGTGATTGAAGACCCAATGGCACGGATAAGTTTTTTTTTTTTTTTCTTTATCTTCCCTGCGGTTTCTAATCAACCGCACAACTATCTGACTAAAGACGAAAGCTGAGCTGTAAATAATTTATGAATGTTCTTTCCGGAACGACTGAAGAAAAAATATATTTTGTTTGTATGACAATCGGTTAGAGTATAAAAATTGAAATAAATGTCTTTTGCTTTGGCTGGTTAATATCAGCGGAAAATTGCAAATTTATATTTGAACACCATAAAAATGATTTTCGAAAATTATATGTGCGAAGAAATTGTTTTTTGAAGCATTATTCGGAATTAAGAACCTTGACTGTTAAAAATTACATTCGTGACGCATAATTATTATCGGTTTAAGTACTAATTTTATTGGTAATGCAATTTAGAAACATTAATAATTATTTGCTACCACCTTCTACGTAGCGTAGTGCAAGATCGTATTTCAATATTTTACTTTATTATTTAATTATGATGCTTTATTAATCATAGTTAGCACAATTCTATAATATAACTTATTTCAAAACGGATGTAAAATCCAAAATTGAATGTAATTGATGAAGATTTAAAAGTTTTTAAATGGTTCGATAGATGTTTTTAGAGTTTCGAATAAAAAAAACGGAAATCTTATAGGATCACTAGTGTGTCTGTCTGTCTATATGTCCGTCTGTTACAGCCAATTTGATCCGAATCTTTACTTGGCCGATTAAGTTGAAATTTAGTTTACTTATGAATTTCTGTGACCCAAATACGGATGTGTAACGTAAATAAATAAATTTTAGATATTTGGGGGCAAATTAGAAAATTTAAAAAAAATTTTTGCAAACTGTACCATATGACGTATCAAATGGAACACTTATGAGAGTTTTAAATGTATTTTATAATTTTAAAATAAATAGTTTTAAAGTTATTTATATACTGAGCCTTAAATTTAAAAAAAAAATACAGAAAATAGTTCTTTACTTATAGAGTGCAGGAAAACCTAAAAGTCTAAGATCTTAAAAAACCCGAAAATCGTTAATTTGTAGTTATATCAAATAAGAACACATATATATATATTGTTTTGCGATTACAAACTTACATTTGCAGTTAGTGAATTGAGTATTGACCTACATCGATGTATAGCAGAATATATTTAAATAAATAAATTATAAAATGATAGACCTATTACGTGATAAATGATTTAATTTAAATAGTACCTGTGCTTATTAACTAGGTGGGTTAAGGCAATATCGGATCCCTCAAGGCGTGAGTTCTACTCTACTTGACTGTCTGTTTTTTAAATATTTTAAGTTAAGTAAGTAAAGGTAAATACAAAAGATATTAACTTTTTAAAGTTTAAGTTCGGGTTTTTATATACAAAAAATATTGTCCTTAATTCTTTATTACTGAATATATACCTAAAAGTCAAATATGCAAGTTCTTTGAGAAGTTTTGTAGCTATAACAGATAAGTTTCTAGTAAATTTTAAAATTTCTAAGTATAGGAAGATTTGTTATCTTTAACTAGGAAGATTTGTTATCTTTAACATAAGATAAAAGCACGAAAATCATCTTTAACTAAAGCACCCTGATTGCTCTTCCTATAACCGTGATATATATAAAAATAAAACAATATACGTGAATAAATTGTAACGTAGAAATCGGTTATTCGTGCACAAGCAAGAGGCAATCAATAAAGCATATTCTAGAAAGTAGGAATTTGCTGTCTTACTGTGTAATGTAAAATCTGCAGCATAATAGATCGACATTTTTCATAAACGAAACTCACCCGGCAAATGCAACGCATCGTCCCATTTACATAAATTTTCCAACGTCTTCAGACGAGAAGTCTTTCACTTTAATAAGCCTGAGAAAAATTGCTTATAAGTAAAGTCTCATTTTATATGCGAGTTCTTGCTCTGCATCAGTTCATCACTTTAGCGGACGCTTAGACAGGGAAGAGTTTGCTGTTCGCAAGTCTATATTTGGTCAAATCGAGAACATTTTTCGCTGCATAAATTTTTCCCATTAGCTTGACGGTGACAGGTGAAAGAATCATTGAGGGGAACAAGTGCAATTGTAAAATATGTGATGGGCAGGATCTCAAGGCGCCCCAAGTACATAAACATGAGAACCCAAAATAAATTCAGCGTTATCATGTATTTTTCAAGCCAACATATATCAAAGGTAATTTTCTGGGCAGAGTGTGTCTGTTCAAATATTTGCGGATACCCAGATCCTAGAGATCGCGAATTAAAATTCTCCTTGACTGGTGGCGCCATTAATAATGAAATTTATAACAAGGCTGGTGGATTGATTGAGCCTTGCTGAACGATGTAGGCGATAAGCACGTGGCCAGAGATGCGGATTCTCACTCCGAGAGTGGTACCCTTTCTAGGCTAGAACGGCCGAAGAATGCGCAAGGCACAAGGTTTTCAGAGTTTTCACCACCGGTCATAGATTGATGCTACTTTATTATCATCTTGACGGCAAAATAGTGTAGAACGATGTCTGCGACCGTGCTGGAAGCGTGGTCAAGATTAGCGATCGCCGCACAAACTTATTGTCATCGATTCGCTGAACGGACCCCTCTATTGCTAAACGGCCAGCCGAGATTTGTCGGATCTGTTTCCGTAATTCTTCTTGTCCCGACTTTCTTAAGACATAGTAGGCACATAGGTACATATACTTACCCCTGCAGCAATTGCATCAATTCAGGTCTCCTCATGGATTTTGATAAAACCTTGTAAAAATGGTCATTTTGGGTCGCTTGTATTTCCTTTGATATTTAACTTTAAAACTCTACAAATTTATAGTTTTATGTTGCTATTTTCTTTATGTTACAATATTTTGGTTAACATTTTAGAAAAATCCTTTCATTCAAAATGTTTCCACCGATACCTGGTATATGTTTTCTATAGATCTTCTATAGAATTAGAAAACCTCTTATTAAAAATTTACTATGGGATCTTTCATAGTATAGTCTATGGTATTGAAGGATGGGGTGGTTTATATACATAACTCATCTTTTAATCCGTTAAAAAGACTTGGAGTTTAAGAACAAGTATTTATTCTTAAAGCTATAGTACACTTATACGGTGATCTCAAAAAAGAATATAATCAAAATTCAACATGACACGCAACAGAAGTACTCAATTAACTAAGCATAATTTGACAATTTTCCAAAGGAGTTATGCTTATTATACGGTTAAATATTTTAATGATTTAACTAACAAATTATTTCTATAAAAGTCAGAATTTGTATTTCGAAAAATTTTCCTTTTATAGTTCTAGCTCTACCGGTTTATGATGGGTGTTGATAGCGGTTTAGGATGGGTTTGCTAGACATAATATATAAAAATCTATTAACTTTCCACGATCAGACTATCCGTGTTCACCTAATGTTGGGCATGAAGTTTCGTCTACGAGTAAAAATATATTAAAATACTTATAAAATGAATTAATTAATTCGAACTACTTAACTATTAATAAAATAAAATAAACGCATCGTAAAGTGTTGTAAAATGCCTTTAAAAGCTCTTTCATTTAACAATGAATGGTCATGGGGATGGCAAGTTTATAATAAAGCTTGATTTCAGGTATTTTGACAAGCCTTTATCTCTTAGATTGTTTTTTTTAAACTTTGTATTTGTGCGAGTTTATTCCTTTAACCATAAGGTATAGGTGCCAATATTTTTCTCGTAATTCATGGTCTATGGGTCTATGGTCTACTTTCTCGCAGAGGATTACAAACTGTCTATTTAGGTACGACACAATTCATCCATTGTCGCAGATATTCCGACACAGCGAGTACGTACTTTTTTAATTTAAAAATAAAAAGACGTCCATTGCCGGTCGTTACTGTAGCGCGGGATACAAATCATGCCATCTACGGACAATTCATCTTGGGTGACCCACAAATGCCCAAATAGCACCTTTTGTGACAAAATTGCCGCGAAAGCGTTATCCAGACGCGACGGCATGAACTACTTATCCGAATCCCATTCGGCGGGATCACGTCAAGGAATGGGTGAAACGTGACGAAATAATCAAAAGTTTCGCAAAACTTTCACGGGCCCTCATAAATCATCGATTAAGGCAAAAAGTCAGCCGGAAAATGAGCGTGTGGTCAATAAACTCCCACGTATTTGCGGCCCATTTACACGTTCCACGTTCTCCTAGAAATGGCTGGACCGGCTGGACACTCGGAGGCTTTCTTATACATCAAAAACTGGTAAACTATGAGAAACTTTAATTGAGCAAATTTATAAATTGCATGACGCGATTGGTGCGTTACTATGCCATGAGCGTGAAGAAATTTGGTTACTTTCAGAACCGTGTTTGCTGCAAGACTTCCTGTCCTATTTTAAAAATGGTTAGCATTTGCAAATGCCATGAAATCTCTTTATTTACTGTCGCAATTGTCGTAATCCTGACACTAAAGAATTTAATTAGTGGACAACTTATGAGCATGTCAGGAGTAACTCGTCTCCACGCCATTAAATTAACCATTTTACTGGATGAATTTGCAGCTTAAATTCAATTTAATCCGATTACCGTGCAGGCAAAGGTGTGTCGCAATCCTGAGATAAATTATAGCATAATTTGTAACATCTGCGCTGAATACGAGTTGTCTGCACGATTTCTCCAAAATGTTCTAGCACCGGATTGCGGTCTGAGAAGATGCGACCAGTGATAGTATCCTGTGGAGTATGTTTGAAAGTAGTTCAGATGGTCTGATCATTTGTCTAGATCGTATCCACGTTTATGAATAATCGGCGAGAATGAGAATTTTAGATTTATTGTATTTTTTTAACAAATACCAATACCGGTTAACATGCATAAAGACAATTTTCGTTTTGGCAAACTTTTCTGGTAAGTAATTTATTTTAGCGGGTAACCTTCTAATACAAAAATCATAAAAGCTTTTTGGTACTAAATTTTACTAAAATCGTATAGTAAATTAGAATAAGAGGGTTTTTGCGTATTGTAATGGGTTTATAAAGAAATGAGCAGACTTGATTCGACCTACTTTCTAAGTTGCAGGTAAGGATGTAGAATAAATTTCTTTCGAATAGCTAATTTTTATCTTATTTAAATTATAATAGAAATTCAAGTTGTACAAAATAAATAGTTGCTTCTTTTATGGATTTCCGATATGAAGATATCTGAGAAATACAATGCGTTTTTAAATCAATATGATTTTTAGAATTAAAGCCAACATTTCGAAAAATTCAAAATAAACGTTTTATTTCTAGGAAACATTTTTATTAGGATATGTGATCCAAGCCCTAAATTGTCTACTACAAAAGAATGTAAGTTTGAATAACCTTTCTAAAACGATTCACATATCTGGGAAATATTTTGCACGTGAGTTAAAAGTACCTCGGGCGGGTTTATTCTACGTTTATAAAATTGCATAAGTTTATTATACGATGCCAACTTTAAGGAATTTAACAAGACTGCAAGAAAAGTGGGCATTCTCGTCTATTTCTTGATTTCCCCGCTCGATAATCTGGCTGATCTGATCATCATTTTACAGCTCGCAGCAAAGTCATTAGCCGTGCAATCACATTGCTTCCCAAACGTGGGGCTAATTACTTTCTCGTTATTCGCGTGTTCGGGTCCGATGGAACGTGCGCCAATGGGACTTCAGGCGGCGTGTCACACCGCAGGCGCAATTATTTCCCGTAATGAAATGTCACGCTGCATAATATTCTTTATTAACATATCAGGATCGGGGAGCCCGACAAATGCCCGGCCTGAAGAAATCGTGACCGAGCGAAATTTATACCCATATCGCCCAAATGAGGCTCGCCTAATATGCGATTCGCTCGGAGCTGGTGTTTAGGCTCAGTACACACGGACAGGGAGCAATCGACTCAGAGCTGTGTCGGTGGAGCCGTCGCAGTCTGGGCGTGCAAGTGAGAAGAACCCCAGACGGCAGTCGCGAAGGCTTCCACCGGAGCTCGCGCTACACTAGTGGCACAATTTCCCCGCCGCCGACCAGGCAGAGATGCACACTTCCGATAGGTGTATTTATGTGCACTGGCAATAAGGTCAAAGGGCATAGGTGATTTATTCGAGAGAATGTGCACCGAAGAATTTCCGATATAAAAACGCTGTACAACTATATTCCAGATGAGACCGTAAAATATGGGACAAATGCAGGTTCCGTGGGAACGTTTTGTCTTCGGGGATGCCATTGGGCGCATAGACCCACTTTTCGGGTCCAGTTATAGTCGCTAATATCCTACGATGGGGTCACCGTGAAAGTGGTCATTACTCGATGCAATCATGAAGCGGAATTTGTACAAGATGCAATTCGATTGCGCGGTGGTTCTTTGTAAATGACGAGACCATGTTTTACGCCCATAATTTGCAGCTGTTAAAAGGCTTTTAAATGATGTACCTTGTGCTGCACTAGCATAAGGTGGCCTACCTCAACTCATTTAATTTCTTACAAACTAACTGTAGTACATATTTTTAGTATATTTTTGGTACGATACTGAGCACTAACCACACAATTCGGTATTAAATCCATTGCCACTAGAACTCATAAATATTTCTATTATTTGAACTAAATCATGTGTAATATCAATCCTAAAAAATCCGTACCGATAGTGCGAAAATACAACCCTCTGTATGCTCGTACTTGATCGAGTTTTACTTTAGAATTCAAGCAAGGGTATATTCAAAATTTAAAACAAAAATATTGAAATTAAGAACTAAATTCATTTCAGGCATGTAAAATATATAAAAGAGATACGAACATAAGTCAGTTAAATTAAATTTGCACTTTTCAACTGAACGGAAATAAACTCTTGAATTTCTAAATGTTAAAGTTTCTTAGGGCATCTCTCCTGGCCTCCGGCGTACGTCCATAAACGTTACATTGGAGTGTTTTTGCGCTGCCATTGACTGTTTGATTGCTGTCTATCAAAATTTTGTAAAACAAGGTAATTTACGCGTTCCAATGAACAGAACAACGCCGCACATAAAAATTAACTTTAAAGATGCAATCAAGCAACAAAGGTAAGTGCCTGCGATCACTTTCAAAGAGTCGTAATTTATAGTGCAATGCATTTCTAACATTTGCCCGGTATTTATGAACTTTCTTCGAGTGTTGCGCGATTAATGTCTAGCGCATTTTATTAGAATATTTAACGATTATGTTCCTCGAACGAATGGTACCCTCTAACAACGAACGCTTTTTCTTTTGCGGATCTTTTATATGTTTTGATTTTGGTTTACTCTGGAGATCTGTTCTCGTTGTATTTCTTTGGGAGAAATTAAGAATGGTATTTTGTGAAAGTCATGTGAAGTAATTGAATTTGTTTGTTTTATAGCCAAATAATATCAGCTCCGATAGACGGGTGTGCCAAAGAAGAGTGGTTATTTAATTGTTCAAAGTAATTTAATAAAGCTGTAAATAAACTGGTAACAATGAAGGTATAACTGCGTGAAAGATGAATTGAATTACATACCTCCTAAATGCAAGTTCTAGGTAAAAATTTTTAATACCTTCCTGTTTCTACAACGACTCGAATGGTTCTTTTACAATTACGCCGTTTTTACTTCTTACTTGCCTGATTTTATTTAGTATTTTATAGTACATGGAAAAAGTTTACAATAAATGTAGTAATTATTATGCAAAAGACAATTGAATTTAGCTACTGTTACTATAAGTTTAGCAAAATTAAATTGCAACACATAGAAGAAAGTATAATGTAAATTGTGTTTATCGCTACATATAACAAAAACTATGCATATAGCAAATTTTTATATATAAAATAAAATAAATGCCATAGCTTATTAGAAATATCTAAACTATTAACTACTGCCACAACTGTTTGTTAGCCTGATGATCAAACAGATTTAATTCGATCACTTTGTTCTTTTTTTAATTATAATTCATATAAGTTACAGAATTAATTCTTAACACACAATGCTAAGGGTACGTAGCCAAAAAATGTTGGGGATCACTATTCTAGAGAACAGATCAAATTTGAAATATTTATGACTGGAAATAACTTTTTAAGGCCGTTAATGTTGAGTCCGCATCGTATTTTGAAAGTACAAATTTGTGAACTCAGTAGAACTCCAAGAGGCTTCAATGAAAATAATCGTTCAGGGGTTTTAAGTGCTACTGGATTACTATAGTACCGTGTACAATGAGGCTAGGCTCGTTCAATCCTCATGCAGTTATTTCTGCAGGAAAGTTATTCACCTAGCTGTTGTATTCGCATTCGTGTTCTTATAGTTTTTGAGGTCGAAAGTATATTTCACAAAAGCACCGCAATATCATGAAATCAAGCGGGGATTAGAAGCAAATTAGCTGTGCAGTTTAGCGATTCATAGCTGCGTTCATATCCATTACAAAGACAGCGCGACACGGCATTGACCGGCCGCAGTTCTCACGAATTCGCATTCTGTTTATTGTTGCAAAACAGGAAATGCAGTCGGGTCGGGCAGCGTTTAGTGGCCCAACGATAACAGATTGTAATACAATCAGCTTCTGTGCAGTTGACCATGAAATATCTTAAAATCGTGTCATAGAAACGTAATCTGCCCGGCACCACCTTCATACCGCGGCACTGACTTGTGCCACAAATGGGATAATACCAGAATTGCTGGGGGCCCCATGGAGCGCCTTCTGAATGAGCTCCGCCACCCCGGCAAGATCAGGGCCTTGTCAGTGATAATTAATTGCCCGGGATCAGCCAAAAGTTTATCGCTTAACATTTATCTGAACAGTGAATGTGCGAATCATTCTCTGTTCGCGATTAGATAAAACATTGTTACCCTCCGCGGGCAACAGCCAGAGGGATCTGTGCTGCCGCTGTGGGGTCTTTCTTAATTGCATGACTGAAACGCCTTTGTTGACTCCTCATGAAATCCAAATCGTTTTGTGCGGCTCCCATATTTCACCAACGAGTGACACCTTTACTGCAGCAACAGTCCTGCTGAGCTGGATTTATTAAATAACCGGCGCGTTTCCACAAAGCCAATATTTATCGGATTTTAGTATTGTTACAGAGAGAAATTTTAAGTAGGACATGAACCTTATGATTACTCTAATTCGTCTATCTCGGTCACTAGTTTCTTCAGGATTAGTGTGTATTAAAGCTGATATTTAATCGCGGCTTACAATTTTTATTGAAATTATGCGAAAACACTTTTACAAGTTTTGTTAAATCTATTTTTTAATTGAAAATCATTATATCATAGAAACACTATCAATTCTATTCTATCTATTTGATTTTGGAAAAATGGCTTGCGAATGCTTTTTATTTTGAAAGATTTGTCTAATGAACAAGGCATACTACTACTAAATTTCATGTGCATAAGCTAAAAACTGAGTCAGACGAATTCTCAAGTTAAAAATTACCTTTCTTAGTCAGCTACCCAACTTATTTGAAAAACGTTAGACTACTCTCTAAAATTAAGGAATCCGTTTGCTCTATGATCGTGTAATTTATTTTATGGAATCAGATTTCTAGTATTCCACGTTCATATCGTGTTTTAAATTATCGTTAAATTAAACGTTAGGTACGAGGTAAATGTTTTATTACTAAGATTCAAAAATGTTCAAATCGATTTGGCTTGTGAACGGCTCATATCAAAGCGCGTTTCTTCAGACCTTGCTAATTACAGACCATTGACTTCGGAAACGACCTTTAAAAGTTCTGCATTGCATTTATCTACAATTTGAGAGAAAAAATCCCTTTTACCCACGATATAAGGTGTATTTGAGGAATCAATTCATCATCATTTCAAACCGTCAAATTAGCTAATGAGCTGATAAAATAAAAACTAACTTATCTCAGCCACATATCCGCTGTATAAGCGAAAAATTCGCGTAACTAATTGAAGAGATCAGAAGACCACCTCCTGTATAATCCGCACTATGCTAATGCTTGTTTTGCCAAAATCCCATTGAAGCAATTTTTTCGCAATTTGCCAGGATTACATTGCAAATTGTAAAAAAAAAAAAGAAGCCAAGTAAATGGCTTATGACTTGCGAATCAATGGCCTAACAAAGAGGTGAGAATTTCAAATTGTGTAATTGTGGTGCCCGGCTGAGATTGGGTCTCCTTGGGCGTGCGAAGGCTGCGCAATAAACCCGCCGGATCCGATGCAAATGACTTCAATTATCGGGCAGACAGCAAAAGATTCAATTACCATTGATTGGCGGGCCGGGGGCAAACTATGACTTGTGATCGCCCGCAAGTGACAAACGTGTTTTCCGCTGATCGCGCTTAATAATCGCGGCCTGATAAATCGCCTGTACCGGACCGCCTCATCTCTGGAGGGCAGGAGGAAATAATCGCGTGGTTAACGTATTACTACCATCTATTTGCGTATTTTGTTTCACGGTGGAATGTTTAGCCAGAAGAATCATCGGTTTTATCATCCAATAAATCACCGGGGCGTATTAAAACTCGCGAATTTGTGAAATGTTCGAACGTCATTAGACCCGGTGAGGTGCATCGTCAAGGTGCATTTCCTAGACACGCTTTTAATAAAACAAGTTTTCCGGCAATTGAGCCCTGGTATTAAGGAGCACGCAGCCGGGAATGTTTTGCTGCTGCATGGCCGCATAAATCAATGTTCACTCATTAGGATCTTGGCAAAACTCTTTCCAGGAACTTTCTCCCGTTGCAATCATTTCGCTATCACAGAAAATTATAGAAGCATGTTTGGGAACTGGGAAATTACAAAATCCCTGGTATATCTCAGCGGACAGGTTTCAGCCCCGGTGACTTACGTTTAAATTAAAACAGAGTTTCTGCATTCCAGAGGTGGAGTTTTAAATCTGTTTATATGCCACTTTCAATTGTCTGTTTAGAAGGATTTTTAATTAATTTTCAGATATCACTCATAATTCGTTTCACATGATCTTCTTGGTAGATCGAATTAATCCATGCCATATTGAAACAGAAGAGAACTTGGAAAAGGTAGGTATATTAAAGCATTTTGCTAATTAGATGTTTGGGCATATTAATTATTTCTTCAGCATAAAGGTATTGTTTTGTTTTACAAATTTGTATGCCAGGAATATATTTTTATATAGTGTTCTTTTAACTTAGCTTAGTCTAAACTCATTATTGCATATGTGACTGTATCATCATTTGGTACTTGTTAGTAAAGAAAATTACACATATGCTAAAAATTCATTAAACCAGCACAGAAAATATAAAAGAACCAGATAAATGGCAATAACAATCATATATGGTAAATAATGATTGTGTGTTTCCTAGGCAGTTATTATAATCTCTTATCTGAGATATACGAAAGTGGAAAAGCGATTTTTTAAGTGTATTTTTATCAACAGTATCGCTAAATAGCTGAGCATGTTTATTAAACACTAAGGCACTTGCGATTATTGGGCTTAAATGCATGATAATTTATTCTCCAATGCTTTTTAAGTTAAGTTTTCTTACATTTACCACAAGGATCTGTCTTGGGTCCTATATTTTCTAACATCTACACATCAGATTTTCCATGTATAACCAACTGTTACTCATCTATATTCGCTGATGATACAGCTATACATGTATACCTAGGATGAAAAGCCAACATGCATCTGTAGGAGCCTACAAAATGGAGCCATGTTCCTCACTTGGAGAAGAAGCCTATCATTTCTACCGATTAGTGATTTGAGTATTATTGGTAGTCATATTACATGGAATGAACATAATATGTAGGAGTCACCTAAAAAATAACCTTTTCTAAGCACATTAGGGCAATTCTTAACAAAGTAAGCATATTAATAAAAATGTTGTACCCTTTCATTAATAGACGATCAACACTCAGACTTTTAACCTACCCTGGCATTTCTCTAATATAGAACTACACAACTTAGATGATGTTGAATTAATTAGCAATTAACTTAGTATTACTGTTAATAATTTCCTGATAGGTGTAAATATGTTGACAATTCTTTAGTCAGGTAATTATCTCCTAGTGATAACGTAGTGTAATTTGGGATTTAAGATATAGAAATAGGTTTAGTTTAACATTTTTCATTTTCATTTTTTGTTTCCTAAAATTTATATTAGGTAAAGAAAAAATCGTTCTGGCCACCAATGAAATAATAATGTAGATGAACGAATGAAATATTGAAATAAATTAAATTTACGCTTTGGTGCCTTAAAATTAAAGGTAAATGTTACACTGAAGAAAAACTACTTGACGCTTTTACAGAAATTGGGTTGTGCATATTTTCGCGAAGCTTAAGACATAAATAAGGGGTAATTTAAGCAAAAAAATGTAAAAACTCATCAGTATACTACTGACTTTTTACGTTTTTGCACACTTAAGGAATATAACTTAACTGGGGCCTTGTTGACGTGCGAGAATTAGTCACAGATCTCGCAAGACACTCCGCCCACTTGGCCCTTCAGACCAGCCCGAATGTGATTTGTCTCTGGCCCATTGGTCCTACGCGAACGCATTTAGCCGGTCACAAGAAACTTATCATTTGGATGAAATCGTGCGTAGCTGCCCCGGACGCACGCCCCACACATCTCAAGTACCCCCCCATATACATGGGCCTCGGTACGGATCTAGCGTCTTTAGATCACCAGAGACCGTTAGATCTAGCCGCTGTAATTGAGTCGGGGCCGATTCCTTCAATGTTGCTCCAGTTTCAGAATTTCCGCACGTTTCGGCATTAAGTGAAATTTTAATTAGAAGGCAACCGTCTAGCCGCAACTTCTCGAATTGGGTACTGGTGCAGTTTTGGCCCCAAGCAGCACCAACTACCAAAAATTCCCCCAACGTGGGCAGCAGACGTGACCATTGGCTCTGTTGTTTTAGTGGAGCACCGCCACTGATTGAGCGAGAAATCGATTTGGATCCGATCGATCCCGTCAGGTGATTGAGTTTTACTTGATCATGACCTACATGATGAGATGGTCCAGTCCAAAAAGTTGTTCGAATCAATCGCATCGCGGAAAATAAAACGGCTGGACTATGGCCGCAATTAATAGCTCCTAATGGTGCTCGTGGCTTGCTGCCAGGGGGGGGCAGATCCCTCAGTTTCAGCTTCGGTTGCGCGTGATGGAATCTTATTAATTTTGGCATCGATCTGGTATCTGCCGGTGATGGAATTCGACAAGGACTGCGTGCGCGGTTCCATGGAGTTACGCATTCAGGTCAGCCGACAAGTGGTGCATTTGAGATCTATCTTTTTTTTCTTTCGATTTCTAGCATTGCTCGCATAAATCTCTGTGAGGGCATACGCCTTGCGAAATTGGAATTGAAGGAATTTGCTACGACTTTTGACATCTATTTATTCGCAAGAAAGGTACAAGTCGTGCCCAAGCTAACCTACATATCTCAGTCGAATAAATAGTTAGTTAGTCTTTCGGATGAAGACATCATCTTGACTTTGATAAAATTTGATAGGAATATTCTTTTAGATATTTTTTAGCCTCAAAGTTCATACTACTCATCGAAACATGGAAAAATGAGATTTAACTCTAAGCTTTTGCCAAAAATTTGGTTTATCGATAGAAGAAAGCAATTTCTTTTGAACATTTTAAAATTAAAGATTTTTATTTATTTAGTTTCAGGGGTCTGGGCTGGCATAGCTGGCTGAGTGGTTTGCCTGTGATGTACAAAGTGTGCCATTCTGAGGTTGTGAATTCGATTCCCATATGAAAACTCTGGTTAAAAAATTAAAAAATAACACCGAAAGTTGCCATATGGGCTTAGTTCCCGAGTGCATGAAAAATAAGAAAGCAATTTGAGAATTAAATACTTAAATATTGCTTGATGTTCTAAATCTTGGATATATGGTAAATCCCAAATGTTTTGCACAACACAGTGCATTTGTAAATATTAAATTTAGTAATTTTAACCTAGCCAAATTGGCTCTGTACCGCATTCTCGTACCATTTCAATTGGGAGCATCAACAATAATTCAATTTTCGATACGTTTTCAATTGTCGGAACACATTGTTAGCGTCGTCCGCAATGATTTTGTATACCACCTAGCAAACTGATCTGATTGCGAATGGGATTCGCCTGGGTCTCATCAATTTAAATCGCATCTGCCGACGAAGGTATGCGAGAGGTAACGTCTTAAGATGCAATTTCGTTCGATCTCCATTCCATTCAGCCGGAGAGAGAATGGCGCGGAGGGAATCTGTGTCACCTACCCTCAAAAGGTCATTATCACATTCCAGTGCCACCCGGCCGCCACTAATCTGTTTATAATCGCGGCATACTTTTCCGGTCTGATTCATATCCACAAATGTCTCCCTCGCGGGAGCACCCGGGACTGTTAATAACTTCATTGTGGCGGAGTCTCATCGTTGCAGTGGGCTGCTTAAATGTAAACGTGTGTTGCCCCAGCAACGATAAAGTACGGGACCGTCGATGGGATCCCTTCCAGCGAGGTGTTTCCGCGTTGTCCTCAGATCCAATAACGGGCCAACAGCAGAATGGAAATGTTCAATTTGTTTTCTATTAACGCAACTAGAACGGAGGACTCCAAATGAATTCCTTTAGGTGGGCGTTCTTGATGTTTACCTTGCAAATGGCCAGTGCGGCCCAGCCTAACGATTGCAACTATGCACCATCGTTGGCCATTTATAGTACCATGGCCCGAGTTAGTGTATGCCCGATGCAGAACAAACTGAAATTATGTGAAAAACTGATAGTCTGGAAAATTGCAGCAGTTTGTTAAGGGGCCCGGCGCATATATGCCCGCCGTCTAACGGTGGCGGCGCGCCAATTGTTACATTGTTTGTAGGTCATAAATTTTGTGTTACTTAACGAGCAGAATCACCAAAAGTTAGACTCTTATGGTCATAGCATATGACCTGTGCCTGGTAATGTTCCGACGTTTAGTTTTGAGAGTGTCAACGCCTACGCTGACACCAAATGATACCGTTGACAACTTTATTTATAGGTGCGGCGATACGCCTAGGTGTCTCGTCGAAAGAGCGAATTAATTTTGCTCTAGCCACCACAAACGTAAATAAATTGCAGTAAGGAATTTCCTCAGAAACCTCAGCTGAATCTGGGAGTATCTATGCATTACAAGTGGTGGACAAGGTGCTTTCTCAGAGATGTTAATTAACACCTCTTCTTATCACATGTGTATGCTTTAATAGATTTTATCTCTGCGGTTTCCTGAGTTACCCCACAAATGAGAAAAACGAATTTTGCGTACATCGTAAAGAAGGTATTAAATATCTTAAACAAGATTGGTAAAAGCATAATTCACTGTACGAGTATTTCCCTGAAATTAATACCAAGAAAACTCAATTATTTCAAAACAAAATTAACCTTCTATGGGCTCGGGTAACTTTCAAGTCACTATTAATTCTGCTTATTAACAAATAATGCTATTGATACCGGTTATTATTTCTATTCTAAAGAATCAAAGGAAATCACTTTGCAAGTTGCTCCAAACAAAAGTCCGAGGTAGCGAATTGGTTAACCTGATTGTTCTACTGAAATAAATTAAATACCATCTAATTTTGTATCTTGCTAAAGAAACATAAGTCAAGAATAGTTTTTCAGTTTTTTTATTATTATTATTCATAAATTATAAAGATTATTTGATATTTCAATATTTTAAAGTTCAAACACTATATTCAGCCTAAAAAAGTCCTCCAAAACGCGTTTTACTTGTGACCCAATTTGTTTTATGATTCTCGAAAAATTCTAATTGTGCGACTTATAACCAATTTAATTGTTTTACATCCATGATAGTGCGAAGGTTGTAAGCTGTTGTTAGGTACTGCATTAATATAGAATTGCTCAAATTGTTGAATTGATTGTCTATCTGTTTTTATAGATCCATACTTGTTGGTTTTATGTTAAATAAATTTTTTATGGTTGAGACAATTCGGTCCATACATAAAAAATATTTATTTAGGTAAGTATATGACATACAGGGTAATTCATAAAGAAGTGTTCCAACATGTGCCAATTAATTCATTAAAGTTTTGTGAACAGCGTTCATGATGAACAATTTTTTCGCAAAATCCCTCCATCACCCCTTTTTTGAAATGAAATATTTTCGCATGTGCAGTAAAGTGAGCTCATATAAAAGGTAATAACTTCTGTTCGAAACACATTAGGACGATAATTAAGATTTTGAAAAAAAAGTATGAATTATGAGCTTTCTAGCAGTGTCACACATGACACACATGTTTTGATCCGTCCTTGAAAATTTCCTTAATAGACTTTAGACTTTAGGACATTGGAAATATACATCTAGTATAAATAAAAAATAATAATTTACAAAAAATACACCATATCTCATAATTTTCTTAAAACTTTCAACAAATTGGGTGTTTCCAGTCTTTGAAATGAGAACACTATTTAAAAAATTTGTTATAATGAATCAATGTAAAAAGTATCGATTATCGTTGATGACCACGTTGTTGAATAGTCCATCATATAATAATCAAAATCATTTAATTGTTTATAATTCATAATTTACTTTGGAGAAAGTCCAATATGTCACGGACTATTTACATGATAATTATCGTAACATTCGATTAAATTAAAATTTGATTGAAACAATTGATAACATCTGTCGATTTGATCAAGTCATTTCTTAGTAATGACATGCCATCATCTACCCATTTGAAAACAACGGTCGGATCGTGTACCAAAAACGGTTAGATGAATTCGCAAAACCTTTCACAATTATTATCGTGGGTATTCCTGTTAATCGATTCGTTATTAAATTGTAGAGCATTTAGCTCTTTGATTTCATAATAGTGCTTAAGCCGTGATCCAATCCAGATAAAGCCCGTGCCGTCGCTTAAGTAAGGCTTCAAGACGCAGGGAAGTTAACATTTCACAATTTCAGCAAATATAGATGAGCTGGGATAACCACGGAAACCTAATAGGCGCGCTCAAGGTAAAAACAAAAGACAAAAAAAAAAAGAAAACATAGCAATTACAGCTTCACTTTCAATTAAGACAAAATGAGAGGCCTTGGCGTGGTAACGCGATCATGTCTTCACGTTATTAATAATAGTTGGATGGTATTAGCTGCAATTTTCAGCGGTTTACCCTCCTTATCGGTGATCATAACTACTTAGCTCATAATTCATGCGATTTGTCGAGATCTAGGGAATTGTATGAGACCTCGTTGGGGAGGCCCCAAACATGTGCAACAGCCACGTTGCATCGGTGCATAATTCATGCCAAAAGGTATGAAAAGTTTCCCTGGGAGGTCAGGAAAATATCCAATATCAATCAAGTATAAAATGGATGGGACTGATGCAAGTAGTAATAGAGATTTTCCCGCAAACAGAGAGTATTCTGCTCAATTTCTCAATCCTCGAACAAAAATTGAAATCTACTCCGCTGATTTTCACTATATGGTATATCAGAAAAAGATCTTTGAATTAGCCTCACTGAAGGACCGATGCATTTCTCATCATTCGAGACGCCGAAGTTTACTATTACGACCCGGGCCGCGGTAATGAGGTCTCATCTGGGCAGGATGTCATCGGGTCAAATCAATAGAGCACGTGTGTACAATCACGGGATTAGAATTGCACCACGGCAACAGAAAATATTTAGCGCCCGCGCCGCATTCTTAAGCATGTTCATCGATTTCCCGGTGGAAATTGCTTTCTTGTAATGAACCACTTTAGCTTCCAAAAAGTGCCCCTTATACTCCTGACCGTTGCTGTGACCTCGGTCACGGATATCGCATTCATCGGGAAGCATCCGGCACTTATTGTCATCGTCGTGATATATAATGAAAGTTTAATATTTATGGTCCATTGTGACCGAAACGGATGCACTTGAGTCGCAGTTTCTTGTTCATCTCGAATGGATTGTTTCAATATCCGAAACGATCGTCTTAAGCATGTCGCAACTGCTAGTCTTACTTGCTTGCGGCTAGTCTAGTCTAGTCTAGTCTAGCTAGATAACATAACAATGTGACCTCGCCTTACTTAGGGTATGCTGGCACGAAACGTGATCGGTTTTCGTTCGTGAAACAAAGACATCAACCAAATTGCCCGAATAGGTATAGTCGACATCAGGGAATCACGCTGAAGACGTACCCATGGCGATCTTCACTTTATTCCAAAGTGTATGCCTCTTTGAATCAACTGAAAACGACTGAAACAAACTACTGGCACATTTTCTCAACTGGAAAGATCCCGCGATCCGATTTATTTATTTATGGGTTCGTTGCATCAGGTCAAAGTGCAAAGGCGATTTATGCAGCTAGAGCGCAACAGCCAGACTTTCGAACTGGATTTAGTAGTTACCCTGAATGGAACTATATTTTCAGATTATAAAATATGTTCATAAGCAGTATGGATATAGAGACTCAAAGTATGTCAATATTAAAATACATCAATTGGCCTGGCTATTTTAATTGATATAATTAGAATGGTACAAGAAAAATTGCTAAATCGTCAAATAATTAGTTATGACCCCTTTAAATCCGGAAAGGCTTTCAAACCTAACTTTTTATACATATCTGTATATTAAATATATTTTTTAAATTCTGTCTACATAGGCCACCAAATGTATTTGACTCTTTTACTATAAAAGATACACTGGAATTAATTTCCAGTTAATTGATATAATGAATAGTTCGCTTTGACTTAAGATATAATGAGACGTTGTTACGTTATTATGCTTTTAATCATTAAATTGAAGAATATTCTTTTATATATTCTTTAAATTTTTAATATTTTTGTACGTAAAATTTCGGAACTAGGTTTCTCCATCAGACTGAAACAAACTACCGCAACTAGGTTCCTCCTAGATCATAATTCTAGTTACATTAATGGGCGTACTCTAGATTAAAATAATTAGAGAGTACGAAATTTTCGAATGGTTGAAACACTTTATCTATACAAAAAGCAAAACTCCTTCATTTAAAGTTAACCTATTTGAATTTTAGAGGAGAGGGAGTCAGTATTGCCCTATTTAATTATAATGCCCCTGCCAATTTTTCGTATTCTGCTTTTAACACTTGAATGACTCTTGATTTTTGAGAGGTTCACTTTCTTTGGCCTTTTAGAAGCTATCATTTCTAGTTGTCCGCCTCGATCGACTTTCCATCTCATGGCGGCGGTTATTAATATGAACAATGGGAATTGGATTCCATTAGCAAACCTCTTATGTGCTATAAAAATTTCGACACTGTGTGAAAGTCAAAGTCATTGATGGTGTTCTTAAAGGTCTGCCAAACTTTCGATTTTCCTACTTCCAATTCGAAAAATCTGTGAAACAATACTCAGGTGAATCGCTGTCCGCCAATTCAAGCTAATAATAGGAGGAGATCCATCAAACTTGTGCTAGAATTCGTCCAGTGTCGAAATTTCTTGACCAACATATAATAGACAGATAGATAGATAGATACGTTCATTTCCTAGGGGGATCACTCCATTTCGAAGGTCGCTGATGCGTGAAAGGCTTAATGGCTTAATTTGGCGCAAGTCTATGCCAGGGAAATTATGCGCAGTAGTAGCGGGGCGACAACAAAAACCGAGAAAGTGCGAAACAATGACAAACTCTAGTCTGTACCGAAAACCATATGAAACAAGCGCCGGCAACGCTTTTGTATCTTTAAAGCGAACCTGTTTTGTCAGCCGCGATCTGCCCGAGAACCCATTGTTCTAGTGATCGCATTACCGCGGAATTAAATGGTGCTAAGGGGGCCACATAGCCTTCTCGCGTTAGCTCACTTTCGCCGGCACTGTGGGAACGGCTTAAGAATTTTTGGGCAAAACTTTGTCGTTCTATTGATCTTACTTTTTGCTAATTGTATTCTTATCGGGTAAATCTAAACACCTGTAAGTTGCGAATGCTCATCAAATTGGATGACATGGCTTGGGAGTGTCATCCTCCGCAAACAGCGAAATTGGCAAAATTTTCGAGAATCTTTATAAGATAAGATCGCTCACTGTGACATGGTATTTTTTGTGTTGTTGGCACGCACTTCAGGTGCATCTTATTATCGTAAATCTTAACTGACTGCCTCATTGTCCCCTACCCGAAAATATGAGGGTTCAGCGCACTTTATGCCACTTCTGGGCTTAATGGTCTCCAATTATTGTTGCGATTATGAATGGACGTGCCGCGGTCAGCATGTTGGCTGCCGGGCATGAAGATTTCGGATAAAATGAATGGTGGACTGAAGTCAAATTATGACGACAGCTTGAGACCCTTAAGATTGTCTTGGACGCCTTATTGCGCCTTAAATTTATCTTCCTGAACGCTGTACACTTGCCCTTGTAATTTCCGACAACAGTGCTGAGGTTTAAATTTAAATCGTGATAAGTTTATGGTGTAAACTTTGCATCATTAAATTGAAATTATTCCTGCCAAATTGCAGCCTTTGCGATTATTGGCAACCAGAATAATTTACGTGCTGTAACATGCATATTAGAATCATTACCAACAATTTGCGAAAAGTTACAGAATTTCTTTTAAAATAAAATGCGCTGTCCTCTAATTAAACCATATCATTAGAGCAATCAATTTACAATTTTCTGCTAAATTAAATTAATTGCAGTAATGTTTGGTAGACCGGTATCACAATTTGCAGGAATAATGTGAATCTTTTAAGACATCGTTAAACATTCCATTTTCCTTATTGTATTTTTAACAAGAGGACGAAATGTTGCATTCATTTTATGATACAAGCTGTTAAATTTCCATTGAACCGAGAATCTTAATCAATTTGTAAAAAAATTCCAATTGCTTCGTATAAACAGAAACAACTACCAGCATTACCCCAAATTTAAAGGCCAAAGCTTTTACGATTCTCAATTGAAATCGATGGGGTGATTAACACGAAAATTCTCCAGAATTTATTGATACTTCACAAGCATAGTAATTGCCAATTTGGGCTTTTCGTTCAGTAGTAACAAGTGACAAAAACCCATTCACATTCAGTTCAGTACGAGAGCACTAAAATAATTCGTCTCAAGACAGAAGTGCTCTGGTTACAAACTTAATCAGCTGAATCAGATAAATTCACAAAAATAAGAAATCGCCAAGTATAAAGTGCACACACGGCGTAATGTGGAAAAAATGCAAAGTGTTTTCGGTGAGAGCAGAGTGCACTTGACGGCCCCAGCGGCAACATAAGAATCTCATTAAGCATTCAGAATACTTGGGGCGTACCGTTGCTGCAGCATATCCGATGATGCAAATGAAGTGACTTAACAAAGCCAGAGAAATGCCAGTCCGGTGTACTGCATTCATGACATCAGGTGAATCCGAGATCCGAGTCAACTGGGAAATGTTTTTAGGGGGTAATAACCATTCTAGCAGAACATCGCAGTATATTTTTGCTCTAAATTCTGGCTGACTTGGCCAGAATTTATAAAAGCTGCACTTCTGCTGTAATTTTTTATGCATTACTATATTTCGGGTTAATGCGGCGAAAACGAAACAAACAGGAAATTTGCTAACGCGATCATGCCCGAATAATTATTTCGTTTTATTTCTTGGCCAATTATATCTTATGATGCACTCAAATCTTGCAATATATGCAAGTGATTGATGGAGAAGGTTAAATATAAAATTGACCGAGTTATGGTTTTCAACTTTCAACGGCTTTGTTTTCATGATTTTGCATTGAAAAGATTAAAGCTGGATCTTGTAAATTTATGCTCTTTGAATAACAAGACATTTTTTTTATGGGAAAGTGTTAATTTGCCATTTAAAACAAAAATGTCGATTTGAGTCGAATCGGAACATAAGTGTTAATAGTCATTCATCAAGTTGACATGCTATTCTTAATTTCATCATAGATATGCAAATGTATGTCGATTTTAAATTTGTCTCTTGCCTCTGAACTGCAAAAATACAGTTTTATGTATCTATACTAAAAGCCAACTATTTCCAAAGATACTCTTTTGTTTCAGTATCGCCGCAATTAAGTTTTTTAAAAGGCATTAGGTCTTACGCTAAAAAATTAAGACGAAGCTTAGACTGAATTTTTTAATAGCAAATTCGAGTCCGATCTCAATTTAAAATTCGATTTTCCATATAAAAATCGAGTTTAAACTCTTTCTTTTTTTTTTAGAATATGAGCCATTGATTTTATAATGTAAAACTACGACAATTCATATTCAAATTTACCTTCCAAATTTAAAATGTTATATTCCTTTATTTCATTTTCTTATAAGCTTTTGTCTTAAATAGCAGGTTTCTTGTTCACAAAGATAATGACCGCTCTATTCTTTAAGAAGAATCGTTGCTAAGTTTTAGACACCCTAAAGTCAACGACTGAAGTCTAGAAGGCGCATCTAATTTTTACTACTAAAAAGCAGCGGCAAAATCAATATTTTCGTCCATCCTAACAACAACAAATAAAAACGGTTCGATTCGCGTGAAGCTGTAAAGAAAGTTGCATTGGGCAAAACTCAGGGCTCCTATGATTAATTATCGAATAAATCGACATTGAACCACCGCCACCGTCTTAAAGGCGAATAAATTAATATCTCACCCACAACATTCCATGGGGCTCAATCACCGAAGATATTCGATTCCATCGTACATGTGATGCTGCGGTACGACTGGTATCGTTGGATCACCTAGCGACTATCTGGACGGTTCGCGGCAGGTAAATGAAAATTGGGAGACGCTCGTTCTTTCTAAGGTGCAAATTTCCTTTTAAAGCCGATGCCTATCTATGCCACGAATTGCTTGATCGGACCCGGCAGCACCAGAAGCGACTAGGCAAATGAATCAAGTTAACAAGATCGCGATATCTTCGGTAAGACATTGCCGTCACCGGTGTCAGGAATCGACCGTCTTGAGAGAGTTTGGTGGCCAAACGGTGTTCCATTGCCGCTTAATTTATTTCCATAGTCTGAGAATTGGGTTAATTGGGTGCATTTTTGCTTAGCTGAAGTCGTGTCAAAGGGTCAATACAGCACGAACCTGGGCTTCTGCAAAATGTTGACACCACGAATTTGTCTGCAGGATGAATGGAAGGTAACGAATCAATTAGTGATGCATTCAAGGCGCGTATTGGGAGGCTGAGAAGGCTTAAGATTTTCGACTCTGGGAATTTCCAAAAGTGAACTGCACAGAGGTGCGCTTTAATTGCGATTTAATGATACAAGGGCCGCCAGGTTGCCTTTGGCAAAGGTTAGAAATTTGAAATTTTTCTTAAAATTACCATCGTACGTGAGAGCTTAAGATGCTTCGCATAAGGCATCGATTGCATGCAATAGACTCTTAGAGTTCTAAAGGTACTTGGGCAAAACTGACGAGCATCATTCTCAAGCTGTGATTATGGGAGATGTGGGACGAAGCTCCATCCGCAGATAATTAATTATAAATTTTATTAATGCTCCCTTGCAGGCGGGACCTCAGGCTGTAAAGGTCATCTATTATAGAAATAATTATTTTCGGCCTACCACCTTACAGCCATACACCATTTGTGTGTTAATAAATCGTTCAAAGTTCATAGAAAATCAAAATTCTATTTCGAATGGTTGTATAATTTACAGGCCGATAAAATTTTAATGATAGTCAATTAAATTGCAGCATTGTTTCGTAAGCGTTAAAATTATATGTCTGTCTATTTGTACACATAAATCGGTTTTACAGTTTTGATGTTTTTGAATACCGCCTTTTTACTGTTTCTTTGGGGCTAAATAGGTGCATATACGCATTTAAGCGGAATAGAAGGGCTTTATCAAAAGTAACATATAACTGCTTTTGCAGCTCAAACCCTGAGGATAAATACGGAAATTTGGTCACGAAAAGGTTATTTCTTTTATTAATACGGCAGTTAGTTTGCTGGTTAGGTAATGAAATAACGAAAAAGTTACTCTTATTAAAAGGGCATCCTTAGGGGTAATTTTTAGAATGTAATTTTTACATTACGATAAAAAATATTTTGCTTAAGGATACTTAAATATGATGCAATTGATGAAAGTAATCAAAATGAAAGCATTGCACTGTAGTGTTATTTATTTACTTTTAATATTCTTATCCAGAAAGATTAACAGCATTAAAAATTAAAAGAACATGAATGTTTAAAATTGTTAGCCTTTTAATTAAAGCTTCTACTACAATACACTACGATTTTTATAATCGGTTTTGCTACCACTTAGATTAGTAGTTCATATAGTTAAAATGCCTTTGTAGCAAACAATTTAAAAAAAATACATATTTGGATTTAAGAAAATATTTGTATTTTTTTATTTTAAGTGCCCAACAGCACTACCAAACGACTATTGGATAGAAAATTTTTCGTGGATCCTTAGTTTTCCTCAATAAAAATATGTAAAGATATTACCAAGTTATTGTAATTAACTTATCTACTTAATTTATATTTAAAATTCTTTATTTATTGTTCATTTTAGATGTGTTTCTCTTTTCATCTTATGATATTCTCTAAGGTAAATCATGTCATCTATCTCCCGTATGCTTCGAATGGCCAACTCCCTTCCCTCCTTCGACTTCCATCTCTCTAAATCGTCCCTTAGGAACGAATTCCACCACAGTTCCTCTTGAATTGTTGTTCTAGGCCCCTTTCCCTTTCCTTAGCTTACTTAATTTAATCCTGCCTTCCCTTACTGCTGTTTCCCTAGCTTATAAGTTTAATTTAACTCTAGCTTTAATTGTTTTTGTTTTTGTTACGTAGCTTGTATTAAGCGAATTAAATAAATAAATAAATAACTATCATAAAAATAAACGTTTACTCAATTAGAGATGGTGAAAGTTGTGGGTTTGCTGATTTTATTTAGAATAGCCCATATTTAGATAGTGTAGAGACCACACCATGTGTCCAAGATAATCTGTGCCCCGTTTGAATTTCAAAAGGTGCTTATTACACATTCACGCTCCTGAGGCTACTTGTTAGGCTGCATCTAGCCTGAACTAGTTAAGTTAGAACGGATTGATGAGCCTGAACTGCGATCGGTATGCCACATGTCGCGGACCGCAGTTCCATCACGGCAATTACACCGCACAGTGGGCACTTCCTCTCATTGAACATGTTCGACGCTTTTTTTTTTTGTTTTTTTACCTGCCGCTGCCATGTTAGATGGCTGATGTGTCTGATGCTCGAACAGCGGATAGGCGGAAGAGAGAACAGCTAACAAATTGCAAAAACACCGTATTTACATGTCAGAACTCTAATTGCTGAAAACTTCTGGCCCTGACAGTTTTTGCTGACAGTCATCTCTTCACCTGGGTACAGGTGACATTTGAATTATATGCTGATAGCACAGCACGTCGGACATGAGAAATTGGACAGCATGTGAGGGCTTCAAAAACTATCTCCGTCTAGGATTAGTCATCGAAAACGCGTTTTTGTGCGTTTACTCTGTGTGAATATTTAATAAATCTATTCTCTCTATACTTGTTCTTATCTATATCCCTTAGGAGCAATCACATTTACTTATAAGAAATAAAATTACCCAGGAAGAATCTATTCAGGTCTACATCTTTATCACTTAGATCAATTTCATAGATATGCATCTTTATTATGTATGTACATCTAGTCCCAATATTAGTCTAAGGCGACAACTAAAATTTTATTCTAAGCTACTCGAATTTTTGGATAAAACAGATGATTGCAATATTTTATATTTTTGTACTTTTTCCAACCTCAATAGATTTTTGTACTTTTCCAAAAGATAGAACATTCAATGAAGTGTGAAGCGTAATAATATTGTAAAATATTTAAGTTTACCTATTTGTCTATGGCTAATAGTTTTCCTAGATATTACCGTGCCATTTCATCGTTTTCAAATTTGTCATAGCTATTAAATTTTCTTAATCGCGCCTAGCATTTATTTTTTCTTCTCTTTTGGGGGCAAACATGTTGTGTTAACTCACACTTTATTTGGGTTTAATATTTTAAATTCTGTACTACAAACCATAATGCGATCTGATTTATTTCAACAATTTTTTTGGCACCATCTCAAGTGCCCCAGGTTTTGTAGTACAGGTAAACGTGGGTTTCTTAACCTTCAGCCGAATAGATTTAGATTAATCTCTTTAATGGTCAATCAGAACTTCTTGGACTAACGGTGAAAGATGCACAGCGATAGTAGCCGGTCAACACAGCGCCCGTTTTGCGATGTATCTTGATTGCACAATTGTTGGGGATGTCCATCGGGAATATTAATTAAATTAGCATTGACACGGTGAGTTTGTTGCACTGTTTACATCTTTGCCGTGAAAATTCAGGTGTACCGCAGCAATGATTACAAAATACATTCCGTGGCTAGATCCGAAGAATGCTAAAGATGCAGAACCGGAAGGCATTAGGTGTGCTATTAAAAGTGAAGATTCAATTTTATAACAGCCCTGATGAATGTAGAGATCGTGTTTTCCAGCGGCCACGGAGAAGTGAATTCCCCATAGCGGAGGCACCTGTTTCTGGACAAGGAACGAGGAGCACATCGTCAAGGCTCTTCCTCCTTTACGGGATTTCATTTCGTTTCATTACGTTCGTGGACTTATTAATGGATTTTGTATGCGGAAACTTGTTCTTGCGCCTATCGAATAATCATGCCGCCAGCAGGGTAGCATGTAGGCAGCACCAAACGGGTGCGCAGCCTTTTGCAACGCATTAATCATAATCCAGGCTTCGGTTGTGCATGGGATTCGTGTCGTATATCAAAAATGATAATAATGCGCGGAAATAGGTGCGTAAAAGTTAAGTCCTGACCGAGCTCCGATTAATCGGGAGAAAGGCTGTTTGGTAAGTATGATGCTCCTGGTCATGTTAACACTGCATATGCAAAGAATGTTTTTTTTATATCTATAGGTAGAAAATAATAATTTATCGCAATAAATAATGAAGATTAAAATCTAAACAACTCTAGTTAAATTCGAATCAACGATCACACCAAATATACGCTAGAACAATAATCTTTTGGTGGTTTTCTACCAATCTAACGAGGTACACTTTCCGAAGAAATCCATAACTCTGTCAGCATCCATATTTAATAAACGTTAACATGATTTGCACTAAATCAATTATATAAATGTTATGACCTTGACTACTAAACAAATAAATTGTTTTAGATCACGTTAATACAAATTTTCTAAGTTTTTAAGAATTAACAAATCTATTCTAAATAGTGCTTTAAATATAACACCTATTTTAACATTTAATGAACCAGAAAATATATTTAATTAAATGGTATAAATTCTGAAAGTAATGTGCTACCTAAAGACATACCAACAAAACTATCGATGCTTAATTGGATATTGAAGAGTTCGCTTCAATGTTTTTATACAATAATCGAATATAAATAAATAAGTTTTATATTTTTACGCTTGTTAAAAGTTTGATGTCGCAAAAAATTGGTTTTATTTAACTAGGTCTAATGAAGAAAGTCAAATATTAGTTCAAATTATCCGTAAACTTGAACTGAACAAACAAATTTGGAAATATACCACTAATAAAGAATTTAGTTAAGATTTGAGAATTTCACCCATATCAGTCATGCAGGCAAAGGTAGCCCATTGTAAGGAATTCAAAAATTACTATTAAATTATTTTCAAATATTTCTGGTACCCTGCTACTCTTATTTTTTTAATAAATGGGTATGGTTTTGGATAAACAAACATTTTTTTATGGAGTTCCTATCACGAAGTTATCTATTATAGCATTTTTGGATTAAATGAAATTATTTATTTTCAAATAAATTGAAAGATCAGGGAACAAAAATTAGATGCCTTTTCTTTGAAAGTAAAGCGTTTGCAAAACTTTATTTATTCATTTATAATAGTAATAAATTATCTAAGGTATTACAAAATTCAGGCGCTCTGGGCAGTAAGTGTAAGTCTTCAAGGATAGCTTTCTAATACTGATCACTGGCGATTTCGGTTACGTTATCTAAGTGGTTTTGTTTTAATTAATTTTTGAAAGAAATTTTTAATCGTTGTGGATAATGTTATTCATAAAACGCGAGAAATTCAAGAGATAGTTAGAAGCAGTGGATGTAGCCGCCTTATTCGCCAATGCTAGCACTTATCAGTGTAATAGCGCAAAGTGTTCAACAGTTAAACCAAAATGACTACTTCAATTATGTAATGGGTATGCTTTTACAAATCCCACATACAACAGATCGTCAAGGTCTTCACTAGTAGCATAGTAAGTATAACGTTTACATGAAAATTTTGTTGTATCTTCAAATTATTTAAAGAAAAGAAATATTATTTGAAAATGGGTTTATTTTTTAATTTGAAAATGGTTTCATTTAATCCGAAAATGCTATATGCATGAAATAAAGAGCTTACAAGAAGATAGTCTACCGGTTCGAGGAATTCGGAAGCTGAGAACTTGAGCATTTGATTTAGAAATGGAGAAATTGAGGTATTTCCTTCATTTCGAGCATAAACGGCATGTTTCACGCAGGGTGAAAGTCAAATAGTTAAGCCGGCTCGTGAGTAGGAAATCCCCAGCGTACATCACGCCGGCGGCGGTGTTCTGTCCTCGAAACCGTTCCAACACATCACGCTCCCGGGGCCTTTGAGGACGTCGGCTAATTGCTCATAAGGCGGAAATGCCATCCAAAGATTCCCATGGCCTCCGTCTCATATCAATTCAATTTCAAGATATCACCCAGCGAGGAATCTCCCATTCTTCACGTATATGGAGACATCCCCATTTCTAGCGAGCCGAAATGCCCGACAACAGCCGCCGGCTGCTGCGACTGCTGCGACTGCAACAAATGTTGAAATGTCAACAGGAGAGCACAAAAATTCGAGGTAAATGGACGCAGATACAATGGTTACCGTTTGTGTCGTGCAGCTACACGAGATGTTACAAGAGGCGCATCAACATGGAGCCCAAGCCCCAGCCCGAGCTGGGGCTCCTGGTGCCGCGCGCTTACCTATTTTAGAATGGCGGCGCAGCCTGAACCTCTAATTTACTGCCAGAATCTTGAAAAAATATCACAATCGTGTGCCTTTAACGGTTCGGAATCATATTCCAGGCAGGTAGGCAGGAGCGGCTATGCTCCGCTCCGGGAAGATGCTTCGGATGCTGCTGCGCCAAGTACCATTGCCGGCCTGTGCTGCCGCCGCAGTGATAATATATTATGGTCGCGCATTGTTCCACCGTCACCGGCTAATTTGCATATTAACTTCATATTAAAAATGCACTAGCAGTCCGCTCTGGAAGCGGTGCATGTACACGCCCCCTACCTTCTAGGCGCACCGCTAAAAGGGAAGCTCCTTCCCTCCAGGGATCCGGTGGGGTCTACCGTGCAGCATCTGAGACGTGCAAATTCCGCAAATATTTGCGTTACCTGAAAGCCGGAAGAGCCGGCTGAATTGCGGGGAGATGCGATTACACTATCGCCGGTTAATTTACTGAAGATGGCTGGCAAGATTAATGGATCCACGAGAGAAGTGTCCCCCATTGCGGCACCCAGCTCAGGCTTTTCGATTAACATACTCTGGAGATATTGTCAACGTTATTTGCTAAATTGGCGGATAATTTTTATGACTGTGGAACCGCTGTCCTCCGCCAAATTAGGGCTACTTTTTGATTAATCACACGGAACATATCGCAGACTTAAAAGCATCCGATTTTTGCCACTCAACAAAACAGTTGTTACGCAAAATCTGCTACTGATACTTTTGAGGATTATGCTCAGAGAAATTATGGGTTCGGATTAAAATTATCAGAACCATTAACAACTTTGGCATGTGCTTAAAAGGAACCCGAAGTAGCTATAGGTTATATGTATATAAGTTTCGGATATTCAGTTTAAAAAGCGAGTTTCTTCACCGATGGTGTATTTTAAGATCAAACTTAATTGACCCTTAATTGAATTCTTACTTCGAAAGACTTCTTGAAAAAAAATGGTAGTTCAATTAATTTTTGGAAATAGGAGCGGATTTAAATTTTTGTCACTCTTGGGCTAAACCAATATTTTACTGCCCTCCTTCCGTAAATCTTATTGGTCCATCCTATCTTATCTTCCACAATTCTGCTACTAAACCTTCTCAAATTCCCTGTCACAAATATCGTAAACTACTGCTAAATATTCGTTATATCGTGGACAACTTGTTCATCAAGATGTATAAATATAAGTTTTATTCGATATTCCTACATTAGGACTAAGGCTTTCATTTAAGCGACATTACAAACTTCTATGATGAACTTTAATTTCTTAATAATTTTTCAAAAATGACCAAAATACGGAGCTGTATTATTAAAATTTTGTATTGTGCAAAATCCTGATGTAATAGAAACAAGACGAATTGAGATTTGTAAATAGGAGTTCCGAAACTCCCATAATCGGCTATAAAAACTGGGAAAGGGTAAAAAGGTTTTAATTTGCAGGCTTATGTTTTTAATACAATACCATAACCAGTTGAAATAAAATCAGAGTATAGAGAGGGAAAAGCAAAAGAAAAATAGGTTTCTTTATCTTACAAATTTTCTTTTTTCACAAATTTGAGATGTTTTACAATAAAGTTGTAATTCCCACTTCCAGCTTATTTTAATTTGTTTCCTATGCAAAATCAACTAAAGTCAATTTCTAAGTGAGCCGCGAAAAATATAAAAACTTGAATCAGAATATTAGGGAAACTTTTCTATTTTTTTAATATAATTTATATAACTAAGGAGACAGTATGCGCGATTTCTTCTAATTATTACATATGTACGTCATATTTAATAAGAGGAATTTTTAGTTATTGGTTTTAGATTTTTATGACCTCTAGGACCCTCACGGCGGAACTATCTCCAAAGAATATGAAATTCGGAAAAACATACTTTTGAGATATTATGATTTCTTTTAATGATTTCTGCAATAACACTTTGTAGCTAAATGTCAATCAGAAAATTAATACTTTTACCTAAATAGTCTGTTTGTTCTATTTAGAAAAAGAATTAAAATAAACGACTTTTATGCCCAATTTTAATTTTATGCCAGTTTGAGATAGTGGCATTAAATTTTAATTTTTAAGTTTATGGCGCATATATTTTTAAATTTTATGTTGTAGTTTAAAAAATGTTCATGTTTGTTGTCATTTGAAAAAAAATAAAAAAAACTTATTTCATTACTAAGACGCTGTCATTCTCCTGCAGTTGTGGAGCAAGACCGCGAAGAAAAATTCCACTGCAACGAGGTTTCAACGCAAATTTTCCGATCGTCTACATTGAGCAGTGGCAAAGTCGTGAGATACGTGCAGAGATATCTCAGAATTATACTAATATGAACCAGCACTAGTTCCAGAGGAAATTAGGAAAATAAGTTGGAAAAAAGTGTGGATCTGGAACTGTATACCCGGGCTTGGATAGTCGTTCCAGCCACACCACATGAAGCAGAGGAAAAGCCAACAAATGAGAACAAGTAAGTGGGCGAAGGTGGTTGGTTGGCTGCCCTATCGGTAATCTCTAATGAGGAAGTCCATTGGAAATTTAAATGTATTCCGCTACCAACGAATTGATCCAAATCTATCGACAAGAGCACACCTAGAACCGTACTGAGGACGACCAAAACAAATCTCGGCCCCGCAGATCTGAACCGCGCAATTTCGTCGAGTTAAGGATTACGGCAATCAATGTAGACGACCCGATCCGGGTTGGTCTACAAAACGTAACGTAATACGTGCTAGCACCATCTGCCCTACGTCTGCCAATGTCCATTTGGCGTGCAAAACAATTCAATAGTGTGCCGGACGTGTCGCCGCGCTGACTTTGCGGCCCTTTCGAAATTCGCGGTTCCCTTATCAGATGCTCCCACTGGCCATTCGTGGCGTCGCTGCGTGAACTGAGTGTTACTCGCGTGCAATAAAGTGCGAAATAAACTCCATAAATTTCGATTACGATCGATCTAATCGAAGATTTTCATCAGCTGGCAAGCAAATAGGGCAGGGCGAAAGCGATAGTCTGAGTGGGATTGGCCGGAGGAGTCCCGGTCGATTCCCGGCTGTCTCTTTAAATCATATTCGAACTCTTGGCGGCCGATTTATTGCTGCATGCGCCGCTGGGGAAGCGGCCTTAAACACCTTGCCGGAAATTCACCTTAAGTGAAACGTCTCGCAACAATAGATCAATTTCTGCCTGCATGATATCGGGATTGTTTATTGCCGTCTAACAAATAGATTACTTGGGCTCGGTAATGTTCCAACTAGACAGATAGACAACACCTAAAACAGCGTCGATGCTCAATGGCGAGTGTATGCAGTAACATGTTTTAAATGCCCTCTTCAGTCTTTAGACTTTTGCATAAATTGTATTTATATAAATTTATACATTTAGATTAAGTTTTTTTTTTTTACATAAATAAATAAAATACACATCAGAATAAAAATTGCTCGAAAAGGCATCGGGTAGCTAAATTGGTTAGAGAGCATTGTATGTACATAGATCACATAGAGTCGATATAACCCTGATAGAATCAGTGCCAATTCTTAAGGTGAAAACCAGAATAATGTCGTTTGTACTAGCGAATTATAAGATCAATTGCAATGTTCTCCATTCTCGGAATTTCTTTCGATCTCATTCGAATACAAGACTCATGCCCTGAAATTATTGCGTTTACTCAATGAAATAGGTTAGTTGTGCCACCGTTTGGATGCGAAAGTAATTAACTTTCCCCTTCAATGGAACATACATACCTTATTCAGGTTAATTACAACTTTCCCACGTGTTCCTGAAAACCTCGCAATTTACAATTATAATTTCTCTAAAAAATCCCATTGATGGATGGCCGCATTGACTGCGATCATACACGTTCGTATTTTGGTTCTGTGCCACTCCGGAAGGGTGCCTATTTGCCTCATTCAGCCGTACTGTGACGCTGGCATGGGGCTATTCAGGTAATTACGCACCGTTGAGTGCTATCAAAAGAAATCCGTTCAGGGAAGAACAAACTCATTTTAAGCGGCCTTCAAATACCTGCCAAGACGTGATCGATTAATGGACACGACTTGACAATCAAATGAGACTGCACGGTCCGGTCTGAGCCGCCAACTGGCGCGCTTCCCACCGTTAAGGAAAGGTGTCGAACTTCGGAGGCAATTTGAATTTTTGGCCTCCGGTGAAATGACTTCATTGAGAGACTCTCTCCGGTCCAACTAATTGGACACAGTGGCTAGGATTCTTTTGTCGAGGTGATTATAATGTGTCAAAACGAGCCAGTTAAGGGGCCTTAAAGAAGGTCAGCGCTCCTGACCTTGATTCTCAAAAAAAAAAAAAAAGAAAACAAAAAAAAAACAAAAAATTTCAAAACGTGAGGTCGAACCTTGGCTGATGGTGTCGCAGGTTAAAAATGTCAGTAGGACAGAAAATTGATGAATGAACTTATCACGTCGTGGGAGTTTGCTAATAACACACAACTGGTAGTACTTTTGTGTGCAAAATTAAAAGCGTTTTGTTCAACTTTTTGATACCTTTCTGTCTGAATATTTCCAGTAATGAGGATTGGAATTTTCAATTCATAATCAACATCTATTCGAACGGCATTACGTCCGCTTTATTCAAGCAAATTTTGGCAATGTAGGTCAGATGAATATTTAAACGGTTTTGTTGAAGCATTTAGATTATTATGACATTGCAATTAATTTTTTATAAATAATATTTCAGGTCACAATTGATAGTTTTGATTTTGGAGACAGGAAATGCACTTGTGGTCCTACAGGGCTACAGTTCTGAAACGACCTTTAATTCCACTAAGCAACTGCACCGGAAAAATGTTTAAAAAGCAAAAAAAATAATTTTCCGATTTTCGCGAAAACGGCAAGGGTACCCATGAATTTTTTAGGCCGAAGAATTGAGTTTTTGGGTACCTTGCTGGATCTATTTGGTTTAGGGCTCAAAGGGCTGGCCATCAGTTGTCCGAAACAAAAAACCGCAGTCAAATCGGAGTTAAATTCGCCGAGTTATCAACTATTACCTGATGAGAGGAAAAAAGTTCCTTTTCCGGAAAAAATTCTGCCCTGGCCCTAAATTAAATTTATAATTTCTGAAAATTTGCACAGATTACGGGAACATATTACGCTTTCATAAAAAAATAAAATCAGGGTAGGTCCCGAGTTAATATTTCAAGCCACAGGGTCTAGAAATTGGTAGTTTTAATTTTGGAGACGGCAAAGCCGCAATTTCTCAGGAAATGCACTCGTGGTCCTCAAATAGGCGTTTCCACTCTAAAAGGGCTACAGTTCTGAAATGCCCTTTAATTGATCCTTCCTTCCGCAAACGGTTAACATTTTTTCAGAGGAAGGAGAATTTGTAAAGTATATCGTAAAATGCATTTTCTTAAAGTTTCATATCTTCGACTATTTTTCGTATTCAAAATATGTAGGTATATGCTTAAAAAATACACTCATACTATAATATCTAAAAAAATAGAAGTATTTTTCAACCTATCAGAGTATAAACCTTTCCGTAAATAAACCTAACCAAGGTTCGAATAACTTAATAGAATGGGTCTGTTTGTAGAACTCGTACTTGATAAAAAATTCAATATTTGATGCATAGATACAACTAAACCAATGAAATTCCTTTACCCATTCTCCTGGACTGAATTGCATTCAATTCAATGCATTCATGTTCTTCCCGCACACAGTGCAAAGAAATATTTCTTAATTTCGTTCGCAAAGTGAATGCCGCGATTAGTATGCGAAGGACGCCGCGGATGCCCGTCCAAGGAATAGCTCAACACCCACATGCCTTATAAGTACAAGTGACTATCAGGGAATCCTCCTGGTTTGAATTTCCCTCACGGATAGTCACAACAAGAAGTCCAGTCATCATCGTGTTTTTATCCAATTAAGAAAAGCAGATAAAAGCGAAAGATTCTCCCACCTAACTCACGTTGGATATTTGTGAGTTGTTTTGGCCGGCCGTCTCGTTTTATTATTTTTAGCCAACTTTCGCCTATGTTCAGTCAGGAAGAATAGAATGGTCGACTTGTTCTGGACGGTAGCTATAAGAAAAGAAAATGCGACGGAATAGATCTTCGGTTTGCTGCAGGTTTTGAAGCTGAGACTTTTGCATAAGTTCCCTATCACGTAATTTTGCGACCGCAAGAGTCACAGCTCGGCGACAAAGGTTCCATCCGAGCCTAGGCGGAGTGACACTAATGGAAATTTTGTGTTCTCTCAACGTGCAAAAGTCAGAAAGAATCTATTGCGCTTGTTGCGCGCAATACGTGGGGTTCTCCCGGGCTGGTCCGGCGGCTGCAACATGATTTTTCATATCACATCATTACGGGATCACTTCAGGAATTAATTTTACAATTACCGAGAAATTAATCAACATCACCTAGAAATACCGCGAAATTCATTGCGCTTCCCATAGCTCCGTTCCCTGATTCCCACAATTTCTTCGTTCGGCCGTTGAGGAAAGGAACAGATTCTCCGGGCTGCGATTGGGTCAAGTAAGCATCTGGCACAGCAATTGCACCACATCGATTACGTCAGCGAGCACATAATCCAGCATGCCTCTATGCAAACATTCTGACAAATATTCCACTTCCCGGTCATATCGAATCATCTTCCCGGCCCCAACATTGTTTTCTTAATTCCCGCTTATCAGGGCCGAGTGCTAGCGTTGAGCCGCTACACTGGGATCTTAACCAGTGGTGATTACAGTGCAATTTGCAGAGACTGCGCACGCAAGCACAACAATGAAACCATTATGTCCATTACCAAATCAAATAAATTTATCGTCTATCATTACTCGACTCTGGCGAACGTTTGCATGCCACAGATCCAGAAATTCCCGGCCATTCTGCGGGTATCAGCCACGCTTTCAACAGCCATCGATACCTCTTCCCTTCGGCGGGCTATGGTCGCTTCGGTTGCAATTAGAAAATATGGAATCTTACAAGTGCTCTGCAAAGCAATAAAATCTAACGGGCGGAAATTAAATTCATTCCGAGAAACATATTCACGACACGAGCAGTATTCGTGTTCTTCTCAGGGAATAAAAAGTCTGGGATATCTTTTTTATTCAACTTCACAACATCATATTAGCTTATAAAGCTTACTATAATTTCGTTATCTTTATTTCGAAATGTTTTACGATCTATAGTAGAAATTTTAAAGAATCATATCCGCATTCTTCATTTATATACGAGATGCATATAAAATCGTAACAAACGAGAAGATATTAAGAGTAAATTCTCATTTCTAATGCTACACTTAGAAATATATGGGAGTAAATCTTAATGACCCTACATATTTGACCAAATATTTTCGAGATTTAAATTTAAATCCTCCTCTTCTCTTAATAGTAGTAAAGATTACATTATTATCTCTTAGAATTTAATTGTTTATTTATAAGTTAATTTAATTAAATATTACAAAACATAAATTTGAATTCTACATTTAGAATAGTCTTTCTATTTCTATATCAGAGCATTTCACATAAGCTAGCTATACTCAAGATATTGGGGTTTGTCATTACTTAAATAGTACTTTGTAGTTTGCAATGTTTAAGCTGCATTTTATTTCACTTGGTAACATATTGTATAATTTTGACCTACACCCCTAACTAGTCTGTCTTTGGCTTAGATTCTTTTTACATCTTTTTGTGGTAAGAAGACGCTTTTCTTGGATTCATGTGAAGTAAGACAAAGTGTAAAATTCAAATTTATTTTGATTTCGAAACACAAATTTTAATAATGTATACATATAGATTTTTCGGATATCCATTACACAAAAATAAACAAATGTTTGCGTTATTAAGAAATATTTTGAGTTCTTAATAATTCTGTTGTTTGCTACTTAGTGGCATTAATACAGATAAGTAGCTATGAACAAGTTATCATTGGATGATTGACTGCATAATGGAAAAGTAGATGATCCTAATTAAATTAAGATTAAAAATATTTCGTAACATATTTAGTTTATGCAGAGTTTTACGCAATTTATTTCATACGTCTTTGTTTCAGTTTAGATTACCGTCAATGAAAATTCCTAAATATCTTCGACTATATTCATCTACCTGTTCCATGTTTGTTGTATCATGATATCCCGAATTGGAATAAAATCATATTTGCCTTAGTTTCAGCACTCATAATGTTTAGTATAATTTCACATGGTTTTCCGTCAGGTTTAAGAAGGATGATTTTTACAAAGAGTGAAAAGAAAAATCAAAAAATTCATACATACGATAAACGTAATGACGGTATTATATTGTTTTGTGACTTACTATACATATGTACATTTATAGTTATATACATATAAAAATTAAAGAAACGAAAATAAATAAAAATAGCAAATAAAACAAATATGAAAAAATGCAGTAGCAGAAAAGCGGCACAACATCAACATACCAATTAGTCGGTGCCGTTTTGGAGTGCCATAAATGGAAGTAATTAGATCCACTTCGAACAATCCATCCAACACTGTAAAGTAGCAAAAAATAATCTTTCGAGACCTCCTCCGACAGCAATTAACCCCTTTCTGGGCTGTTGAGTCAATTAGAGAAAGTTGCCGGCGACACATTCCATCACATTGCATGAAAGTCAAGGTCTGGTTCGTGAATTTAATCGAAAAGCGAAAAATTGAAATTAGGCAAAGTACCTGCGAAAAAAATCGAAACATAGTGGCCAAATTCTTTCTCAGGTTATGGGGAGTGGGGAGTGGAGAGGAGGATGGGGGGGAGAGGGTAAGGTACATTGCACTCACCTGTGGTATACCGCGGGTATTCTGTCAGCTGCAAAAATTCGAAATTCGCGGAAATATCAGAGGAACGTCGAGATTCTCTTGCGGCTAAATGGCCTGTGATGGATCTGATCAGTGCAAAAGGTAGTAAACGGCCAAAAGCCACGCCATCGACTGCAGGTTAGCAGTTTGGATCGCTGAGAGGCTGTACGGTGACGTCTTACAGTCGCAGTTCAAGAAAATAAGCGAAATTGATAGGGCTTTGTTTGGTAAGGAGCTGAATACCATCACCGAATTGAGCCAGACTACCGAACGTGATTTCGTGCACGTAATGGGAGAGTAGGCATTTTGGCAATTAATCCTGAACGAACCGAGGGAGAGTACTCTGAGATTATGATCCCCCCATTTTCGGTATATGTTCTCAAGTCATGTAATTTTTGGCACTTAAAAAACATCATCCGGAAGCTGGGGTTCATCGTCGTCATGTTAATTACGTTTCACTGGAATCAGGAAACATTTTCGACTGTTGCATGCCAAAAATCTTGCTAAATGTCGAGAATGTAACTCTGAGAGGTAAAGTCTTGTTAGAATATGATTCGTAATTTTCGGGCAATTTATTAGCTTCACTTTTTTCTTATATGAAGATCGCACGCAATCGATGCTAAATATAAAGATATTTGCGGTCGAATGTAGGCAGTGACTGCTCCTCCTTTTGCATAGGGGAATTATTTTTGTCGTTTTGAGATCTTGGTTATTACTCAATTTTTGGAAGTTTTGCAACTATATCAGCAGTATTACTGGACCCGGGGGGTATTTTTGGGAAAGTAATAATTGGTCAAAATTTACTTTTGGTAATAAAAACATAGCATACATTCATACGAGTATATGTAAGCTTGTTTCTTCCGGGTCTGGAAGATGGTAAAACGATTGTTTGCGTGAGTCTCTCTTGTAAGAAAAAGTAAAAAAGTAAAAGTATTAAGGCATTTGTCGTGCAGATCTTAGATATAGAAACCGCTTAAATCTCAATTCAGAGCCTAACTTAAGTTGCACCTAGAATTGTTGTGTTCTATACTAGATTCTAGGTATCTTTCTCTTTTGGACACTCCTTAAAGGAACTGTTGACTGTGTGGCGCTACATTCAAAGTGTAGCAAGTGTTCAATTAATGTTCGGTCACGTGTACACGGTCGCTCGTGGACAGCGCCAGATCTTCGACCTTCCTCAAAAGCCAGTGCATGGTCTTGAGTTTACCCATTTCGCGAGTTAAATTCTAAGTCTAGGCCATTTTCTTTTCCTGCAACCAGAGCCAGAGTTCGGTTCTCGCCTCAGTTGTATCTAAGATGAGCAAACACTAGGATGGGGGACGGGGTCGTGAATTATCATACGGCACCGCACCGCAAGATGGAAATAAGCAACAAAGAGGATCCCACCTTATCTGATTAACGTTTCACAACGGTATTCTTCGTACTAAATTATTCATGTTGTGTTTGCGAAAATTTTACAAGCGATTACTCATGTTCTTAGCACTATCTCTTCCTTGTAGTCTTCACCCGTGCACTGTTCTGCTGCTGCGCGACTTGGTCGATTCTTTGCGGACCCATAAAGATTGGCCCTGTCGCCACATATCTGTAGGGAGAAAAACGCGGGAGGAATTTCCCCCGAAATGCGATACACTTCCCAGATACGGCTACTACAATTGAGAGGAGATATTTAATCGGGTGTCTGACATGTGAAGTTGCTGTCTTAAACCCGGATGAGATCGATACATTGCGACGCGTAAATAACTCACTAATTCCAATTTTGCCCATTTTTGGCGCCATTCGCTGCATATTGTCCACCTAAGATTCCAGCGACTTTTTTTTCCGATGTATCTTAAGATTCATTAAAGGAAAATTTGTAATTAAATTCTTACGCAAATTCCGTAAAGAGATGCTGTATATGGAAAAATCTTGGTATGTGAAGGTTTTTTGAGTCTAGATAGTTTTTTAATCATATAAAAATAAATAGAGGTAAACGGAAAACATTTAAGGGTGGTGGTCTAACGCTCGAAAATTTGAGTTTTGTTAGGATTGTTTTTTGTTTTTCAAGATTAAAATACTGAACTACGATATTGGAATTTTTTTAGGTATATTGTAACATGTAAAAATGTACCTGGATGGTGTGATAGTGATGAGTTAGTCAGTTATGGCCGGAACTTACAAAAGGAAAAAGCTGAAAAATGACAGAATTACGCTCCTTTGAAATTGAAAACCTGAAAAAAGGCTATTGATAAGAAAAATTTATATATGTTAAAAATAAATTTTTTATTCTAGTCCCGACAGATATTCTCTGACTTCGCTTCGTTCGCTACTTGCTAATATGGCTGTAGAACCTGAAATACTTTCAATGTCCTTACAAAAATGTGACAGTATATTCTTGGAACACTATGCTTTCGAAATATCAAAAAATAACCAATTTTTGAATAGTTCTTTACCACCGGATCCCTTTAAACTATAAATCTAAAATCTGACGATATCCGAAATAGAGAAATTTTATTTATTCCTTTATTTATCTTAAATTTTATTTATTGGTTTGATTTGGCCGGAAGTATTTAGGAAATTAGTTAACGAAACTAACTTCTAGCCTACAACTAATTTTAAAAGCCATTGAACTGAACATATGAACATTCCTGACAAATTTAGCAAGACCACGGTTATATCTAAAAGTAACTTTCATCCGCATCGAATTTTCAATTCGATCGCAAAAAGCCACAGGTATAATGATATACCACATCTGAACTTGCTTATCATGCAAATCAGTGATGAAATGGCATCTTGGTGTACTCTTTGTGCTCTCGATCATCTTAGTGTTCATAAAATCGGAAATACACGGCCTCGGCAGCAATAATGTAATAGAAATCAAATGAAATGTGTCCTGTCATGTGCGCACGGTGGCACAGCCTTTCGCCAGCGGCGATGTTAGATAAGCGCTGAAGTAGAGGCCGCGCACAAAATCGTACCACAATTACCCATCAAATTACAACATTGATTAATGTTCAGACTCTAATTTAACCACATAAAAGTGGTAGATCAATTCCATGTCGATGGCGCCCCTATCCTCCACCCGATAGTGTGCACCACCCATTGGTATCAGCACCAGCAGCAGCAAAAGGAGAATTTTTCAGCTCCATTTGGTGTGTGCGCAGGCACATCGAAGATCAAGTAATTCATAAAGTGCATAATTACGCGATACGCGTCGGGATGCATCTTGAAAATTAGTATGACAACCGTCCGTTCTTGGTAATTAACCACTCAATTAAATCACCTCTGCCTTACCGAGTCTCTGTAATAAAGTCAAAGATGCGCAGTCATTCCTGCAGCTCATTAATCCATGCAAACATCCTCGGCTCGGGATAAGATTAGTGTCCGTCTGAAGATGCCGTCATATTCAACAAATGGGAGTTTGCAGCAACTTTACCGCTACTTAGGAACCACCTTCCGTCGCCAATCTCGCACTGATTTGTTGCAATTTTATACATATCAGTGTTGTTTGCGATGTTTGGGATTCTCAATTAGTTACGCATGACCATGGAGATTAGGTCTCCACCCCGCGAACACTGTAAACTTACTCGGGTTAGACAGAGTCTGGATTGGCAGCGATTGCGGAAATTAAAAGTGAAAAATCATTTTACAACGGTTGCGCAGAATGGGGCGTCGACGTCTTGAAATAAGTAATACCGCGCCAAAAGGTCATAATCTCTAAAACTAATCAAAAATATTTATAATTAAGAGTTAATGTGCTAAACGGATATGGCGTTTTATACAAATTAAAGAATTGCTGTAATATGGGGTGAAATGGCGCAACGGGGTGAATAGAGGCACATTCCAAGATTCACGTAGGTGAATAAAAATTGTTTATTAAAAAAATATGTACAGGGCTTAAAGAAACAAGAAATTAGATAGTGAACAAACTTAACCTTCAAGTCAAGGGTTTAAAGATTCAAGGGAATAAAGAGTAAGAAATTTCGCGTTCGGATAGTTCATTTTAGAGGTCATATTAAGGTCAATGCAATTTGTTTCCTGCCTTTTCAATCGAGAAAGCTGCTGAATTAACAATTTGTGATGCTTTGAGAGGTATTTAACGTACCGTTTTTAAACATTTTATTAAAGTTATAGAGCTCTTAAAATGTTTGGTACATTCATTTTATTTTATTGCGAGTAAATTGAATTGAAATTTGTTTTCTTGTTTTAACTTGGATGTAAAAATACACCGTAAAGGCTCTATCTATTTTATTATTTATAGAAAAATTTCTTTTGCTTTGGTTGCCTAGAAAGGCACATTTAGGCCATTTTTTCGTCTACTGTATTACCACCTAGCGCAGGAGGTCATGGTTATGCATAGGATTCGAACCAACAGCCTCTAGGACGGTATACTAGCTCGCTAACAACTGAACTACAAAAGGCCCCTTGTGATAATATAATAAAAACATATTTAATTATAAAATGACAATGAAAACTAGTTCAAGCCTAAATCGATTACAAATAAGTTGCAAACGTATCTTCAAATATACAAAAAAAAAAAAAAATACTTATGATGGTGGAAGGCAAATATGTGCTAATCGCACCAAACAAGGAATTAAATGCAAGCCCGAAACGTTACACATAACACTGGATTTGCCCTTATGGTCTAATGCACAATTCCGATTACTGAGAACCGATCACGTACCAGAGCACTCCTGGTGAATATCCACCTTAACAACCAGATACATTCTGTAGATTAGACTTATGTCATAAAGTTGTGCTCAAATATGCAAAAAGTCCGTTTCCCGGCCTCAGTTTTTCTGGCAGCCCGCGCAAATAGGAGGGGAACTTAAACCTGGCCTCCATAAGCCCATATATCTGCGGTGTTCCTATTGTGAGACTATCTTTGGTGGTATAAATTGAAGCGTAGAAGTGCGGTCCGGGACTGGAGCATGATGACCCGAACATGTGTACCCTACGAGGAGTTTAGAGTAAGCAACATACTCTAAGTCAGCTTGAGTCAGCCACTCACTAGCGGAGTACCTTGGACCCCCTATCTTCGACCGCAAAGAAGACGGTTCTGTGTCCACATTGCTCAGATTTGGATCAACTCAGTACTTGAATATATTTGCATTGGCGATCGACTTCCTCGTTATGAACGGGAAAGAAAATCGCGAGGGCGGACCGAGGTGGATAATTTTGCTTTAAGTTTCAAAGTCATCAACTTCTGAGTTTTGCCTATTCATTTGGAATTTCAATGAAAATGGTTATAAAAATGACAAACAGAAAATATTTCTTTTCTGGGGCCTGGTAGTCGTAATTATTACTTAAATTAAGGTAGGTGGTATCAAGTTAACTTGTATCCTGTATGTAGTTTCGAAAAATTCTTTGTACTAATTTTTAACCCAGGTTTTTAATCTGACTCATGTTAACCAATTTGAATTAATTTTTTATTGAAAAGCTTATGCTCGTCGAAAGGTAAAATTATAAGTATAAAAAGTTCGGAAGGGGTTTAATAGTAGCACAGTAGAGTGATAAAATATATTGAAAATGATAAATTAAATCCATAAAGAAATTCTTTTAGGGTCGTAGATTTCGAATCTGTTTTTTGAGTCCAACAAGACTTGTTGGGGTCGTCGATTTCATAATTGGCGTTGAATTTTATGTTGGATGCGATATTGTGTGGTATTTTTAATGAATAATCGTTAAAATTGGTACCAAAAATAGCAGAATTCTCTTAAAATGCATTTTTTATTATAGAAAAAGTTTTATTTATTAAAGATTTTAAACGTCCCTAGAATAAAAGCTACCCGTGGCGGGTATTTTTCTTCCTAAAGCCACAATCGGCAAGGCGTTCGCATAAAATCCTCAGAGCCCAATCAATTGGACGTCCTGTGGTCTTCATCAGAAGGTAATTTCCATAGAATTGCTGGACATTGTAAGATTGTGAATGGTCCGCCTCAATAAGTCATTAAGAAATGCATTGATTGCCAAACCCGCATAAGGAAACAGTCCCGGGATCCGCGAGAGTTGCTGTCCCGCGGCCCATTGATCGGGACCGTTTGGAATAAATAATGTCAAAACATCGTGGCGGAAGCTCATCATCATTAGGGTCCTAAGAAGTGGTAATCGAAAGTGATTACGTAACGTCAGCGATCTTTGTTAGAGCCTTCCGGCAGCGCGAGCAGGCGTCCCGGCTGCGACCGATGCATTTGTAGAATAAACAGAGCCGGGTCGCGGTGCCCAGGTGCCCATAGTACTCGCGGTGCCTGTAATAACTGTATTCATCAAGGCACCAAAGAGTTCACCTGATTGACTTGTGACGGCATCGCATTAATACCGCCAGGGCCGCTGGAGGCGTTTTGCGCGTTTCCTGATATGATTCCTGGGGGGTATGGTAATCTTTCGGCGCCTATTGTCTTGAGTGCGCGCATAGGCACCACTTAGCAGATGACTTATGATGACAAACTGCTCTGCAGCAAAGTCTGCAAATTGGTGCTTGTCGCTTTTGCGGCTGCTGAGATTTGCGGACCGCCACCGCGCCCTAGCGCACACCTGCCCGGTGGTGAGTGGGTTTTTCGACCCCTCCGCCTTAATTGCCTTCTTTATCTACTTAAACGGCTGTTGGCGTGTCTACGTTTTCATACTGCGACTGTTCACGCTTTAATTGCATTAACAAGCCACTGCTCCGGATCGCTCACGGTCGGGAAAATAATTCATGAACTCGTGCGAATTGGTTGCGAACCGCGTAATATCGCGAATTGGAAAAGAAGTCGCAGCGCAAAGAGATTTGCTGCATTTAATTGCCTGAGGCGGTCGACTTTTTCCCAGGCCATCGGTGGCCGTCTCCGCAACAGTCAATGTCTTGGATTTGAAAGACTGCGCTAAAGAATTGAATTAATTCTCGGATTTGCTAACGACCTGTCACGCGGTCGCTTTGATTCCCAATTCCCGATTACACCGGCCAGTCAATATCTCGATGAGAACGCGATCTGGCTCAGGCCGAGACGACCTCCTCTTCCGAAAATCCTCCCGTTCGGGCCGTTCGCGGGGGACGATTTCTGTGAATCTGGCCGTTTGTTGCATTGATTCGCTGCGGCCACAATTCCCACGCCCCGACAAAATTGATGAAATGCCCAGACCCAGTTCATTCAGTGGGTCATCTGCTTTCTTTGCGGCTGCGTTTGCGAATTTGATTAACGCAAATTATCTCCTTGCACTTTGCCATTGAGCAACTGGGACATGTCACAAGCCGAGATTTTGTTTCCATCGTGCGCATCGGCATTGTTTCGATTTCATTTGGCCGCAGTCCGCCAAAACAGAACGTTGTTTTCACTCAGTGATTGTGGGCAGGCACATTGTCACGGCACATTTGCCTAGGGCTCTTTTAATTAACGCTTTGTCCTGGCAAATTTGCGTTTACCTTCGTTCACCGGAGCTGAGGTGGGCGGCCAGATAGACGTTAATAATAAGCCGGGCTTGGCAGGTGAGGTTGAGAAGTGGTGCAGTGTGCATTCGCTCGAAAACTCGTATCTATGGCAAACTATCCAACGCAAGCTACGTTGGTCGTAAGAAAACGGACAGAGAATAGTGCAGCAGGAATGCAACTCATTAATTGGGAAAGTTCTGATTTTGTGTAACGTTTTGCAGGTGCTTGACCCAAATTCGAACATTTCCGTAAATCGCATTTTCTGCAATTTGCACAATGAATTGTTTCAGTGCCAGCATGAATGAATTCCAGTTTGCCTGGATTTGCATTTGTTATTCCCTCTTTTTTTACCACTTATTTGACGACCACGCGACCATACCTATCTAACCTTTTAATAAATCCAAGTTAGAGCTGTCCCACTTTTAGGTAACGGAACTATAAACAAAGAAAATTAAATTCATTTTAATTTGTAATATAAATCATGGCAGAAACCTTTGTTAACCAATCCAAGAATTCTTAGAAATACCCTAACAACTATTTTGTTGTAGTTTAGAAAAACTGTATTTAAAATATTCACCCTAGTTTTAATACTCACAATCAGAATATACCGAATTCGAATTGGTGTTCTATTACTAAAAATAAAACTGTAGAAACGCCATGTCTGTACACAGAAAATATTTACCAAAAATTGATTGGAGGTAATCTACATAGAAAGGCTAACAGAATATGAAAAGATCATTTTTAAAAATGTTGTTTCTCTGCTTGTCTGTTTGTACACGCTAATCTCTAAAACTACTGGATGAGTTTTCATGGGGGTTTCAAGGGTAACTTAGCTTAGCTCAGGGAAACATAGAGGCTTTATTTCATCGAAATAGGTCCACTGGAAAAAAATACATAATAATTTAAAGTTTAAGATATTTTGTTTTACTATAGTGTAATTTCCATTGTTGTGATAACGTTGTGAAACATACTTTAGGATTAAAATAAATTGATTTGGCTAGGATATACGGATTTATTGATTTTGCTTTTTCTGATAAGGTTAACTATATAATGATTTTTGAGTTTGCTTTATGATTAGGATTTTCTATCTTTCTTCTATCTTTAATTTAAATTTATACTTTTAGATTTAACCATAGTAACAATGCCTAGAAAAAGGTTAAATCTTTCAGAATGAACTATAAAAGGAAGGTAAAGTTAAAGAAGTTAAAGTTAGAATTTCACGTGGAAATAACCTATCTGATTTGGGTGAAATTTGGCATAGGGCTGAAATAAAGGGTGGAGAATATACATATATGGAGATATAAGATACTCTTTGGGTCTTATGCATAAAAATTTAACAAGAGTACAGACTTGATTTTTGTATAGAAAAATAGTTTAAAATTGTGACCGAACTCGATTTTTCCATATGAAAATTGAAGCTGCACTTTTTCTCATGAATAAGAAAGAGCCTTTATTCAAAAAAAAAAACACATAATTTACATAATTCCTAGGACACGGACGGAGTCGTGGGCACAGCTAATTATACAATTTTTTTGATTCCGTCTTATTGTTTTCAGTTTATATATTTTTGAGTCTTTCGTCATTCTGTTCGCTGTAAACTAACGCACATATTTAAAAATATAAACAAATATTATAATGCATAATATCGTCTATTGCCCTATAGATATCGTCAGTTTTCCTATAATTTGTACTATTGGCTAAAATTGCCTAAAAATTTAACAACGAAACAGAAAAAAACATTTTGAATTAATTCAAAGGCTTAAAAATTGCGAAGGGAAACAAGCTCAAGAAGGCTCAGTGCTATTACAGAATGCGATGAAACAAAATGCCACACAAAAATATCGAATTTAGTAAAATTGCGATAATTGTTATAAAATTTCCATTTCCATTATCTCTTTGCGGTCGTATTAAATGGGTTTCGTTATCTCCAATTGATAGCAGCACCGTATTAGTTCGTGAATAGCTTCCTTAAATCGTTCAGAGAAAGTGGGATGAATACAACATAAGTTTAGTATGGTTCTTTGCTATGGTGAGTGAAAGCAGATATACGACTGGAACAGTAAAAAAGGTTTGTTGGCTGAGAGTAGATATACGACCAGAAAAAGTTAAATTAAGAATTATTTAACAAGTTATTCAAAATACATAGAAGTGCTATCATTTTAACGCGGGGTGTAGTAGAAAGCTGAAGTTAAGAATTTAAATGAAAAACTGCTATTATAAAGTTTATCAGTCGTTTTCGTAAAAATTTATAATTAAAGTTCCAAAAAATATTATTCATAAACGTCCAATTGTAGTTTAACCATGCAATTCCTTTTTCTATCGATGGAGAAACTATCAGAATAGAATCCTAATGATTTTTAAAAATTATTAAACACATAATTTAATTGTACGAGTTAACAGCAATTCACAAAGTACTATCTATTCTCGTGTTTGGCGACTAAATCGAACGATTTACTCATTTTAACTAGCCTTTCTATATGAATAGTAAATTTGTTTTCTATTTTAACACATTTTTGCATGAGGTAAAAAAATTTCAGATCTTCCGCTCACATTAACGTAAGTAGGATCTAAAATCTGGCTTCAGTAGTAATTAATTCATATAAGTGAAGAGTTTGAAATACGAAAATAAAATGTATTTACAACTTTGAAAAATACATTAAATAACATTTAAAAAAAGTTACAAATAGCCATTGCAGGCACCTGCTGTTTTAAAATAACCTGACTATCTAAAATGGCGCAATAATTAATATATCTAAATAGCGTTCACCACGGTTATAATCTTCTCAGGAAATCAATTAATATAAATTCTTTCGTGCCTTCGACAGCTTTAGTCAAGCAGGGAGCGTGCTAAAATCATAAACTTTCCCTTGATAGAGACGTAACCGCCGCGCGTAATGTGCACAGCAAATAGTTATCCTGATCAGGTTTATGATTGGAGGTACCACGGTAATTAACAGCAAGGTTCAGGCATGCAATGTTTGGCGCACAAATAGTATAAAATATAAATATCAGGATGAGTCACGCGATTGTCTTAATATCGTTAACAGTTGGGCTGCGAATCCAAATAAAACTAGAAAATGAGACAAATATTCTTCAAAATATCGTTCGCCTGATTTGCGAGAGCATGTGCGGCTCAGGTATTATGAAGCTGAAGAAGGTAAAGGTGTGATTAATTGGCCGGTCGCGATATGAAGCAGGTATTTTTGTGGGAGTTATGAGGTATCTATTTAATTAATTGTGGACTACTGCCTTCCGTTAGGGGTCGAGGCTACAGTGCCGTCTTGTCCAGTCTAGCGGAACAAATTGTGAGAGATCGGGACTGCTTTGGGCGGTTCTAATGTGAACTTATGACCGTTGCTTAATATATGGACTGCCGTTAAAATATGATGGAGTGTTGAACGGATCATATATCAATGTTTCCAAAGTGATTTCCTATAAAACTAAACGAGGTTGTCCCGTTCAAGAGAAATTTTATTTATTACAACAAATTTTACCTAGTTCAAGTCACCACAAAAATAGGACAGAAGCTAAATTACGATGGACAGTAAGTTTTCTCGCGAAATAGTATTAATATTGAACTGTTTGAATATTTAACAAAACCCATTCTGCATTTATTGGTTGCAGTTCCACCCGTTTAAATATTATGCCGCAAGCGTTGACTGACGGTAAGAAGGTTCAAATATTTCAAGACTTTAAAAGTAGAAGTCATAAATCGTGCGGTTTTTAGATGAACGAGTATTTTGCCAAATAGCTAATAGAGTGGCAATGAAATTGCAATGCGATCATTACTTTTCAATTAACTTGGGAAGGGCAGTACAGACTGTGAAAGTGCTGGAACTAGCTATTTGAATAGTTCTAAGTGCATTAGGTTACTGTAAACTCTGCAGGAGATAAATTTATGGTTTAGAAATAGGCGGCATTTATTATTTTACCCAGGATGGAGTCTGAGCAAAGATCACCTAATAGAAAAATTAAAATCTAATTTAGATAGTAGCCGTGAAGGGAAATTTTGTTTTACAAACATTTTCCAGTACCAATATAATTTATTTTTATGTTTTCCTCTATAATGGATGCTTTTTTATATAATAAAACTGGTTTTCAAATTCCAAAATGTTAGTTGAACGAAATCGAAGGTGTAGCTAATAATCAAATAATAATAAAACATGAATAACTATGATAGTGCCTATGCCTTTTTTTGTTTGTACGCGAAAGAGAGTTAGGAAAATTAGAATACTACTTTATTTCAGGTAAATTAGATAGTGCTATGGATTTTTAAGGTTTTTGGGATGTTAGCTCATTGCTACCTTGCTACACTGTTACCAATAAAAATTTATTTATGTTTTACGAAGTAGCAAATCAAGAAGTAGCGCGGCCTCATTGTTATTTTTAAATATGATGCGTTTTTCTTCGTATTTATAATATTAGTTGGAATACTTAAGAATTATCAAAGTTAAAGCAGCCCCACCAAGACTCGAAACGGGAAAGCTATAGTACAATATTTATAATTTTTTACTTAAGTTTGACTATAGATAGAAAAAGCGAAACTCGTCATAAACGCTTAAGGAATTAAGTTAAATGAAATAAATAAATTCAAAAAATTTTAATGCAACTTCCCTAATTTGCTGTTAACTTTCTGAGGTACTATGTTACCTTACTACTTACGTAAAATAAGTCGCTATTTGCCTTATCGTCATCAATCGTCATCGCCTTTTTATCAGAAAACCCCTCCGTACCGGGAGCACTTTGATTTCTGTGATTATCCCGCAGATCAGGTAAATAAATGCCAGTCTTACTTCCTTTTCTTAGAGCCTAGAGGATGCTGCTGACGTGTGGGCAAACATTTAGCGCTGGGGAGAGAGCTCATTGGTGAACTTAATTTATGACAAGAATGGAAGGAATCAATAAATCACTAATAGGAGGCGAACGGGAGTGCAGCGTAGCAGTGGTGCTGTGGTGGCAATTTTGCCATAAATGGACAACAGCATCGCCGCGCGGCTTCTGTAGACTTGTGGACTTGTGGGTTTGCGGGCTCGCGGTCTCGCAGCCTCGCTAATATTACAAAGTGCCTCCTTGCGAGTCACATTGGCGGCAGTACGGCGGCGCGGTTTGGTGTACCGCGAATCGTCGAATATTTGCCGGCAGTGTGGCATAAAATTCAGTTTGAATCGTTTAAATTTTTCTCACAATTCCATCAGATAAGGCCGGACTAGGAAGCCAGGTACAACAGGTATACAAAGGCTCACCTCCAGGGACAGGTCTTCGGCCGCGCAAGAAGGCTCGCATGCATCTGATAGATATAAACAGCTCACGAGGACAATTAAAACAGGTGAGATCTGGCAGTGATCACAATTTGCGATTACGCAGATAATTTGTTACGTTCTTGTCCATTTTGCATTCGTTCGGTCCATGTAACGGTGTCTTTTGTTCTTGGATGAAGTGCTTAACACTTACTTGATGGCTAAGTAGCGGGCTAGTGGAGCTAGTGGTGCAGCGTGGTCAATCCGGTGTATACGTTTTGTTTCCCGGAATGGACTGGACCATAATTCTGGGCACAGTTACCGATTGCTTCCAGTTTATTAATTTGAATTCAATTTGCAGTCATTTAAATACAATGGTGGACCACCGCGAATTTAAATGCGTAATCCTGACTGGCGCTGTTTAACATAATGAATCGGTTTTCGATTGGTTCGATTTATTTATTTCGAACTGCTTCAGTGCATTATTACTCAATTACAAGGAAAATATGTTCCACGACTGTGCCCCGCAAAATAGAATTTGCTGCCGTAGCCCCACCGTATCGCGGCCATCCATGAAATCTGAAAAATTTTAAGTTACGCTGCTGATTTCAAAATCAAGTGGTCGTTAAAGTTGCATGAAACGTGACTTTTTACTAAGCAGATTTAATCGACCACGTCTAATTGGTTTGATCACTAACTCAGGGTCAATGATATTACATGTGTAAAGAAATTTGCGATGAAGTTCTGAAAATATCGATTGTTCCTTTTGCTTTGCCATTTCAAAATATTTTACACTGATTAGGTCTGCTTTAACTTTAAAGTTTTTAACCAAGGGGAAACTTTTTACTTGTAAGTGTCTGCTAACTTCACGGAACTCACGGGAAAAAGTTAAGCACTAGGTTAAAATCACCAATGAATTTATCATACCTGCAATCCCTCATTTGTCGGCACTTGTGCGATTTGCGTTATTACATTTTAACTGAATGACTATAGCAGTAAGCGAAAACCATTTTATTCAATACATCCTCCAGTAAATGAATTAATTTTAACATTTTCCTCTTATTTATTCGTTCAATCACAAAATAGTGCTATCTATCTGCGATTAGAAAACGTTCGGGCTATTGTTTCAGATAAGTCCTTTATGGTCTATTTCGTCTATTGCAAGGGTAAATTTTTTGAAAGCGTTTTCGCAATTTATTTCTCATCGCATCATTTTTTAAAATTTGTCATTGAAAAATCTGTGGAATATTATTCAAATATTACTCTTTCGAATGCCATAAGTTAAAATAAAATAATTCATTTGGTTTATTCAAAAACAATTATATAAAATATGCGTTTTTCGGCCCTCAAAACAGATGTAACCTCTTAAAAAATTATGCATGGCTCGCGCTGTAGTAAAACTGCTTTATAATTTTTAATCTTTTCATTATAACACACACAAAATTAAGTTTATTACATTCTTTAAAAATAAAATGAAAAATTTCTTGTTATTATTAAGCCATAAATATGAAGAATATAAAGTCACGACCCCTATTGAAAAACATGAACGACAATTTCAATGTACCATTGTGAAAAGCCACACAAAGTCTAAAGAAAGAATTCACAGCCATTAAAATTACAAACATCGAATTAATTAAGGCGTCTAAATTAAATGAGTGCACATTTTCCCTCGAGATATGCATCACCATTCACAGAATAAGAAATTGTATAATTAAAAGCAATTATAGCTATGCTCAAGGGTACATGCAATATCTTTCCAAAAGGTAAGGGATTCAGGTTAATTACAAAATACTTAATGAATTGACGACGCTAGAAGGAAGAAAGCAGCTCTAAAGATCTTTCTATTTTCTTATAAGAAGCTCAGTATTGTGGTAGTTTTTATGTAGAAAATTTTTAGAAAAATTATAAATTAAATAAAAGATTAAAGTTGAATTTAAAATAATAGGAAATTTCTTTTCGTAATTTGGTTATAAATCAAACTGTACAGCCACAACTTGAACTAGATACCAGAACTTGTGACTTTAAGCCTTTAAGCATCGCAAATTGATATTTAGGAATTTTCCTTCGTCTGTTAATCAGCACTAGCAGAAGAAGGAGTACGTCGATCCTCTTTGTGATGATCTAAATTTGAAACTTCTAAAGTCTCATTGTAAAAACCAAAATATGCCACAACGCAGATATGTTGAGGTCAAAAGGTTTATTTACAGTCTAAATATGTTACGAAATATTTGTCGCTAATTCTGATCATGGATTTAAATGCCAAGGGTATCTTTTACGGGATACCTATCCACGTGAGCGGTTCAAATGTAGGTCAACAGAAATGAGTCTAAAAGCCTTCTAGGATGGGTGTATTCCGTATGTGTATCATTCTAATTTCAAAATGAAAAATTCAGTAAATTTTCCAGCACCTCCTGGCTGGTACCATCATTACCTAAACGAGCCACCTGAGTGAGCTTCTCCGCCGACGCGTTGTCCGTTTCGTAAATCATCAGAACACGGTACAACCCGGAGGTTGGAGTTTATTCAGCCTCCTCAATCGCTGCACGGCGAGGCCGTCAACAAGTAAAAGTTTCGAGATTTTCCTCAAAAGTGCGCTTTCACTCCCTGCGGAGACAGGCCGGGTGTATACGGAAATTGTTATTGTTGCAAATAATGACATTTCGGGTAATAGATGAAGTCCGTGGCGAAATTTACGATCGAATAAATGGGCCCGCGGCGGTCGGCGATCGAGCCTCATTTAGTTTGAAAAATCGTTGTGGTAACTGCTTTAGATAGAATAATGCGATCTATCTCCTTGATGAAGAGCATCAGAGAGGGGAAATCGGGACTCTTTCATCCAGGAACGTCATAATCAAGCCTAATGGGATCAAATGGGGCATTCGGCGGAAGTATTGAAATGGACAAGCCGTGTTCCCCAAGATGATAAATTGAGTATTGACGGCTCGCCAGGTGGATATTCATTATTGCGAATTAAATGGCATTCCCATTGGTGTGCTCCTTAAAAATCTACACAGTAATTAATCCCGGGAAAGGTGCATAAATCAAACTGCAAATTTATGACAATTGCTGATTGCTGCAATTTATCGGGATGTGAGTTGCATTCAGGGTTTTATTAACGATGCCTGTTTGAACACGGCGGCCAAAGGTCGGTTCCTTTCAGTCGACGGATGCGGCCTTTTGCCAGAGAACTTTGATGGCACTGCCAATGCAATTTAATGCCCGGGTACTTTATAATAAAATTTCTATTTAATTTTTTTTTTTTAATAACTGTAATGAATCACATTTTACAACCCAATATAGTAAATATATTTTTTTCCAAATTAGACTTGTAATCTGTTAGAAGGGCATAGGATAAACGGAGCAATAAGAACCCGCAATAGGCATTCTGTAGGAGCCCTATTACCTAGAAGACTTACACTGTCTTCCTTAGTTTGTAGTAACTTATTTTCAACGGTAGAAAGTACCAAAAACACTTGGCTCTATAGTCTATAGTCATAAGAAAATCACAAAAAGGCTAGAAATGTATGTACATCTGAAATATTTTACTTCTTAATAACACAATTGGGGAATACACTTTTTGTAATCAGTAATCAGAAATTGTAGTATTCCTATTTAAAATATGCCTTTTAAAAAAGCAAGTACCTACTTTTGAATTGAAGAAAACCAGGTTAATCATTTGAATGTTTTGAATCTTCCAAATTTCAACGATTTTATTTATCTCAAACGAAAACTAATTTTCTTCTCGATAGAAATGGCAAGAATAGCCTAGATTTTCGCGCATAATTCTCTTGACCTTGGCTAACTTTGTTAATTATTTTTATTTTTGGTAATTTCTTTGCGTATGCTATTCTATTTAGGCTCTTATTATCATTGCAAATATTTCAGTTACATACCTTTGGGAAGCAAAAAGATAATTATTTTTTGAGCCATCAGCTTAATCAAAGCTTTTGCCATTGCTTTTGTCATTTGCTCTCAAAGTAAATTCGGTTTTAAGAGATCTTGAGTCTATCTTACCAATTAATACCATATTTAGTGAATAAACGCAATATTAACGATCTCCCGATATTTGTGCAGAGAGTACATATCAAGGAACCTAAGCTGATCACTATAGGAAGGAAGTAGAACTCGATTGCTCCATGTCAAATCCTTAAAGGTAAATCTGATAAATGTTTTTCTGCACGGATTCAACACAATCAATATGAAATTGATAATAGGGCAAACAGAAGCGAGGTATTCAAGAATTGGTCTAACAAAAGAAAAAGAAAATTGTTTAAAGACAAATTGATTGGAAATTTCATATAGGACTACTACCTAGTTAATATGCTTAAAGAAGTCTAGCTTGCTATCCAAGATAACTCCCAGATCCCGAACAGAACAGACATGTCGTAGAGCATAAATTTGATATATGTAGGTATAACCGAAGCTCAGGGGATTGCAGCTAATAAAATGAAATGTTATCTTATCTTATTTATTTGTTACTTTGATAGTTTCAATGGGATGAATATTAATAAAATTAGGTACCTGTCACCTGTTTAGTTTTAAGTAAAAATAACCATCTTATGTCTCTTATTACATTGCAATTCTTGGAAAAAGTGAAATACTTCATTGGCTCTAAAAAATTTAGTAAAGATGATAAGTTAATGGGCGTAAAAGGTTATAAACTGTACAAAATTGTTAAAATAATCAGCAAAAAGTTGAAATGATGATGAGTTCAACAATCAAAGACCTTGAAAAATTTCCTTGATTGAAATTTTCCGTGTACATGAATGCAGCTCACTTTCCTTCTGGCTTTCTAATTAGATACCTCTATAAAACTTGCTGGGGGCCGGTATTAAGTAACAATAATAAATCAAGAACTGCACGAAAGTAAATTCGCCCACAGGTGATGCACACTTGACCCGCGTGCATCATGTGACTTAAAGCAAATGTGATTTTATGTAAAGCGAATCAGTTAGCTAAGAGCACTATAAAATGCCCGCGACGACTATCTGCTAAGACGCACTGCTTGGATTAGAACTAATTTCATGCACAGTCACGCTATGAGCATAAATTTTGCAAGAAAAGCGAATGGAGGCGTTATCTAATGTCTCGTGGACAGAGAAGTTAGTAACCGTCAAGGTATACCGCGAAACACCTCGTCGTCGGTGTGCTAACCGTTTGGATCCATTACTCAGCAAGAGTGGCTCTCGAGAACGATCTCTTTGAGTTGAGTCCCTCGAAGCGGCGGTGAAGAGCTATCATCCGCCTTACCTCAAAGGTTCTATAAATTTCAATTAGATGCGGCGATGACACGTTTAATTTCTCAAAGAGGTGAAAGTGCAAGCGCAAGAAAGTCAGTTTTAATGCTGGGAAATGGTAGCGGATCAGCTGCCGGAATTCAGTTAGAACGTGCACTGGATATGCCTTCTACGGAGTAGCACAGCCCACGGCTCATACATTCTCGTTTTATTCAACGACAATTAATTACAAATCTGAATTCTGCGAGATACGCTCTCATTTCCGCTTAATTTCATGTACCCCATCAGAGGTACACCGCATGAAGTTGTAGCACCCACCCTGAGAAATGTTCACCTGGAGATGGGGGGGGGGAAACAAAAAAGCGCGCGGATCACCGCCTTGTCCATCTAATGCGATTAGCTTTCCCGAAGGCGCAAACTGGAGCACAATGTCAATAAGTTGCGCCTTGAGTTAATAACAGGAACTGGGCAACTCACAAATCGTTCGGCTCGTCTAGACTGTCGGCTAGTGGGCGGATTACATGGGATAAATCCAATTCCGAAATGTCTTCATCATCAGCACACCACCGTCGTTTTGTTACTGACTGACCTTTTGCCTGGTGATATGGACCCGGAGCGAATTTGTTCTCTTTTCGTTAATTAGTAATGAAATCATAGAATTTGATCAAATTAGGTTACGGACATGAAAAAGAGCATATATAAATCAGGGACCTACATTTCGCTATTTTCACACTTAATTTTTCGAACTCATAAATGCATAAGAAGATGAAGATCGAAAATTTAGAATATTAAAGTCTAACAATGCGAATAAAAGGAGATCCAACTTTTGTCTGAAAATAAAAAAGTCTAAGCGCACTAAAGTTTTCACTACATGGAAATTTTTAATCTAAGTCGAGATGTGTGATGTAATAAAAAATTTACTTTTAAACACAACAAACATCTCCAACTGCAGCTACTATAAAAAAAGCATATGTTTCTATGAAACTGATTAAATTATGAATACTGTAGGAATACTGACTGTAAATTTGAGTGTATTATTTAAAAACGCTTAAAGTGTTTTATTTTCACATCACCCATTTGATTATCATCGTTTTAATTTTAGAACGCTTTAAAGTGTATCACATATATATATAAAAATACATACGATACATATGTGGATAGTGGTTTACAAATTAATTAATACAAAAGATGAATGTTCTCACTTTTAAACCTATCAAAATCTAAACTGACTATCTCATTTCCTTTAATTACCAGAAAATCTTGTGGAAAATGAAGAAAAAATAAAATAAAAATTAATCTCTATGTTCTAAGCATACCAAACTGAGTATCGGCTTGAACAGATAAAATCTAATAATCATCATAATTTTTGATTAAAAACCTTCAACTCATGGGCCAATTACCAGCAAGTCAATTTCGCGGCCAGATCCCAATCTCTATGTCAGCAGAGGTAACATGTCCCTAAAAGCCCCAAAATGTGGGAAATCTTCAGCTAATTGCTTAATGAAAGTCAGTTAGCGGCGATCGTGCAAGAAGTTGGAAAAAAAAACAAATAAAAAATTAAGAAAGTATTGGTCTGCTTTGGGCGGTCCCGGGATACATTCGTTTTCTGACTGTTTCCTCGCATGTTGACATGACCCAAATCAGCGAATGGGGTTTGCTCATGCACCGAAATACTGCAGCCTTTCAGCGGTTTCCGGTGCGATACTATCGGCAAATTGAAAAATGTCTCGGTAAGCTCAGGTGAGCTAATCTGATGCGAAAGAGGTTCACGTAAAGAACCGCTAACGCGATCTAATGAAGGTGTTCATTTACGAATTTTAGGACGACTTCAATTAAGAGAAATATGAAGGCGCTGACAAATCACTGTCTGGGATGATCCTAGCTCGAGGCTACTTTCTTGTGCCAATTTTCAGAGACTAGGCGGCTGCGGTTGCGGCCTCCGACCCAGCTTAATTGGGTGATTACGTAAGTTCGACTTATCCCAGACACGGTCACGAAGCCCTGAATAGTGCGGTGACATATTTGTACCGCGATCTCGGACCCTCTTAAAGTCTGGAAGATGGCAAATAATGCAAAGAACATTGAACTGCAAACAAGCGGTTAACTGTTCTCGAGATCTCGTTCATTTGGCACTTAAGTGAATTTGAATTTTTGTGGTGTCGTCTTTTGAACAGAGCTGTCCACTTTGTTTGCCCAGGCCGTTCGGTAAAGTCACACCCTACGAAATTACCATAAGAGTTGAAGTGACTCTTATGCGAAATCTTCAACGACCTCTTCTGATGGTAATTTAATTGCGACGTTGACACTGTGCGCCAGAATTATCAACAATGGCTAAAACTGGAGGTCAATTTTTCAAACATTCAAACCTATCTATTTAATAAATTCTTGTTCCAAAACTGCTTCTTAAGTAAAATTGCCTCATAAACCGCTAGTGTAATATTCAAAGTGTATGTCATTAAAATATTGTATTATCGCAAAATTGCGAAAAGTTTAAAAGTCCTAGTCAGTAAATCACTAGACCATGAAGTAATTGAGCCCCGCACCAGGTGCATGACCCTTTGCGCCAAGTATACCTGTCCTTTCAAATCGACTTATATATACGCAAAAAACATCGCGAGTAACTATCCTCTAGAAGACGAGTATTACGTAGGAGAAATTTGTATGGTCCTGGAATAGTAGACTAAGCGATAAATCGTAGACAATTTATGTATCAAAACTTTAAACTCATTTTTCTTGTAACTATCTTTTCAAAATTGGCGAATAGAATAACTGAAAAAATTATTGATCAAATCCGCTAAAATTTTAAACACATATTCGAAGCAGCTAATTAGCTAATTGCTACCCTTTTCTTTTTTACTTTTTCAACTTATAAAAGAAAATTATGCAAAGCTTCGCTGGAGCGAAACGTTAAGTTTTCTTCAAACAATTTTCGTTAAACTCCTCGTCCAGTCTTTAAAAATTTCGAACATACCCTGGTACCATTGATTTCCGATAAGCCAGGTGTAAACGTGAAAGGAACGTGCAAGAAATCCTTCTTCTTCGAAAATATTATTGTTGTTTTTCTTAAATAAACTGAATTTAGACTATCGAGTTTTCATATTTAAAAAAAGGGCATGACTAGGTGTAATCCGACCTCTTGAGATGTGAAACAAAAAAAAAAAAAAAAATTGTAATATTCTTCGTCGACTTTATTCCGTTGTCGATAATTCCAGATTGTCTTGAGCAGCTCGACGACCTGCTTTGATTTCCACCGAGTATCTGTTTCGGTGCGAGGGGCAATTAAAAATTTGCTGTTTATGCTGTTCATCTTTACGATCTGGGCCGGCGTGGACCGTTTAGGCTGTAGGCGCAACGGCCGAATAACTGTTAAGAATTAATAGAGACTATCATCTTACAGGCGATAACATTACTCCCCAATTATTCGCTGAGACTCCCCTGGAAGTTGGTGTAAATGTGCTTCGTACTTCAAGACAAGAATCATTAGAACAGCTACAGCCTAAGCCTGGGTAACTGACCACATAATCGGGACCTCATTTATGACAATTTCCGGCTGAAGTAGCTCCCGAAATTTATTCAAATTGCAGGTAAAATAATTGAAGTTCACTGATCTGTTCCGTTGTCGTCTCTTCACCTGGTAAAGAAAGCGCCAAAATATCACACGAGAGGAGGGATGGGGGGCAAACCACGTGAAGGCGTATGGGAATCTTCGGTGTTTAAGTGATTTGAAAACAAGGTACTCGGTACTTGGCACCCTGGTTGGAGAGTTATTAATTATGAAACAAGGTGCCTCTGCTGGAGCGCACTAGTTAGATTCGTCCCAGAGTGGGGTAGGTTGCGAAAAACAGTTACGCTACCAATTATGGGGGCTCTCCACAATTGGCTTAGGAGTACCAAAAGGTGAATGGGCTTAAGCGCAGATGAGCAATTTGGATAATTAGATCAAGTGACCTCCTGCGCAGGTTAGGCATGGAAAAGAAGTCTAACTGAAATCAGATATGACGTGGGTTTGCGGATTATCGAGCCGAAACGAATTTCTATCTGTTAAGGAAAAAACATACCGCTTAACCAATTTTCGTTTGTTGCTAACTGTAATAAAGCGATTGCTTTTGATAATTACGAAAAAAAAATATACCTAGAAGACAAGAAAATATCGGAAGATAGACACAATAATTAAATTAAGTGGACATTTTCGTATTTCCTTGTGGGTTTTTTTTTCCAGATTTGCTTTATAATTTCAATTATTTATTTGAATAAAGAGATCGTTGGTTAAATAAAAGTTTGAACTCACTGAGATAGATTTAATAGAACATATCCTCTTTTGAAATTTAAAAAAAAATTGGAATATTTGTTTGTTTTTCAAGAATAAGAAGTAAATGAAGAGAAAGGAAAGAAAATAATAATTAATAAGAATTTAAGAAAATATTACAAAGTGCTTCTTGATGAATGGCACACTATTTGTTATCATATTTATTATTATATAGGGTACGGGCCATATGGTGGGCACTTCAACCAAAACCAATATTTTTTGCCAAAACCCCACTAGTGAAGTAACCGATCTGCTATCGTAAGGAAAGCTAAAATGCCCTTCACAGAAGATCTTTAAACTTCAGTCGGGCTGAGAAACATCCTGCTGAAAGTCCCTCTTTCAGCCTTAGCTGGAGTTGGGCAGTCACACAAGATGTGAGCTGTGGTTTTCTTGTCCTCTAGACATAGTAGACATTCCGACATATAGGTAGCACATCAGCAGACGGAGATCGGTTATGCTTTTTGAGTTGTCCTAACTCCGGATAAGATTTGCTATCTTTCCACCACAGCTTTGGTCGAGGATCAGCCAATACTGCAGTAGGGTTCAGGGCCTTACTACCTAGATTAAGATTCTTCCCTAGCCAATCCAATTTATCGACCTCGGCGACCTCGTTTTCCTCAATACCAAAGTGCTTCGGTACCCAAACGAGTATTTGAGGCGGCTAGACGCTGTTATCACATACTTAATGTTAATATTTTGTACATACGTTTATGATATTATTCCACGAAAAGAATCCACTGCTCTTTAACTTAAAACTTTAAATTGGTAGATATTTTCTATTAAAACTATTTACGCTAAGAAATTTTGGGGGTTTGTCTTAACTTATTTAAGAATTAGTTCGATTTGCCCCCTTTGGCAAAAGCTGGTTTACACTATTCCCTTTTATTAGTGCTACATTATTTGTACTGCATGTATAGGTTGGTTTATTATTCCACTAAAATTTTGAATTCTTTCGCTAACTCTGTTGAGTGAATTAATATTCACTTTACTGAAATTTCGACTTTCATTTCCACCCACTTTTCAAATTACCAAATTACCCGAAAAGGTTATTGCCCCCCTTTTAAAAAAAAAAATACAGAGAGAAGAATGAAAAGATAAAATTTCGGCAAATTCAATTTTACAAAAATCTCTTATTTAATACACCACAATTGGTACCGTCTTTTGAAATCCCTATGCATTTGAGTTGCATTTTACTTGCTTACCCACCCTGTCATTTGTTGGGGCCGCATTAAATCCCAAACAGTTCTCCGGCAGGTAGCTCTCGAGCACATAGTCATTAATCATCGCTTTCTTATCATTTCTTGCACTTCCTTGCATTGCAATCGCTTAATGTCATCACTTCTGAATGCGTTTTTATTTATTGATGTGATTAACGAGGTCTCTCTGTTTTGTTCGATGCTCCCAATAATCAATGCAGTCTGGGGTATGTGGGTTAATTTGCAGAAATTAGCAGAAGTTTTTTCCATTTTTGAAACACGATGATTTGTGGTCAGAAACGGTATATTCTTGTTAGCGTCTTCAAAATGATATTCTGAAAAGTTTTCGCAATTCGTTTGAGTTTTGTTGCACGATGGCCTATATTTCATGTACGAGAATGTATGGCTTAGTACAAAACCAATAAAATGTTGTGAAAATAATCAAACTCTCACATTATTTTTAGTTTGGGTCATTATTATTATGAATGGACATATTTCATGAATTGCTATCATCATAACTTAAAAGAAGAATACTAAAAATAGTAAGCTTAAAGATTCCGAACCATTTTATATTACCCTAAACTGAGTTTTTAAGTAGTTACTTTATAATTAATATTTTGACTTATATAAAAACTAAATTCCAAGTAGTATTAGATGCAATGAGAGGACCCTTCGAGCCGAATTTAAATATTCTAGGTTAATGTGAAATATCCTCCTACTTTTAATCTGTTGATCTGTCTGTATGAAAATATATTTTGAAAAAACTTATTATTTATAGTTTCAAGATAGAAACTTGCATTTAGAGGGCTATGAGCCTACAGACTTTATTATTTGGTATTAATTTCATCTAATAAAGCAGTAAATAAATAGAAAACGCAAATAGAAAATACCAGTCACAGTCAAGTGTCCTATAAAGCGGAGTTTTTATAACGCGATTCCCATATAACCCGGAGCGGAAATTGCTCCAGCTCTCTAACTACTTAAATGTTGTGTTAAACTTTATGTTTTTATGTAAGGTTTGAATAGGTCTAATTTATATACAATTTATATATTTCTGAGATTCTATATAACACAAGATATGAATTCATTTAATTTCTATTAATTCTAAGTTTCTTATAACGCGAGGCAGTGGTTTCTATATACCGCGGTACAAATTAATCTAATTTGTCTTATTTCTATGTTTCTCATAACGCGGTTTCTATAGAAAACATATCGTGATTTGAATTAATTCTGAGTTTCGTATAACACAGTTACCATGATTAACGTGATACGAATTAATCAAGTTATAGAAGATTTGACTGTACTATAGAGTTTTGATCTACTTAAGTACAACAATTACAAAAATGTACCAAATTTTAATTAAATAAGAAGTGATAAAGTATGATAGATCCGATATAGAAAAAACCCCCAAATGATACCTACTCATTTAATTTGTAATTAAAGTTTGGCGTGTTCTCTATGACCCTTAAACGGTTTTCTATTCGAACTTATCTGGACTGACCGCCAAAATTTTATCTTTCTTTCGGGCAGAGTATCTTCTAACTGTATTCAAAAACTTGAGCGTAACAGTACCCGACTTTATATTAATCATTGTGTCAAAAAATAGTTCAAACACGACCCAAGTCTGGTTTTCATTTCGTGCCATACAAAAGGAGGCAATCAAATCAATCACGATTAAGTTCTCACATCGGAGCTCACGTTCCCTCAAAACAAATGGGTAAACTGTCATCGCTGCTAATTTCCACGTGTTTTGGAGGGTTATCCATCCTGACAATGGGTCTCGGCCAATTTTACTGTGCGAGACTTGCAAATTTGTGAGTTGACTGCGGCTCCACACCCAATTCCCGCCCGCAGTTCATAAATCACTGACAGGAATATTTCGGAATCTCGCACTACACGTGATTGTGATCGCCCGTGAAGCTGTAAAAAAAACAAAAAGCAAAAACGGGTCGGCACTCGCATTAGGCCAAAAATGAGGAAATAAAGAGGAGGGGGTCCTAATAAAAGAAGCGGAATTGAATTTCACGCGTACGCCAACGAAGATGTTCACATGGCGATTACATGCTGCCGACTCATAATTCATGCTAGCGTAGAATCACCGGTAATCGCGCCAGTCCTGGTCGAGCATGCTCTGCTCTAATCTGGGCGCAGGGATCAGCGCAGCACAATTTGAAGAATTGCGCTCGCTTATCTGATCCGACAAATTGACGAAAAACCTTTCTTCGGCTGTCTCCCCGCCACGGCAAGGATCATAGTGCCTATAAGTTTGACATCTAACTAGCGATTTGATTGATTAGCCTCTGCGGCACCTATTGAGTTATAAGGCGGTCCCAAATTGACGCATTTAGGGCCCTATCAGATCGCCACTTATCACCCTAAATGATGCTGCATCAGTTGGATGTCAACAGCAATCTATCTCACCTTTAATGCGCGGATCGTGGACGTAATGTCGAAGGTATGATTTTAATAAAGTTGTAGCACTGATTTAAGATTGAGAGCCTGACAGAAATTGTCACAGAAGAGAATTATTGTTGATATATGAAGAGTTATTTCATAGTACTTCGATTATGACTTATGCATGTGGTGTACTCGAACCAGAAATTTGGTGATTTCTTTAATTGTTTAGCAACAGGCATTGATATTACAAATTGAGAAAGAAACCAGAAAACAATATAATTAGCAATTAGTCAAAGAAAGTTAGCCATATGAGAAAATATGAAACGACTGTTCCAGAATAGGGCGTATAAAAGCATAAAACAGTGTAGTTAGGATCTGCCTGGACCAACCCCTGACAAAATCAAGAGAGGAGTTGGCACGATATTCTCCAAGTCAAGGTCTTAAATCAACTTGGGTTCAATAAGAACGCTAAGATCCGAAATCTTATCGTAAGGAAACAAGGAAGATCAATTAATCATAGATTAAATGTGAAATTGTACTCCTTCTTACTAATTTAGGATCGAATAGAAATGCCTATAAACACTATTTAGGATGAATTTTAGTGTGCCCATGATATTTTCTATCACCTTAACCCTTAAAGGGTATCATGGGTGAAATTTCACCCAGGCAAGTTCTTTCTTATCAAATTTTAGCAAGATATATTGGTTTTCAACAGTAATTTATTCTACATTTTCTACATTTATAAGGTCGCTATAAAAAAGCATTATCATGAAATACAACACCTTTTGGCTCGGTAGAGTTGACCGCAGTGTAAGCCGCAAAATATGTTTTGCTGCAAGCAAAGTGTAAAGTTTTCATTCCAAACAGCGTCGCTTACAGTGGGCATTGATAAAAATCTTCAGCTCCTCCAAATAATTAGAGCAGATGGTGATTTTACGCACAGAATTCGTACTATAGGGAATCATTATACCCACAAAAATAATTCGACTAGCTGCATCCATATCGGTTTTCTTTTTTTATGTCCTATTTAACTTTCGAAATCAAGATGAATCTAATGACATCTCATTTATCTAAAACCATCTAGCCGTTTGAATTTTACGAGGCAATAAAGAATCCCACATTCATAGAAAGCATATGCGCGGAAAACATAACTCTTCCTGCAGTCAGGTAAAAACCTTTAATTTTTATTTATTTTAATGTAACTGTGGGCTAAAAGTCAAGACTCTCCATGGTAGGAGATTAATTGCTCTTAGGCTCTATCTAGCGACTATGACTACTAATTCCTTCTAAATCACACAAATGAATTTAAATTTAATATAATTCTCGATTTATATTGTTTCTTTCTTAAAAATGTTGCTATATTTTTTAAATACCCATATATTCGACTTTCATTAATACCCCAAAAGATGCGGTTGAGAAAAAATCTAGCCAAATTTAGCCAATCTTCCAATGATAAATTTCAATTATTTAAAATTAGATAGGGAAGTGAACTTATTAATTACACTGTAACTTTAATAAAAGAATCGAACCGACCTTCCTCTCTACTGTTTCAGATTTTATTTCAAAAGCTTTGAGTAGTCTGCAAATGCAAAATTTTATACACTGATTTAAAATGTGAACAAATTAGTGCCCTATCTTCTGTTGATCTTTAAATGTACCTAATTAGTGAAGCATTCGAGTAGAGGACCAAACAAGGCATTTTATATATCTTACATGGATCTCAATTTCAAATCTCCTGAGCTCATCTGACACCACAAAACCACAGATCCTCGCGCAATTGCATCCAAAGACACCTCAATGACCGACAGCGGACGTGACCGGGACGGACAAGTGTTGACAGGCAGTGTGGCAGGTTTTTCATTAAGTGGATTATTTATTGGCAGGTAAATACATGGGCCCTGAAAACCGGTATCGCCATTCTAGCCACCCTAAAGACTTCAGCGCCCTTTGAAGGATGTCTCGAAACCAGATTTATATCTTTACCGAGACCGATGATCCTCAAGACAACCGCCACAACTTTTTGATCCTTTTACGCCTTCTATTCAATATGACGCGATCGTTGAGGATTTTTATTGTGTGATATTGCGGCCGTAGGGAAAAAATTATATGGTCTTGTTGAAAATTTACGACACAATTTCCTGCGTTCACGGCGCTATTTCTTTTACCCATGACTCATGAAGTTCATCTTCGCACGATCGCGGAGACCCATTGTTGCCGATGTCCCCAAGATCGTAGAATGATCGCGACATTTTCTTCGTAATTTTATTAATTTTATTGAGCTATAAATACGACGCGTTTGACACATTGACGTATTGCCGCTCGAACAAATATTTCAGCAATTTTATTGTCAATACCTGTGAGATTTCCTAGGATGGTCGCAATTTGCACTATGCTTACATTTTGTTTTTATATTTTTAACAGAATGTTCAGCATATTGCAGGAATTTCAATACCTGAATATGAGCCCGAAGGTAAGATGAAGGTGGTAAAAGGCTGTAGATGATTTCTCGACAAATTGCAACAGCTATAAAACATAAATTGTTTGAATCCCTGAGGAGTTTTATACAAACCGAACATTAACATTATTATAGATGATGTCTTGTAGAAAAACATTCTATTAAATAAACTTGAACTATATAAATAATTAACTTTCTGGTGCCGAATGGTTCGTAAATCAATTTGTTATTTATGCAACTATTAATTAAGCGGACTATTTGCATAAAATTTACATATAATACTTAAGAAAAAAAACTACCTCGATATTAAGACATAAATTAAATAAATTTACAAAATTGCTCCGTGGCTGTTTTTGTCCGATAATTGAAGGCAATAAATTTACTTTTTGCCTCATGTTTGTTTTTTTTTTTGTTGTTGTAAATTATTTGTTCGGTCTATGAGTTGAAGACCGTGTTTTTAAAAGGCAATTTATTATGTTTCGATAAAATGTTCATTATTTTTTAATATGCAGAGTGTCTAGCCTAATTGGAGAGGTTGGCCCGATAAAATAATTAATTTTTTTATATTTTTCAGTTTTATTAGGCGAAACTGTAAGATCATATCTAAACGTATTATTATTGTAATTAGAGAGCGCGCTTTTGATTTCTGATAATTATGATATCAACACAAACGTTACGGTGTTTTTAGTCGAGCAATGTTGAGTTTTTGTTTTATTTATTTTTGTATGTATTTTCTAAAATCGATTTTTATAAACAACTATTGGGTGTATAACTTGGAAATGAGGGGTTTTATTTTGCAAAAATATAGTTTTATTTCAATAATTAAATGATTTGATGCATTATTCAAAGTATTGTCCATCAGCAGCTATTTATGGCAATTTATGGATTTCTTGCCAAAAATAAAGTACCCATATTTTGAAGCTAGGAACGAATCAAGTCAATTTTTAATATCTTTAACTGAGTAAGTAAGGGCATTCTGCATCGATCGAAACAAGTGGAAGTAAAACAGAATAAGGGCTGGTGAATATTTTGGGTGAGATAAAGCTTCCCATATTTTCCAAATAGTTTTTAACTAGTGTAGCAATATGAGGCCGAGCGTTATCATGCTGAAAAATTACGGCTTCATGTCTGATCATGCCCTCTTCAAACGAATCAGTTGTTCTCTGTACAGGTCTTCCGTAATAGTTTCAACAGGTTTTAACACCTCATAATGGATGATAACACTAAATACAGAGCATTACCTTAGGCGCCTTTCGACGTTCTTCGGCCAATAATTTTGGGCTCTTGGAAATTGCTGGCTGTGTCACACCCAAAGATTATGGAAGCCCTTTTTGCGTTTGCCACTAGTCTCCAAATCTTTATCTTTCGTGACTTTTAAAACGTCGAATCCAAAATTCGCAAGTTTTAATCGAAGGTGGTATATTCACCGTAAATTTCTGATAGCAATCGACGACTTTCAGCAGCACTTTCTTTCCAATTAAAAGAACAAAAGCAAAGTTTCCTGCAAATGCTCTTTTTGTGGCACGTATGCTGACATAACTCGAAAAAAATATTTTCTTTATGCTCTGGCAAATTAATCCATAACAAAATGTAAAGCTATATCACTTAGCTCAAGCATGAAGGTAGTCACAGTACGGTCAGATGGGATGCAGTACATGTAAAACCGTAAATCCCTCATTCTTAATTTATATACCCAATATATAAAAATTGAAAACCAAAATAATTTTTCTATAAATAAATCTAAATAAGAATTATTTAATTTTGATTCGTTTACTTTAATGAAAAGAGGCTAACATAGAAAGTTTTAAGGGTTTATTACTTTAAAGAAATTACCAAATCCTGATTCCCAGTAGCGGTGAAAGGACCATAAATTTAACAATTACTTAACTTTTAGCTGCTGAATAAATTTCAAAATTAAAGAATATTGCGGAGCAACCAAGGGGAAACAGAGGACCCTTAATCAAATTCTACCAAGAGATTTTCTTCACGTTTTGTACAGTGCGCCGTGTGAACTCATTACGGCTACAAAAGGTGTTCCGCACTTATTATTCCCAAAACTTCAATATTTTTATGACCGGTCTACCCCCACAGTTTTCATCTTAATTGATGCAATTGAGTTTGAAAGAATCTCAAAATCTTCTTATTCCGGGAGCAAGCACCTTTCTCGCAGTAAAATAACTTCTGCAAACGAACGAAGCCAATTAAGCACTTGTCCTAATTAAGCAAACATTAACAGCACCCAATTACCCCGAAAGGTCATCGCATTTATTAGCGTTCAACTTCTATCGTACCTTCTTGACACTTGGCACCTGCAGGAGCCGTATCTTTATTGGCTCATTTACTGAATGATTGAACGGTGCCGTGCACCAAGGAGAACGGCATTCGCCAATCTTTGAATTGCTTGTTACTCCCACAATGAAATTCTTTGCGGATTTATTATGCAAAAATCGTCCACTGCGGTGAATTGCGTGCATTACCGGAGATCTGTTCTCCACTCGCCTAACCTAAACTTTTAGAATTCCTGAGGGACTTCTATTATACTCTGAATCTGTACCTTTCCATATAATAATTTGCATTTTATCGACTTTTTGGTGCAGTGATTTATAGCCCTCCAGCTGAATTGTGGGTGGTACCAACAGTTTTATTGCCGCACCACAGATATGATAGCGTCGAAGGCATTGCTGTAGTCATGTCTTTGCGCAATTTATATTAAGATAAATTCAATTTTTGCTTCCGTTTTGCGATCAATCAGCTTAACGGAATTTATTATTGCTCTTGAGGCGATTTATTTCATTTATATTAACGCTTAAGCCACATTACTTCGAAACATATTCGGAAATTTTAAAGAAATTCTAAACCCGAGTAAAATCTTCAACAAATCACGATTTACATATATTTAAAAAATGTATCAAATGCTTAGACTTTAACTATTTAAATTAATAGGGAAAGATAATTTGTTATATCTATTCATTTAAATATTTTATCTATTATACATACATAAAATATGATATAATTTTAATCAGTTATTGCGCCAAAATTTAAAGTTGTAAAGAAACCATATGAGATATTTTGCCGCCTTATATGCTCAAATAGCCCTGCCTGTAGAGAGTAACACCGCGAAAATAATCAACTAATTTTGTAAAAATTTTCAAGTAATACAAATAGCATTCTTTTTAAGAATTTAATAAGCACTATACTGCTATGTTAATAATTTACAAATTAATAGTGAATTTGAAAAAATTATAACCACATTAAAGGTAATAAAACCACACAGAAAGTGTCCAATAACTTTGTCTGCGGTGCGTCCTCTAAAATTCCACCGTCAGATCTTTCTTATCCGGGATTTACTGTCGAGGTCAGATTGCATTCGCTGGAGAACCGGATGGCTAGCAGTTGATTGCCTAGTTTCCTCGCGAAATGCCCGCCAAGTGGGACACATCAGTAGCCGCCGGATGATCACACAATAATACAAAATGAAAATTTTACCATGGTCGTCTTTAGACGGCTCCAACACTGCACGACTGCACCTGACTTGTCGGGCAATTAAACTGCAAGTGCATTGCAATCCGGCGGCTGTTATATGCCCTGGGTTCGTTTGACCGGCCAAAGACAGGTGAAATAATTACAATGATTTGCCAGTTAAATGCAACCATTTAAAACTATTTGTAATGGGTATTCGAGGTTTTTTTTATTGCGGATTGCCAGTGCCACCTCTGACGTGATTCTGTTTTAAGTAGGTGGCAACTATGCGACTGTTATTCGTTTTGAAGCACTTCTGACCTACGATGCCGTGACTTGTTGGCTGATTTAGGATGAAATTGAAGTAATCCATTTAAAACTAGGAAATACGCGTGTAGTTTAAGTTGAAACATGGCAATTGCGTTTTTATGGACTACTTAGTTATATACGATAGAAAGCGAGAATTGGGGACAAGCCTACCTACTTGCTTAAAGTCGCAAAAAATACGTTTTGTCAAATATCTTTCGAAATTTATTACAATTAAAAGAGCAGTTGTAAAACACGAATATCAAGCTTTTCGAATAATTGCACTCATTGATTCATCATCATTTTCATAAAAAGTATCAACATTATGAAGTTAATAAATTTGGATAGATACTATGAAATCCATACTCAGTTACTTATGCTTATTTTTTGACTTCAAAACTGTTTTCACTTCTCTTTATGAGAGCACGTACTATTGTACCACCGAGATGGTTTTTGAATGTCTGCATATTCTTTTTAAAAACTCCAAATAGCTAATGACGAGCTTCATATTAGCTGCGTTCTTTTCATCGAATTCTGGTCCCCTAGAACAGCAGTTTACATGGAAACGCAATAATAACTCCTAACCCAGTTCTTGATCAAAGAATTCAATTAATAATTCCAAAAATATTCTAGAAGGTGGGGGACATATAAAATTTTGTTTTACAAATATTGTTGCCCTAACAGATTTACACATTATTCCAGATTTCGCCACTTTTACTTTAATATTATTTTTTTCCGAAGTCGACATGTTTGGAATCATAATAACAAAAATACTTTTCTAAAAGCATGTGTCCTGGTGCCGCAAAGAAGGCTGAATTTGATCATACCAGAAAAAAGAAGTTCACTATGGATAATATACTGATAAATGAGATTTGATAGAATTAAGATACAAATTACTATTGTACTATTTATTTTTTAAATTTATAAAATTACTATCACTCAGCGATCTTGGTAAACAGAAAGAATTTTCAAATTTGCTGTTATATGTGAGGCAGGCAGGTATACAGACTACAAATTCATAAGAATCAATAACCCGAATCGTTCTTTTTACTACATAAGCCAGAACTAGACGCGAAACCCGATGAAACTTTAAATAAAAATAATCTTTGATGAGTTCATACAGTAGAAACGGTTATTAATTTTTTATATTTATTCATTCCTCAATTAGTTTTACAATAATAAATGTAAAAATTAAATTAATAGAACGTTGAAACTTTAAAAACACTATAATTCGATAAGCTTGATGCGGCGATACAAGCTGTGTTTTTTTCATTTTCCTATCTGATTTAGTTTAGATAGGAAATTTGTTGTTGACTTGCATTTCTCAAGACGTCGTATGTAGCAAGATTTTAAAATTTTGAAGAAGTATATCAAATTGCGATGATATTTACCCCATTATTAGATTAAGTTCTTGACGAGAAGTGTGTGTATAAATCCAGGCAATTTGATTTCATTTTTGCGAAATAACAAACTGTTTGATTTGGGGGTAACTATACAAGAATTTCAATTCAGTGCAAAATTTCCTACTTAATCTGGATCGAGAAACGAAATGAAGAAAACACAGCTACTGTGTGATAACAAATCTGAACAATTTAATACATCTGTTCTCAAACGAAACTCCTCATAATAATAAAAATTTCCTAGCTTTCTTAAAACTTTACAGGAAGCATTTTTAAATAATTTACTCTGATATAATTTTTTTAATAAAATGAAGCTTATTTGATTTTACGTTTCAAGGTTGTCTGAGGGTTACTTGGTTTGATCTATAAAAAGCAAAGATCATATCACATTTTGTGTTAATGTTTCTGCCTTGCTTTATATCTATTTCTCAGAAGTGGTACTGTGTAAACAAAATACGATTTTATCAAGTTATCGTGCACTACAGAGCCATTCACCATATAAGACAGTGCATTTCAATGTACTTCTACTGATCCAGATTACAGAAAAGGGTTTAGTGAGGTGCTCTTTTAACAGAGAAAGAAATAATGAAATTTCGAACACCTCGAGGATAATACAAAACTTCTAAGATCTTACAGAAAAATCCTCCCCGAGTGCCACCATTAATTACTGTCGCACCTGCTAACGACCAATTCAGCGACGTCGCCGAGCAACGCTATCTATCACCATTGTGTGATAAACAAATTGGATTAAGTCTCACTTATTTTCAACGGAGAAGTGTAATTCAATGGTTTTTGCGTGCCGAGTAAATTCCCAAGCAAATAATCACGAAGACGAGCGATTTGCATAAAAAGCTAGCCGCTTCGATACGTTTGTCCTATCTGACTCACCTGAGCAGTGGAGACAACCTCGGTTGGCTAACAAGTCCTCTATGTTTACTGTGTCAATAATTGGCACTAACGTTGACAACCAATAATGAGCTGCGAACATGTGTTTTTCGGTTTTTATAGCAACGGCACGAACTTTTCTAGCCATCCGGAGACGCCAACAACATGCGGAAAGGAAAAATTTATTGATCAGCCAGTGACACCCGATCGGTTCTGGGGACCTCGGTTGCAGCCTCCTCGGTCCTCGAATCTTAAGATCTACAAGCACGACAGCTGTGTACTACTGGAATTTCTAATGCTGGCAAAGTGGATCATAGGTAAGCAGGTAACTCACTACGGTATGGAGAGAGAATGAGACCCAGCGGCATGTCCAGGTGAGCCTTTAATTGGCTACTCTTTGAATTTTCACGGATAGTCTGGAAAAAAGACCGCGGACAGGCGAGTTATTAGCGTATGAAATTTGTTAATATGTATTGAGATCTCGTCTCAACGATAACGAAATGCACCTGTGCAGCAACACGTTGCTGTAAAGAAAATCGACCTACTCGCATATGTACCTTCTCAATCGGTTTAATTATTCACACTTAAATTAATGGCACTGTCCTCAGTACAAGCTGCATTGGATTATCTTAAAATCCTAGACCAGATACCTAGATACCGAATCCAGCTTGCGAGTATATCGCAGCTCGAATCTGTTCTGTGCAAGGGACAAAATCAATAGCATTCGCCGCCAATTGATAAAAACATCACGCACCTGGTGCATTAACTTATGTTAACAACTGGACATGAATCATGCAAACCTCTCACAAACCAGTGCAATTAATTGTCTACACGCCCACAAATCTCATACAGACCTGGCCACTTATCGCCAATTCTGCAATATGTTGAACAACCCATCCCGGCATATAATTTGAATTTCTAATTACTTACATCTTAGCTAACCATTGATATTTAAATAAACTGGCTAGCTGCTAATTTTTGTGCTGCACCCAGTTGCATCTTATGTCACACTAGCCATGCAGATAAAGTTGGTGAAGATGATTTATGAGCTGACCAGAAGTTGCAGATGTTGGCTGGCTCCTCAGGTGAGTCACGCAGGTAGAGGTATGCTTAATTTTTTGAATATTCCCATATAAGCGGGTGTCCCACTCCAAAAACTTTCCCAATGACCGAATTCAAGTAGAGATTATATGCGGCGATAATATCTGTGGATTCTTATTAAAATTCATTTTATTGCCATTCGTGAGCCCAAATTGTTCAAGAGTTATGGCTCGGTGATGTGGGATTAATAAAAGTGACAATAATTTTGAAGCTGGGAGAAAGTTTTTTTTACTACCTTATTCTGTCAATTCAATTTGAATTGAGTCCTCGCACCTGGGAAATAAGCGTGCTTTAACAAATTCTGTACTTATAAAGAGAAATTTTAGAATAGGAAAGATATGAGTTATACAAAAGTTCTTTAACATGTTGGTTCGCGAGTCTGAATGTTTGTTATCTTATAACTCAAGGACCATTGATCAGATTTAGACGACAACATTCACTTTTATTTAGAGAGCATTAAAACGGATATATTTGAAAATTAGTGTTCAAATATAAACAAAAATTATAACATTGTTTTAGTTAAACGTCTTATTCTCAACTTTTTAAACTGCAAAGCCTATCAATCTTTAGAAAAACAATTTTACCTTAGGCTTCAATATCGATGTGATCAATATCCATATAAGAAAGATGTAATTTATTCTAACAACCATTAATAATTTTTTAAAGAAACTTTAGCATTATATACATGCGGCGATTGCAACGCAACAAAAAAAATACATGGCAGAAACAAAACACAAACTATAAAGGAAATATTTAAATACAAGGAATCAAATCAAGTTATTACTAACATATCAAAGTTCTATCTTTTCATAATGATTTATACGTAAAGAAAACCTTTCTACTGTATAACCTGTCTCACTGGCCCTAATAAATAGGGGTAATATTTTTACATGCACCTTAAATCGTTCTTTAAGCAATTGTATTAAGTTATTTAAATTTATAAGTAGATTTGAAAATTTTAAGTTGATTTACAATCACAACCAGACCTTGACTCATTTGAAATATCAACCCATTCTATTTTCAATAGTAAGGCTCAACTAAAAATTCAATCGATTAAAATATTGTTTGACTAACATGATAATTGTTTCTTGATTAGTTTTGTAACCGATTGAAATATCAGCCAATTGCATTATCAATCGATTAAAATTATAATCGAAGTACCTCGATAATTGCTTTGGCAACTAAAATTGTAATCGATTTTATTATTGAATTAAAAATATTAATTAATTTTTTCATTGATTAAATAATTAATCCGAATAATTATTAGTTGCAATTAGTAAATCTTTTCAAGGTGGCCAGGTCTGATCACAATATGAGATTTGTTAGGTTTGCTGTTCTTCTTCAAGGCTGCGTTAATCTAAAATTCTTGAAAAATTAACTCTAAATAAAACCTGCCATAAACTTGGTATTAGCCATAAATTTGGTATATCCATTATAACATGTTACATTTAAAAAAATCTTTAAGATTGAGTCATTTCAGAAATTCCAGATTAAATTGAATTTCTTGATTACGAATTATTCTTCGACAGTTATTAGCTAAGACACCAAATTATCTTTTTCCTCAATCAAAGCGTGATAATTTCGCCATAAAAAATTTTTTTAGTAGCACTTCGCGTGAGATTTCAAACTTAAAAGCCATATCCTGTGATTGTTTATAGAGCCAGAGATGCAATTTACTGAAGATTGCACTCTTGCCTGGGGAAAAATAAAAATAAATAAATAAATAAATTGGTTGCATTGAGACCTAGACGATATTTTCCTTCTGACTACACAGCAATTACACAACCATTTAAATGTTTTAATTATTGATCTGACGAGCAAATTTCATATCTTAGAAATTCCACAATACGCATCCGAAGTTCTCTATAGACCTCACAGGATTGATGGCTACTGTCCAGAGACGATTTTATTGACATACCAGAACTTAAGATTCACGCAAATAAAAGAGATTAGTAGAGTCCCGCACTATTGAATAAAATCATGAATTTTATGTATAGCGCAAATAATTCTGATTTGTCGTTATTACAGAGTTTTTTTTCGAAAAATTTGAACTCTGTTAACATCATAAAATATGTTACTACATCCTCAATTTATGCTTAAAAATTATGATCCATCGCTAGGTCTCTTGTCAGCTTGTTCGTTTTCGTGCTGATCGGTCCCATCACAGAACCTCATAAGAGGAATTAATTAAGGGGGCCGATCCCTGTGTTTGTATTTTGTAAATTAATTTTATCTTAATTATTCGGTAAACAAATTTTTACACCTTTGACCCTATTAGGAATCTCTTGGATAATTGGTTTACAACAGTACAGAAAATTTCAATCGGCCAGTGCATAGAGAGTCAGTCCGTTAATTAAATTTTCCGTAGATGCGGAACGTCTTTCTAGCGGCTGGCGTAAATTTTCTTGGTCTCAGTAACCAATATCTCCGGTGCCGGTGAATGTGAGAGCACCATGATAAACATCGTGACCCTTATCTACGCAGTTTTTATTAGGCGAACGTTGTCTGATCCCATGGAGGATAATCGAATCACGCATCGTATTACTGCGGAAGTCTGAACAAATAATTACATCAGCGCTGTGGCCTGGACTCTAGACTGATGGTGCAGCGTCTCCGCCAAAGTGGGTTTGGTTTTTGCTACTTCTTTTTTTTTTGTTTTTTTTTATATATATATAAAAGTAAAAGCAATTCACCAGTTTGTTGTGAGATACGCTTACAAGCCTGTAAATTGTATTATTACTGTTGATATTTGACGATTATCGGATATGGCCACTAATTTCCGATAAAATCTGACGAGCTTTAAATGTTAGCGCTAAATCGATAGAGCACCGCTCCTGAAATAGGAAACGTGCTCACATGAATTATTGGGATACTTGGTAAATTGATTACGTTAGCAATTTAACGGTTTGATTAATTTTGACATTTTTTTTTTTTACAAACGTTACTTCTTTGGTGGCATATGGGGCTTTGACTTTTGTAATTATCCGCTTCATAGATTATCTTATCTAAAAAAGTAGGTATAGATTGCAGTTGAGAAGAGAAGATCCCATAAGGAAGTACATACACAGTTTATGGGTATATTAAGATTAAATACATACTCAATCAAGAGATATGCACATATATCCGATGCTGACTGATAGTGAATAAAATTATGGCCCATGTTCTGAAAACCACACAAAAAGAAGGAGAAGAGCTTACAAAAAATCTTGAAATAAATACAGAAAGTAGTTCCTTTTTTATAGATTACAGGAAAACTTATAAGAAGTCTATGGTCTTAAAATAACATGGTAAATCTCTCAATGTTGTGCGTAGTTGTACTATACAAATTAGGGTCTCTGTTCTTTATTGCAATGTTATTAACTCTAATCCTAATTATATGACAATTCGACTTTTTTCTAACATTGATTAAACTTCTAACAATGTTCTAATACCATACAAAGAACAAGGCCCATAACTCCCCATTTCTAAATCATTTATTGTGATTATTTTTCTGATTTTTAATATGGAAAAATAAACACATATCTACTTCGTTTGTAAACTACGAACTCTCGACAGAAAATTAAGATTGATATCACATCACTCTCATCATATATACAATTGTTTTAACATTTTGGTGTTGGACTTTAAAAATAAGTAGAAAAAACCTCTCTGCTATGTTTTACCTTTTAAAGTCGATAGTTTATATAGTGCTGCTGGTATCTTTACTCGAGTACAACTGATTAAATTCAATTTAGACTCATTATGGTTGTCACTCCTAATTTAACTCCGTACAAACCTTGGTGTAGCGAATTTATGCTTTTAAAAATACCGTTTGTAACATTTAATGGCCTTTTTAATATAACAGTCATATAATCCAATTTAAGCGTAGAATTGTGCATTTAATTGCGGTCTGCATGAACTCACGTTATTTAAAACAAAAAAACAAAAAACGAAAGTATTCTAGAAAAACAAAAAAAAGTTATAAGTAACTGCTAATTGGAAAACTAAAATCCAATGCATGGAATTATGTCGGTGAAGCATAAGTTTTATACAGAATTTCTGTATAAAAGAACTTCTTGTTATCTTACGAATCAAATGGTAAAAGAAGTTGCATCTCATGTTTAACGCATGTATGATTTTCAAGTGAGCAAGGAATTACAGTGTGTTACACCGGGGAATTGGTCCCTGGAGAACTGGGTTAATTGGAGGTTTTCTCTCCTAGCGCTTTAGAAGGCAACAGACGTTTCGCTTACTGTTAGGTGGCAAAAGAAAATCGTTTTAATTAACAGCTGATTGCTCACCGCTTAGCCGATAGTTTACTCGTTAATTTTATAATAAATTCTCTCTATGGAATATTTGGCGCAAATGCGAAATTTCTAATTTTTTTTTTCTTTCACTCAAATGTAATGGACAGTTTAAACTATTTCAAAGCCACGAGCCACGAAGGTTCTTTGTAGCTCATTAACTGATCTCATTTTATAAATAAGAACACTTTAAAAGTAAAATCACGAGTGACCGAAATGCGAAGGAGATATTACACTAATTTGACTTCTGAAAATACCTCGTAAATTCGCTAAGTACCGAAAATAAATCAAAAGAAAATCTTAAGATACCCACGACCATATCACAGCGTATTTCCGACACCGACAAGATTAAAGTTGGCTCCCAGCCGCAACAGCGCCCACCAGGTAGGGTACCCGCTCAGGTGAGGGTGATAAATAAATGTCGTCCGGCGCGAAAACAAATTGAGCACTTCGCATGTAAATCTGACGCTCGCCATTCATTCGAATTAGCCAGCCGAGGTGAGATAATAATTACCAAGAAATAACTGAGATTGCCACTCACATTTTATTCCATTTCGCCACGGATCGTGACGCAATAATTATTCATGTTGATCGCAAATTTATTCATTCTATTCGCCGAGCAATTAAGCCGCGGGTACCTACGCTATAATGTTTTGCTTCTTGCTGATCAGGGAATTGCAATCGAAACGAGCTTCTTTCAAGCAAATTGAAATTAGCAAAATTGAATATTTTCTTCCCTCTACACTTGTTTGGGTCTAATAAATTTTTGTTCAAACAGAAATCATTTTATGGCAATTTTTATGAGCTTCCGGTGCAATCATGAAAGGTTTTATTATCGACATCTATGGCCAGTTTTATTGAAATAGAGAATTTGTTCAACCCGGAAAGGATTTCGAGACGGTAGTAAACAGACACTAACATTTTACGGTTTACACTGCAGAGAATTCTGCAATTTATGCAGAATTATCCGGTGAAGTGTGCCCGATAGTACCTGCAAAGCAATAAATAGTTGCAATTTTTAAAATATTGATTGTAATTGATTAATTTGTTCGTCATGAATTGCCCTTATTTAGGAAGTGCATTGTTTTATTCCAATACCTAAACTGGTTTCATAACGAAATTGTTTGGGACTCATGTATAAAATAAATACCCTTTATAGATTACTTATAAATTATTTAAAAATCAAAAGAATAACTTTTGTGACTTATGTCCTAAATATTCAGAAAAATAAATGAGATGGAAATTCGTACAAAAATTGTATGATTTCGAAAAATCTACTTATCAATGATGACAAGTACGCATTTGTTATAAAATGATACATTGAATTAAAGTAAACATTTTTTTCGTTTATCTTTAAAATTTTGCATTTAAATATCTCTGAACATAAAGACCGTAAAAGCAAAATAACGACACGTACATAAATAAATCATATTGACGATGTTAAAGTGTTTTTACTTCCATTTAGCAGGCTCGATAAATATTAATTTTGTACAGCTACGTAAAACATTAGCGAAAATAATTGAATTATTTAAAATTTAATTCAAGTCATAAAGGATCGTTTTAAGGAAAATGGATCTTAAGATTAAACTTTGCATGTACCACTGTGTTGATGGTTTTAATTTAAAAGGCCACAGCTTCGTCGCTTTTACTAATTAAGACTTAAAAAATTGTTTCAGAAAATGTAGATAGAAAATATTTAATTTTTTGGATCCCTCACAGTGGTGTTCCTCCTTAAAAAAGCAGTAAAAGTAATTAAAATAAGCAAATAAAAAGTCTGTATAGTGTTTCTTGGCAAGACAAGCACGCATTTGTCGAATAAATTGGTAGATCATCAAGATTTCATTTAAGTCCTTTAACTGCAAACAAATTTCCACGAACTAATAAAGTTACCATTTGGTCCCCGATAAGTTTTAGTGCTGATTTATAATGGGGATGGAGCTATGAAATCTTTTAAAATAAATAAGACCTCTTCATTTAAATAAAAATCCCTGAGGACATATTAAATGATCTGAAGTTCTAGCTATTTTTAATCAATTGTGGGTAGCAATTCCAGACTAGAGAAATCAATTTAATACTATAAATCAAATTTACGACAGTTCCGCAACAAATATTGATTCTATAGGAGGCTCCAACTGGAATGTTACTTCGTTTCCATTAAGGATTAATTACAGAAAGACAAACAAAAATTTTATGAACCACAAGGGAATGAATTAGCAAATTGTCGTAAAAGTTTTTACAATTTTACTTTTCATGTTAATGATGGGTAATAGGTACACAACTAAAACTAATTAGTAGTTTTTATCGCTATGTAAGGCACGGATCATTCTCGTTTTATAAATAAATGAAACCAATAAAATTAAGGGGTACATCCTTTGAAACATTTTGCAGTGTAAATGACTCGAGGGAATGAAAAGATGCGTGGTGGTAAAATATTCCAACATTTTTATTCATTTATTGAACTGAGTAATTATACAAGATTTATAAAATAAAAAAATATATCGTAATGAAAAACTCGCAATAAGTAAACAGCGTTATCAATATCTCGAGGTCCTATGTACAGCGAAGAATATCACAACGTCTTATAACGAAAGCCTGGCGATAGTAAAAAATGGAAAAGACAACGATCTTAAGGGAGACAACACAACAGCAGGAGTTAGAAGCACTTAGATGCCTAGAGAAACTTAAACTACACAAAGAGTCACACAGGAGAGTTGAACCGAAAATGTGATGGTCGGCGGACTAGTTCCTCGCGATCGAGAGGATCGATCTTCAGATGCGTCTAGGGCATCTTCGATGTATCCAGGATGGTCCATGCCGGAGAATAGATTGCAGGAAAAAACGTTGCCACTTCTTACCGTGTAAATAATTGCAGTTAACACCTGTAAAGAGGAGAAAACGAATTATTGCCTAATTGACACTGGGAGGCCTCTCATAGGTGGCGTGTGAAGGGTCCGTGTCCATAGGTGGTCCAATCACTGCCATCATTATCGATCAACGGCGGTCTTTTGATTTTAATTTTAGTAATAATGGAAAATTATCACTTACAGCGATCGACTAAAATTCAATTTGCGTGTTGTACCCGTCGTATGCACTCAACTGTTAAATCTGTTGGCAGAAATAATCGAGGCTAAAGTGAGCGCCCAGGAGTGGTCTGGGACTTTAGAAGAATGCTGTACCTGAATTAATTTGAACCGCATTCGATAGGGTTAGCATTTTATGGGTTTTCCATAAAATTTTTTAGTTCCTCTGTCGATATCAAGCGGATTGCTTGTAAGTGTTGAAAAGAATAAAAAAAACAATTCTTTTTCTACCAAATCTTCTTCGGTCACATAGGAATAGGTGCAGTTTTCGACCGATTATTTTGCTAATGATTTCAAACATTGAATTTTTGGCCTCTTTTCGAACAGGGCGAGGCTTTTCTCAGGCTACGTGCGAAATGGAAGTTCGTTGTCAGACGTTATTTTATTCGGTATTGATTTGAATTATTTATTGATAGTATTAAGGTGAATTAAATGAATAAATTTCACCTATAACATTGCCCCATCGCTTACAGACGTTCTAATTTATGCCAAACCGACCGCTGACTGAAGAAGACTTGCGAGCGTAGGTTGACTGAGAAAGTCGTTTAGAACATTGAAATGATTGTATTCAGGTGCAAATTTGCAAATAAAAAGTTAAACATGATTTTGAATCGTTTGCCAATTTAAGGGTGTAAATAAAACTAAATAAGGCGATGTTTAGAATACGAAAAAAGTCCAAACAACTTTTTATTGGGGCTTCTAATTCCACGCCTAGTTTATCACGTGAAATCATTTCATTAATTAACACTTCATTTTGGAAATGGCACCTTTTCCAAATAGCGGAAAAATATATACTTTCATATATGCCGTTTAAAAAAGATACCACTAACTTGCAACTATCGCTTAAGGACACACCTACATAAGCTAAAATTATAAGAAATGTAAACTCAAATTTTAATTTTAAAAAGGGTCAAACACGTTTTTCCTCTCAACGGGGTTATATACCTCCGGTCGGTATGAATTTTCATGCAACCTGCAGATAATAATTTGATTATGATTTTTTGTTACAATTTAATTGTAATATCCAAACTAATTAATGGTAACTTCCAAAAAAGTTTCTAGTGTTCAATACCACATCTCTAAAAACAGAATGAAATAAATTTACTAGAGGTATCACAACTTAATAAACATAAAAAAATGGAGTTAATCTGGGGATTCAGGGTACCGCCAAATATTCTTTTGTTTTCTGACCCATCATGCGATTTTAAATATAAAATTAATTAAAAATGTATGTCCTTTGAAGCAATATTAGTAAATATTTGAAGGTCTACATAGAGCAAAGATTTTCAGTAGTGCACTAAAATAACTAACTTCTTTATAAATAAATAAATGGTTCTGTTTTGGTTTTATATTTAAATTGAAACCTTGTACTATTTCCAAAAATTTTAATTTTATTTATTAAATCTAACCTTTGAATTTAAAGCAAAATAAAACTTACCTCTCCACATCCCAATCGAAACGTTCGAGAAAAAATTAACGGCTACGCATCGATCCAAACAACGCAACGTTTTCCCTTATCAACGACTGCAATTGCTGAACTGAATGGATGCCAATTGATTGCATTAACACTGAACCTGCGAAGAAAAGAATAGCCCGACCTTTTTGGTCAGATTAGTAGAAAAAGACAATGTATGCGACTAAGCAGCAGCTAAATAAAATATTATTTGAATTTTTTTTAAGGCTCTCAAAAGCATTTTCAAGAAACAAAATTAAATTGAAAAGATACTAACGGTTTCTCATGCTTAAGAGTTGCCTCATAGCTTTGATCCAATACATTCCATATTAGAACATTGCCATCGGCTGCTCCGGCTGCTACTTTAGTTGCATCGTTATTAAAACCGACGCGGGACCAATCACAGCCTACTTTAAAATCGTCATGTCTGAAAGAGAAAAGTAAGATACTTAGGTAAAAATTCCTATGCTCTATCATTAAAACGTTTGTTTGTTTTGTACGAAAGCCTACTACCTAATTTTACTAAATAATGCCTCAACTATTTAATGCTAAATGGAAAGTTGTGTCGTACGACATCTTGCAGTCTATCGATTTTTTAGTTGCAGCTATAACTCATTAAATTAGAGCCCCCGCTTTTATAGTCAATTGATATTTTAAATGCGGCAATTTGTTTGATTGTAAAGATATCTGTTTATGTTTACTTCGATATTTGCCGATTTAATCATTAGGCTTTCGTTTGTATTCTTCTACTTGAGCACATTTGACTATAACAATTACTACAAAATAATTTTGAAAACAAAATAACATTTACACTTCTTATCTGACTTCGATGGATAGTGTTAAGGGATGTGCTTCGAAGGAGGTCAGGGTAATCAATGGAACCGGCAAAGACTTGGTGAACGAAAACAATATCGGGGATATCTCGACGAGAGCAAGGGACTCATGAGTAGTCAAGAAAAGACCAACACATTTTTATGTTTCCGGATGGTATTGCGCTCAAATTAAAATATGCAATGCAATTCTAAATGATAGTGTAGTTTTACTTTTTTGATAGAATATCCCATTTGTATTTAGTTTTAATTTAATTACAGTTTATTAGAGAATGCGTTTAATTGCCTACAATTAATGTTGTAAAAATGCTTTACTGTGTTTATTTCAAGAATGAGAAGACTTAATTAAATTAAAATTATTCACTTTGATAAAAACATAACAATTACCCTAATTAGAACTACTTACGAGAATGTTCCAATGACCGAATTCATGCGAAGGTCAATGAGTTTTATTGTGTCGTCCCGAACACAGCTCAGGAGATATTTACAGTCTTTTGATAAATCGAGTGATGTTATTCTTGCTGGCATTAAAATATCATTGGCAGAGTGGTCTGTTCTTGTATCCCAAAAGCGTATTTTCTTGTCAAAATGTCCACTTATTATGGTCGATCCTAAGCTATCTGTTGTCACAAGATCGTTACAGCTGGAGCCAGCAAATTTTGTTTCGGTGCAGGCTCGACTGCGTAAATCCCAAATTTTTAACGTCCTATCATGACTACCTGTGACGACTTTTGAAGGCTCCTGAAGAAATTTCGCTGCCATCACTTTGCCACTATGACCAGTTAAGGTATGCTAGAATTTAAGATAAAAAAAACATGTCCACTTAATTCTGAAACACAAAATTGCGATTAGCAAAATTATACAAGTCATTAAATACATAGAACCAGATTAGTAGCGAATGTAACGGATTAGATAACTTAAGGTGATCTGATGATACATAGGCATACATAAAAAATTGTCGTGTGCTTGAAGCCGCCTCATCTGCATAAATTAAGCGCCTTACGTCGCCGCAGGAGAAATACAGAAAAAAAAACAAAAACAAAAAGTAGAAAATTACCGCCAAAAAATTCAGTGGCGGTGATGTTGCTTGATAACGAAAAACGACATGCTTTGTCTAAATTGACCCAAAGACCCCTCAACATTCCGCGCGTTACAAGAATATTTCCGTTTATTTGATTGACGCGACCCTGCTTTGTCTTTCTTAATTCGAGATGATTTTGATGTAGGCGGGAATGATTCTAGCGAATGATGGCCAATAAAATTAGCGATACTTGGCACGTTTTTGCGGAAAATTTAAGACGCATCGAATAAATTTGCAAGTTTGACGGCGACAATTTATCGGTCTTGATGCCAATTAGGCCAACATTGGAGGGAAATTACGTTATTTTTTTTTCTTTGCTTTGATCGTAAGGTGCTTTGTGGCCTTTTGTTTGCTCACTTTCAAGCACGTCCGATACTTCTTTTGTTCGTTAGCAAGTTTATTGGCAACTTGATTTTGTTTAAGATGCAAAGTGTTTTAGAAATAGAGAGAGAGTTCAATATCAATCGACGAAGGTAACAGTATATTTTTATCTTTCCAGCTAGTAAATGAAAATTTAGGAAAACTACTCAGTTGTTGGGTTTACAATATATGAAAAGGAAATTGATCGTAAATAATTTACTAAAGGTATCGCTTATAAAAAATATTGCCAAAAATTCTTAAGGTACGGTCATAGATCTCAGATTTTTGTAGACCACCCAACGGATTTTTGAATAGAGCCAATTCTAGACTATGATTTAAATAAATATTGCGATAAGACGCACCTTAATCTCAATTTCTTTATACGAAAATGAAATTTATGCTAAAAAAAGGCCTACAACATTTTTGTAATTCCAGCTGAAATAAACGACAAAAAAAATGGTCAAAATAAACTCACAAATTTCCCAAATGAATTTCTATTAAATAAAATTAATCCTAACGTATTTAAATAGAATCTTAGATTGAATAGAAAATTTGAAATTATTTTTGTATTTTGAACGATTTTGAACAAATACGAAAGACCCTATTTTTAACTTGAAAATCATGACATATTTTTTCATTAATCTCTTTTCGTTATCCTTATCTTCTACATAAAAACATAAAACAACATGAAATTCAGGTCGTTCAACAATCGTGCAAAAATTGTAAATCCGGGAACATTATTACCTTAATCAAGAGCTTCAACCTGTATAAAGTATCAGCGTCGATCGGGACATGTTTCGCAGTGGGAAGACCTTAACTTATTTAGCAGTATGATACCCGAATGATACTGCACTTTTTCGGTAAGCCATAAATTGAGTTGTACATCTTTAAGTGATCTCAGTGTGGCATAAGTCAACACAATCCATTCTTTTTGTGGAGGGCGATAAGATCCACGAGTATTTTGTTTAGGATCAGTGTGATACCAGTTCCGCATACAAATTGCGAATGTTTCGGACAAAGGCACGTATTGGCTGATATATTTCAAAACGATCTTTACTCTTTCAATCCGATAAGAATTAAGACTCAATTGAATTTGTACGCAAAGGTCTGACAACGATTTGACCGTTTAAGGTCAAGTTATACATATATAATATTTTTTTTTTAGCCAACTAAGTAGAGCACACAGAGTGCAGTAAACTGTTGCCTCCCGCACTTGATTGATGATCACTTAATGGAATTATTCAGCAAAATTTTTGATCTTTTTCGTTCACTTCAATGGCGAAAGCTGTTCCAGTCGCAAGTGACCTACGGGTCCTACTACTGACCTGCGAACAGACCATTTTTCAGTCGGTCCATATATGGTGACTACGTGTTTAATGTTGAGACATGTAACTGTTTCTAAAGTGTTTGTATTGCAAAAAAAAAAAAAAATTTTTTTTTTTTGCGACTGATATTAATCTCAGGAATCCACAAAATTCACGATTTCCTGTTACATGGCTATATAGAATGGGATATATGTGGGATTTTGGTTTAAGCATAAAACGATCAACGACCGCATTTACGCGAGGCATGCATCACCTCCGCCCAGCATAAATCGATCAACATTCGATAAGTGCTGATGAATAATCGAATCTTGTGACACACTTTTCGTTAGGCCCCCCAAAAGAATTCTCGTTATTTCATGTGAATGAATAGATTTTTGGGAGCCTGATGATTTCGCCAATTGTGGTTTTCTAATTTTGCAATCTTTGTGGGCAGCTGCTGACCACTTGGGATGATTATAGCACCAGAAACCGAACTCTCAGACGCCTTTCAGTAACACTTTAATGGTAAGTGCTTCTTTTTACCTTTAATTGGATCGGGCAACTTTCTTTCTAAAGTGATACATTCCGCCTATTTATCATTGACAGAGAGCTGTTTCTTATGCAATTAGTGATGGAGGAAGCGATCTCTTCTAACGTCTTCAGCCACTGGAAATGGATGGAAATTTTTGGTGGAAACTCGGTTTTGAGGCCATGGGAGGGATTTGTGCTCAGCGAAAATTAAGTAGTTTTGATTGACACACGTAACATATATTTAAACGTAGAAAAAACGTTTTCACAGATAGACTGTACGGAAATTCCAGAAGAACAATTCACTAATTCTGAGAAAGAAAAGATTAGATTTTAATTTCGATTTATGGACATTTACTTTTGGTTGTTCTAAAATTTAAACAGATGGGTCATGTGTCACACTAACGCCCTAATTGCGAAGTAATGTATATAATATAAATGTGTAGATATATGGTAAAATATACTCTTCACAATATGCTTGCTAGATTAGCCACTTTTTTAGATTCTTTATCTTCCCCAAAATTCGTTAAGATGAGGATAAGGATCACATTAAAGACAATCGGCCACTTAAAACACTTTAACAATTTTATGTATTCGTATACTTCGTATGTAATTAAATTTCCGAATTATTAAATTTAGGAAAATGTGTAAATGGATATGATAGAATTACAACATCGATAATAAAATGTTTGGAAAGTAGTCGCTTTAACTTAACTCAACAAAAATCAACATTGAGCGATAATGAATGAAGTATAAAACAAAAACAATTTATTTTTGTTTCGGACTAAAATTCACTCTCAGAGTTTAATTGTGTTAAAATGTTTTTAATTTCAGATTATTAAGATCAGATTTATTTGCGGTACCTTCATCTTAATAAAAATCAAATAAAAGCAAAAATGAATACCACATAAATAATTTGTTAGAACCTAAAGCTGGAAATTAAACATTTTAGGCCACTGGAAAAATTTGCCTTTAGAAAGTATTCGCGCTTCTTAGTAAATAGCTGTACCAGTTAATTCATTATATGTGCTCATTAGAATGCAACGACCTTCATCCATAAATTTATATATGAAATCGTTGAATTTTTCTCGGAAATCTTTAGATTGCAATCGACCAAAAGCATCATAAAGCATCCTACAGAGACCAACTTAATTAGGTATAGTAAAATGATCCTATCTATTTGTGTATCTCCAAAAATTCTTCCGTTTCCATCGACCGCTGTACCGCGAAATAGCAATATATCACCCCAAGTCTCAAAGATTCTGCTATTTCTGATAAAACTTAGAAAGATGTGGCAATTTGTAATTTTTAACGCAACTATAGCCGCGAAATGGCAACATATAACTGTACTACGTTTACGCAGTCATCAGATACCATCTTTCGCGTGAATAGTGCTAATTAACCTTATCTTGAACACATTTTAAATTATTCCGGTAGGTGCTTACCTGAGATCGGTTCGTTAAAATCTTCCTCATCGATTGACTTTTGTTTAGTAGCAACATGACTATGAGGTGTTTAGAATTTCCCTAATGAAATTTCTTTCGAGTAAAAGTCTTATAAAGCATTAATGACTACAGGAAGATCGAAAGATCATGTAGCGGAAGCAGTCGTCATAAAAAATAAATCACTGGTTTAATCGGTGATGGAATTGATCTCCTAGGTTTTCACTCAAATTATTGTTAGCTCACTAACAAGAACTAACTTCCCTGGTTATTTGGAATTATTTGGGTTAAATGGCTGTTTAGCAGACGACCAAATACTACAATGATCTGAACAAAAAATGCGTCATCGGCATCTTAAACATTTTTCACATCTTGCGTGATTCATTTATCTGGTTTTGTTTTTTTCCGGGGAATCTTGTCGAAATCGTTGAATCAATGTCAATTTGCTTTGCTGTGAGTCATTTTACATCGCAAGATCGCCTTTTTACGTGTCACCCACTTTCAGTTCGGGTAGAAGCCTGCAGCAAACAATAACAACAAATCTTAAGCAAAACCAACAGTCTGCTGTGAAGGTGTCTTTAACCTTGATATCGAAAAGAAAATGAGCACAAATCGCCGGAGAGTATCCGTCGAATTGGAGAAATTCAAGGCGAGAATGGAGCCTTACTTTGAAAATCTGCGACCATAGCATACCCAACTAGTTACCTGGGGGCAGTTGCGGAACAATAATAAGCACCTATGATTCGCTAACCAAATATTGAGTCACCTAAGAATCACGAGAGTATACCGCGAAGGGACAGTACGCGTTTAAGACAAGACAAAAAGTTCGATTTCTACAATAGATGAAATATCTAGCGAGATACTTTCGCGAATTGCGGGCGAATTGATCGTGACAATGGACTGGATTGGTGCGGCTGGGGCAGCACGAAAGAGTGTCTCTTGGTCTTGCACCGAAGCGAGGCCAAGGTACCTTGATTAATTCACTGTCCATTAATACAACCTCTGCGCTGCATTCCACCTGAAAGTTACTCGAGCAAGCACTTTGCGAGCATGCAAACCTCCGTTCTGATGCGGTTAATGTGCTTATGACTTATGCTCGTGTTATGGTACATTGCAGGACAATACAGCAGGTGTTTCTGGTGATATCCCCCTCACCTGAGGTTGGTCTTGTTTTATACCAAAGTAAATAGCAAGCATTACACCGCTGATCGCCAGAATAAATTTCATGGATTGCGTCACTGACCAATAGTTAGATCAGATCTATTTCGAGAACAGAAGTATTTCAGCAGAACGGTTTTAGAATTCTGACGATATTTATAGCTTACTAACTGAGTAAGCCAATTTCACTCGGTGTATCATAAGTGCTGTAGTACTTAGTTAAAAATTTCTCAAATGCTCAAGTTTTATACTTCACCCAATTCAGGAGTGTACCATATCTTAAATCTAGGGATGGTCACATGTAAGGTTTTGAACTTTTTCTGATTCGTTTTTATAGTTAAATCACTCGTATGCAAAATGTTTGCCTTAAACATTCAACAGATTAATTTTATAAAATTTATTCTGTAGATCCGATAATGAAAACTGTTGCAGTGTTTTTTATTTATAAAGCTAAAACTAGTCCTACTACAAATTTGGTTAATCACTCCGTAATTGCAAACTTGTGCTTTGAATATTTCCAAAACTGAATTAATCTGCATGTAAATATGTCCCTCTCGAATAAATGGCACTTCTTTTGAATACCGTCAACGTGCATTTTTCATTCGCATATTCCAAAATATCTTGGAGTAAGAACAAAAATGTTCCATCACATCACATTTTCCAGAAACATAATAATGAAAACTGAAAATGGTCATATTTTGACCACTTTTGAAAACTTATTAAAATGTAGTGGGTAATTGAGCGAATTAGAAACATAACTCCAATTAAAGATTAAATCTTTAATTATCTTTATAAAATTAGCTATTTATAAATATTATTAAAATTTGTTTGCGGAATAAGATTTTTATGAATATTTCCCTAACTCCTAAGAAATAAATGAACTAAGTACTTAGGAAGAGAACTCTTAACAGAAAAATTTGACTTCTAACTAAATATTAATAACCTTGCAAATAACTGACATATGTATGTTCTGAGCTTTTGCAACATCCTCTTTCTTAGATCATTTTTAATTGCTAAATATTGAAAGGAGATTCCCAAACAATATTTTCAAATATCTCAAATACCAATTTTCATTTAAATCCCTTAAAGTTTATATTTGTTAGTTGCCATTATGAATTTTTAAACTGTTGTAATATATTCGAAATCAGTGATCTCAAAATTCCTTTAATACTAATTTTTACAAAAAACTTGTTGAACTCGAAAATAGCTGGGCCTCATATTGGATCAGCCAAGAGCTACACATAACAACATCGTTGGTCTGGTATTTACTAGCAAAAATTATGTCTTTTTCTCTATAATTTCCTAATTTAATAATTTCAACGTAGTTAGTTTTTTACCGTAGGGTAATTGAATTATGGTTTACGATAAGCTCTGGTTTTGGAAATTGTTTCCGAAGTTATTAAAAAAAAAGGTGTTATATCTATGCTATTTTAACGAGGTAAACTTTTTTCTTTATTATTATACCTATAAATTTGAAAACAAAGAATAAATTGCATAATTCATTTTATCAGATATCAGATGCATTTTTAATTTATAGATAAGGTTTTTCTAAACACGACCTCTACAATAGCTTTATCAAAATCTATAAAAATATAAAAATTCCAAAACTGTTTTATGCGTGTTCTATCTTCTGACTGAGCTCGAAAATGAGATTTTCCCTAGAAACAGAGCCATTGTTTGCAAAATAAAAAGTTGCGATCTAATTTATTGGTGTTAATGTTAATCAGAACATTTTCACTCTCATCACATTTTGGGCGTTGACCCAGTTTCCCAGAGTCCGGAATCGTCTAAATTTTCCATATTTATTTGCGAAAAAATTATGCACACATTCGGAAAGGTCAATCTACACAAATTTGACTTCGTGACGGCCAACGGCTCAATCCACGACTGTAAATAGGTCAGTACCGGTGTTTCTACCGAAAATACACGATAGCATCTTATACGGCATCTTAAGAGATTCGTGGGTGGTTGGTTGGTGAGCTTACAATACTCCCGCTAACGATGCCCAAAATCAGCACGGAGGACTGGTGTTCTCTGATTCACCGCAGTTATTAGCGCATCCTCCTTCAAGCCGCCAAGATTCATCTGGATACCGTTTGTCGGGGCGTCGAAAGCTATGTTAATTCCCGAGATAAATTAGAGGGCAAACAGTCAGCTCGGCTCGTAGAAGCCGCAATTAAAAGCAAAGTTAATAACTCGTGGAAGCTCTAGCGTATCGGTGACAAGCATCTTAACGCCTCCGAAAAACAAAAAAAATAAACCAACAAAATTGTAGGGACTTAGTGCTGCAGCACTGGTGGAGAAAGGTGGCCGTGCGAATTAGTTTTGTATGCAAATTCTAACAGAGATAGAGTGCGAACGGGTCATGAACCCATGCCAAGAAGCAGTGAGGATTCAATCGAGGTGATGCATTGTCGCTGCAGAATTCGCGTCTGCAATAGTGGGCTTGAGAAAAATGCCAAGACAGAGTAAGGGAATTCTTAAGTTTTATGCAAATCGAGCGCACCGAAGCTTAAGTGATGCACTCATGCGAAAGTGCAGCGAATGATCTTCTGGACTGTTCCCTTCCGGAATCATCTGATGGCAGGAAACCTACGGTTTCTGGCAGTGATTCGTGCGATTAACTTAATTTTGTGGTCTCGGATGAGACAGGGATAATCAGGTCGCAAACCCTCCTCTGCTAAATTTTTTTCGGCTCGATTTGGGCTGCGCCTCGTCCTGAAGTCGTAGTATAGCACGCACCAAAATGAGATTGTTATTATGCTTTCCGGAGCATTTACTGCCTCAAAATTGATTACACCGGGCGAATGTCTTCTTCGGCAGGAAGTGAAAGGAACACATATTGACATGACTGCGGTCGACTTGATCATTGGAATTTACGCAAGAAAATTCAGTCGAATATCATCACGACTTGTCTTAATTTAGCAGTTCCAGTTCACGACCGGGGATCGCCTTTTCTGGAATCGGCCCGTCATCTTTAACGTACGATGGACCCGCCTTGGGTTTGTCATTAGAAGATTAAATCAGGGACAGATGAGGTCTTGTGCGGTGCACTTTTTTCTCTAACCGACTGTCCATCCCAGCCCACATCGCAATTCTCGGGGGAGCTTGAAGACGTGTCTTCTAGGAGCTAAGTGGATTCGGTTTTACCGCTAATACCCACACTAGATGCCACCGGCCTCCGCGCGATAAGACAAAATAAAAAAAAAAGCATTCCTTATAACGTGTCTCTGCTTCCGCGAAATCCGCGAAGCTCAGCCACCGTGTCCTCTTATCAGCAATTTCTTTGTTTAATAAGTCGTTGTGGTCATTAATTAGCGCTAATATCTGCGCCGGCCACTCGTCCAGCCGTCCAGAGAGGTACATTTGTAATTTTAATTTCATCTCCTTCTGCACACGTCTTCAGGCTGCATCGATGAATTATTTCAGCAAATTCAACGAAATTGCAGTGTCTCTGCTCGGAGCCCCGGTTCTCTTACCTGTTGATGATTTGCCACGGTATTTCAAAGATACAAAGATACACATGCGTCCGCCAATGAGTTATGCTTTAATTTCTGCGGCATTGTTGCGAATATGCTAATAAGGCTCGACGTGCAATTATATTTAATTTTTGATTCGCCACGGAATTTATGCTGTCTGATTAAATACTGTTAACTTAATTTTATTTATTTTGTTATTCAACTTAAAACTGCATATCTTTTATTCATTTTATGTTATCCAAATTGCGGATATACCTTAAATCGAATTTATCACTTTGCAAATATTGCCAATGTTTTCCAAGAGAAATTATTCGAGTATTTTTTAAGAATTATGTAAATATGGTAGATATGAATAAGAAGTACGAATAATATGAACGCATTTAGGCTGGAGATAACATCAGGCATTATTTTACTTTAAAATTTCGAAAAGTGAATTTTTTACATAACTATTACTCGTATATGAAAATCTCATTGTAAATTGTGTAAATATCTTAAAAGTTATTTGCACCTTTTTATTTTAACAAATTCTTCAAGACTCTTTGAAATTACCGAATTGAAAGAAAATATTTTTTTCCCAACTATAGACAATGACAAGCACGCATTTGTCTAATGATATTGCGAATCAGAGCAAAGTAACATTTTCTTTATATTCAGCACTCGTTTAGAATTATCTACAAAATCAAGGTGAAATATTTTTAATTAGTGGTTTTTTGCACAATATACTCGTATTTTTCTATCAAGAGCTATTCAGAATTTAAGACACAATTTAAAAACGATCAATATCTATAAGTCTGTAGAAATGCCGTGTCTGTACATAGAAAATATTTACCAAAAACTTATTGGGGGTAAATTTTATCTATTTGTACAAATGATTTAATTTTAAGCTAGACTCAATTACTGAACTTTCCGTACACCGTGCAAAGCAATATCGTCCAAATTTGAATGATGATTTAAACTCTTCAACCTAGGAAAAATAAGTGCATGACGAGTGCCAGCCACCAAATATACCCAGGGGATTAATAAAACAAATATTTACGATATTTTTCCAATAAATGAAAAAGAAATCTTACTACAATCAGAAGCAATTTTTAAATATTTTTAAAGTAGTAAGTTTTAAGTAAAATGAAATATTATCCGTGCTACTACACCAACATATTTTTGGCTTTATTGGTGAACGATAATATGGTGTAAATTTCCGTGAAAAAGTTTAATATATTTTTCCGTTTTGAATAATTTTAATTTGTAAAAAACTAAACGAACACATGTGTGCCAGTATTCCTTGAAGAGGTTGAATGAGCGTTTCTAGAGAGATTCATCAAAATCATGAGAAGACCTCAATATCAACTTTTTATATATTTACACAAGTGTACAGATTAACTTCTAATTTATGGTAAAACTTCACTTCTTTTAGAGTCCATCAGCAGCACATAAAAAAAAACTCCCCAAAATGATCTTTCTCAGATAACCTGAGCTACTATGAAAGCTTTGTAATACTTCTTAACAAATCGATCACATTTCCCATCCTCCTTCTCATGCTCCTTCAATCAAGTAAAAATTCAAATTAAAAGCAAAGGAGCATAAAAAAAGAAATCTCATTGAACGCAAACTTAGCCGTAATATCTTTCATGATGAATGCGATAAATATTCACTAAAGATCGTTTTCGATCACCTCTTTTTCTCGCACGCAAACATTTACGTTCGGTAGGTTCGCAAAACGAAAGAGATACATTCGGGAATCATTTGAATTTAGAAGAAGCTAATTTATTCTGCAGATATGCAAATTTACGTGTTAACATGCGTAGGAGCGATAAATGCTTTATTACGAATTAGACTCGAATCTTTTTCTAATTGTATCTTGTTAGCTGATACCGCTGGCGGTATGCTTTGGTTTTTTTGTATTCCTTGGATTTTAGCGTTTTTGCGCGTTGTGCTCGTTTGTTCGGATAATGAGAGGCAAAGAATTGATCGAATTGCATCAATTTGCCTTTGAAGGCTTTTGAAAGAAACTCAAGAAATACTATCGGATGGGGCCTTATTGTTGTATTTTGAAACAGAAAGTTGATTGTTGCGATCAGGCCTTCTTGATGGGTGCCATTTTTTCTCCGAATGGTATAAAAGAATAAATTCATGATAATAAGATTTCTTTTAAGCTTTAAATTAAAAAAAAATGCCAATTAGAAATTTGAATTAGTGTCGGATGTTTTGTAAGCTGTCAGTTAAAAAAAATTACATGCTTCAATTGAAAAGTTATTATATAATAAAAATTCACACGATTTGTCTAATACTCCAAAATTTAAGCTTATATATGACGGCGATATTTCGTCAACTAAAACAGATAAAATCGTATCAACATGTTTTTAGCAATCCATAACTCTCGTACTTATTATTGAAATGTTTACAACTTTTATCGGGAAAGCAATGAAAGTACACAAAAAAACATAAAATCTAAGTATCAATTGATAAGCAAATAACATAGGAACATTCAGGAGGTTATTAGCACCGTATGTGGTCATAAATTCCAGGTTTTTATTATCAAAACGAGTATCGTTTTTGTAACTATGTTAGGAATGCTGAAAAATTCCAAGCTTATAACGAAGATGTCAACTACAAATATCAAATACCTCTAACGAAAACCTCCGGGCTGCCGAAACAGCCAACAGAAAATATTCGAAATATCATTAACAATGAAATTGTCGACTTTTGTATTCCGAGAAGTGCAATTACTGTGCACCTTAATAATTTACTCTGGTCCCAAGTGAATACTTTTTCCTGCCAACCTGCCTGATAGTGGCAAAAACTGTGCTCAGTATTTAAAAGGGTCGAATTAAATTATTATTTAAAAAATTCCGTCGAAATGGAGCAAAAAGGCAAAAGCTATTCCTTACATAAGTATCCAATTACCGCTGCAGAGAAACAAATCTGACAACCAAAGAAATAAGTAGGCACGACCAGAGATTCATTAACGCTGTCATGTTTTCGAAAGGTGCATTCCTGGACTCATGATCAGGCCAGGTCGGCTTCTTCCTACCAAAATTTTCTTGTCAATTTTTTATGTTTTGAAACAAGCGTTTCTTTCGTTATTTCGGTGCACTTGAAATAAGTTAAAAAACTTTTAATATGCAGCGGAATATTAAAACAATCGTATCGAAGAAAAAAAAAAAAAAACAAAATAACTAAGGTATCCGTTAGACAATTTTGAAAAGATCTAATCCCACCTATGGGTGAGAATCAATCTTGCTGAGCTTAAGTTCTTCAGGTAATTGGTCTTCTTCCACTTTAAGAAAATTGAAATCGAACGCAAAAAAAAAAGCCCATTAGGTACGAATGACTTATCTGTTTGTTCCAGCCCGCTCTGATCATGTTATTAAATTTTTTTTTTTAAAAATCAACACAGCTTGAAGTGAGCCCATCATTAGGTTCGATACTGGGCAGATTTCAAACGGGACACAATTGATAAATGATAAATTCGTCACGTACATTCCATGTGGTCAGTTAACTGCCCTTATCGATATTAATAGTCCACCTTTTTTTACAGATAGACCTTTCCCTACTTTCTATATCTATGCGGAGCTTTTTTAATCTTTTTTGTTTTTTTTTTTCAAACATTCTGTTCTTTTAAATCATTCTCGATCAAAATCGGAATTCAAACCTGTCTTCATACATATGAAAGAACACGCAAGATTGAAAGTATTTTGAATTTTTTATATTATCATTCCTTTGATAGGTTCAAAATACTTTAGATATTTTGATAGCTTCACGCACATAAATTTTATGGAATCAATATCCAAGGAATTAAATCAAATTAAAACACTATCATACCACATTACTATAGAATGAATATGTTTTTGGTTAAGTTCAAAGATCTGGAAGGAATACAACTTTAGCGATTCTTATTATTTGAATTTTCTATCGGTGAAGAGTTTCACGTAAAATGAAAAACTTCCCTGATATATGCGTATTCATAGATAATAACAGCTATGAACAAATTTCTTTAAATCTACCATAAACTAGACTAACATTTAAAATTTATACAAAGACTTGTACGTTGTAGGATCACTAAACAGGACAATTATACTTTTCAAAATATAAAAAAAACGTAATAATAGCGTAAAAAGTACAGCGAACTACGGCCACAATGGTGAATTCTCACTAATTACTGTGGTTTATTCACTCCGCCCAACAGCCCCAAATTTGTCTGCCAACTTGTATAACTCAGCAATAATTTGTGGGCTTTATTACTAACCACCATATCTAAAAAGGCGCAAAAAAAAATCATGCCAAAGACCCTAAAAATTAAAAAAAAAAAAAAATGTAAATCTTTACGACAAAACGTTGGGTCCGGACAGTCTCGAAAATTGTTAGCTTCCACCTTTGACATCGTCTTCCACGTAATTCGAACATCAAAACTGACAGGTGACCAGACCATATCATGCCATTTGCTACCAGTAACACTTCCCTTCTTTAAGCATCACAAAATTTTCGCATGACGCCGCAAACTTAATGATAAAGAATTCCCAAAAAAAAAAAAAAAAAAACAAGCAACTCTCATCCAGTTGCTGTTTATGTTTTTGGCAGGGGAGACAGGTACTCGAGGTCGTAGATCTCACCAAAAAGTTTTTATACTTCGCAGAATTTGAATACATTTCGAGCATGCGGACGATCCAATAATTGTATTAACGCCCCAGAGATGCAAATTCATGGGAAATTTATGAATATGAGCAGATTAATTTTACTCGCCAGCAAGAATATAACTTAATATAGTTTTTGGCTTAAACCATAATTATATATGCTCCCACTGCCTTCGTTGATAGCGGACCCGCATCAAAAAGGGTGCTGCTATTCATGCAACATAATTAAAAGAGGTTAACGGTCGGTAACAGTGGCATTTTTCGCGATCAGTAGATTATTTCACTACCGAAGGTTCTTTTTTAAGTAGGGCAAAGCTACAATTAGTGATCATAAACTGAATTTACCCTAGCATGGTTTGTAGAAATGTAATCTATTTTAGAAACTATTCGAAAAAAAATAATATTGTGTTAAAGGTAAAACTTACGATAATATTTCTCTGTTTAATAATCCCATAAATACGGCTTAGGGTAAAATTGAGCACAGCTATTCTGCTTTCTCTATAAATATCTATGAGTAATTAACAAGAAATTGTTGGTGCGCATAAACTAGATTTATGCATTGCTAATTAAATTTTTCACTAATTTTACTAAATAGTCTGCAAATAGCTCAAATTTGCAGTAATAAATACAAATTCATAACTTCAAACTATCAGGCAGGTATCTTTAATATCCTTACTTTTTCTTCGCTAGAGAAATTCAGGAAGCACTAACTTGTGTTAATGTTTTAGCAAAGCAGATAATTTCAAAAAGGTTTATTTCTGAAGAGCAATATAAATGTAATACATACTAGTAAAATTTTAATTCTTCACTAAAAGGTAAACGTATTAAAATCGTTATCAACTCATTTGAAAAATTATTATACTTTAAATTTTGCTTGAACATTTTGAAATAAAATACAATTTTGGCTTTTAAATTTTTTAATAAAATCTTACAGAGAAAATGTTGATACCAAAAATTAAGTTAGTTGGAACAAGACTTTTATTTTGCAGGAAATTTCAAGTTTTTAATTACTTCTTTTAATAAAATTGCCTTTTTGCGAAATTTATGTGTAAAACACTTATAAAAGTGAAGTGAACACTCAGTTAAATTATTCTTGGAAAAACATTTAATGCAGTATACTTCTTTTCTTAATTGTAATAGAAAAATATCCTCGATAAGTTGGCTCAACCGAATTAAAATCTGAGGAATGATGCATGATGGTCATACTGCTAATTTTATCCCTGATAGTTTATTACTGGAAATCATCTAAAAATTAAGTTTTTGGAACTTTATCGAAGAGCATTTGAATGAAGAATGCAAATTTATAATCGGCGATGATTCTTACTAGACCTGCATTTGACCATACCCGTACAACTTTCAAGAAATCATTTTTCTGACTAAAAATTCGCTTTAGAGCTTGCATAATTTCTATACAAATTGCCTATAGCAAAATGCTCAAAACCTATAAAAATAGTATTTAAAGAATGAATTCTATTAAATCTACACCATTTGAGGGCATACATAATAATTTTTCACGCGTTATAAAAATTTAAAAATTTCGAAGAAAATTTGATGCCGCCAATTGCGAGCCACGACAAACCATGCGTCGTCAGCAGCAGCAGCAGAAGCACAACGTTTCCTCTACCTTGACCTTCTGCCACTGAACTGCCTCGGAGCTCGCCTTCTGGTTTCGACCTTCAGAGTTAACTGGTCGCACATTTCTCCGAAGAAAGAATTCCCATGTATACAGCGCCTGCGCACCCAGTTCAGCATCTCACGCGGTCAAAGTCACGGACAATGTTGAGTTAATGTTCTTCGAAGAGCATTAAGAAAAGTCTCTTAGCATTGAAACGATAAGAGAAACGCAAACGTTTCGTAAGTCCAATAAAGAGCTGCGATCGAACCGATCTTTGGAGGGGAAACACATCGAGTGTTATACGATGAAAAACTTCTTTAGATAGATGGGAAGTCTTCTAGATTGATTACTACACTGGGTGTCTTAAGAGGAGCTGACGACCCAATTAGAAGATTAATATAGCCTCAAATTGGCATATAATGGGATTTTAGAAATTTGCATGAACTTGAGTAGATCACGTCCGCATGTTACACGACTATAAAAGTGACATCGCAGAATGTCATCTGATCGAGGATGATATTCTGCTGCGGTAGTTCCAAAAACGGCGCCGTGTGATTGACGGCCGGGCAAAAGCGAAACGAACGAAAATCGGAAATTGTGTCAAGATGTGCACATGGAAATCAGAAAAAATATTTAAAATGCAATCCAGGTAACGTGGACGTGATCGCTGTTAACCGTGTTACGTTTTGAACTTGCCCAGCCGTTCCATGGACGGTCGGACGCATGTGGCGATCGTACTTAGGAGCGACGAGTGTATCAAGTACCCGGGACTGGACAACCGGACAGAGGGCGACAGATTGCCGCGGTACGGGAACAACACTGGGAAGACAACTTTCTTTTTTCGCGGAGGGGAAACCGGGCAAAAAAAATTAATTTAATTTCTCGTCCCATTTTTATGCAAGTGCCGCCGTTTTGTCCGGTGCCTGGGAGGTTTCACGATTTTTTCCCTCCAAAATTCGTGCACCACTCGCTGATGAGCGAGATAATTTTCAATTAAAATTTTCCGGTTGGATAAGACTTTCATTGATAATTTAGCAATACCAAATGAATGTCACAATGCCATACGCCGGTGCTACCGGCTACTTTTAGCCATGCTGCAATTTTCAGCAGTAAAATTCTTTTTCCGGTAGTTTTTGCAACCTGTAAACGATGTGATTTCAGCGAAATTATGGCCACTTGTGGCTGTTCCAATATAATTAAAACGGTCTGAAATTATTCGAGTTTCTTGTAGAGACAGTTTAATGCGTTTGTAATGTGAGATAAGATACAATCGACAGGTAATAATGAGCAAATAGAATATCTACCTGGATCTGCAAGGGTGGTCCACATAATTAAGAGTTACTTGATGATAGTCATCTCAGGTTCCAGGGAAGGTAATTAATTATCACCGAGAGATTTGAAAAAAAGCGTTAATGTTACTTCCGTATTCTTTCCCCATCTAACTTTATTCTTTTCAATAATCTTGATAAATAATTTAGAAAGATAGGAGCCGATTATTCACACCATTGAACATTCAAAAGACTCGATATGATTTAAGAGATTATCCTACTTTGACCCACACCCACATGACCACATGAAAAGATGTTAAAATTTAGGTAGAAAGTTCTAAAAAACAATAAATACAATTTTTCAATATTTTCTTTATATGCATCTTCAACAGTGGATTAGTAAAAGTATTAAATTTTTCACCATTTTAATAATAGGATAATATTTTAAGATCAGATAACCGCGAGAAATTTGGTACTAGAAACGACCTATAGCTCTCTAAAGAACACTTTCTATCAATGAAATATACGAGTATAAATAAAATTTTTTATAAAGTTACATTCAAATTTTTAAAACGTTTTGTTACACTACCATAAAATTAAGCATTTCAAAATAAATGAACTCTGTGTTGCGCCGATGCATATGATCATGTCAGAGGGTAAATGTGACGATCTCGATTTTCATAATTCTTGTATATTTGTTCTGCATAAGAGATCCAAAATGAACCTATTTCTTTTAGATTTTTTAAGCTACACTAATTTTTTGAATATATGAAACAATAAAGAAAAAGTAACATGCTCAAAGGTTTTTTAAAAAGGTCACTAATAATAAATAAATAAATAAAACAGTAGCCAACTGTTGATTAATGACAATTGGGTTAATCAACCTTTTTCAAAGATCTTACAGTCTGGATTTTAAAAACATGCCAAAAGCAATCTAAAGTAAAATACCAAACAATTCTCCATTTAAAATAAACTATTATTTATTTTTTCAACATCTCAACTTATAGGCAATTTATCAATATTCATTTTTTCATTAATTCCAGTTGATAAAGTAATAATAAAATTTTTTCACAATATGATTTAATCGAGCAATTCGATGTAATTGGTTTAAAATTTCAGGAGTGCAACAACTTCCTTTCAATCAGTAAAAAGTCTTACTAACAAATATTCTTTGTCTTTTCCAATTACTCAAATGACCGAACCCGCAGAATTTATCTTCTTTTATTTAACTCATTATTATATGACATTAGTCATAAAAGTTTTAATGCCCGTGCCCATTCGTCATTCTAATTCAAATTAAACTTGCTTATTTTGTTATTTTACCAGCATTTTTAGGTTCCTTGTCTTCATGCTTCAGCAGTTATTTATTATTTTTTTTTAACACTTTCTGAGCAACAAGCATTAAAGTAGATTTTCTTTTTCTTATTTTATACCTAATTCGGGAAGATTTTCAAACCTAGTCTATTTGTGCACAAATTACTAAAGTCTTTCATTCTATTCACAAACTCATCTACTTTGCGGAATTTGGTAAAAATTTTTTTAGAGATTCGCTAAATTGAAAGAGATAATTGATGAAATAAATTGATAATAAAAATTTACGCTTTTAATAATGCCAAGTAGCTAACCACATTGCAAAATAGTAACGATCGGATCATAAAAACCCTCATTATCTCAACAGACCTATTTATTCTGTTCATCCCATTTTTCATTGTGAGACTTCAAATCGTAGTGTATTATTAGGTGATATTCGAATTTTAATTAAATTCCGCGGCTTTTTAAAAGTGTTCCCATAGATTGGGACAAATTACATAATATGATTTCAAAATTATTGTGCGGTTTTTGTTGTGTTGCTATTTAATTAGTTAAATTAGTTTTGATTTAAAACTAAACATTTTAGAATACGTAAATATTTTGAATCCAACTAGGGATTTGATAAAACTTATCATTATAAAATTACTGAAGAAATCTGCGAAAACTGTAGGTTTCTATTTGACGCCTAATTACAGGAATATGTGGAAAAAATTATAAAAATATTGTACAATATCGGGACAACCGTTAAAGTATACCGACAACTGTATCTTTAGTCCCCGATGTTCCCGTAATTTTTCTTGAATCAGTCGTCTATACCATTTACAGATGACCTCGTTTATATAAACCGAACAAAACAGATAGATGTTCATGTTTGTTCGAACGATTAAAAATTCCTAAAAAAGTAAAACTTGCAAAATCGCCTATTTAATTTGTAAGAAATCGCCAAGAACCAGTCATGACTCACAGAAGTCCCAGAATACGGAAATATTTCCCTGTCTCGGAATTGTTAATGAGTGAAACATGCAATGAACATGTAACTATGCGGCCAAAGTGAATTTATATTTCATTCACGAGGAAAGTTATTAATTAGTCCCGGTGTTGTATGTACGATAAACACGATCTTGGGAATGCACAGAATCAGCATTCTCTTCGGCCAGAACAAGTAGGAAGAAAGTTCGAAGAGAGTACGGGGGAAATAAAAAAAAAAAAAATAAGGGCACATGGAGCACAGTTCGTTTCGATAGCTCTTAGACAGGTCTCTTCACCAGTCCAGGTGTGTCGAGGCTAAGAAAATTGCAGGTAAGATCCCGAGCCCAGTCCAGACAAAATCTGAGCTAACACTGAGGAGATGGATCGGCCGTTCAATGAACTCTTTCTCTCTTCCAATGCAAAATTGAAGAATTTTTAGGAAAAAAGGCAATAAACATTTCCGTAAACCGCGAGACGGAAAAATGAGACAGGTGTACCTGTGCACCAGGTGAAGATCCAAGAATCGAAGAAGAATCAACCTTTCGAGAGCATTTTCTCAATTTCTCCGCGGCTGCTGTTTATGCATTCATTCACGAGCCGTTTTTACAAGTTCTTCTTTGCGGACACGGCGATAGAACCCAGCACAGTCTACATATTGTTCACAAATGGTGGTAATGAACTCAATGGCTTGGATGTGGCCTCGCTGATGATGATGAGGATGACGATCGAGGCGATGGCATGGGTACCGCGATGATGGAATAGGGAATGGAGAAAGAGAGTACGCGAAAGACCTTCTTCTACTGCTGAAGAAGTCTTCAAACTTATATAACAACTCATTACCTTCGAGTATACTTTAGTTCCACGGCGACCTTACCACGGTCAAGTTCGTTACAGAGCCAGAAAAGTGTTTCCCAAGAGCACCACAAGTGGAACGTATAAAGGAGATTTTTGAGGAGACTGACTAGTGCGTTTTGAATTAGTCCTTAAATACCGCGATAGTAATCCTCAGGCTCCCAGTAGCAAATCCCAGGATATTCACATTGCTGAAACATTATCCAGCAAGGATACTCGGTGCATTCGCAAGAACCAGAGTGGTGCAAAAATAATATTAAATTTCAATGCTAAGAGTTTTTGTTCCCTGTTAGTTGCATTCAGTGAAAAGTTCTCGGTTATTCGACACTCGCATCCGAAAAGGATTAAGTTCAGTCGAAGAATACTGACACAGTTCAAGTGATCAAACAGTCTAGTTCGCCTGTGCTCGGTGATCGTGCTCGCCAGATTGCTGTAAGTGATCCAAAATAATTTCCTTCTTCTCCTCTAGTTAAGGCATAAAAACTAAAAAGTCCCAAAATAAAAAAAAATATATTAAGATTGAGTTGTAAAGAGTCGTTACGTGTGAATTTTCGCGGGTGAGACACAACCTGTCGACCGGTGAGAAATCCCGCTTAATTCTTTTCGCGATGTAAATCACTCAAGCATCTTGCGGCGATCTTAATTAAGCGAATCAAGGAAGAAGTGCTTGGGTTGCCTCGTAATGAGAATAACTGGGAAAATTGCCGGCTACGATGCCAATTACAGTTGGATACTCGGATGCCAAGTTCAAGGTGCATATCTCCCAAACGGACGTGACACCTTGCAAGCAAAATTAGGCGGAGGGCACGGCAGAAACGAAAGATTCAGGCGGCAAACCTGTTTCTATAGTTTCGTGCCTGCACTCTGTGCCATTTTCATTCGAAGATTTTGACAATTTTTCAAAATTATCTCAAAGATTCTTCTACAAAGATTGTCTTTTGAGTACCGGAGGCGTCAAATTATTTCGGTATTTCGAGAGCTAATGCGGCGTGCACAAGGTGAAAATACTTTTTCACTTCGATCTCATGTTTCTGATTCGCTTCAATGGATCACGTTGAGCAGGAAAGTTGAGACACGGCTGACTATCGGGTGTATTTCGGTTTCATTAGGATTTTTATCATTCATAAGAAATTCCTGTCAAACTTTTATTTATTACTCTCACTTTGACTCAAGTAGCTCGCAAAGGCTAAGCTTGCCTTAGAGTCTTAAAGCATAGAAAATTTGCTTTCCTCTTGGGCATCTTATGCTATGCTGGAGACACTTTTCGCATTCGGATTTTCTAGAATGATTTGCAAAAATCATGAAAATAGTGTGAAGCGGTGCTTTTTTTAGGGTGAAATTCTCTTCCAGACGGTTGAAAATTAAATGAAAGATCACAAACTGATCTACGTCGAGAACATTCACCCCGATTGTTTTTGGTGCTTGTTCGTGAATTACTTTAACTGATTTTGTTTTTCTTGAAATTTACCTGAAGCACTGAACTATGGTGTAGACGATTACTAAATTTACTGTAACGAAGAATTTTTAATACAGAATAAAATGTAATCAAATCTTTTAGAAGATTTGAGTTTAAAGTTAATTTTCGTTTTTATATTACATGAAAATTTAATTAATTTCTATAAAAATGTTAACGCTAAGTTTTACAGGTTTCATTTATGGCAAGATTCATACTTAGATATGAAATATAAAGAAGCAAGCGTATTTTCATATTCGAAGAGCTAGAATCTAAAACAAAAACCCTGAAAAATAGCAATCATAATATCTTTAAACTTAAGAAAATCAAAGTTTTCTAAAACTGGTTCGTGATATTTTCACAGCCAAAATAAAATATAAAAATTTAAAGAACATAGCTTTCTTATTTTTTAATTAATAATTCTAAAATATACTTAACAAAATGCAATTTAATTTTAATTTCTTATTATACACCCAAATAAGAATAAGTTTTTATACATTCGGATAGATAGCAAGGTAAACTAGTCGAACTAGAATTATTTCCTTAACATTTTCGTGATGGAACAAATAATCTTAAAATAATTTTTGAATTGAATTATTTTGTAATATGATAAAAGAATTGTTTTCTCTCTACAACATGCTTAACGATTGTTAAATAAGTGTGGTTTCAGTTCACGAAATCAATGCGTTCTCATTTTATGTAACGTACTACTAAAATTTGTCTTATAAATTGGGACTTACCGAGCTGGTAAATAAAATCTTTACATAGTTTAAAAGTAGATAAGTTTGAAGTTTTTCGTCTAATTCAATGGACTAAAATAAAATCTTGAGACTTAAACTATTTCCATAAAATATAAAGCGATTCAAAAGTTTACCAATTACCTTCAAATTATTCTTGAACTAAAATGGATTTCTGTTTCTAAATTGCTTTATAAAATGAAAAGTTCGTTTTAAGAAAATTGCGAATTAAGTTTTAGATTTATTTTACTTTGCATTTGTCGCTACGATTTACAATGCGTTATAAGTTTTTAAAATTAATGTTATTGTATTTTCGTAGTTGTTTTTTACTTAAAACTTAAAAACGTTTTGTTATCAAGCAAACTCAGTGAGTTCTATGAATCATCATAAAGGAAAAACTAGGCTTTTAATATAAGCGTCAACAGGTGGCTTAAGCTTCCGGGTTTAATGCAGGTAATAAACCTACCTATGCTTAAAAAATAAAAAAAAAATGTTACGATACCCCCATGATAAAGTCTCTTCATCAATTTTAATTAAAATTTTTTTTTAAATATCTTGACGAGATGCATTGAATGGTAACAAAAGAAATTCTGCAACTAGAGAATGTTGGCCACTTTGAGAAGGGATCCGCCCGGCGTACAGAATGATGATAGCGTTCCAGTGTTCGCGAAACAATGACACGTGTATTGAAAAGCAGCGAGTCACTCAGGTGATATTATCCACATGAATGAACAACAGTTGGTCGGGCAGAAGACAAAACAACGAAAAAAGGTCATATTACGTTGTCATTTTGCTATTAACTACCGGCAGAGCACGCACAACACCTCAGACCATACCTGGACCCATTAATTCAGAATGGAGCCGCAAATAACATTGCAAAAGGCAAATTCTCCACGCCCAAGCTTTTCAGCCGGAGAAATGCAACGTTTTTGTGCGCGCCAGGCACTTGTCAGCCTCCTTTGAACTTTTGTAACACCTTGGCGCACCGCTCAAAAAGTTAATAATTCGCGAAACGAGCTCATAAGTTGGCGTTTTAAACATCACCGGCAGGGTAATTACCGGGTAAGTGCGCTATTACACGCACATGCGCCCACGACTGGGGAATGTGTCGCAAACTAGTCACGTACCCGCATGTCGGGCACGGTTTGACCGCGTATAATGACACATTTTCTTGCCCCGTCGACATACCCGCGAAATGCCCTTTTTCTAGTTCCACTAGAAAATAAATAGCAGAGAATTTTGTTGGTTTTATCACGATCAACCTATTTCAAAGAATTATCATATCCATTTAGAGGAGAGAATTTGGATTTTCATGAAACGTTTTACTTTTTATTTCTAAAATGTTAAAAACGGACCTTAATATAACTTATTTTTTAAAAAAGATACTGACTATGATCATGAAGTCTCTTTGAGGCATTTCTCATTATTTGAAATTGTCTCATTCTTGTAGTTTAACACTGGAACTACCAAAACCAGTCTAGTTGACTAGTACTCAAATCCATTCCTTGATTTAATTGTATACTTTTGTAAGTCTCTTCTGATTTATGCCAGAGTTTAATACAATTTTCAATTATGTCTTCAAAGATTAAAAATCTACTGCAATTAAACAAGAAATAATAGCACTACTGGTACCTAAAATATGTAGAGGAATAGAAATGGAAGACACAAGCATTAAAATTCAAAATAATTGACTCAATATAATGATTGAAAATTCATATCTTTAAAAGATATCCACTAAAATGTGTAAGCAGAGGTAATCGAATTTATTGTTAACCATCATATAAACTAAGTTAGCGTACCCTTCAAGGATAATATCTCCAAGGAAATAAATCTGAATATTTTTATTATAGATTAAGTTAGTACGGTACCAAGTTGGCACACCTTACCGGTTTTTTGGTGTAATGCAATACCGCTAATTGTGGATAGGTTTGTGACCATCCAGGCGTGCGATGGCGCAGCATAATTATGCTTGCTCACATGCGAAGAACACACATCGCCTTCACTTTTCAAATTGGACACCTCCAGCTACGATGGCGCGAAACAGGTCCAATTCGAGTTGTATCCGCGCAATATCTTTGGGATTTTTTTTTTCTATTCTATTTGTAATTGCGGTTCATTTTATATAACCTGTGCCTGCCTAATGCCTAATGCAGCAGGTTTTGAGTATGCGCTCTTTTGCGTATTTTTCTCTATTTTCCCCGTCTTTAGAAAATTCCTGCTGGGCAAGTACACGTATTTAAAGAAGTCTCGTATGGACGCAGACGACGACCGAGAAGATGAGATATGCCTTTTTATGTACTATATATCGGCCGTCCATTCACATCACAGACGTGCAGAAAGATCTAAAACCAACTCGCTTCATTTTCCCTTCGTTTTGTGCCTTTTTATTGTTGCTTTTCTTGGTTTTTCACTTATTTTTCCAGCTACTTGTCGCCAATGCGGTTGATTATAGTACCTACCTGGCGAGGGCCAGAGAAGTGCGTAACGTAATGCGCCCGGGACGACATCATACACTCGCCTCTGATGCGCCCTGGTCTGATCCTGAGCTCACGGATTTTGCGCTATGCCACTGCTTCTTAAAGATGCTGTACCCCAGTGCAGTGTGCAGTTTAGTGTGATTTGATTTGATTAGCTCCTTTCCTCTGTTGGAGGATTTAAATCTTCTGCGACTTCTTCTCTTTTTACGTGCGCTTCTGCGAGACGCGCTGTAAGTTTTATTATTATGGACTGATTCGCACTAAAAGGTGTTTTTTGTTCATTCCTATTTTGCCCCTGCTGATGTGTGAGACTACAAAGAAAACTGGGAAGAATCTTCGGTCCTAATGAGGCCAGATGTAGGCAAATAGCTGGCTCACTAAGCGATGGCAGTAGTCCTCTCGTAATTTAGGACGGGTTTTTGCTAAGTGGTGCTTCATTTCGAATAGATTTCAAGATACTTATAGAGCAATTATATCATTAGACAACCTTTAATTCTTTGATTGCGATACATTAGAATATTGGCAATTTGTACAGGATAATTTGTGCGTTGAGTCTAGATATGTACCAGTTTTTTCACACTTTTTGAGTCTATAACCTTCACGCACTTTTATATACAGTACATACTAGTTTTACGACCTGTAATGTTAGGTACTGTACCTATAATGAATGGGAAACACTAATTTTCTTATAATTGTCAACGTTCATTCAAAAGGGGTCTTAATACAGTTAAAGAACGTATCACGTAAAAAGGACTGCATAACATTTGTTGAAAATTGCTATCTTAAAGATTGGGCTGAAGAGATATACATAGGTAGAATGGAAATATACAGTCTTAAAGTTTTATTTCATTTAACACCTTAAGGACCGCTAAAAAATGTTGTGAGATATTCACGTAGTATCGGATATTTTTGTGTAAAATTGCACGTCTTTCCAAAATTTAAAAAAACCGTGATTATTTTTTTAATATTGGAATATTGAAATAATCAATTATCGCCCGAATTCAATAAGCAACTAAAAACCTGTTCGGAAAGTGCAACTGTAGCATTAAAAAGTTGCATGAATAAATTTCACGAATGAATTGGAATCAAAAGTGAGCATCAAACAAAACCTTTTTTAATGAAATTCATATCTTTTCGAAAGAAGCATGCTAGAATTTTTCTAACACATACATAATTTCAAATTCGTCTGTTTATAAAGCCGTGCTAGAGCGGGACCGATTCTTAGTTGTTAATTTAGCAAATATTTGTATAGAAATGAAATTTGAAAAATGATATAACAAATTTAGGATTTTTAAATAATTTTTAATAATTTTGCATCTGAGTTATGTATTAAAATTAATTTTATTACTATTTCTCAACCTTTTCCGAATTTTAGACAAGAAGTATACCAATCGCCATCATTACTACAAGATTTATTTAAATTTACATTTCTTGTGGTTCCGTAGCAGCTATTTAATTTTAGTTTAAAGGTGCAATATTCAACAAAAATTTATTACATACCTTTAATAGCAGTCAAGAGTAAAGAAAAACCTATTGTACATCATTGATCAAAAATGATAAATTGGATTTATGTTTTGCAACCATATCCAACATAAACATTGAAAATTTTCCATTTTATTTTATTTACTTCTTGGAAAAGCTGCATAAACATAAGACAAAATTAACCAATTAAATTGTCGCGATAAAATCAAATTCACATTACCTACTCTCATGCTACCATAGAATGAGTCGAAAACTCGAAAGGGATTCAATGCTAATAACATTTGTAAAAAATGGCTATCTTGCGTAAAATAGTAAACACGATGCAGTTAACAATTGATCAAACAGCATGAGGTACTTCGTGTAAATGAATTTAACTTTAATCAAATAATTTAGGTGTTTTTCCCATCGGCATATGTACGTAAGAGCACGCTCCTCTACTGTCGAGTAATATGAATTTATCACAGATCGGTTCGATGATTATTTACCCATAGATGAAGGTTGTTTACCATACAATTGGTGTCGTAAATTTCTCTCATGATTTTTTTATTTAGTCTGCCTTGCTAATTTTCATGCTGTTTGACAAATCGATTCAATGGAAGCAATTCTGTTTGAAGTTAATGAAAAATTAAAAACGGTGAAATAGTTGAAAAAATGCATGGTGGGAAAGAGTTAATAGGAAATTTTGGTTTTAACTGTACTATTCATTCATAGAAGAGTAAAAGTTTATTTGAATTTCGAGCAAATTAACTCACTCAGCACGACGGTAACTTCAGTGAAAAGATTTTCGCAGTTGAAAATTTTGTGCTTTATGCTGAACATATTAAAAAAACGGCATGCACAATATTACAGTGCGTTAAACGTTTACGAACTGGTTTTCACTTAACAGTTCCTTTTCGCTAATTTAAAATCTTTTAAGTTTACTTTACTTTTGAACAAAATCCATTAATCTCAAAATCACCAATTCAAAAATTGTTTAAAGACTTCTATCGAGAACCGCATCGTTTCGCTGTCTCTTATTCATGTATTCAATTCGATATGGCTATACTCGTATAACACTTTGTAACACTTCCAGTTCCATAAATAGAAAATTTACATCTCAAGTCGGGAATCAATCATCTCTTGTTCTTGTGTCTATTCAGCCACCATATGGCTCTAGACATATGTATATAATATATATATATATATGTATATAGTATTTCTGATTTATGTGCATTGGGGATTTTACAAAAATAAATACGTTTTATTTTGTTTGAACATCACACATTTCTGAGTCTGTTCTCCTTCGTGAAAAATGAAAGAAGTCTTTGTTCACATGTCTCCTCCTTAAGTAGGAGAGAAACTCTAAGGTGCGAAATTATTCTTCCATGTAACCGAGAATTGAATATTGTTAAATAGGTTGTAAAATTGTAAATTGAGATAAACTTGCCGTTCTTTTCGGAAAAAAACAATGAAATCAATTATTCAACTTTTCTCATCATATCAAACGTAAAATAATTAAACTAATTTCTTGTCCACTTTAATGTTATGAGAAAAATAAATTTAACTCTTTATGGACGGCTACCCAAGTACTTTTACCGTTCTGAACGCGTATAGCAGCCGAAACATTTTAACCATTCAGAAATAGGATCTACGTTTCATTTAGGGCGCGGACGTCTAGCTTTAGTCCATTATAGAAATTCTCTAAAGAGCAGGCGGACACTCGCACATCAGAGTGTCCCATCCGTAAAGGATTAATAGGACCAAATCTAAGTAACAAAATGCAAAGAAAACAATCAATCAATCAAAAATGTTCTAATTGAAAGAAATCTTTACTTAATTCTATGATTAGATAGTAAACGATTTCGTATGTACATAAGTTTGGCCCAGAATTTAAATCATCTGCTTTCTTATAGTCCAGTTTCAATAGACAGAAGCATAATAAATACGAATTTTATTAAATCGAAGACGTACATTCTCATGCATCGACAACTCCCTTTTCAATTACCACCTCATACATTTCTCTACAGAATTGGATATTGTGGTTAATCAAAAATCATGTTCAATTTGTCATATAAAATCACCGCATACCAAACTGGAATTAGCATGCCTCCCAGCCTTTCATTTCTAACCCACTTCTTGAAAAATCCTTTTCATCGCCGTCGCGAAGAGGACATTCCGATAACGACCAATAATGAACTGAATAAACGTCGGGGCACCACCTCACCGCCGCCACCGCCGCCAGTCAATAGCTGCATTCTCACGAACGAGCCGCTCGAGGTTAAATTGAATATTTTATTCGTCCATTTGATTCATAAATTTGCCGCCAACGGGAAGTACCCGTCGCGCCAGAGTATAAGAATTATAAAAAAAAAAAAAAAAAAACACAACCCTTTTTCGCACATTCAAAATACTTTTTGGTGTGAATCAGCTACAGATTCATTGGCCGGTGTTCAACGATGCCCGGAATTGGGTCATCTCTGTACGGTATATTATTTTAAGATATTTATCATGACCGCCTCAGGACATAAGTCCGAGTTCGCGTAAACGAAATTAACAAGACATTGAAGATTTAATGCGCTGCTTCCCGGAGACCGAGACATCGGCTCTCTCTGTGCGGGTCTGTTGGGCAGCACGAAGGAGCCACTAATTTCCCATAGCTCCCCCAGACAGTGCCGCTCCAATCACAGAAACCTAATTATTATTTTTTACTATGCGACTGATGGTCCAGGCTATTTATGGTCCGCCGACCGGAGAGAAATCTAAAGAATCGACCAAACTGGGAAGACTTATTGGATCTCAGCAGCTGGTCGCCAACCTCTGGGGTCTGTAAACAAAGGCGCTCCGAATGAGATTGATTGAACAGGTTCTCGGGTCGAGCCCCACTGCGGCTTATAAATAATTTATTCAAGTTTCATTTTCACGCAAAACATTCTGCGTGCCGTCCCCATTTGGGTAAGCGTAAGCGTGCTGCGCCTGCGTTCTGTGCCGTATGCTAATTTGGAGTAGTGAGAGCGGCATACAAGTTTCAAGTCGCATTCTGTTTTCCAATGCGGCCAAATTGCAGTGGTCCTAAATGGGTCACAGAACCGTAAAGTAGCATCAATCCACCAACGCATATGCGCACATGCACCAATCCACTAAACAATGTGAGAAACGCTGCAACCACGGAAACAGCGCGCACACCGCATCGCGAGCACATTTGCGGACCTTCGATAGGATCCGGATTGGCGGACTGTATACCCTGGTACCTGGTTACCTGGTACCTGGCGAAATAATGAACCACTGCGCTGACTGAAAATAAATTAAGGAATTATTTAAATTCATTTAAAAGCGCGGCATGTGCTGAAGCTGGGCATTCGAGTGCCAATCTTGCGCCGATTTCCAGTTTCGACTGTGTCCAGCTCGGTCGCACTAGCGTCATCCAGGACTAGTTTTTCCGGGGGAAGGTACAAGGTACCAGGCACTCTAATCTTTTAGCTATGTGCGCCTAAGCACTTTCTGCAAGTTTTCAGGCATGTTGGCTTTATCTGGCTGACTTTGATGATGTAGGCACCCAGGTACCCCGTATGTTGTTTATGCCTGGGCGTCTGTCGTGTTACGATGGAAATTTGCATATAGAGAACAGTTAGCGGCTGATAGTCAGTCGCTGAATTTTTCCTCAATTTTCCATTCTTTTCTGATTGTCTTGTGTGATCGCACAGAATCTCTAAAGAGTGCCTATGACATGATTTTCTCCGGGTGAGACACAATCGGCAGCAGTTGCAGTGGCACCCATGCACCCAAGACACTTGAAATCCAAGTTATCCGGTTACTCGGGCTCCCCTGACAAAACATGAAAAGGGGAGGGGGATATTACCGCGAACCAGGAAAAAATCGTTTCGTCTTCAAAACTGGGACGCGAGAAACAATCATCAGAGTTGCTGGTAAATTGTTGCACTTTGGGGCGATGGGATCATGGAAATAAAATGGAATTCTGCATGCAAGCGACTGCAACCTTGCCACCTTGTTGAAATTCTTGTGGTTTTATTTTATGGGAAACGAGCAGTTGGAAGTGTCGGAAAAACGTTTTTAGCGTATTTCGAGGAAAATATAAAAAAAAAAAAAAACAACAAAACAGAAGACCGATTCAAACGCTCAATGTCGAGTTTCGCCACCAAGTTATGCGCTACTTGCTTTCCCCGGTTGGTATTTAGGAGCGACCAGAAGGAAGTAGCGGCAACTATCAAGCAAATGCTCTGACGGATCATGGCAAATAATTAAAAACGCTAATTACTTGTTGCACCTTTAGACAGCTAACACTCGACTGACTTAATTGTTCTTAATGAAATTTTATTAGATTTACGGTAAAATTTATCCCCCGGGGCAGCTAAGAGTTTTCCAAGTGTTTCTCAACGATCAAGTAAATTCTTAATGATGATGGAAGTTTTTCAGATACTTGGAAATTATGACTTCTATCGTAAAAAAAAAAGCATTTTCCCCATCAAATCTCAACTTTCCTCAGGCAATATTGCTTATCTAAACTTGTTTCTACTATTTTAGAATCTCGGTAATGATAGACAATTTTTTTTTTGCACTACATAGAAAATTGCGGTTGACTGATTTTATACTGCAGTTAAATTAAAATAAAATGTGATAATGTCGACGGCAATAAAACAATTTTTCAAAAGAAACAAATAATTTTATGATTCTATGATTCTACAAGTTTTTTTAAATGACGAGTATGGTTTTCTCGGGATCCATTGAAAGTATTTTTAAACTTCAAACAAATAATTCTGCATATTCACAGAAAGTGTAAGGGGTATAAAGAAAATTTATATAAAGAAAAATTATAAGATATAACAATGCAGTTAAACATCGGCAAAATGCTGAGGATTAAAGACGACTTAAATAGTACGAAATAAATTTAACCAAAAATTTGTCTGCTATTTACAAGCACTTTTAATATTAAGACTCTTGCTCGATTTATTTTAAGCAGCTTCGTTCAATGGTTCGTACACCAATTCAAAGAAAACGTTCCTTTATGTCTAACAGCTGGAAATATATAGTAGGCAATTATAAGCACTATGGCATATTTGCGTAACCTTAAACCTTAAGTATGAGGCTGGGCAAGAAATGCCCCAAAGCTAATTGAATTTTAAATGTCATCAAATTAATCAAGCAGTGTTCGTATATAAAAACAAGCGATATAAATTACAGCATTTTGTAGACTGCGGCGGCTAGTAAAACGGATGAATCTATTCACTATCGCGACTGGTGGAACATTCATCATTGCGCCGGGTTAGTAATTTTCCTTTCAAAGGGAATTCTTTTCAACAAAAGTTCCCGAAGCTGTACAGGTGGATCCAAATGATCTATTAAATTATTCCTGCTGCCTTATGGGACTTCTTTCTAAAAAGTAAATCTCAACAATTTTTGCCGCACCGTCCGGTCGATGCAACATCTGCCTGAGTTCAGGAAAGTCACTGCATAGACACGCGGCGGCTGTTGCACACCTTTAAGGAGCCTACTCTAGAAGTCTGTCTAGTCTAACTAGCAATTTGCTAGAGACAAAAGTGAGGTAATTGAAAATTACTAGATAATTGCACCCCATTGCCCCGCTAAAACCGAAACACCGGAATTAATGGCCGTGCAAACTGTGAAAACAGAGAGCGTTTAGTGGTAGACCTGGTGCAGGATAATCCAGGGGACATGAAGGGCCAAATTGAAATGTCTGATTAAATGTTTATCCACGTCAGGGCGCATTGTGCAGCACATATCTCGCAAATATTTTACTTACCATGACATTGTCTTGCCGTACTCAATCACGACTCTTGCGGCTCGTTGCTCGTTTTTCACCTGAGCGGAGGACGGTTCCCACTAGACCCACTTGATAACTCACTTTAATGCCCCGCTTATTGGATATATAATTCAATAGGAGTTGGAGCACAAAAAAGACACCTCAAATAGAAAAACAAATATTTCTTCGGTTCGTTCTCATGTAGCCGTAGCCTATCTTGTTCTCCGAATCCCTTCTGGTCCGTTTGTCGTGCCAGTTTGGTGGAAACAAATGTGAATCATGCTTCATGTCCGATTGTGGACTCTTAAAAAACGTGATCAGCCAATGTCCTATTTCTCTAAGTTTTCATTTTAATGCGAGCCAAGGGCCGGGACGATCTGTAGCTACCTCTTCTGGTACTTTTCTAGTGACCCTCGTCTCATCTTCAGCCAATTTCAATCGAAGAAAGTCAGAGTGTTTCTGCACGTTTGAGGCCTTTTTTTTTTCGCCAACTTGACCAAGTCCCAAAGGAAACATCTTTTACGATCGCAAAGTTCCCAAGACGTAATTTTCAGGTCGCTAGACTAGACTATTCGTTCCAAAGAGAAGAGTCGAGCAGTTGAAAGAATGCAAAGTCTTAATTTTGTGTTTTTTTTTCCTATTCGCGTGGGCTCTAGCTCCACTAGCTTCATGCAAAAACCATTGCCATAATTAGTTAACTTTGCTCGCTTGACGGGAAGTTGTAAATAAAAATAATGACGAAGCCTCCTGCAATATGCACTAAACGACGATAGCATTTATGAGGTGTGTACATGGACACAACACGATATATTGGGAAATAATGATGCAATTAGTCGAGTTAATATTGCTCCAGTTTTATTGTATCGCAGTGAAACTCTTACACAGAGTCCAATTGTACCCTTTTGCGAGTACCCATTTGTCATGACTGTTTCTTTGGAAGCTAAAAAAAAAAAGAGGTTTGCTCTGGTTTTCAAGTAAGATCTTCTCTTAAACATGTTGTTCGCAAATATATGCATAAGAATTACATAGAAATTGTAACAAAAAACACCGTACCATTTATGAGATTTTCTTGCCAATGATCGTTGATCATAAAATTAAAATGTAGTGAAACTTCTTATGTTTTCTTCTCGAAAAGTTTTTACGAGCATAAAAATAAATCGATAGAATTATTCATGCTACTTACTCCTTATATCTATTCAAAAATTAAAAATTATTAATTAAATACAGATTTCTTTTGTGTTATTTACGATCTTAATAAACCAGGAATATTTTAATCCTTAACTGGTATAGTGGGGTCCTAAACATTTATTCTTATCTCAACTCAAAGGCTATAATATAAGCGATATGTTGTAAGATTTATTATAAAGTTGATTTTTTATACAAAAAAGTGTATTGTTTTAAAATATAAAAAACCTTTTACCTTGATTGATTCATAAAATACTATTTATCTATTTTTATTTCTATTACGGTCCTTTTGGACTCTCGATATTAACAACGTAATTTAAAATATCGATACCAGCTAAGGTTTAAGAATTCTTTCCAGCAAACACCCAATTAAAAACGAAGAAAGTATACATCGTATCTTGTTAATCCAAAAGATAATTTCTCTATTAAAATCATATTACCTTAATACACTTAGTAAATCATTACTTTTTTGGATACTAATAATAATATAAATAATAGTAAAAAAAAAACTATATATCAAACAATTTAAATTAGGCCAATATTAGGGATATATACAAATCACACGAATACTTTTTCGAGCCAATGTGTGTACCCATTCGAATGCGATTTAAATGTGTGTAATTACCAATTAATTATGCATTATGCTTGACTCACCTTATCCCTTTGGTTCTCTACCGATACTTAATATTCAAAATTTTTTTACTGACGGTAAGCTGTTTGAATAGTGAGACGAATTTAACAATAGTTATATTTTTTGCTTCCAAACAACTGAATAGTGCAAATTGCGCTGTTTAAAAAATTTCCGATTACAAAAATAAAGAGACAGAAGTGTAATTGGAGAATAATAGTGAAACGCTTTTTTTTTTTTTCTTTTTTTCTTTTTTATCGATAGTCTGAGATAAAAATGATAATGTGAGGATAAATTCGAAAATTAGCGCTTACAACTTTTCTATGTTTTTATTTCATATTTAAAGCACACGTCAAATTATTCATAATTTCATAGACCGACTCAAATTTTGCCAAGCAGCAGGGTTTATTTAACACAATTTCACAGCATTTAGCGGAATCCATCAATTTTCATCCGGAATCAATTAGATTCACCTGCACGGGAAAAGAGCTGACAGCAAGAAATGCTGCATAGCACAGAGTGTACTAGTAAAATGAAAGCAAATGGAACAGTACGAGACAACCAAAACAAATTGTTTTTGTTGTTTTTCATTTTTCAATACCATTTTACTGGGACACCTGCTAAGGTAATTGCACTATAAATAATCGGCCAATTTAATTAATATGGATATAATAAGTTTGCCAGTAGTGGTACATTTTGGTATGTCAATGATCTTTTATTTCGTCTTGATTGAGATATCTTTTTTAAAACGTTTCGAAGTTATACCGCTCAATTCTTATTATTTGCCGGTAAAAAAAAAAATTTATAAATGGTTTTCACCGACTTGTCTGTTAAAAAAAAACCCATCATGGAATGATAATGTGTCAATTTAGAAGTAATTCATGGGTGAATTTTTAAAATTGACTTTATTACTTTGTACTTTTTATGCAGGATAGAAAATCTAATCAGTTAAGGTCAATTAAAATATTTTCAATTGAAAATCTTTACTACAAAAATAGATTGCAACACTATGCTATTAATATTCATTATTCTATACTTAAATATAGAATAGTTTTAATTAAAAACACTATACATCGAAATAAGCATAATTTTTGCTTATACGCGACATATCTGCCTAATAAAAAATTTATTAAATTAGAGCATCGACTATCCGACTAATTTCATACGATTCATATAAAATACTTAGCTACATTCGTATTTCTTTAAATTTTCAACTACACTTAATAAACAGAACTTCCGTAGCAGAATCAGAATAGCGAAATAAGCAGAACAGAAACTTTAAAAGCTCCTATAAAGTTCAAGGTTCAGTATATCAGAACTTTTTTACGCGTTCTTTCTTTTTCAACTTTTCTTTTCTATGGCAAATTTACATTGAGATCAATTGCTCTGAATAGCACTGAATAAATTGACTTGAGGATGATGGTGAAATCTAGTAAATGCAAATATTTTGTCAAAACATAGGAGCATTTCAGTACCTTTTACGTCCTTAAAATATGCCGAACCACAAGTCCACCACGCCCCGTTTGCTAAGTACTCGTAAAGCATAGCCTCATGAATCGCCACAATATTTCCATTCGTGGAATTGTACATGGCACATAAGATCTACATCCAATTTGAATTTCAACGTGAACTAATTACGATAACTGTCGAAATGCAATATGAAACAATGAATGCAATGCATAATATACCATCATAACATAGAGCGTGCTGCATGTAAATTCAAATCATCATTAGTCTGCAAGTGCCATTTTCTCAGGGTTACCCGGCTCACGGGAAAGATCAAGGAACCTGTTAACGTCTCAATCTTTTACTGAGCGCACAGAAACATCCAACACGGGGCAGTATACTCTATATAAATATTCTTCTTTTCGCGCGTCTTCTCTTCCTCTTCCTCGCATACTGTGCGACTTGAAATGACGTTTTAATTTAAATTTCATGATTAGTCCAAAGACACGCATGATTTGCGCAAAAGCGGGTATTGTTTAAAAGAACAATCATCATTATATCTGGGCGCTCAGCCGTGTTAGATTTGCACTTGAAACCCTTTGCGGGAGAAGCCGGTAAGCGGGATACGGCGACGCTTGTTGGGCATTCAGAGCAATTTTTTTTTTATCAATTTGAAATTTTTCGCTTTTCCTTTTTCTATCGTAATTTAAAAGTGTAAGATATTTTTAATTAAAATATTTTAATCTCCTCTATATAGAGACATGTACAGAGAAAATTTAGCGATGAAATTATTTTGAATTAGTTAAAGGAATGCGGTTACACTGATGCCGGTTACCATTTAATGTCGGTTTCGTCGCTTCCTCCTTGTCCAAAAGTGTTAATGAGAAAACACTGAACTTGCTCCGAGCCTATCAGCGGCTAAATTCAGGTTAATCCGGCGAGACTAAGGTGTGTCGGTACTTTTACTTTATTTACCTTTTTGTGAGAAAACATTTACCGGACTTTGTCTATATAATCGAAATGTTTAATTCGTTCTAGTTGAAAAGTGTCAACCAATTTGTTGGTTAGACTCGCTTACCTTGGACAGATACCAATTGAAAATTTTCTTTCATTTAAATTAAGGTTTTTATGCCAAAGTTTTTAGTAATTAATTAATTCTTGATGGTAACTTGAGCTACGTGAACTTTAACAAGTGCTCAGTTTGATTTTAAATTGTATTGCTTTTTCCAGATTTTATCAATAGCCATTTTCTGTCTAAAGTCTTGTTCCAGTCTAAAAATCAATAATGTTTTAAAACTAATTCCGAAAACATGGAAAAGAATTAGTTGATACACTTACAAATATTTCAAAATATAAACATTTATATGTGAATTCTACTCAGTCTAAAATATTTTGCAAATATGGAACCTTTATTTTATAAGTAGCGCAATATAATTTTTCAAAATAAACGCTTTTCTTTTAGTCTACTCATTCCTAATAAATGCAGTTACTGAACTGCGACTTTACAGTTGCTAGTTAAGTCTATTTTTCAAAAATAACTGGCATGAAAACGCCGATATATTCAATTTAACAGAATATTAGTTTCAAAGTCCATTATCAAATAGCAGAAAAATCGTTTTATTATATTAAGACTACGAAATTTTTTCTATCCAAGTGATACCAGATATCAAGACATAATTCTTTAAAAAAAACAGTTAATATCAGCTTAACCTATTTAAGAAAAATTCGAAGTATTCTTTAAAAATACGACCGCCTCAAACACTTTTACCTTGTAGACCTAGTTAAAATGCAATTACATTTCGCAAAATACCAGCACTCTACATCTGGTGTACTAGAATCACCTTTGATCTTGCAATTAAAACTTGAAAATTATTATGACTGCGCTAAAAAGAAAAAACGTATAAGAAAAACTCCTTCTGTTTGTATTACTCAAGCTGTCCAGAGGATCCAATTTCAGTAAATTATTTCTTAGATTTGGCGAAACGATAAAAATCTCTGAGATTCTCTTCGGCAGCAAACAGTTGCTGAGAAAAGAAGATCTATAAATAAGAAAAGCAGCTTAGCGTTGAGCTAAAAGCGCTTATCCCCATCAATTTGGCCACCGATGATCGTCTTTCATTACTTCTGGGGTCTCGCGTGATAAGAGGTTATTTGATGCGACCTACTTGCCTAAAAAAGTCAAACAAACGGCTTAAGTGCTCTGCCGCCACACCATCACACAACAGAGCATCCCATCAGCAGTTGCAGCTTGCGGAAAAATGTGGTACAAATTCGTGTAATTTACGTTATGATGATATTACGAAATGATCATGATCAGCAATAATATTGGAAAAATTTCATCATCGTAGAAACAGCGATATTAGTGGTTTATACGGATCATGCCTATCAGCAAAGATGCTGGAGAGGATCATCGTATCGCGATCGCAAAATCTTCAAAGAGTAAGGAGCCGGGCAGGAGGGCGGAAAATAGTTGCGCGATCTAGCCGATCTGGCTGATCTGATCTCGTAAGAGGAAGAGGCTGCCCAACTTGATTTTCTAACAGTTTCCACGCACATTTTTAGCAAAATAAACAATTTTCTTGGCTCTATGATCTTGCGAGTGTTGTAAACATATCCGAGATGCGGTAGTATATACCTGTGCCGGGAAACATCTTATCCTACCCCCCCCCAACCCCCTGTCCCTCCATCTTTGGCCGATCGTCGCACTCCCCGCGTCGTCAAGACGTTTTGCGCGCGCAGCGGCAGCATTAAAAATCGATAACCGGTTCAATTATGTGATGTTCACTGAATGGTGTCTTCGAGCCCCTGGCCGCCCGTTTCCAGATTGAGGTGTACTGCTTTCAATTTATCCTAACTGTAATTTTAGCAAGTACAAGTTTGAACGCTGTTTTTTCTCTCCTGCCTCTGTCTTTGCGGACGCTGTTTGGGCCGCTGTAGAAACGTGTAACCAATTCTGATCGCTGCCCAATTTCGCGAACTCCAAAAATTCTGGAGCCGTGCCGCCGCACGGATCAGACAATGGCAGCAGGAGAACACGATGCCGCAATCTGGATCAAGCCATTGTTTAGCATGCGCGGCAGCACGGTAATTTGGCGGCTAAGGTGAACCATTCGTAGCGCCAACGGGCTCATTTCGAAATCAAGAGGCAGGCACTTTCATGAGGGGTCATTTCGAAATTATTCACCTCACATAGGCTAAGAAGGAGGTAAAGGCTGGGACCGCCCCTGCTAAACGCTTTAAACTTTACGGTAATGAGCCTTGACCCTCTACTTGAGGCTGACCGCCGTCCGATCGCAGGTGATACAGTTTGAAGTAATAGCTCCCGCAATGACGCATTATTGCAGCTCTGAACCTCTCATCTGCATCTTAATCTGAAATGCACTTTTCGTCTTCCCGTTAGGAGAACTCTTGAGGCTGTTCGCACTCTTCGCGAGAAGTGTAATTTCCACAATTCTGGTAAGGTAACTTCTGCTTGTTGCACGAAGAATGCACTGCTGCCATATAAATCCAGCTGGTGCTGAGGTCAGGTTGCATGCGGAATAACTCAGGTGAGCATGCGTGTGCTATATAAGCCCCTGTGAAGCATCGCATGCAATTGCAACACATGCGTACTTTGGAACAAGTTTTCCACGGATAATCTTGATAGTGCACTCATAAACACTGCCACGCTATCAACCGATGCAAAATGATTCGAAATAGGCTACAATTTGAATTCTCTCCTAACTCCTTAACCCACTCCGTAAATTTCTACTAAAACGATAATTTCTAACATCTTAAGAAATTCATTCAGGAAGAGCTATTTGCACTTCTCGATCAACCCCACCTGATTGATTTTAATGTTTCATCCATCGTTCGCACCGATCGTATCATAATTATTCAGAACGTGAAAATATGGGTGTCACGATTTGAATACCTACCTACCTACCTACCTGCACAAATCTGGGGATCTCCCTTCTCGAAATTTTCGGCAGGGCGGAATTTTAAATGGGTTTCACACACTGCAATAAATGTCCGCGCATTACCCGCCAAGCCGCCAAGCATTGTCTTATCGCACCTCCGTGAATTTCGAATGTGAGAAATGTTTCCGTTGAGGTGGACACTGGAATGCGCAATGAGGAACATTCTGAGCGTGGGCATTTCCCAAGAATTTCTTGACGCTAATTTGCTAGTCCATCATTCTGACTTCCCAAGTGGCTTGCTTATTCAAATAATTCCCCAGACGTTGGTGAATTTATAATTAAACGTTCTATACCCAACAGGTTAAAGTTATGCGAATATCAAATATTTTAAGTGTACATCTCTGCTCAGGTTTTTGCATTGCTAGAATTTATTTTTAGTGCTAACAAAACAGACTATGAGCATCTGAATTTAATCAAGAGATGCTGGTGGCAAAACTACACAAAGTTTTGAAATTAGTTCTAACTTTTAGCCCGGTAGAAAACTGTAACCACTTAGTTATCATCATATCTATATCTATATTCAAATAAAAAAGGAACCATGAAATCGTACGAATCATTAATGTATTTTGAGATATTTATTGTATACTTCAAAAATATGAAAAAGCTATTATAGAAATAAAATAAAATAAAATAAAATATGTAGTATATTAATCCTTCTTATATCTACAAATTACCTTTTAATTTACCAAATTTTGATATTGAGACTCATACTTGTTTTTATAACTACAAATATAATCGGTTTGGGAAGAGGTCATGTACCTAGTTGGGTAGAAATGACCACAAGTTAGACGTTAACATCGTTAACTCTATCAACGTAATGACTTTTTAATTACCTTCTTAGTGTCGAATTTTAGAACTCTATCATCCTGAACTTGAACTTCATACAATAAAACCGAAAGTTCCATCGAACTATGAAATTAGATAAAAGAAAAAAAAATGGAACATAAGAATGTTGATCCGTCATACAACATCTTTTAAATTTAATATGGTGATCATACCTAACAAAAGTGCCGAGAGGAAGATATATTCATTACACATTGAAACAACTTAAATGAAATTTATATTCCCATTGTATGTACGTAACCCGACCTAATGACATTGCCATTATGATCGGATCATCTGAATAACAAAAGCCCTTGCACGGCTGACTGATCATAATTAATAGATGATCTTTCCTAGGAATCTTCATTATTTGCCAGTTCATTTGTTGCACAATCTTTAAAGGATTACTGAGCAAATTTTCGCGGAACGTTTGTGCCGCAACGAAAGTGATTTATAAATTTTAGCTACCTGATATATACCGCAAAACAATTTTTTCATCGTTCATTACCTGAATGGGGGTATAATTGCACAATAAAGCGAGAGCATTAGATGATATCATAGGGAAATTTATAGCGTGATCGTATCGCTCTGCTCGGTGCTTAGGTGAATTTTAAAACTGTCTGCATTGCTCTAATATGCACCTACTAAGCTGCCGTATGAGGGTACCTGGTACCTATTTTCCGACTCTGCTAAACGGATAAATATAGGTCTAATTCAGTGGCACGTTAACTTGTACACAGTGCACTATCGCGCACTGGTATCAACCTAATTTCTTTTCCGCTTATTCCATATATCTCGGAACCACTTACAAGAATAGCTAGTGTTTAAACGGGGCAGCCGCTGCAGCAGCGAAAGCAAAAAGAGCAGAAAAAACTTGCGAAGACACTAAAAATCTGTGGTTGAGTCGCCAGCGCCATAAGAAATGAAGTACCGTTTTTTAAAGAATAAATCAACAGTCATGGGAAAGTACCATATGAATAGAAAAAGATCAAAATCTACGCCACACAGTAGAATAAATCGCGAAGCCAAAGATGCCCATTGGCGATAAGTTCGTATTTAAAAGCTGCCGTATGAGCCGGGAAAGGTATTAAGAATTTGAAGGATTTGATTCCCTCATGGCTTAACAAATAGCCGCACAGTCGGTCGTGCCTCCTAACAAACGGAAGGAATTTTAATTGTTGTACATTTTCGCACCTTTTTCCGCTTAATGAGCACTGCCCTTTAGTTGCGGTCACCACTGATCGAATCAGCTACCTTGTCGAAGCGTACTCACTTACATATCTCTGCGAGTATAATTTAATAATGATCCAGCTGTATTTTATCCTCTATTTAGTTTTGTGCACTTTATTTAGCTTTTATAATTATACTCTTGCCTCGGCACTGACTTATTAAAATCAGAGTTTATAAAGCGGTGATGCGGTTCGTTTATTATTAACCATCCGCCAACCGAATTGGGGACAACAATGTCACATATTTTTACGGTATATATCGCGAACCATAATAAAGAAAAATTGACGCTAATTAAGCTATTTGCTACTGTTATGATTTAATAGCCTTCTAGAATATTTTCCATGCAATTCGTTTTCTTACTGATGTTTAAATTTAAAATTCTAGAACAATCATGATAAAACTGGGAACGACGGAACAGATTGATTAAGGGGCGAATCATAATTCTTAAGAAACTAAAAATTGTTTAATTATGCCAATAACGATCCTCATACTCCCATTATTTTATAGACTTTTAGTAATTTACATAATATAATGTCGCTAAAGCGTGGTAGTCCGTTAACAGATATCATCTTAGATCGTAAAATAATAATAAAGGCGGAGCGTGTTAACCGTTAATTAAAAGCAATGTGATGGTAATCTTCATTTCATACCTGATCGCCTTCATATAATAGCTATTTCTTTTATATATCCTATCTGATTCAGATTAGATAGCAAATTTTTTCTTTAAACTAAATTTTACAAAGCATCACCCATAAGATTTTAAAATTTGAGAAAAGTGCCATGATATTTACCCAACCAGGCTTCAAATATTGAACCGGATAAATTTTTTAAATAATTTGTTGACTTGAATTTTATTTTCATTTTGCCTTATTGCCTTAAAGCCAAAATAAGAAAATACCCAACACTAATACTTTATAAGGCTTTGACCGTATTTTGCTTTTAAAATCTTAAATCGTTTTATTACGGAACGCGAATTGTCAATCAACGTATCCAATTTTCGTTACACGTTTATCCAGAATACGTTTCTTTTGAAAATTTAAACTGTAGCGCGTGCGGTGTACAGTGTAGCGGCATGCCTCTGGTTCCACATGATCTCCTAGCCTAATCGATCCGATTCAAGATGCAGAAAAATGTTCCCCGACAATATAAGTTAGCTTTCACCAGTTACTGCATTTGCATTGCCTCTTTTAATTAAAAAACAAAAAATCCAACCATTGACCAATTCTGTATGCTTTAAAGTATAGGTTTTAAAAAACATTTTTTTATTATTATTATTAAGAAGTATATTGTTATGAGTTTATAAAATAGGTATAAGTAGAATACCTAAATAATATATTAAGATAGGTTACGCGAATGAGAAATTCACAGAAATAATTCTATGACTTACGAATTGACTAACATACATGAAGAAATTTCTGAATTGAATTACAAATGATAATATTTTTTTATTGTACTCGTATTATTTTATTGTAATCGTATTGGATTAATTCAGAAAAATTATTATAAAAGTTTTTTGTACCTGATAATTTGTAAAATTTGAATTAAATTAACCTAGGACGCCAAGAAACCCAATTTTAAAGGGACTGAGTTTTCGTATAAAATAATATTAAATTAGTTAGTTCTTCACATCATTTCCGCAAAATACCATAAAAATATGAAAGTTCAAAGTTCTATCAGAATCAAAATTTTTATTGTAATGAGCAATACAGGAAATCTAACCTACTTTTCCAAAATATTTTAATAGTTTGATTTTCAATATGGATATGTTTATAAACATTTATTTAAATAAGTCACATCCTTATTATGTTTTCAGGGACAATTTAGTCAATAATATTTCCATGTCATAATCGCTTTTTATTATAAAACTTTCTAAATTAGTATCGAAATTTTGCTAGGACAGCTAGCTACAAAGAAATCAGTGGATATCCGGTGTTCTCTACCCACATTCATTTTAATCTGGAGACACTCTACCTAATTCCCCCAATTAAATGCTATTGAGGCACTTCTTTCGCTTATATACCAGTCATGAAACCGTTATATAATTTAGAGGTTAAGAAAAAAGAATACTGCGATAGAGGCACACAATTTCGAATGCATTTTCTAAAAATAAAATAAACAATTTCTCTTTCTTTGCATTGTTTTGCTGTCGCTAGTATGTCCGAGCTGTCGCCAGAGAAAGTGCATTTTTTTATGAATGAAATCAAGTCACAATGTCAAATGGACGTTAACGAGATCGCCACACTTTTCCGGCAGAAAGCCAGTTTATGTAGATCAACGACTATTTTACGTATAACAAAATAATTTGGGACCGTGAAATAAATTACCATTGGTGAGGCGCACCGCAATTGCAGTCTATCCCATTCTGGGTAGATTTGTAAGGCACCGGACTTAAGTTTATAAGACAATGGCTGCATATCTTCAGATACTTTTTCCATGACTGTTTTATTAGCACTGTGAATCTCATTTTTTTACGTTTCTTCACCTTCTTCTTTATTTTGATGATAACTACAGGACCGTTAAGGCTACACGTAATGATACCGTGAAATCATAAGTGGAATGCCTTTTTTTTCTGAGATGTTGTCTCTTTAAAAGATATCACTCCACGATCTTAAGAATGTTCATTTTCGGAAATGGGTCATTCTGTTGATTCCCTGCGGTGGGGCTTTTGTCGACGAAGTCATTGGTATGGTCGGCAAATCGTAGATTATTGTGATTTTCTTCAAGACAAAGCTAGAAAAAAGTAATTAAAAGGAAAACGAGGGGAAAAAAACAAGAATCGGATCTAGTTTTTAAGATAGGGAAGCAATTATGTTCCGATAGTTGGAAAATATACCGAGAATGTCTTTTGGTTTGCGGCACAATTTTTTGACTTTGTATTAACTGATTTTTACTGTACTAATTTACTAATGGTTTACTTTTCTCTCATTTGCGATTTAAGATTAAAATGTTTTAACATGCAATTTCTGATAAAACAAATGTTTGTTACATATGAAGAAATTTTCTAATTTAGCTAGATTAATCTACCATATGAGCACAATTTGGTTCATCTATATTCGCCAAAATTTAACTTCGATCAGTTAAGAAATACGATAATCGAATTTCGATACATAAACTTTGGAACTTATGGTAGTCTTTTAAGTCTAGGGATCATAATCAGCGAAGATGCATTGATATTTTCTCAAGTATAGTTTTATACGAAATTTACTTAAAATTGATATTTTTACAATGTTCGACCTACATTTTATTGCACCGTTAATATAACTCCTAAGATATTTTACTAGCTTAACTGTACAATTGTATTCTGTATTCTTATTCGAAACATGAGAAAATGTCATACCAAGCCCTTACTATAAAATATTCTTTTGTGGGAAAATTTTTAGAATTATTTGCAGATAGTTGAAAGTCGATTTTGAAAGAGAGTAGAGTCTCAAGCTCAACAGTTAAGTCCCATCCGCGCGACAGGAATATGTTGAACAAATCGCCTCGAAAATCTTTCCACGAAAAATACAAAATTTTTGCAATGAATAATAACTACAGCCCTCATTCATATTCCAAGTAGAAACAGGCACTCAGGTACTTCTACCCTGGAAGGTATAAGCCTCCTCTAGGTTTGTTTCGTGGCACTGCTTAAAATTCGCAGCAGGCAAAATCAGCTGGCATTCGTATGGAAATGCATATCTTATACTCGTCGCCAAGGTGGAACTAAGATTAAGAACCGAGCACGTGCAACAGAACAGATTCTTTTAGTGTACTCGTATTTTTATTTCTTATTTGAATAATCACTAATTTGTAAAAACATGCGTCCGGAACGTCTTCAACGGGCAGCACATCTCTATTGATTAGTGGACCTCTCAGCATGCAGATTCTATTTTGTTTACCTGCCATTCCCTGTAAAAAGTTGTTTTGTATACTGACTACCATTCAAGATCTGCGTAAATAAGCGGATCGATTCTACTAAACCCCCGGCCAGAATATAAATTATTAGCAAGACCTAGTCGAGTCCTACATGCGTCCTCCCTGTATCACTCCTAATCGGAAGATGAATTTTGAATTCGTTCGAGTGGACCCAACAATGGAATGTCCAACAATTTTCCTTCGAATGCAAATTAAGTTTTATGGTAACATTGATTGACAATTTTCTTTTCGCCGAGAGAATTCACCTTCTCGTCACTATGCGCGAAGGAATCTCGAGAGGAATCTTGCCCAGCCTCTCGAGAGCATAGCTAGGGCTTATTTATGAGTTTCGAGCCGCTCGAGTGGTTCGTATATGCGTAGACGAATGTACCCAAGCTTGAACCCTTTCATACCCACTCCATCCACTCACCCGACCCGATGATGGACGATAATTACATTTTTCCCTTTTATCTCAACTATTTACATATGTCCATTATAAATAATTAAATTGATACTTGCCGGAGAGTTATTACAACGAATATTTTTAAATCGTTCTGCATACAACTTAGGCCAGATCATGGACTCAGTGCCGCGTGGTCATTATTTGCGGATTGTGGAATTTTTTTTTTTATTTTTCCCATTTGAATTATTCCAGGTAAAAAGACTACAGCCAGAGTTTTATGGTTGTTAACTAGATCCAATCAGTGAAAAAACAAAACACTTTTTACATTCGTTAGTTTCCATCGGCCGGCACATAGGCCGGGTAGGGCATTATGCTGACCACTCAACAAGTATCACAAAGGTTCTTTCAATGGCAATTATCAAGGATTGATGGAGATTTTTGTTGAAATCCAAAAGCAATCGCATTTATCTTTTTTCTTTCTATAGTATGGCTCAAGGTTGTTTCTTCGTCGCATGCATGATTTTCGAGAGAATTGAAAGTGTCCTGGTGTCGTATACTAATTAGGAATTTTCTTTTTATTTCAGATTACTGTCGTGCAGTGGTGCATATAAATAGGTAAGACAATTATTTTACGAATTTAAAACTTGTTAGAAAAATAGGACTTCTTTCAAAATAACTATCTCCGGGAAAATTTATTCTTCAACATTGAACCAAATCGTACTATGACAATTTTAAATATAAATTTGGGGGGTATCCTGAACTGTGTAGGAATAGAGACGCCATGACCTCATGTCATTATATACCTACACAAATCTTACATTTCAAACATATTTTTCCCAACTTTTATTCTTTTATTTACTGTAAAAATTACTTCTGGTTAACATAAACTGCATATCCAAAACTATCAAAGAATGTATGACTTTCACCTTTCAAAAACTTTAGCCAAAATTAAGCCTTAACCTTATTATTTATATGCGATACATTTTACAAATAATTCCTTTCCGCAAGAATTGTAAGATTGCAAGATTAAGCTGGCCATTCACTCATTCGCATGCTGATTCAAGAGTTCAGGTTTACGTTGTGAAAGTTGTTCGACACACTTATCAAAAGATCAAATAATTTATTCTCGATTCTTAATTTTGATAACTAAAATATATCGTTTAACCCTGGATCGAAAAACAGAACCTTGCACCTATGTATATTAATTAGATCTATATAAGTGTTTATTTCTTTACTAGTAACCCGCTAATGAGTCAAATTATTTCAATTAGATTTTCTCTAGGTTAGATGTTAATTTTTCAGACAGGTATGCTCTGTTTCTAATATTTTTTTATCCATTACCTATTATCATCTAAAGATCTATCGGAACGATGAAACGTGAAAGGTAAATAAAACTACTATCGAATGCATAAATTGCAATTAAATCACCACCATACAACCACGACTCTCTAAACCTTGAATTAAAAGCAATTCATAATTCAAGGTTTGAAGCAACGCACAGTCATCAAAGTAAGAAAATTTACCTTGATGTTAGTAAATAGCATGTTGGAAAAACACAACGCTAATTAACTTCCATTCTCCAGATCGGTAAAAGAGTAGAAATGTAGCATTAAAATCAGAAATCCTTCAATCCACACATATTTCTCGAAAGCCGTAATTATTTAAAGCGATTTTTCACTTTATCCCATTGAATTTTCGAAAAAAAAACAAAACGTTAGGCAAATCGGACAATTTTCTTACTTGGATTATTAATGAGAGTCATAATTTAGTAAAATAATACACCATTACATTTAGCGGTTTATTTGTAGGGAATAAAAAATAATAAAATTCATTATTTAGAAAAATTTTTGAAATTTAATGGTGCAAAAGATTGAGACAACACTAAGAAAGAAAAACCTACTCGGGCTCAACTCAACAGGGAAATATTTTGTCTGAAAGTTATTAAATATTGCACGTCGTATTCTCGAAATATTAACATTCGATTTACAGATATCTATCGTATGAATTGATAGAGGTTTTCAAAAGTAAATTAATAACATATTTATATTCGAAATGAGAGGCTCGAAGTGTACAAAATACACAAAAATAATATTTTTCACCAAAAATCAATTTGATGGGCTCCGTAAATCTAGTACTTATCTTTAAATTCGTTACATTATGTGATTTTTTACCAAAAAGGGTTTCGTGATTTTTTATCAAAAAGCATTAAAATGTAGAGAAACTCGTGCAATTAGCACATATTGAATACGTTCAAGAAATATTGTTTTTAAGCATGTTATAACGACATTTATAATTAAGACATATGTAAGCGAATCAAGTTATTTTGTATCCCTACTTTCCTGGGAACTTTACGGAAACCTTTATATTTGTTTTACTTTATAAATACTTTTATTTATATCATCATCATACCCTTGCTATTTCTTGTTATTCGATACTACTCATGAGTAAAGTTACGATTCTTTTAAAACGATACTGTTTCTAGGAATTATTCATTTGTAGGGAAATCATCTAATAAATGGTTAAAATTTTCTCAAATTGAATAAAAGACCTTAAAATAAATAAAGCCATTTTCCGCTTAATTTGTTTGAATGAATTTCAAAGGATATTTTAAACAGGAATATTCAAAAAGAAGTAAATTATCGTAAAACCCTGGGAAGGTATGAAAATTTACACATGGGGCCGTGCATCTGCATTTTATCAGCTAAATGGGGCATTATTAGCCTGTGGCATCGCATCAAGTACTTACCTCCCACCGATTAACTTAACTCCCAATCACCTCAAAATTACATACGTAACTGAAATTAAAAGTTGCCCAGACACACCGTGGTCTGTTTTCTTAATGCCACACCACACAGACCGCCCGATCCGATCCGACCGCGGATCATCACCAAAACAGGTTGATCTTAGGCGCAGCGCCGCAAGCAGCGGAATCAGAGGAATCAGCGCGGCTCTGCAAATCCTGCATGGTTCCGTAATTACAAGTTGCTGACACAAAATTGTTTGCACGCATTACAACCATTACGAGAGAGAGAGCAGCTCTAGATTGAGAACGGACCCATTGTTTTTTCCCTCGATTTCTTTTAATTCTAGCAATGGTACCGCGTAAAGATCTTGATCGACCGATCCAGAACCCGGCCTCATTTTCCGATCTTTTTTAAACCATGCAAAATGAACTGCATAATGAACGGAAATTCTACTATAAGATATCGATCTGTGCGCGTATTCTTCACAAATCAACTGTCCATCTCGACTACAACAGCAGCGGACCGCCGAGCATCTTACGATTCTTCTCCTGGATTGAGGCGATCAGCCCCACCAGAAACGCGGATGGAGGAATATCAGCTCAGCTGGCCGCTGGATTTTATCCGCGAAGAATTGCGGAAGATGAAAATCGTTCGGTTAAGACTTTCTGCGAAGATATTTTGTGTGTACCGTTTAAATGCCAATGCATCTCTCTAACTTATGAAAACTATACAATTACTGTAATTTGAGATGGTTCCGAAGCCTGCTCCCTTGCCCAGTTCCACAACGTTTTGCATTTTATCTCTATTTACTTATCGATCATATCCAAATCGATTATAGTCCTCAGGTTGACTCGGCAAAACGCCAACAATTGTAATTAGGTGCAGAATTATCAGCCTAAATTATGGGAACAATCTTTGCCCGGTATCTTCACTGAATAATAATGGAAAATATAAAAATTTAAGGCTGCATTTTTTTTCCCGCCACCTTGTCACGTATTTCAATAAAAATTTAAGATGAGCAACCACTCGATATTCTTAAATACAACAGCCTGTAAAAACGATCATGATAAAATGCATATCTTCTTCTTTCCTATATTTAATTGATGGAATTTTTTCCCAAGAGATAAAATCCAATGCACTTTTAAAGAGCAGGTGCTTAAGCAATTTTATGTCTGATGCAATTTTTATAGCTCTCCGTCTCAATCGGTTAAGTGATAAGGAACCGGATCGAGCACACCTATGTCAGCTTAAAGTTGGCGGCACTCTGAACACCATCATCGATTTGATCAAAATCTATACGGGCCATAAAATTCATTAATAATGAGTGAAAATGCCTGAAGGCTTTGAGTTATTTAAACTTTTTGTTTTACGGACAAAGAAGTTCCAGTTTTAATTTTAAAAGATAGAAATGGATCAAAGAATAGATTTTTTGTTTTTAAAGATGTGATTTCATGTAAACTAAAAGAAGAAATTAGTGACCGTGATAGATAGAACCGCTTTATCTCTAATGATGTTAATCACGAAATAAAATAGAAAATCTTTATGCTATTTAAAATATCACAAAAACCGATTCAACTGTTTAAAATTTATGCACATATAAAGAATTCTCTGCTTTACTATTTTGAGGTATTCAAAATTTTAAAATTGTCGTCGTAAAAAGCATTGTGTACCTAATTAATAAATAAAAGTTATTCTATTCCTTTATTTATGGTTAGTTCCATTTAACACTTTCACCAATTACCAATTAGAATATGATTTTACCTTCGTATATAGTTTTCTATGTAACCTAGAGTATCTGGTAAGAATCTTCAAATTCAAAATATCATACTAAAGATTCTAATGCTTCCTTTAAACTTTAAGGATCCCTCAAATCAGAATTTTCGATTTTGTTTAGTTTCTTAGTTTGGTTGTATGAATAGTACCACAAGTAATTTTAAATTTTATATACGTTGGATAGTGTTTGCTAGAAAGCCTAAACATGATACCAAGATCCAACTCACACTTGATTAGTTTGTCAAACCCAGAAACCAAATATATTAAAAATTTAAAAGATATGGTCTTGCTATCAAACTTTATGTGAACAATTTGGATGTGTAAATCTAAACCGTAAAAAATGAAAATGAAAATCGCCTACATTCGTAAAACGGCATCAAAGGAACTCGACCGATACTTTATCTAGGCAATAACTGCTAAATGTAAAATAAACATGAAATCATTGCACTTACCTAATAAGTATAATGATATAATTTAGCTATTTAACGCCTATTTAACATAGTTAAATGTGTAAACATCATTCCCACAATTAACCAGAATTGTTCGTATGAATGCTCTCCTCTCAAGCGACAATGTTTGCCCCATTAAAAAATAATTTTCAGTCAAACGACAAGCGACAACGTCTACGGACGACATAATGATTTGAGTCCATTCCATAAATTCCCATGAAATTGTCAATTCACCAGTGTATCTTTCCATTTAGCGCGTTCATCTTCCGGACTAACATTGCCACAAAATTCGAAACCAGACACCGAAGAATCGCGAATTCCCATAATTTTTAGCACCATCTAAATTATCGCGGTCCTAAGTTTGAATGGATGCCGCGTATTTCTTTTTTTTTTTGTTATTTTTATATTTTTTTTGTAAAGGTAAAAACCGCTCAAGTCGCGATAGTTGAGGTACAGGAAAAAAGGAAAAACGGGGGAAAAAAAAACGTTAACAAGACGAAGATACAGCGACGCATCCATGTATCTCTGTAAACGGAAAACAAACGTGCCACTAAAAATCTCTAAACGTGTCTTCCGGACGAAAACTAGTCCAAGTGATGGGAGATAAGCCGCCAGCAATAACTGTAACTATTTGTAGTCGACGACGGCAAGAAAGCTATTTGCTTCTGCGGCCATAATCGCGGATCGTATTTTGTCACCATTACGATTCCCGACGACCTTCTTCCTACGCTCCAGCTGCAGTATGCCCCGGAGGCGAGCTCCGGGATCTGGGAGCGAGCCCTCTGGAGGACCCATTGTAGCCAGATCATTAAAACATTCCGGACACAGCAATATTCGTACAATTCTGCCGCTTGTACAGCCGCAAATGGGTTATTAGAACCGCGGCGGCGTGGAAGATCTTCCGTCATGCTGCTTGGCCAGTTGGTCTAACAACCTCTTCGAAAAAAAAAAATAGGAAAAAAAAAACAGAAATGTAATTGTGTTCACGTTAATCACCTGTTCGTAACTCTTTTTTGCGGCCACCTTAAGACGTGGTGGCTAAGTGGCGGGTAAACGCGCAGAAGATGCGTTCGAGGTGGGCCAATATTTGCATCGGTTGACTCATTTGTTTGCCGATCGCCACGGATTGGTACACTTGAGTCAGTCTAAAACACTTTGCATGGCTGCTGGTTGATTTATCGGATTCCTCTTGATAACCAGTCGGACCGTTAGACATAGGTACTATATGCGTCCGTTTAAGACATCAAAGCGAAAGCTGAGCGAGGAAAGAATGTGTTGCAGTCTCTGCGGACTAACTTCTTCATTACCACCTTATTATGACTCCCAAGAAAGGTAATAACCGCTCGAGCAACAAGAGCCGATCTCACCGATCGAGACGTGCAGTTTGTTTGCTCTTCGCATTTGAAATTCCTTAGGTTCCGTAAAAGACTGTGGGTTATGAATTTATTTGGGTAAATATTTGAGGTCCGCACTATTGAGAGGATCAGCCCTTTCGAGACAAATTTCCGGCGTTGACAATTGCCAGAACAATACACCTTTTAGCATTAAGTAGAAGGGTGGGTGCATAATTCTAAGAAGTAGATACCCTAAGAATTGCCGCCAATAATCTAAAAAAGCACTTGATACATTTCAAACATTCAATTTGTATAAATTTACCTTTTAATTGTCTGAATAACACTTGTCCTAATATCTCAGAAACTCATACTATCGGTGTAGGCAAAGAAACCTATACCTATTTTCGAGACTTTCAGACTAGCCACATTTTTAAATTCATATAATGTGTCGGTACATGATAACTATAAAGTGTCTCTTGTCTTAACTTTAAAGAAAAGTTTTTAAACATCACCAAGCAAGGACAAAATTTAAAGGCAAAAATTTAAATCATCCAAGAATCTAAATTTTAGATTATAATTTTAGATTCTAAAAGAATACAAGCCACACAAAACTAACTTTGAAATTGAACACTAAATATTGTCTCTATCGAAAGCCTTAACAAAGTTCGCATATATTGCGTCGATTTGCGAACCAGCTATGTGAAATTTAACTCTTTTCTCTTGTGAGTCTAGATTCAAAGAAATTAGAATTTGCCTAAAATTAAACTTACAGCTTATGTTTAAGAATTAAGAGAAAAACCGAAACAGTAACACAAATTTTTGAAATTCGGAAAATTGTTCGATTATCTCATAACATGTAATATAGCCCCCTTTCAGTAAACGTGTTCTTAAAGTAAACTCGTAATTCTAGAAATTTATACTCACTAATCTGAAGAAGTACGGATAGAAGTGGTATATGCGAAATGCGATATAAATTGAAAAAGCTTAGCAAGCATTCTTCCTAGAGGAAAGGGTTTATCATGTTATGTAATGGGCTATTTTGCACACATATCATAAACATGTTCGAACAGAATGCCAGAAATTAGTTCAATTGCCTTAAACAGTTACAGCTGAGATTAAATAGCCATCGGCTTTACGCTATTGTTCGGTAATCCGAGCATAAATCGTGATCTCGTTTAATTTATACATAACTAGTTCAGCCTGGTCGGCGCACGGTCGTGTACGATATACAAAATTATTTTCAGCGTTTTATTGACTCATTCAATGCAGTTTCATTTGACTGCCTAACAGCCGGCACGGCTATTAAGTAAATTTACAAAGTAATCAAGTACTTAGACCAGTCGCAGCGGATGGCTGAGACGAGCCGCGACGACAACAACGACCACCACCACTCTGCCGATTCGCGGTCATGTTGACGGAAAAGACCGTGCAATGGTTTCAATGGTCATAACAAGCAATGTGCGGAAAGAGGGCCTTAATTAAAATTAACTCAGCTACAGCAATTGACACGAGACTCCATCATATGCCGAACGAGCGGAAATGCACAGCCCTGGCGCAGTGTTCAACTCTTAAACTTTCGGTGAATCATAAGACGATGGTTCGACTATAAAAGATGCAGGCATTTATTCAGAAGTGGTTGGCCTTTGGGAGTTTCTCACGTGTTTTAAACCAGGCAGCATTTCACATTTATTGCTTGTAACCTGAACTATTGGTGACGAGGTGATAATTTGGAATATCTCCAGAATTCCGCTATTGAGGAAATTTTACTCATTGTTATCAAACAATCGCTCATGAATTGATCAGAAACATAAGTTAAGAGGCCTCAAAGTCTAGTAGGCATTTAAAATGTTTCCGTGTGGGCAGGTAGCGACTTCATGACCTGATTTTCGATTTTGATTTGGGATAAATCGGCTTGATGCTCCAGTAAATAAAAGAATCATTCTCCTTAATTACTACTTATGCTTGGAGATTATTGTTCTTATTTTAGACTTTCAAATCGCTCTTTTTTAAAGGTTATTCCAAGATAATAAACTCAAAATGGCAATATTACTTTACTAAGGACTCTACACAGTAGCCCTAATATTTTTCAAATTAGTTCGATTAATCACAAAAATATGTAAACTCTACAAATATTTAAAATTCGAAATGTGTCAGAAAAAAACAAGTTTAGGGACCAAACATTTTAAAATTCAGGAAATTGTCACAAAAATTAAAACTTGCTTGTTTTATGAAAAACATTCTGGGATATACCTTGAGTATTTAAATAGTTAGTTAAGTTGTATTTAGAATTTGTGCTAGAGGATCCTAAAAGATTTTAAATTCCCAATTGTAGTAAAAATTTATGCACAATCTTAGTGCCCTTTTCCATAACTGATCACCTTCACTTAAAAGTGCAATTAATTGGGAAGAATGCTTCTTGACTTGTAGTCTCCCTGCGATTCCCCTTCAAGTGTGAAATTATCGCATTAGGATTAATTGTCCGTTGTCTTGTACGGCCCTAACATATGTGGGAAGTACTTTAAATTAATTAAAAGATCAGCTAGCAACTAGTTAGGTGGATTAATTAAAGAATTAATACAAAAAAAAATAATAATAATAATTTAAAATTGCATTAATGAAGGTAAAAGCACTTTTGATATCGTCCCAGCTCAACAAAAGGGAATCGGTTCACAGCAAGTGTGTTGCACTTTTCGCATTTTCCCTATTTTCTTCCTGTTCTTGTTTGATGTTGGGTGATTGCAAGTTCAGAGCTCAAGAGCCATTAGTCTAGTGCTTGGTCTTAAGGTGCGGCAAAGCGGCAGGGGACGTCTTGAGAAAGTGAATTTGACGTAGAACTTTCAAGATAATCAACAAGATAAAAAATTAAGGTAATACCCAGTCCGCATTAGGAGCAATGAATTTTCCCATCGCGATTAGTGGCAATCTTTGTTTTTCCTATATCCAGAACGGTAATCTAGTAACACAGGCGGAACTGAGGCATGGCAAAAACATGGAATATCTTAAAATACCTTCACAGCAGTGCCTCTCAACCTGAAGGTATTAGTTAGGTACCGGAGCCGCGGAAATTAAGTAATCCGAGGCGGATACTGAGGAGAGTACAAAGTGCTTACAACGGTCCTAGACGGCATCTTAGTACCTGCGGCAACCCAGACATCAGAATATGGGCGTTCGGGGGCACGCCAGCAACAAGATTTTGTTGAAAGGTCGAAAAACTCACTTTTCATGTAAAATGGGTGACATGGTCTTGTTACGCAATTTTCTACAGAGCCCGTTCTGCTTCAGCATCGGATGCGATCGCCTCTTCACTTGCTCGCGATGGTCATGTAACTGCGCGGCTTTTGCTTTTATACCTCCGAGGTACATACATACGCTTGTTGTCATCATAACTCATTCTGGACGTAAATTACAATCGGACGGTTTCGATTTTCCTGGACTAGAAACTCTGGCGGTCCGCGATGGTGCACAGCCAGAACGGTTTTGTGCTGCATCGCGATGCGAACAAATCTCGCGAAAAATTCTTACTTCATGATTGGTACCCAATGATGGAGGAAGGAATCCGTGCGACATTCGCGGGCATACAAGGGAATAAGGACTGATCTATAAGTGATTGGAATGTTTTGATATCGATAAATTTATTGCGTGTAAGTACAATTTCAGGAAAGTTGCTGGCATCTCTCGCATTTAGACATCTTCGGCTACCTTTGGCTACTTCAGATGTATCTCCATAATCGAGAGTAGCTTGACAGCATCGTGCAGAGTCATTTGAGGGAACTTCGATTGAAACGCGATAAATTTTTGAATTTGCCTGAATGAATTATTTAGATGCCAATTTCGATGATGTTTACGTCAATTTTATCGGTGTGTGTGATGCACACTTTTCTTCCTTTCGCGAGATAAATTCAGACAGGTCAGGCAGGTTTTAATTATTTTAACATAATCTACCTGAGGAAAGATTTAATCATGTGATGGCATCAGACAACAAAGATTATAAATTTTGCACCTAATAAACGGTATCTTTCCAAGCGATAAATATTCGCAATTCTTTGATTCTACTTCTAAAACCCTTAAGAATTCTTTAGTTACCTTTTTACATGTCTTTCGAAATTTATAACATACCACCTACCTTCGCAGTTTTGAAAATATCTTACTTTAATTATTTTTTGTCAATCCAAGTAGTTGCACTTTCAATTCAAATTCATGTGATAATTTTAAAATTGAATTCACTTGACATACTTAATTTTCTACTTAAATTTCAAGTGCAATTTTCAACCTTGTATAAAACCTGCATTATAAGTTAAACCGTTTATTTGTGATTCCATTTACCATTTACCTTTTGTGTGAAGTATTGAAATTATCAAGAACCTTTCCTAATCGTTTCTATATACCATATCTATTTAAAAATGTACAAATAAAAGAGTTAAATGTTCTTTTATTTCCTTTTTAAATTTTCCAAATAGTGGAACTGATTTGATTAATTTTCTACTCTCACAAAATAAGAAAAACCTTTCGAGTATATAGTACAATTGAAATTGAAAGTTGTAAAAACTTTCCGGAAGGGGCAGCAACAAAAAAAAAGACCGTGACTAACAGCTTGACCGAATGCAAAAAAAAACAAACCCGGAGGAGGCTGCAATTTTAATTGGTAAAAGTATTGGTCGTTGTCGACTGTCTGAAGAGATCTTAGCCCATTAACGCCCTCCATTTCCAAACGAGGACATTTTTTGATATGCTTTCACTTTGGGCGCTAAAACAACAAAAGGAACGAATTGACAAAAGAAAATGTCTATACTTTAAAGCAACCAGAACAGTGACATGGTGCAAATCTATTGGTTTACACGATAGCATATAAAGAAAACTGAAAAATAACACTGAATGAAGGCCCCCCCCCCCCCCCCCCCCCCATCTTAAAGAGATGCATCTCATGGATAAATTGTACAAAACGAATTGTAAACGATTCTTTACGGTTGAAAAAGCCTAAACAATTTTAAGCTGCATACAAAACTTTACAAACTTTACAACTTTACAAATAATAAGATATATTCATACAACATAAACATACTACATAAAGTAGATTGGTGGATAAAGAAATAGCATTTTATGATAATCCTCTAAGACAACAACCCGTTCTTTTAAAAATAGAATAGTTGTTTTAATATCGGGTCGATAGTCTACTCCAAAAATAAATAGAAAGCTAAGATAAGGTCAAATTTTGCATTGGATAAAAATTGTGTTTTATAAAACAGGAATAAGGATTAAGGGTTAACCGAAGAAATATTATTATTACACAATATTGTGAGGGATCGCTAATTTTATATTAAAACAAAAATACATATCCATATGGCAAGTTCCTACAACTAGTAAATAAATGAGTTTATGCAAATTACTAAACTATCTTCCGTTGGTTATCTTACCCGCAAAACTACTTATTTAGAGAAATAGAGAAGCGCTCATTGGTAATATAATCACAGTTTAAATTGTGACAGAGAGTTTATCTCAATTTCTTAATGTGCCTCTAAGATTGAGCCAGCCACTCAAGAAATTCACATTCGTTTATTAAGAGGGGTAATACAAACTTCTAGCTGGAAAGAAGTAAATTGTTTAAAATTGCAATCATAAGTCGGCGATATTTGCACAACTTAAGATTAATCTGAGAACCGTTCACCAGTAGCATCGCGCAAATTTGTCCATTAATAACCAACGAACCGTGCCAGCTCCGGCCAGTCTATTATGACGCAATATCTTGTTTAGATCGACTCCAGTGATTTCCGTATTTAAAATTAGGTAAAACGTGGCTGAATATACGAAACGCGCCAGTCCACCGTATTTCTCATTACAAACTCATATTAGAGAAGTATCTTCTTGCGGCGGTTGTGCGAGAAATCGATTCAATTAAAGCATACGAACGTTCAACCTGCTTGGCTGGCGATTAAAACATGCACAAACCGGCAGTGTATACATCGAAATAGCCGAACGTACGGTGGTTTTTCAATTAACCCACCTTTACGTATGCAAATGTACCTGAGTGCAACTAATGAAGTTCCTCATTTAATTTAATGCTCAATCCACCCACTGAGATTGCGATGGATACCAAGAAACCATCCATCCGAGTACTCCAGCCAGCCGGAGATTTGGCTGATTTTTTTTTCAAGTGCTCTGTCCCCGATGCCCGGCTGATAGACCTGCGCTAAAATCCCCCTTAAATGAAACAAATAATTCCTTTGGGACCCCTTCTGCCAGCGCTATCCCGATCTCGACTTCCATGTGATCACCGACGTCATATTCCCACTCGATCCCTGCTGCAATTGTTGTAATGTCTTCGTTTATTAGCATTTAACGAAACAAGAAATCACGAATATTCAATATTGTCAGGTTGGGGTCCATGTTGGATTTGTAGCCGGTCTCCTACGTACCGAGAATGCAATAGTTGGTCGAGATGTTTTGCACAAAATAACTCAAGATCGGTTCGATAGGTAAGGCGATTGGAAGAGGTACGATCACTTTTTCGGTCGGGGTTCAGAACGGAACGGTGGGTGCCTTTTTGGACGTTTCTTCTGCCTTCCAAACTGAAATCAAGGTCTCGTGCAGCAGGTTGAATTTCTATCACTTCTCGAAGGAGGAAACTGCCATTCAGCATAAATTTTCCACACTTTTATGACTTGCACTCACGAATTTTGCTGCCACTTTTTTCCCGATCTGACATTGCTTTCACGGCCTCAACATTGCTTTTCCATGTTACAGGATTTATTGAGCTCGTTTGGTATCGGACCGGGGAAGTCTCAACATTGTTTCACTTTTATCCAAACAAACCAAATGGCAAGCTATTCCCCGATTTTTCTCACATAAAGGGGTTCACGCTGTGTGTTGACACCGTTTTAGATTTTGCACAGGTAAGCCGATGCCACAGGTACTCTATTGGTCTCTGTGCAGACTCAGTCGGGGAATATTTTCATTTATGCATGATTATGGTTTGTGAACACTTCACGTGAGGGGCTCACCGTTTATTTAGATGAGATTTATGGTAGAAGGAGTGAATATAACTCGATGGGGTGTCGGAGTTATTTGTTGAACGTTCTGCTACTAAGAACCGGCGATCAAGCTAAATGAAAAGGTATCTGGGGGTTAAATGGCGGGAGGTTCTCATTTCGATTAGTTCTCGCTACTTTTATTTGTCGTTAATGCGAACTAATTTGTTTGGTAATCATAAAACTTTCAAAGCTAGATCAGATTACCTCATTGAAAAATATTTTCGATACTCTAAAAATAGTGCAGGTGTTGAAAAGAGTTTACGTATGCAAGTAGTACGTAAATGGTTAAAAATTTTCACCAAAGAGAATCAAAAAATTCAAATGAAAACATACGTTATAAATGAACCTTTCGAAAATTATATTATTTTAAATATATTACCCTTTTTGAAGAAATACCTCAAAAGAGAAACTGTAATCAACGATTAGAAAATGAACAAATTAAGGCATTTTAAATCCTTTTTCTTATTAATTTTTCTCCTTGTACTTCCCGAGCTATTTTACTCTACTCTACTATTTTCTAAATTTTGAATTGAAGTAAAGTAAAAAGGTGTTTTCTTATTTACTTATTTTAAGGACTTCAGGTTTTGTAATTAATTAAGAAGTTTCAATAATTTTTGCTTAAATATCTCACTTTTTGGAAAAATTTATAGTTCAAGTTAGGAATACAAGTGAGGGTTTTTTGCGTATTCATCACTTCTGACCTCAAATAAACGGTTCATCCATATTACGGAGACCTCAAACTCAATTTATGCTAATTGTCATCTTATGATACAACTTTCTGAAAGGGCTACTATATAGTGAGACTAGGAATGAATTTTTTTATTAATATTGACTATATTAGATCTTCTAAGAAAAAAAACATTTATTTTATATGTCTTTTAAATTGCAGCTATAGGTGCTACAGTAGCAACTGAAGACCGTATACTATCCAACAATGATTTCGCGAAAGTCAGCACACACGTTCGTCTTATGCATTCTGCTTGGATCAATAAACCTCTCGGTGCACGCACGAAGATCACGGATAGATGTTCCCATAGCGAATTCGGCAGATGTGCTAGTTAATAACGATAATATCGCGACCGTCGATGGATTGGATCCCCAATCGAAAGCGCCTGTATCGCCAGAGCTGCCAGCCCCACTATCGGTGATTCCATCAGCAGCCGAATCAGCGGCTCCATCACCGTCGTCTACATCCGCGTCCGTACCGCCATCAGCCCCACCGGGAGCGGTAACTTATGGCAGCAACGGCAACGAGGACAATGACACGCCAAATGCCAGTGGACAGGTCGAGGAAGAATGTGATCCTGACATGATTGGCTTCGAGATCGTTACCGGGTAAGTTGCCATTTGTGGCGCGAAGCAATAAGTAAGTTATATTATATAATTATTTTTACGTAATGCAATCGAAAGTGGATTGTAAAAGGAGGCACGATCGGTCCCTGCGCGCGCGCAATATAATTTCCTCCCCTCCCCCTCTCCTCCCTCTGGCGGATGAAGAGAGAAACAAGCGGGAGAATTCCTTTCAATTCCTTATTATTCCGAATGAAATCAATTATCAGTAATTGTACGCTACGATGATTGGAATAAAGACACGAAGGTAGACTCGAACGCGCACTGAAAATCTGTTATTAGTTTCTTATTACACTCACCATCAAAGTTGGCCAGAGGAGCGCATAGTAATGGATTGCACCTCAAAGTGCATCTCGCTTCCCATTATCGCAGGGCACACGCGCGCAATGAGTAGTTCGTGAAGTAAGATGTCACGTTAATTATCATGTACTTACCTATAAAAAAAAAAAAAACAAAAATAGACAAAATTGAGTGTTTTAGCCTTCATTAGCTTTTCGTTTGGAATTAACAAATTTTTATTATTCCCGCATCCTTGCAGGTACGTGTTCTCGGCACCGGGAAAACTTCTGGACTCGTTACCCGGCACCCTGATGCTAACAGACTGCCTGGAAGCATGCCAGAGCAATGAGAGCTGCAGTGCGGTTAATTACGAAACAGGACTTTGTGTGCTCTTCTCATCGAACGCCGATAAATTGCCAGGTAAATTTTGATAAGACACAGGCACGATGATGCCTCTGATTAGGAATGCGGTAGTGGTAAATTGGCACGTTTTGAACAATTTTTTCTTGCCTTACTAACTTCTAAGAAGCACGACGAAATGAATAATTAGGTGAAGAAATTCACAATGTTAACTCGTTTTATCGCGTATTCCAAGCATAAACTGTCGGAAGTAATTAAAATTCAAATAATTTCTTTAAACTACAAGAAGACATAGTTGAGGACACGAAAAACACCGATATGTACAAATAATGTGACATTCATAACACTAAAATTTTCCAACTTCTGTAAAGTTTTTGCGTATTTGTATATCGTTTTTATTTTAATTCATTCTTTGGATTTCTAAATCTAAAGAAATACGTAAACCTCCCTAATTCCAGGTACTATCACTAAACTCGTAGCTAGAAAATCTCACGCACACAAAATGGTAAAACATTATAGCACAGACAGATAGGCATATATAGGCTTAAAATATATGTAAAAGACCAAAATCCAAAACAGGATATTTTTGTCTGTTTGTATCGGTGTGAATAACAGCTGTAACTGAAAAGTCGATTGTATTTAAAGGTTTCAGTTTTACAACTAACATACCAAACAACATTTGGAACAGAAATGTCTTTGATCACGCGGACAAGGTTTCAGGCAATAGTTAACTATATAAATAAACAAGTTAAATTGTACAAACCATACTTAGAAAACTACCCACAAAGTTGTTCGATTAAGAATCGTTAAAGGTAATTAAGTTACAAAAATAATCGTGCCCAATAACTCATAAACATACATAAATTATTGCCGTAGATATACCTGCATACCTAACATTGAGATATTTAGCATATACCAAAGTATGTCTGAGCATGTCTGAAGCAGCGACTTGCCTAATTGACCTAAAGTAGCGCAGACACTTGTTCATATTAACTCCGCCAATTTATTGAACTTTACGTGGAGTAAGATCATGAAAGATAAAAAAAAATTACTTTTGACGCCGGAAGGAAAAACATTCGAAAGCAATTACTTCTAGTCGCAAGAATGCAGCGCATCTAAATACTTCGATCCTTAATAGTTAAGCGAATTTATTTAAATCGATTTCCATTCCGTTTCATTCATTAAACGCCGTCTTCTAGAAAGTAATAAAATAAAAAAATAAAAATAAAAAATTGTATTCTTGCCAATCAGAAAACCATAACAACTCTCTGATTTAAAATCCACTTTGACCTTGGTTCTGTATTTATCGCACCTTAAGTTACTACGCCTCGAGCATCATTTTAGCGTAGCAGGCAAAATAATAAAATTCACCTAAGCAAAAGCATTCAACAAAATCGAAAATGATTTAATACACTGTCAATTAAAATCATTCTCGAGGATGAAGCATAAAAGGTATAAGGAGTAAAAGAATAAAGAGGCTAAAAGGGTCTAATATTGAATTTTTTCGCTATCCACATTTATTGCTTATCAGCATTTAAATGATACCTATGGGACAATTCTGCAAATCTTAAATAGACATGTAATTCAGAACAATAATTATTTTTGGTTCCGCAACGAAAATATTTTAGATTTCTGAAATGTCTGTATTCAAAATAAGCCATTACAGCGATTTTACCAATCTACTGAACACGATAATAACAAAATCTACGAAGTAGAAAATTGGCCCACCATTATGAATTCCCCTCAAATTAGCGTCTGCTGAATAACAACTAATTTAGAGATCATTGAACTACACAAGAAAATGAATTAGTTTACGCATAGTTCCAAAAAAAAATTAAAGCATTTGATGTTATAAATACAGAAACAAGCTATATGAAAACAAATTCCTAATTCCCTTACACCTTTTACACTAACAGCATAATTCCTTTCATTTTTAAACTACTTAAGAAGTAATAATTGTAACTACCATCGATTATCAATTTTAAAGGTATCTGAAAATATAAAAATCCCAAAGAGAAGTAGTAAATAAATACCCACTTAAAAATACTGGAAGCTGTGACTGTGACTCCCAAAAAAAAAACACACTGGCAAGAGGGCAAAAAATTACAATTATCTCGTTATATCGCAATAAAAATTGGACTCTGACAAATTTATATAGATATAAAAAATCAATGCCCTGCGATGTTGAAAGAAAAAAAAATTGATATCTCAATTAAATTCAGAGAACCCCCAGGTAGATAATGTAGATCCACAGAAAGATTCGCAAAGCGATTCAAAGGTCCCGATCAACAAAGGTAAAAGAATATTTTTCGATCAACCGAACACATGTGGAGGACCGCGATAGTGATGTTAACGAACAGACGTGGTACATCGCTTTTCATTCGAAAATTTTTATTCTTTCAAAGTGATGCTGCCGCTGCTTCCCCATTTGCGTTTCTACGGCTAAACATGATTAGCCAAATGTGGAAAATTTGCTAAATCACACGGAGTCTCTCAATCTTGAGTGATCTTCTTTTTTTTTCGATTTAACTAAGAATACAGCAGTAGTGGAATGGTACAAAAAGTTAATTAGTCTCAAAAACGTTTTAATTAAAGTTCAAGAGATGCTAGGCGATGCGACTTTTCGCAGAACAATTGTAAATACGCGGAACATTAGTTAATTGCAAAGTTTTGTATCTTTTACCGAACGGTAACGATCAGTGAGGTCACTGATCATGACAAGCAGATTATCCAATTAGGAGAAGTACTCGGAGTTAGGTTAAAAATAGAACACCCATTTAGATAGGAACAAGTTGGATAGCCAAGTTAAAGTATATCTAAACTGATCAAGTAATTTACAACGATCATAAAAATCAGAGTTTTCAATAAATGATGTTTTTTAATTGAACTCTTATGTACATGGATCGGTTAATTTTTCATTTTACTCTTTTCAGGCGCCTTAACCAAGTCTCAGTTCCCTGTTTTCACAATTTATGCCCAAAAATCATGTTTGGGAGTACGACCATGTGCGAGGGCTTGGTGCATCGACAGGGTTCAAGGTTATAAATTGAATGGACATGTTAAGAGAAATGTAAGCGCTAACTCCAGACGTGACTGTCTCGAACTTTGCTTGGGAGAAACAGAATTTACTTGCAGGTAAGTTACTTTATAAAATTTGAATTTTTTTGTTCGAATCAGATAAAGGCAATCATTATGTTATTTTTAAGACTGGTATCAGTTTTTTCAAATATCTCATCTTTTTATTATTATAGTATTTTGCACTCAATCATAGTCTAAATTCTTCTGATTCATTCCACTTTTGTATTCATTTGACCCGATCTGCAAAACTCTTCCTTTACAAGGTTATCGATCCTAGAACTCTAAAAAATTTTAATAGCAAACCCCATGACATTAATTACACCATTCCTCAAATCAATGAGGTCGCTGCCTTGCTTATGCTAATCGAGTTCCATTGATCGACAATGATCCTCAATTTTAAAAATAGGGTAGCTCTGGAGAAGTCATTCTTTGAAAATTTATTCCAACTCATTCCCTTATTAATTGGGTTGAGGTCATTGCTTTTATCCACATTTTTATGTTACTTCTATACTGAATATTCCGATGCTGCAATAGAGATTCGCATAATCATCATAAAATCAAAAATTAAAATTGATGTAATTAAATTGAGTTCTTCATATGTATTTGTGAATCCTAAAATTAAGTTATTTATATTTTTGATCGATTATTCATTGATAACTAATATACCAAAGTACATTTTAAGAGGCAAATTCGCATGTAAATCCACTATACATCTGTTATTCTAAACTAAAGAAGTATTGTTTAATTTCTTTATTATTTTGCCGTCTTATATATTTCCAATAAAAAGGATAAATCATGATATCTTGTCCCTGAATTTCAATAATCCCACCCATTCGCTAAAATAATTTAAAATCTCATTCATAAAACTTGACACTAACTACTCCAAATATAAACTATAGCTATATTTGCATATATGTCCACATAATTTAATTGCGTCCCCAAGCGTATAATAAGCATTCAAATAAGTTCCGATAAAATCTCCTAATTGGTGACTGAAGCCTGAGACTCCTCGAGAAGTGATTTGATTTATTGTAGCAATAACACCGCGAAATGTGGGTAACAACTTTCGCAGTCATTAGCATGCTTCTTCGTATCATGTAATAAATTCTTAAACAAGAGGTAAACTTAAGGTATTTTAGGCGTTTAGAAGGTGGTGAAACTCAGCTTGAGACTTTTGAAAGGCCATTTCACTTGTAACGTAAAATATGCTAAGAAAAACAACATTAAAATTAAGCGAAAAAGAAGAGATTTGTATTTCTTATCATTTAAATCTGTTTTGGTTGATGCGTCTTTTCCTCATGATTTACTCAAGTATAACGTGGTTTCTGTGTTTTCACTATCTTTTTTGTAGAAGACAAATCTGTCCAGTTTTTTTTTATACGATTCTTTTTAAATAAACACCAAGAGGACACTAACCTTCGTTTTAAACCATCTTTGAACATTGTAATCTTTCGAAGAAAGCTATGATCCAAAGGTGTTTATTACTTCCTCTTTCAGAAATGAAGAAATATAAACAAAGTTAACAAAAGTGAATATTTGTGTGGCTGCAAGACAGATTGCACTTTATCGAACATTTCAGGGGTCAATAATCACTAGCAGACCTTAAATTGCACGAGTTATAGGAAATGGCAAGCAAACGGCACACTCGCCAGCATAGCATTAAATCTCTTGCAGAGTTAGCTAGAATGTAAAAGATTTATTTATAGCTCATGCACGACGGGAGTTAGAAAGAAGATAGTTGTAAAACATAAAATTGCCAAGGTACTTGACTTATTATGGTACCGAATCTAGAAGTAACTAGTTTTTGATAGCCTTGAAATTACTTTTGATTTTAAGGAGTTCGATTTCATGGCATCCATTGCTCAATCGAAGTTGACCGCAGCAATATTTTATGTTCCGAGTCAAAGGTGCGAAATCGCAATTGAGAAGAATCAGTCAAAAAAAAAAATAATTGGAATAATGAGGCTAGATTACTACCATTCGTAATATGCTTCAATTCTTTAGTTATGCTTTAGTTTTTATGAAAATTAGAATTCATTTGGATTGTTAATAAAAATGATTGCAAACGATTTTTTTCATGATTTTCGAATTTTCCATTAAATCGCAAGTGAGTACATTTATAATATGATTTTATGAATCTCTTATAACTTCACTAAAAGGAAAATATTATGATTTTTAAAGATAAACGTTGGATATCGTTTAAATGAAGCTTAATTTTTAAATCAATTTTAGTTTACTATACTAGACTCCCTTTATATTTATGCTTTCTAAACCGAATCGAATTATCATTATAGGTCAACCAATAATCATATTTCTAAAAGTCTATATAAATCGAAAGAATTACAGAAAGTCTACAAAATGAAAATCCATCCAAAGAAAAACTAAACCTGCCACATAAATAACCAAACCGATAAATCACACGAGTCAATGATTATTTTCCTTGCAGCCTTCATAAATCGCAACCATCGACCATTTCTATACTTTCGCTATGCATTTGCTCATACAATGACAAATCGCTAACCAATCAAGAAAATGACAAATATGGTACGAGACTTCGTCACTTTTGTTGTGATCATATCTAGGTCATAGGATTATCCCATAAATGGTTAACCGACCATACCTATGAAATATTCAATTTGTGTGAAAAAAAAAACGAAAACACATTTCTGAAATCACCAAAACGCATGAACGCACCCATACAAAATGTACTCGCCTCCACCCAATTTATCATTCTGAACTAAGCCCCAAACATCTGTCAATCACCATACCTTGCTAGACCAGTGATTTATATTCCACCGACAATTCTGCAATAGAATACAATTTTAACGAGTTCTGTTCGCTGACCCGCCAATATTAACAGTTTTGCAAATACCTCGAATAGGCTCCACATGCAGCGTCTACCTACTTTGGTTTACGATGGGAGTTTAGGACGGTCATTAGGCACTCAACAGTACTCACGGCTGACACAGTTCCTTAGCAAAGGATTCTAAGAAACGAATTATCGTCTTTTACTGCTTCTAAAGATGCACTGTTGTTGCCTCATTACCACTCGGCCCTAAACAGACTTGCCTTTGGAAAATTTTTAAAATAGCAATAGACTGAAATCTATTAGGTAGGGAGATCGTTTAACATCGTTCTTTAAGAATTCTTAAACGGTTACAATAATTGACCATTTAAAAATTCCAATTTGACTTCCCTATTAAGTGAAAAATATATTGAACAATCGTCGTAGATCTGTATACCTTCTTAAAGTTAATTATTGTATTTTTAGCTTATCTTATCTTATTTAATACGATCATCCCTCAAAAGAACGCAACAGGGACAGGAAATGTTTAAAAAAAAATTGATTTCCTTCGTTCCCTTCTTTTCTACTAGAGAAGATTCCTCACGTATTCCTCGATTAATTTCTAGGAAGTGTGTACCCAACTTTAAAACGTTAAGATCAATAGAAAATTGATGTTAGCAAGAGGTAAAATGCGAAAATGTTAGAAGATATACGAACATGGAAAATACCATAAATTACTACTGATCGTGATCAATTTTTAACAAAATTATTAACTCCAGTGATAGAATTTTTCAGCTCAATTCTGTTTAATCAAAACTCGTTTGTGGTTTTATTACAGATACAATTTTTCATGTCAGGTCCCTCAAGAGAATGTATTTGTAAATATATAATAAAATCCGGCGCCACTAGATCTTGCCAAGATAAGCGTTTTTAAAAACAGAGGAAGAAAAACAATTATCCATCAAGATGGGCAATAGAAGAATTAGAAGATCCGATCATGCTCCACGCTCTACGCAGAAAACAATTACATTTTTCTCTTTGAGCAAGTTAACTTATATAGTTATGCCGCTCGATAGTGCAATGCAACTAGGCTAGAGAAAGAAAAAAATAAATAAAACTTCATTCCCGAGAGGTAACAACAGTCTAACACACCTCCTTCTTGTAATTTAATCACTTCGGTGAATTATTACACGGCGGCTAATTAAGCCTTGTCATGAATGAACTCGGCTAGATTCTTTCCATTCTTTCTAAGCAAGAAATTCATTAAAATAATAAATTAAAAATATACTGCAGAGAGCGTGCTTTGAGAATTCGGAACTGTTAATTATCTAGCGTAAATATCGTTGAGAACTAGATTATGAGATGTGTGTCAAGATTTTCCATATCAACGTGGCAAGAAGCACCTCAATAATTTTTACTGGCTAATTAAAGAAATTACGCCGAAGAATTTAAATGAAGGTAACAGTTTTAAAAATGTTATCAACAAATTAGATCAACCATTTTTGAATATAGTAAATTTATGTTACATCCCTCTTCCGATCGGTACAGAACCCAAAAAATAAACTCAATATAAGTTGAAAATAATTAAGGGTATACTTTTATAAAGCGATTCTATCTGTTGAATAATTATCTGTAAACTTCCTAAATTAATCCCATCAAATTTTGTTTACATTCTATGAAAAAATGAAAGTTTTCCAAGGAATAGGTAAGCTGATCTCCAGGTCAAAGTAAACCAGTTTAAAAATCTAGTAATTACCACCATTATGATTTTCATAAAATTTCTGAGCTCTAAAACCAGAATAAAAGACCACAAGCTACATGTAGGGGTCTTATAATATCCAGAATGTGTCATCGTTAATTCTGGAATGAGCTCACTTTACTTTCTCCACTTTTGCTACAATCTTTCCAGTTTCTTAACAAGCACAATGGGCATTCCGGTAAGATACCTATAAAAATGCTGATGTCAGTAGTGACAAGCCAGAAGAACGGTAGAACGATGACAGTGGGTTAATGGTCACTTGTTAGCATATCAATAATACCTAATTGTTGACACGACACAATAACAGAAAATCTAAGGTAAAAGAATACTACGTGTAATTGAAAGTTGTTAAGCGAAAGTTCTGCATTAACTGAAAGAAGTCTGATCGTTTCATGATAAACTTACATGAACTGCAACAATTAATTTTGTATCGTTGAGAAAATCATTCAAGTGCAGTGAGCCGCACAATTCAATTTTAAAACGGCCCTAGATTTTCTGATATCTCCATTTGTTTCAATTCATACAATCTTTATAACTTTTTTATACGAAAAAATGCAAAATCATCCGATCGTTTATTTTTTCTTCCCGAGGGTTTCATTCATTCCTCCTGCCGTTGAGTGTATCATTAAAACCAGAGCAGCATCTTTATCTTTTCAATTCCATAACAATTTTAAGTTCAAAACTACCGAAGCCGAGGGCCAGAAGGAGGTAGTATGTATTAATAAAAATAAAATTAAAAACTATAACAGACTTAAGAATAAGCCTAAATGGCCAACTTCATACGAAGGCTCTAGTCCACAGTACTTAGTCCTTCTTTTTATTAAATTTCAATGCTCGATCAGAATGGTAATTCGAGGCTGGCTCATAGACCGATCCTCTTAAACGAATGAAAATCAGCCGGCAATAATAATAATAAATAAATTTATGAATATCCCATTGAATTGGTTTCCTCTTTTTTTTTTTCTCGCTGACTCTTCTCGCATGCGCAAGGGGGACACAGTGCACAATAACGATATGGAAAATTACAAGATGCCGGAATATCAGTTTCTATAAAGGAGCTTCTCTGATCATTACCCAGGCAGAAATCCACAGAGACCTTTGGTCTGAAGGCCATGGAAAAACTCAAAACTTGTTGAGCTACACTGGTTACTTCTTTGCGGCTTCATTCAGTCTCTGGCATTTTTGTCGTTTTGTTGCAATTTCTATCTCCATGCAAATTTGGTGCTGCTGTAGATCCTCCTATGCTCCTATGTAGCATGCGACTTAATACAGACCATTTCTCATTGAAATATGATTGTAATAAAAACATCATGACAGACAGGAAAAATTTGCTACTCTATTAAGGCAGGAAGAATGCAATTATTATGTTGATTGGAAGGCGGTTTTCTTTTACAAAGAGAAAGAAAGTAGCTGATGTCATTGTGGCGATGAAGATCTTATTTTATAATTAGGCAATTCTACCACTATGCTCATAACCTACAGAACCTATCAGCAGCAAGCGAACCCCGTTCCAAAACCGAACCGCAAATAGTGTAAAGTAAAGTTAAGCAACACTTACCTTACTTAATCATTATTAAAAAGTATTAATAAATATGAGTTTTATTTTTAAGCCATGAAAACTTTTCGAGAAATAAACGTTACAGTGCATTTAACATTTCATTTTTATCTTTGGTTCTTGATCTACATCTTTTGATAGGTTCTGAACGAAATCTTATTTTTTAATATAGCAAAACTTATTCTTATTAATGTGAACAATTACGGCGAGTCCATCAAAAAACAATTTTTTCAACTTTGAAATTAAATGAAGTATTGTAAAATAGAGCAAATTGCCAAAAAATTTATTTACACTTCAAACAATTTTTATCCTGGACTTTACGAACGCACCAGCACATTGCCCCTTAAATAATATTTCCAACAACTGCTGTACTCCCCGATAAAGTCTATTAATCCTAAAAAGATTTACAAGCACACCGAACACCATAACTTTTCTCAAGAAGTTTAAATAAATTTATCTTAGAGCATTGCTACTTGTTTCCAGCAGCTATGGTTATAAATTAAGAACAAACACAGCAGTTAATTCTCAACATAGTTTCCTTGAATCGCCTTCAATTGGATATTAATTAAGATCAAAGGTGAGATACATCTGAATAAATCTGCAATCTTTCAGCATTAAAATGAATCCGGCTCATAGACCCTCTCCGAAGCCGTTTGCAGAAATTAATACCATCCGACAGGTAAATGTGTAGCCAATTTAAAGTGTGCTCCATTCTAAGGATATTTGATGTGGAAGATCAGTTGTATCTGATTTGGTCCGATGATCAGCAGAGTTACAGTTAAATGTAAACAATTTCGCACCTGTCCAATGGTATTTCTAGCAAACTTCTTGCCACAGGTAGAGAATTTAATGGAAAATAATTAAACGAAGGTAACAACGTTAATGTTTTGAGGAAGTTTCTGAATTATGCCGTCTCTTTAAAACCGATCGAGAAACGAGTACTCGTCTCTGATCGCGGATGTTTAGGTGTAGAATTAATATATTCCGGTGCTGTGACGATAACCCTTAGCTTGGTCTGGTTATCTAATTTCATTTGTTGTTAATTATACAACTACGCTCGTTGTATGCTGATGTGTTAAGTATAGCATTCTTTGGGTGGCAATCACTATAGCTTTAATAGCTCAAGAATATGTTCAGGAAATTAAGAGGATCATAAATCGGCTATTGATGGGTTTTGAATTTCCTTAGTTAATCGAGAAATTTCCATCAAGAGATAGAATTAATTACCTTAATAGGAGCTGCATTGGCAATTGCACCGTTGTTTTAGATGAGTATAAAATTATTTGATAAGATGGTACCTTCGATGACCAAGGAACCTAGAAATATAAATCTAACATCTAGTTATCGTTATTCGTCCGGACAACACCGTAGGCATTATTTAGGTAGTTTTAAACAAAAATATATGCGTGCGTAATTACAAGGTATTCCTAAAATCAAAAAGACCAAGCAATAGAACATTTTAAAAAAATACGTTATTATTCCGAAAAATTCTGGAAATGAAAGATTTCTGAGGGTATATATTTTGTTTTTGCTAACACATATTTGCTCTTGCCTTATTTAAATTATTAAATCATGTACATACGTATGGCTGCTACGTCGAGCCAATTATTACGAATAACTCGCAAACCCATGACTATTAATTCACAAAATGAAGATAACCCCAAAAATCATGATGATCTTCAAAAATTCACACAATATATCAAATTTACAATTTCCCAGACATGAAGATAAATTAAACTCATGAAATCTTCATTAATAAATTAATTGCATTACCTTTCCACCAGGAATAATACGCGGAGAAGAATACAAGAAGAAAAACTCCCATTTCTAAAAGTTTGACATTAAAATCGTGATAAAGATCATTCCGCTGAACAAATTTTTCGTATCTTTTCAAAAATTCAAAAAAAAATTTTCAGATACAAGGTAAACATTAGAAAAACGACTACAAAAGGCCAACAAAGAGAAAGATCTCAGTTGAAAAATCTCAAGATTTCCATCTTTTCTCGTCTATTCTAGCTGAAATTAACGGAGAAAAGTTAGAAATGTTAACCCCCCCATTTATTGCGGCATCTTCTTCATCTCCGTCGAAGATATGTTACGCTAGACAATCTAAAGAATTGGCCAAGCAAAACTGCGATTCATCCAAACGTAAAGCACACAAAAATGAAGGAACAATTTCACGATCACCTAGACAAAAATTGGACAACAGTTACATAGGAGGATTGCGCGTAAAAATTTAATGATCGAGGAAGCCAATTATTTGTGTTTGCTGGATTAATTTTCGGGTATACCGTCAGAGAGCTCTTTCTTCTTTCCGTCTTTCCGTCTAATAAAGAATATTTGGCGGAAATCATAATAGGCGCCCACCGCGTCTTACCGTGTAATAGATTTTTTTTTTTTTTTGTTTTTTTTACAATAACGTGAAAACTTTTTATAGATTACAAATTTGGCAGTGTTTTTATGTCATTATTTGCTAAAGAGGTTATTGTTAGCGAAATTACTATTCACGCGAATTAATTAGACTCTGTGAGATGATACAAAAAAATTCCTATTACGTTTTTGCCGTTAATTACGTATTTGGAAAATGAATTCATAAAAAACTGATCGTACAGATCATAAAAACCAACAGAATATTAATTGATCTCCTGCTGGTTTTCAAACCGCAAAACCGCAGTCTGATCATGTTAAATATAAATCGTAAAAAGGATCACAAAAATGCTCGTGCCAAGAAGCAAATGAAAGCGATATTTGAAACTCATACGACGAATGAATATAAGAGAAATAAAGATCATGACCCGACATTCAGTTGACACTATGCTTCTCGTTCAAGTGTAGAATTAGCCATGAGTTGCATAGCCATGTATAACATATATCACATTTCCAGTATGTCTGCACAAATCGTGTACTTTTATCATCACTTCCCCAACAATAGACGTAAGGTGGGGTACAATATTTTCCATTTTCCAAGTCGTGTACACGATAAATTTAGAACGTGCTTTGAATAAACAACTTACACCGACACTTTTGGACCATTATTATTAGGAAGGACCAACCGAGACCACATAACAGGGTGATCAGGCAGCACATACCATACATACCCTATCTACGTCACGCGCATTCCTACTGCGGTAAGATTACACCGGCAATTTATGCAAGAATAGTGCGCACTATGTTAGAGATCGCGTACGGATAAGTGTTTACAGGTCCCATATAATCTTATTGGACGTACAAGTGCCAATTCATCATGTCGGCTATTATCATTGGTTATCTCGTAGCGCACGCCATCACTACCAGTCTGGACGAGATTATGGTTATGGTTGCATAAGCCAGGCCAGTTAGGAACCTTGCGTTAACAATATTTTTTCCCTGTATCGTACCCCCGCATGTTCCGGCAGAGTTGGCTTTCTTTCAGTGCATCATGTTTAATTTAAATTTAATTATAATTCATTATTCTCGTCCTGCCTCTTCGACTTTAAATTTTATTTTTATTGTAATATTTGAGCCACATGGACTCTATCTTACGAATATCGTGCTGAAGACACTGTTTGTTGCTTCTGCCTCATTTTATATGCTATTACTTTTCGTGATTATTGATCGAGCACAGTTGCATGGTCTTCATTCGTCCCACTTTTTGACTGGCAAAAGGTCAAGTTTATTATTGTTGTTACTTCTTGACTTCAAATATACTAAATTTGTATTCCAAGTTGAAATTTTGTCCCAACAGGATTTGCATTAACATATAAAAGCATTCAATGCTTAGATACGATCTTAAATGGACTGAGTTTTCAGTTAATGTTATCGATATTTGGAATTGTTTTCGAATTTTCTGTACTTTATTGTTTTAATTTAATTGAGTGAAAGAAACGAGAAGGTTCAAACAGAACAATAGAAGTGTTAGTGGTCACGACTATTTGCAAGTAGGCTACAATTTAAACCATTTTAAGAACAGTAAATCAATTACTGAAGCTCTTCAAGCAATTTCCGTAATGTCGTTTATCATTCATCCGGTAGTTGGATATGGACAGAATAAGTACATACGTTATTAATTCCAATTAAGAATTTATATCGTAAATTAAAAGAGCGTAATTTATCTAGTATGCCATCATTCCATCAGAACCATTTGATAGATTTGTTACCTTGCGTAATTAAACTTAACGCACTGCCTAAACGTGCGCCCAATACAACCACCAACGATCGCAACCAGCCTCTCATGTTTTTGTTAAAATTTTTTTATTTACTTTCCAAATTGTCTAAAGAAAAAAATTCTAGGAACCAGGGCCATGATCTATTAGCGATCGTCACTTTTTCTACTTGCCCCAGAATAGCTGATCAAAATCGGGTTAAAGCAAAAACTGAGGCACCGCGAGAAATCAAAATCCTGACCATTTTCTAGACTTGATAGTTTTTACCAAGTGATCCATGTCCAATTGGTGAATTTACCACGCAACTGGAAGGTATTGTTTTTGTTAAGATCGTGTTCACTACTTTTTTCCCAAATGCCTCAGTATGGCCCGGAACCGATCATCGGTCCAACTGATGCGAGTTTATTTGTCGGATTACAATCATGGGCCATCTATAAATTATTCGATTATTGTCCCATGTTTCGTTCACTTTATTCACCTAACATCATAAAAAAAACAAACGCCCTGAGCGTAAACGAACAGACATTTTGCTAATTTGAATCACTGCAAAACTCATATAATGGACTTGAGTTATAAACTCATCTGATCACAATCTGATCTCGTAAAACTTTCACGACGACAAGGTAAGAAACTGCTAATTGTTGTTACCGTTATTATAAATGAAATTTCACTGAAATTGCTATTTACGACACTCCTCCTAAATGCGCCAATAAGGCGGTTCATTTTTACTATATAGCAAAACATCATAAATTTTTCAAATGATTATTAATGGCGTATAGCCGCCGTTGGTCAATTATACATTTTACCTTGGCGCTAGCGCTCATTCAAAATTTTGTGATGGATTCTTCAGTAGGTCAGTGATCTTAGGCATGATTAATGTTTACGTTTTTTTTTTTTCTTCCTAATCTCAATAAATACTGGCCAATTTTTAACAACCTTCAGAAGCCTGCCAGAAGTGACATAGTGACTTCAATACGTTTTCAACAAGATCATAAAAGATCATTAAATTAATTTTGTATGCCTTGGGGCATGTATACTCGTAAATGTGAAATTTTTATCCAAGATAAGTTCAAGGTTAGGTCAAATTGATTCATTAACATACCTTTTGCGCAAAAACCACTTCAATTTGCCATTTTAACGACTCATTACCCACTTTACATATAATCTTGATGTGATCTTTATATAAGAATCAGAATTATAACCCCCAAGATATTTCGATAATTGGCCTACACATAAAAACAATCTAACTGAAACAGCTACCGTTCGGCTAGGTTGAGTCTAGATGGGCTAGAACACATTTTGTCGGCTCGTTACTTTTCTTTGCGAACACATTCTGGCATGGGACTTAGTAAATAGTAAAGAATAGACTTTAAGCTGTGTATTTTTCGTGGCCGTATGGGTTCTAATCAATTCATGTAATAGCGCCGAGTACAATGCCCGACGCGATAGGTGCGATGTTAAAAAAAAAAAACAAAATGTTCATCATGAAAAGAAATGCACGATAAGGTAATAAATTGAGGAAGTACTGCTTACTTGCGGTTTTTCCAATAACGACTTTTTCCCATTTCTTTACCTTTGCGAATTAATGTTGTGCGTACAGGAATTTATCTATTAAGAAGAATTGTGGCGTTTCGAAAAAGTTTTTCCAATATTTATTTTTAAATAGTTTGTTTAATTTTGCAAGAAGGGCAATCAATCAATTATAAACTTTTTTCGTAGATTCCGTGATTCAGTTTTGGGCCAAAACGAACAAGACAAAAATTAATATGAAATTTTACATTGAACATCTTTGAAAAAAGAAACCTTTTCATTTTGACCCCTCTAACCTTTACGTAAAAATAGCTTCAATTAGAAATAGATTATTTTTTTTTCATAAAACAATCTGATTTTTTTCCATTTAAGCCGAGCTTAACACAAACAAAAGGTGAACTTTCAGATTTCATAAATGAAAAAGTTCGTTAGCATTAACGATAATGAAAAATTATAATTGGATACTCAAGTAAATAACTCTAGTTTCATCTCGAAGAGATAATACACATATTTTGTAAGTTGTTCGAGGCCAAATGTTCGTATATATGCCATTGATTCACGAAACCCTTGGGAAGGAAATGTATTTTGTATTAAACATAAATTCTATATGCAAATTATGAAATTTCGATACAAAAAAGTATATTTAATCAGGCACGCTACTTCGTCTTCGTAGAAGCAATTTTAAAAAAGGGGAATTCATATCACAGTACACTGACAATCCTGCAATTAAGAGTAACACGAAAGTCTAGCTGATCTAGCATGTTTGAAAATCTTTTAGTTACATAACAGCTATTAAAAATATCCGGACAGCGCCCTAGGGAACAGAGATATCAGTGCGCCAGAACGAAATCTATTCCATAAACTGGAAGTCTAAGCCGGGACTAACAAAGGTTCCAATTACACTCATTAGTACCTAAGCACGCTACACACGATACCTATCCAGTTCGGTTCAGAGACCACCAAGTTAATACTAAATGCCAGGTTCACATTATGTGTGTTTGCATGGCATGCACTTAACGATATGCTTCCCAACAACGAGATAACAATTCCAAAAAAAAAATAAAAGCAAAAAACTGATCACCACAATTTTCCTTTAACTCATTCGAGCAACATGTCCAGCAAGAATGTTGTGAAAAATGGTATTAAGACAAATTTCCAATTTATTTTTTATCCTGGGTTTTGTGAACATTTCTCTTTCTTATTTTAACATGTTGACACGTTCAACTAGCGTCCAGTCAGGTTCACAGAGTCGATGATTAAACATTTACTGAACTAATAATCATCACCTGCGACCAGTACTCCAAAGTTCACGAGCACAAGTACTAAAAATTCGGTTTTGTTTTGGTTGGTTTTCATGTGTACTTTTGTGTCTCGTCTGCAGACATAAGCCCTAAAAAGGAGGACTGCAGGGAATTTAGTTTTAATGACAAATATTTAGTCGGATGAATTTAAAAATCCTTAGAGCTTGTTATTCCGTTTTATGTTTTATTTAATGGGACAACGTCTTTCTTTAGAATAGGGTAATAAGTTACAGGCATGTTACTTAAGGCAACGGTCATAGTACAAAAGGTTTCAATTTATCTTTTATGTTTATAGCCGTATCCACAACTTCTATCTAAAAGTTGTCAAACTTTCTATACACCGATTATTTTTATATAGGCATACACTCTACTTGTACTATCTACCAAAAGGACATTTTTGAACTGCTTTTAAAATCGAATAGTTAAGTTTGTATCTCTTTGCTAAATTGAAATTTCCAGCTCGAAAAATTGTACTTTTTGGCTATGTCTTGATAAAGTATAAAAACCATTATGTATGTAGTTTATCCAGCTAAAAGGAAACTATGTAAAAAGTAGATTGAACTTTGATAATAATAAAGTCACTAACTTATCAAGTTAGACTTGTAAATATGTAGTTAAGTTCTTTAAATCTGTAGTTTAGTGAGGCTTTAAACCCAAGCAGTAAACCATAAAAGGATAAACCCAAATCCTCACAATCTGTGTAAGGGCTATTAAAAAAAAAAAAAAAACTAAACAACCACAAAATGTACCTCGTGTCCATTCAGGCATCAGATAAAAAGGCCTGAACGAGACTTAACAGATATTTTGCATTTATAAGCCCTCGAACAGGGGAGAAACGATACTTTTAATGTGATATAATTGACGGTTTATATTACCCACAACAATAATCGCAGTGACAAAAGCCAGGTATTGTGCCAGTCGAGTAGACGATGGTCCGGCCACACCAGGCCAATGGGTTTTGTCTACAATGGTTAAACGCAAAGTGTACAAGGTTTTAATGGCGTCCACATCTAGAAACATTCATAACGAGCAAACGAGACGCCGTCTAGCCCAGCTCGTGATATGAGCCTACTTGCAGTATTTTTTTATTATAAAACTAAACTTCATAACTGGGTGATGGCTAGTTACTCATACCATCGGCTGTTTTTTCTTGTTACTTCCAGATCAGCTAACTATTATCGATCGACCGGCGCATGCGAATTGTCTGAAATGGATCGTATTACATTAGCTGGATCCAGTGCATTCCTGCCTAATGATGGTGTCGACTACTTGGAGAATAACTGCGCCGAGGAGCCTAATAAATTGTGCGAATTCAAACGTTTGTCCGGCAGAATTCTGAAGACAGTCGACTCTGTTTACCAGGACATCGCCAGCATTGATGAGTGCCGCGACTTGTGCTTAAACTCACCATACAGGTATATATAAAAATTACTATCCGATTACCGTCGTCTGTCTCACAGAGGTCTTACGTTGATAGATGCCACTCATATGACTACGGTGACACTGGCGATATGGTGTGCCGTCTTAGTCATCACAGCCGTGCCACACTCTCAGACGTTCAAGACCCCTACCTGGACGTTCCAGAAGCAGCTACTTATGAGCTCTCCTCGTGCTACAATGTCACAATAGAGTGTCGAGCTGGTGACATGGTTGCACGAATTCGTACCTCAAAACTGTTCGATGGTAAGGTCTATGCAAAAGGTTCTCCGAAATCATGCTCTGTCGATGTAAAGAACTCCCTCGACTTTGAACTGCGCATGGGCTACCAAGATTTAGAATGCAATGTTCGCCAGAGCGGATCCGGACGGTACATGAACGACGTAGTCATCCAGCATCATGACACGATTGTTACATCGTCCGATTTGGGTCTCGCTGTCACCTGTCAATACGATCTGACGAACAAAACTGTATCGAACGAGGTTGATCTTGGGGTGACAGGGGACATCGAGCCGGCACTTTCAGAAGAGGTGATCGTTGACTCGCCTAATGTCGTCATGAAAATCACCTCTCGTGATGGAAGTGATATTATGCGATCGGCCGAAGTTGGTGATCCCCTCGCCCTACGTTTCGAGATCCTCGATGAGCAGAGCCCCTACGAAATCTTTGTCCGCGAACTGGTTGCTATGGATGGCGGCGATAATGCTGAGATCACACTGATCGATTCAGACGGGTGCCCAACAGACCACTTCATCATGGGACCAATTTACAAGAGCACGATTACAGGCAAGGTACTGCTTTCGCACTTTGATGCGTTTAAGTTCCCGTCTTCGGAGGTTGTACAGTTCCGTGCTTTGGTTACACCTTGCATGCCAACATGTGAACCAGTTAAATGCGACCAGGAGGATGTAAGTGGTGAACTTAAGTCGCTGATCTCATTTGGACGCAAGAGGCGTGCCATTAACACCACAGGTAATTTTTTATTGATTCCCTGGTCCAGCGGACTATTAAATGTGATACAATTTCGTACAGAGTCGCTACACCGCCTGCGCAGGGAAACCACTAATAAACCCAATCACGAAGATATGCTTCTCGTCCAATCGATCCAAATCACAGACAAGTTCGGTTTCGAGAAGCAACAGGCGTCGAAACCAAACGGAGGAGTTAACAATAGTGAAACGGTCTTCATGTCAGCCGACGTCCAAGGATTCTGCGTCAACGCAATCGGTAAGTAATGGACCTAGTCATCTCAAGAGTCTGTCGGCGGCATGATGGTTACTAATTTATGTCTATTTTTTTCAATTTGCGCCCCGAATAGGCCTCATCGTTGCTGGAACTGTTTTCTTATTAGCACAATTGGCCGTAATTGCAATTTGGACATATCTCTATCAGCGCCGCAGGAAAGAGCGCGCCTGTGGTGGCGAGGGAAATTCATCATTCGCCTCATCTGCAGTACCAACACCAACATTAACCGGAAGCAGGGCGGATTCATTATGTAAATTGTACGATAGTGGATTCGCCGGCAGACATGGTCGTCAATTTTAGAACTTATAATTATATATAAAATTTGCATTGCGCTTTGTAGTTAAATAGTTTTTATCGTAACTTCTTTGACAATTTTATCACATTTACGAAAATGGGTTTACTGGAAACACTCCAACACCGGACATAAGTCAAAATGCGCGCATGCGACACAGAAAAATATGAACATATATAAAAAGAAATATCATTTTCATAAAATGATCTATATCGCACGACGCAGAGCAATACCAGAACATTTACAATATTTCATTTCCGTAGCATCTTTAATTCAAAAGCATTTATTAGTGGATAAGTTAGCTGATAAACTACCATGTTGGTAAAAAATACTTGCGAGTCCTTGAAACTGAATATTAATTAAAGGATGAAGCTACATTGTTTAGATGCTTGGACAAGTTCGGTGTGAAAATCGTTCTTTCATTATATTGAGCCAAAATTATTAAAATCACTGAGCGTGTCCGAACAAAATTGTTAAGACTCAAGAAAAAAATCCCAGCCTTTGAAATTTTAAAATATTAATTTTTAAATATTTTATTTATTTATTTATAATTGTGTTTAATATTTTTAAAAGGAAATATGTTTAGAAAACAAATGTTTGCCAGAAATAGGCGTAAGACGAACAAAAAAAAATATCAATAGGTTCCGGAGGCATAAAAACCTGGCATTAAATGTGTATTCAAAATTCTAAAACACAATTTAGGGCCTGATAAGTTAAGTAGCATTCCGATTACTCCGTTACAAATCATCGCTATAATCCATATGTGATAAGATATTTTATCTGAACATAACAATACAATATCCCGGTATAGTAGAGCGTGTAGCAGTTACTTAATTTTTACAATTAGTGTTTTCCACTTCTGAATAAATCCAGGCCTCCTAATTGTGCAATTATTTTACAATATTCTTTTCCAACTTTCTCAAAGAAAATTGGAAATATAATATTTTTTTTTTTTTACTTCCCGGGAAGATAAATCCCGCTTTACTTTCACTTTACTTCTTACTATCATTATTTTTACAGTAAATAAAGTTTTAGTCAGACAATAAATTAGAAAAAAGGACGACTGATTACCGTGTAACGTAAAACAACATTAGCATTCACTTGAAATTTTCTTTTATCAATAAGAGTAAAACATTGTCAAGTGAGTATTAATGTTTTACTATATAATATAATTTTTTTAGAAATTTAAGTCTATAAAATAAGTTCAATTAACCATATCAGCAACTAAATGTTAACTTAGTTAAGTAAAACAATAGCTATTTAGTTCTTGTTTATTATTTCAAATTTATTTTAACTTCTATTTCTCTTCTTTTTTTTTTTTTAATTATAGAAGCAGTACGTTTTCCCACGAAAATTCAATTCCATTTTTATTTTCTTAAGAAACTCCTATATATTTTGTTTAATTTATATAGTTTCATCTTGAAGGATATGGCCGGAATATTATGATATTTATTTATATTTAAAATAAGATTTATTTTTTTTATTTTTATTTAGGAAATAACGTATAAAAGCAAGAAATTGTTAGAGAAATCATTCGAGTCATTTGTCCTTTTTTCTAAGATGAATGTGACTTTAACTAGAAGAATACTATGATAGAATAACAAAGAAATTCAAAATTGTATATGTTTAAATTTTTAACATCTACAACTGAACACAAAATAGTTATAGAAAAACTTTCCTTCCCAGTTATTCTGAAAAGTAAACTTTATATAATGTACTGCTTTTTGTAATAAAATAATCAAAAGGAAAATAAATAATTCAAATAATATCAAGTTTTTGCTATGACTTCAATATCTTGAATTTGTTTTTAACCCTTAACGGACCAATACCGTCACATAAACAGCATGACTATTTTACTTACTGGTCTAATGCGGCCAGAGTTATGGATATTGTTACTTTTATAAGTAATATGCATAAAGCACTGTGCCAGATTATTTCTTTTGCCTCTGCCCGATTGTTATCTATTTTATCTCTTCATATAACAAAACGTTCGGACTGGCGGTAAGTAAAATTGAAATTCTTCCGGACTAAGTATTAAAGTATTCCACTGTGAAAATTAATTAACCGATGTTTTCACTTCAGAAATCAATGGCAAGTATAGTGACCAAATAAACGGGCAAATGTTCATATCATAAAAACAAAGACCTTTAAAACCTTTAAAAATTGTTTCTAGTTAGTGCACTTGCAGCTCTCAAATTTTTCTGATCGTAAACCCTCAAGGATTTTAAAAGATTAATAAATTAAATTTATAAACACAAAACCATTTTTATTCAAAAATATGAATTCATGGGATCAGAACTCACCCTAAGTCGTTGGTCAGCTACAGTCCAAACACGTGTTGCAAAGTCATTAGATGTACCCAAAACCATGGTACCGGTGGAATCAAAATCAACTGAGTTAACGCCAGCGTTACTCCCAACCAGAACACCACGCGATTCTCCTTCACCTGGAAAAGTTCAGAAATGCATCTTTCATTCTAAATAAAAAAAAAAAACTAGAAATATATCAATTAGTTATTGCTACTTCGAATTCGAGACAAACCATTGCAACCATTGAACTATATCCAAAATTCCCATTACATTATATATAAAAGGCATCTTTAAATCCTTTGATTCTAATTCGAACTAACAGTGCAATAAATAAATGGGCTTTAGGCTTACCTTTTCCAACATCCCATAACTTAACTTTCCTATCTGCACCTCCAGTTGCGACTATCCGCTCAACTGGACTCCAACGCACAGCATTTACATCACCATCATGTGCATTCTTCATTGCAATAAGAAAAACGTAAATGGTAAATTATTTAAAAAAAAAAAGAACAGAGTACAATGCAACTTACAATCGTACAATGCACTTTATTTGGAATCGATTGACTATAGAAGCCCGTCATCTTTGTAGGAGCTCCAGAAATATCACTTAAAGTTTCAGGGTCATTGCGATCTGGTGGAAAATGTATAGGACTAATTGAGCGGCGATTCTCCCGCGCAGCTTCCTCTAAATCACGGCGAACTTTATCGGAACGTTTTCTGTGGAAGAACGACGGAAGTCTTTTTCTCAAATTTAGTGAATGTACATACAATAAGATTTTGGTAAGGTAGAGCCGTTAGTATACGTATGAGGCGATTTTAGATATTCTTTCAGTTTTGCATGCAGTCGCCCATCATATCCGTATATTGCTGCCAAAAATAAATATGTTTTTTTTTCTGTGCAAAACAGTTATGCAATCATCGTACCATTTCATATGTTTCTTAACAACATGTGAATGCGAATTTACCAATGGAATTAATTATCCACGGACACAAAGAAGAAAGTACAGAAATGTGAATGCAAAAAGGTCGCGTTTATTCACGTAGGGGATTGTGCTTATTTTTTCTCTAAAATGCTTAATGATATGGGTATATTACATATGTTGCTATGAATTCCAAAAAAACGTCACAATGTGACTCGGTTTAGTAAAGTCACGCGTGCAAACACCACTTCATTCAGAGGAGACAAACCTTAAAACATAAAAAAACTCAGCACAAAACAAAAAGCACTAAGCAAATCATATCCAATTCAAAATGACTCAATGAATCAAGCAATTCTTTGGTAAAACTGATACTTACTTTAAGAAGCTCTCATTCTCCTCATTAAGTTTATCAGCATCCTTCGCCTTATACTTTATTATCCGCTCTACAAGCGTTCTATTCTCGTCCTGAAAGAGAAATAATTTGTTTCAGAAATAAAAGAGTCAGGGTGCAGAAACACAAACACAATTTCAATTAATGAAAACACTTGAGAAGCGATTCAAAACATCATTGGTACTGGAACTTAGTCGGCGATATTCAAAAAAGTAAAAACTTTCGTAAACAATTTATTCAACGAGTCTTCATTGAATTTTAATTGTGAACTTATCCTAAAGAGAACTTATAAAAATGATCTCAGAAAAAAATTAATCAGTTTAATTAAACTTTTAACTTATTAGTTTTTGCATTTTTAATTATAGGCACATAATACACCTATATAGCGAAAAAAGATTTCACTAAAATGAAAAATGAATTTTATAGAAAACCACAAAATATTTAATACTTTTCGCGAATTTCGCATAGATCGGAGATTAAACGCTGAACGTTATGTACAGAAACATAGATTACCATTTCACTGTATAGTTTCTCCTTTTGTCAATAAATTGATTAGTTATTTAATTCTTAACAGACAAATTTTTACTATAATTCTTGTTTTGTTGAGCAAAAAGTGATTTATCTTTATAATTAAAAACCTATTTTCTTCGAAATCCCAAGGTAACCAAAAATTGCCCCTCATCTTTCCTACACATTTGATTTTCGATCCCATCATCTTTTTATACAGGACTTCCAAGAAAAATCAACTAAAATCTCCGAAACAGTGACCCCTTTTAATTATTCAAAGTTAGACCTAAATTCTCTTTTTCTAAACCTCATGATAGTAATAATTCTTTCCTGGTAGTTTCACTTGAATCGGTAACTTCATCATGCTTTTTTTAAAAAAAAAACTTTAAAAATTACAGTCATAACAAAATTTCGAAACAACAGTCTACTGGACTAGTTGGATTAAAATCCGATTAGTAGTTATAAGGTACCAAACATTCAGAAAAATATTCTAAAAACGTTTTATTTGGTTGATTTTTTTAAAAAAATAACACACTAATAAATTATTATTTTTTTTAAAAAAAAGTACTTCTTACAAGGGAATTTTGTGTAGGGATGAAAAACAATTTTATTACTTTCGCTATGTACTAAAGAGTTCCATTCCTTTAATAAATCCATCATAAAAAATCGTAAATTTATGTCTACTAGGCGTTTTAGAAATATTTTTATTAAAAATTATACGAAATAAATATTTCAATCAAAAATAGCTTTCCCATAAAAAAACAGTGCACGGCTTCATCATAAAAGTGTTCATAATTCACCAGCAATAGAGGCCAAAAAATTTGATATATTTTAATAACAAGAAAACTGCAACATGCGCTTACAATAGATGATCGTCTGAGTCCCACATCCTTAAGCTTCTTAAACATTTTTTCATGAATCTTCTTCACTATTTTCTTTTCACTACTGTAGTAACACAAAATATTAATCAAAGCGTGCCCGATGATATAAGAAGACCGACTGAATCTCGAGTAATCCCACCATGGGAAATTTTTGATCGCGACAAAAATTTTGAAAATCTATTTAATGCGCATGAATATTCCGCCTCTGTAAAGTGCTCTGGAGTAATTTTAATGAGCAGAATTTCACGTTAAGTGCCTGTGTTTTCCACACAGTACAAAAATAACCAAAACAATGATAAATAAGATGAAGGAAAAGAGGAAAATTGGAGGAGTACTAATCGAATTGGTGAGGTCGTTGTGAAGTAAACCAAGGTGTTGTAGGCCAGACTCGCGGAAAGCGAGAAGATTTTCACTTTGTGCGCGAATTGCAATTTTGCAATTAATTCCAAATTCAATTGGTACGGTGCCAAGGATTCATTCATAAAGTATAGGACAGGTTAAAATTTTTTAGATTTAAAATATTACTCACATTAAGCACGCGATTTACTTTGAATTGCCGCAATTTATAACAGGGACTTTCGGAATGGCTACATTTTTAGAATTTCCCATTAATTAAGAAAAGAATTATTTCGGTTTTTAGATTTAGAAGAAAACAAACATTTTAGGGAGGAAAACAACTTTTGTATCTATTTTATTCATTGTAAAAAGATAATTTTCTTTAGTCTTGTTTATATGTAACAAACGTATTTAAGCTTAAAACCAATTCTATCTCCAAGCTATCAATGCTTTATTTTAGTACTTCCATATGTTTTAAATCGTCTTTTATTTATTATTATCTATATTTTACGCTTATTTATTACTTGTTTAAAGAACAATCACATTAAATTAGTTCTTCCAACTAAATTCATAGACACACTTAAGTAGAATGTTCTTTTCAATTGATTTTCCATGCTGAAGACGATTTTTCTCCAGTTGAAACTAGATTAAACAGGTACTTTTCAACTTTTTTATATTGAGTATTACACACACGTAAAATTGGAGTATATGTTTGTTAATTTAAAAGTAGCAGCTTGAGTTTTGTCCTTTTCTTTTACGCCAATAAAAATAAATAAATAAATTATTCCGGCTATATCATATTTTCTGACCGCCAACACTGATTTTTATTTTGTTGACTTAGTTGGTCATTTAAAAATATTGCAATTTTTGATATTTAGTAACGAACGAGCTGAATATTAAGCTTTGATTCAGCCGGGTAATATAAAACATTTCTTAAGACCAGCAATTTCGTATTGAAAACGATTGTATTAGGTTTTATTTTTAACTATAGTTTACAGTATCGTGAAAACCCCTAAGTATCAGTTTTCGAGGTATCCCCTTAAAATTGCAAAAGTATTCAACTTCGTCAACTTCTTTCGGTCCGTGTCAATTTGAATTTGATTATTAAATCTCCCAGTCCAATACGTTTGGAATTTTTTCCAAACCGAATATTTTAACTTTTAGACGATATAAAAAACATCCCTAAACATTTTTATTAAGTGTATAAATTTGCTTTTAATTTTGGAAAAAAAAACAAACAAAATTATCAATGAATTCAGCTAAATGGAGGGTATGCATTATGAAACTATATTTCTTAAAAATTTACTTCAAACATGACTTAATTGGTTTCGAAACTGTTTTCAATTTTTGAGTAACTATTTCAATAATTTTGTTTCGATTCGCTTCGAATTCGATAACATTTTCTTAAAACAACTTTAATCTTATCACAGATCGTCAATGGACAACATCAGACAAATAAATTAGAAAATGATTACAAAAGCTTAAACTCGATGTTATCTGCGAATGCTTGTTGCGGATTAAAGGTAAGTGGCTATTAAAACATAATAATAATTTTTGTAAGGGCGGATCCAAGCATTAAAAGGCAAATGACCTCAGCAATTATGTAAAGGCTCCGCAGTTAATAGAGTTAGGTATATAAACATAAGTAAATAAGCATTTTGAAAAATTGTATAGTAATTGTAAAAAATACGTGTTATTTAACGGTCTTTACGGAAAGAATCCTATGTAGTTAATCAGTTTTTTTCGGGTACACATTTTCGTAGAGCAATATAATTAATTACCAACGTAATACGTTATATAAACATCTTAGAAATTATGAAATTGTCACTTTTATAGAGGCCTAGGTTTCGATTTGACGCTGATGTGTTGCGGGTATATTAAGACCCTTTAACACGCAGACTCTTAGACACAGTTTGTAATCTACAGCCATCGGAGAAAACCTTTAACTGGATAACAGAAAACAATGAAAAATAAAAGTAATATGCAGCACTACTAGCCGTGCTTCCCAGATTTTTTCCTTTCATATCTTTTGAAATCAAGTTTAGATAATTTTTAAAATTTAAACTAAAAATTACTACCGCAACCAACTATTTAATTTTAACTAGCTATAAAAGCCTCTACTAATTGCAAGCCTAGCATCTAGCCAATAAGTATTGTATTCCTAGGCAGCACCACAATATTTCAGATAAATGCTAGACTTAGACTTAATCCTTTTGACTAAAAAGTTGCCATTTTTAGCCCCAGCTCGAGTGGAAAGGAAGTTTTGATGGGACAAAATGATGAAGCTAAAAACATAGGGTGGGAAAATCGTCTTGCGAAGAATTTAGGAATATCTGCAATATTTTCTAGTCCAAAAGTAATTCACATTGGTCATTACCTGTTAATATTTCAATCCCTCAAATTTGTACTGCACCCACTTTAAGGCAAAATGAGCAAGACGTTCTTCTTAAAATCTTAATAAATTGTCTACTAGACAACACAACCAGCACTCACTGAAGACTACTTTTAGGCTTGGAAATTTCTTTTTATCCCAAGTCACACGGCGAGAATTAATTTTAAAATTCTCTTTTAAACAACTTCAAAGTGCCTAATTTCGTGAAACCTGTCACAGATCACCGCCGTCTTTGTGAGGAAACAACCAGGAACGACCGACACTTTTGGCGGATGTAGAAAAGGTTTAAACGATACTTACCATAACTTTCCTGTACTTTTCCTCCAGTGAGGCGAAGGCGAGCTGCAAGGCAGTGTGCTCATCCCGGAGTATTGTATTAAGTCCCTTCAACTCCTCTAGGCTGCTCTTAAACATCTGAATTTCCGCTCGAAGGCTGTTATCAATTTGAATTTGTTCGGCGAGACTACAAAGTGAAAAGAAAACTTTCACTTTCATCGCATATGGCAATAACACCACTCCCACTGTTTACCTGTGCTCCTTCTCGGCGATGATTTTCTTTTGCCTCTCCACTTTCAGATTTAAGTCAACGATCATCTGGGCGTTCTCCCCCTTCCGTTTGTGTAACTCTGTAAGATCCTCCTGCTGCGCTAGCAACTTCTTTTCGAGGGCTGCAATGGCCATATTAGCCCCAGACGGGTCCTTGCTACCGTTGGCGATCGCCGTTCGCAGCTGTTCATTCTCCACAGACACCCGGAGGTTGTCCGCCTTCATTTGTGAGATAACGTCTAGCAGCCGGTTGTCTGAAACGGAATTAAAAGTGCAAGAAGTTCAGGGCCATGGCTGCAACAAGAATAGTATGAGGAAATACTTTGACTAATTAAATCCTGATAGTTGCCACATTCCCGCTTATTTCTGTCCCTCAGCCGGACCACTAGGGCCTGACGCCAGTCTGGCTCGTCCCCGGACATAATTTCCCTCCACGCACTCAATCAGCACAACACCAGAGTTGAAGCGAATCCCTTTCCCGTCCAGGAAACTGAAACACTCCCGAACTTATCAATCGCTTGACAGATTTACGATTTGAACGATGTGACAGATGACAATTGTGACTATGACATTTCGCGGTGTGGAACAATTGAAGAGTTTAGGAAAAGTATAAAATCCTGCAAATGCCCGAAATTATCCGGAACGCCTGAAACCAGAAATGCGTTAAGGTAGCTTTTTAAATTGTAATTTCGTACTGAAAAGAGGCATAAAAACAAGGAGTAAGATTGCTGGAAATTTTAGTTCTTCCTATCTCATTTCAAACCCTTTTGAAAAACAACTTTTCGACCGATGGAGATTTTATGGAACTTCTTTTCACTTCACCACTTCCAATTATAAAAAGTTTTGATGCACTTCACAAAGTTTCTTTTGGGTACAGAGTAAATTTTTTGGTTGTCCCCTGAGTTTTTAATTTAATTTAATTAGTTATGAAAATGTTTACCACAAAAAGAGTTTAAGAACGTCTGTTTCTCAAGAAAATTAATTCTAAAAGTTTGTGTAACTTTATTCTAAAGCAATGTCACTTTTACGTCTTTTAACCGACAATAAAAAACAAATAATTACCATGAATTATTTTATTCCTTTGTGGGTATCGGTCTAAATTCAAAACTCATGCATGTGAACCGACCTTTAAACGCTAACAAAATTCCAGCCGTAAGTGGCGCTGCTATCTCCAAGGGCAATTGTCTGTTTTGTCACTTTTCGGCTTCGCTTTTTCACTAGCAAAAGTACATCGGGTTTCCTTCTTGGTCGTTTCGGAGTTTTTGTTAAATTAAAGTCGTTCCGGCCAGTATTGAATTGAGCTTAAATTATAAACAGTGCTCCGTAGTTGCACCGAAAATGAAATTCAAAATTATTTAGTTTTAGGATACGAGCGACGGAAAAGTGAGAAAGTTTTTTTTTGGAAGTGTCAAAAAGGTGCTTTGTGTCATTGTCCCCCACAGGGAGTCTCATATTTAGGCATTTTGCGACGGAATTCAAATATCAATAATTTTTTGTGATCGTTGCGACAATTTTCGAGTGAAGGGCTTAATTGTGCATAAATCCATGTAACCCGATAGAAATTTTTGCTGGAATAAAGTAAAAATATTCGCCTTTGAGTTTGTATGAAGTTGCGTATCCCCCCCTCGGCCGCAGCTGCATTTCGTTTCGAATTTTTTTTTTTTTTTGGTTTAAGAATTTAAAACTCGTCTAAGCTGGATTACATTAAAACGGAAGACATAGGATCTCTTCAGGAAAACAATCCCTCGGCCAACAATAAAATGGTCAAGCGGTGAGTAGTTAATTTTGCGAAAATTTTAAATTCCTTTCAACAGAGGAGCGAAAACACCAACTTAGCTGGGGGTGCGATTCGCGAGGATATGGGTTCGTGTCCTTCAAGGGTTTTGTTTACATCCTTGGGCTCTCTGCGATGGTGGGCGCATGGAAACAGCCAGGCTCACAGGTGCAGCGAAACGGCGAATGAAAAAGGGAAGAAACGTAATGATGGTTGGCGGGCGACTGCAAAATCGATTTCCAATGTTTTGCCTTCGTTTTTCCCCCCACTCGTTTCACAACACAGCTGGAAGGATCCCCGTCGCAATTTAGGTGCTGCTGCAAGTTACCAGCTCCGGTTGAAGTGCGCGTAATTAAATTTGGTCTAGCCTCGGCGTGGGAGACACGGTGCCATCTCTTTTGACCCACATTCGCTAAAATTCTTATCAGTATTACTTGTTTGGGTCTCACGACGTTTCTGAACTAAATGCGCCGTTTGTCGCTGTTTGGGGCTGCACATTTCATATTTAGTGGACAGAGGCACACAAGCCAAACTTGTTTGAATGCACCGAGACGGCCCCAGATTGTTTACAGCTGTCCGGACGTAGGGGCTATCAACGTCGACCTTATCTTGATTCAGCGCTTACTAGCTTTGTTCTAACCCCGGGGAAATTTTCTGGTTCGAATCCTTCCGGCGACAGGCTCTCTTAACTCCCATTCTGCCCTATTGCCATTGAGTTTTCCCTTCTCGAACCGTGCGTCGTGCCCGACTCAAGAGGAATTCGCTGGATGAGCTCCTGCCGTCGCATTATGAATTCAGCTGAATTGGATGTGTGTGTCTTATCTAGTCGTTTTTCGTTTCCTTTGTTAAGCGCCTTTGGCGGGGGGTCCAACGTCCGGGCTGAATGCATGCCATAATTTCTGCTGGTCGAGCTTCTTTCCATTATATTAAATTTCTATGCAGCTTCGCGATAATGTGTTAAGTTGATTGGCCCCATTTCCACCGCACAATAGGGCAAAGCTCATATTTCATTATTCAATAAATCTGCGGTGCTCCATTCCAAATTTGCACCGCATGTATCCGCCGCTCTGTTAAGAGCTGTTTATAAATTAATGATTTCTTCGTATTTCATCTTGTAAATTCTAGGAGAACTTTTTAAAATTAGGGTAGTGGTTAAATTCTTAATTAAGTAAGCTAATCGAAAATTGATGTTTCTTCCGAAACGTAAAAAGTTAGCATTTTTCGACCCTTAAGAGGAGAATCCAGTTTCATCATATTTTATTGTATATAAGCACAAACGGTATTTATTTTCTTATAAATAAACATATGTATTACAAAACCTGTTTTTTTTTCTTGGGCTGGGTCCTGATCTGAATCAGTTCCAAAACAGAATCCAGCAGCAAGACGGTGAAGATGGAAACTATTAATCAAAAGGTTAACATGATCGTTTTTAGATTAGATTTCACAGCAATTTTCCTATATTTTCACGTCAGCTATTGAAAATCGGCATCGTTATTTCGTAAGTTGAACTACAAATATGCCAAATTTCAAGTGATTTGAAAATTGTATTCTGGAAACTATCAACAGAGTTGAAAAACATTTTTTTGAGAATAATGCATCACAAATTATTTAATATTATGATGATTGAATGATAATAAGAATAATAGATATCCTCTGTACCCTGCGCATGCATGAAATTCATGGCTGGATTTTTTGGCGACGTATTCAATGACAAAAATATTTGCCTCTTTTTGTTTACTGCCATGATTTGATCTAAATATAATAGAAATAAAAATTTGTTTTGGTGGCTGGTCACATTTCGACCTTCTACCCTAATTTATGATAATCTTGCAATGTGAAAAAGTAAACAGCAATAGAAAACCCCATTGATGTAAGTATTGATTTTCATAAAAAATATCATAAAGATTATAATTTGACAGTTCGCCATCTTGAATTTATTAATTTTGACAGCAGATATGAAATTAGAAACTTCGAAAATCCCCATATTTTTTCTAATTAAAAATCTTAATATGTTTAGAGTTTCAAAAGGTTGATGTTATGGTTGGAATTTCTTAGTTTTTTAATTTATATGTATTAAAACTTTTTGATTTTTTTTTTGGAAACTATTTGTTTACATTAGTTAGGTTAGGTTAGGTTGTTGTGGCTGCCTAGAAAGGCACACTTAGGCCAATTTTGGTCCATTGTGTTACCACCTAGCGCAGGAGATCATGGTTATGTATAGGATTCGAACCCACAGCCTCTGGGACGGTAGGACAGCGCGCTAACAACTGAACTATCAGAGGCCCCTTACATTAGTTAAATCTTTATTATTTTATCTATAGTAATTCCTACCATAACTCCCCATTCCAATTTTACGAATCTTGCCATTCTATAATAATAGAAAATTTCAGGGAATCCAATTTTACCCTTTAAATCAAATCAAATTCTAATTCTAATTCTACTAAGTTGAATTGGAGCATGTCCAGTAAAAGAACCATGGATCCTAGTAGGACAAATACTAACTCTAATTTACTTTTTATACTTTATAATTAATAAGAGAGTTATTACTAAAATATGAGATGATATAATCAAATAGGATTAATTACTAATTTAAGAAAATAAATTTTATGTTCCACCGAATTTTTTATAGGGGTCAAGAGAAAGCAAAGGGTCTAGAGGTCGAAACTACAACTCCAGTTAGCATAGGGTCACTCTAATTCATGTAACGATTTATCACTGACCTCTTTTCTGATCTAGAAAAAACATTTTCTGATAGAATCATTATACAAGTGTATCTCGGAAATTACTGAAAGTTCGAACACTCAACCTTGTTCAGTAAGCTCATCCCGCAAAAAAAATATTTCCGACTTCATACAAAACCTTGAAATATGGAGCTAAAGAAAAAGTACCGCGGATTTTTTCTCCTCATTCTTATTCGTGTAAGAAATTTGCCTTTCAATTTTAAGGGCACCTTTCGTCTCTCAACGTCTCGGTGTTCTCCCAAAGCTCAGAAATATGACTTAATTATTTCCGTCATAATTAAACTAATTCCTCTAATTGACGCTGTAGCGATAATTCTCTCCATGTAGTAAAATCAGTGAAATCGTAACGGAAAATCATCTATCTTACTTTGGTTGCAAAACTTTGCCGCTCACATGGGCATTTCAGCATCCGCTGGACCAGCGCGGGCAGTTGCACGAGCAGAACCAAATTTGTCGAAAACAAAAATCGTTTCTGTTGGCGGACAATGCTGATCGATAGGCTTTCACTTAGAAAGGCCTCTCAGCTATCTCTGGTACGAATCAAAAGAATTGACGAAATAAATATTCGCACCGTGAAGTGGATCCCAGAAATATGAATCTACAGCATCTTGTGAGTTATGTGCCTAGTGCAGATCGGAGATGGAGGGGAGGCGCTTCTTTTGTATGCACCAGAGAGGTAAACTTCTTGAAATGTAACTTAAGAAAAAAAAAAAACCATGTGTATTGAGGGGCAAAATGAATAAAAACAGAATTCAAAGTGGTGGATACGAACTTCCTCTTGAAACAAGTTTTGACTACCTCAAGGCACCTTAATGTGCGCTCCGATTGCAGTGTTTTTTTTGTGGGCAAGATCACTCCCAGAGGCGGCTAGAAGAGGTACCGCATCAGCTGAGTGTTCGTGTACGCTTTGTTTGGTTAAAACCACATGTTAAGATTGAAATCAGACACTTTCCGAATACAAAATGTTTCGCTGTATTTTCAGATGAATTTCATTCGAGAGATACTCAGAATATCTCAAGAAAAGGTTGAGAATTTTATTAAAAAATACACCCACCTAAAATTTTGATTTCTTTTTAATAAGAGAAAAATTAATCAAATCAATTGCATACTAAATTTATTTGTATACCTAAAGTTAAAGGAAGATCCAAAGATTAGCATTGTGGATTAGCGCGACTAATGCGTAGCACTTTTGTAAATACCTCACAACTCTTAGAATTGGCTCTAACCAAGCCTAAGTTCAGCGCAATTTAATTGGTAAACAAATCCATAAGCATACAGATGGACCATTCAGCAGATAAAAGGCAGAGAGATGAAAGCGAACAAAACAATACCAGATTTAGATAAGAGTGCAACACGATACGCCTCGTTGTTCTTTGAAATGCGTACGTTAAACAGCTAACAGTTTACATTAGTTATCTTGTTCCACAGATGTTGGGTACAACGTTTACATTTTTTTTAAATTTGCATTGCATTGATTGGCATATGTAATTAGAAATTTGAAGGGTTACATTATTTAAAGGTATTTAAAAAGTCAACAGTTTTAATGGGTAAATGCGTTGGTTTAGTACCGATAATGCGTCTTATTTTGAGATGTAAAAGCATCCGTGATGATTCAATCAACCCTTTGAGAATAATTATGGAAAATAAATGATAATGCTACCTTCTGTACCCGAAATCAAAGGTAATTTTTGGAGTTTATTTTTATGAAAATTGTTAACGTAATTCGGTCATGTGTACATGTTAATAAAGTCTTAAAGTACTTAAAAAATTGTTTAACAGTTCTATCAGAGTTCGACAGTGTCCCAGTTGAATTTCCTTGTTTTTTCGTAATATTAGCATACCCCTACCAGTCACAGCAATGCGTGTTGAACAAAAAAACGAAGAAAGAATTACGAAATCCTACGTACTTTGCTAGATAATGTTATTATTAAGCTACAGTTAAAATTTTAGAACAATCGGTAAAAAATTGTAAATGCTTTCAATCAGTAATTTTTCACTATAAACGCGTGCTAGTCACCGTCGATAAATAATCGAATAAGATATTGAATTTTAATGCCTTTATTTTAGTTACATATCTGCAAAAGTGTTATATGTTCTATATATTAAGTTAAAAAAATTTTATATTAACAAAATAAGGTACCTTGCATGTTCTATTGTTATATTATTTATATTTATTTTGCAGCAACATTTGGACAGAACTTTTGATCGGACTATGCATATTTCATTTTTATATCTATGATAGTTCTTCGTCTGAAATTTTCGTCGAATAAGACAAAACTCTCCTAGAGTATAACAAAACGAAGAAGAAATACCAAAATTGAAGTTCAGTCTCCTGGGTCAAAACCATAAGTGAATAATAAAGAAATAAATATGAATCGATATAAAAATCTGGTTTAGAAATGCGAAAAGTGAAAATGAACTAATGCATAAGAAGATCGTCAACTTTTAACATTTAAGACATTGAAATCTACCCAAAGGAAGCCTGTTTATCGACTGGTAAGACTCTTTGTACCTCTTCTAAACGACATATAAAACCTTGAAAACACGTAAACTGTTCAGTAAAACGCGAAGTAAGAGTTGTTATGGGGATAGAACAAACTTGAATATTTTAAGAATGAAAAGGTTATAAATTTCACCGTGAATAAATGATTTTAAAGTTTTAAAAATATCACAAAAAAAGTTATACACCTGCCACTTCCGCGCATAGCATCATTACAAAAATTGTCAATCACGTTAGGGCTATCGTCGGCAAATGAACCGCATCGATCTATATTTTATAAGAAATTCTCAACCTACCGCAGTCCCGCCGCAGACTGGTACAAACCTAAACTAAATTTTTTTAGGATCAGTTACATTCGTTCACGTCCTTTTGCCAGGTGTAAGGTGGTTAGAAAATGAAAGGAACGAAGTTACAGAATTATGAAAAAGTCGATTTTATTTCAAAAAAAAACCATTGACACCTGGACAGAGGACGTCGATGGCTGGGAAGCATTTCAAGTTAACTTCGCCGCTGGCATTTTAAATGATTCCTTCACGTAAAGGTAGTGGAAACCCATCGGCGGAGTCACCGTCGTCGGTTTGCCGTCATTCAAGCATGAAAGTTTATAAGTTCGTTGAACTGCTTTTACTTTTAATTAATCAAAGGCAGTTAAAGGTAAGATTAGAGCCAGCACAGCAAGAATGAGGTACTGAAGGAATTTCTGTGCTTGGGGGAAGCAATGATTCTTAAACACAATTGAAACTCATTTGCTTCACATTTCCGCATTTATTTATTTTTCTATTTTCTTTGTATTTGAACAATCTACTTAGATATGGTTTCATTCAATATTGCAACTTTTTCCAATCGGAGTGAAAACTTACAACTATTTTGCTCATTAAGTGCCGGGATTTTATTAAAACATTACGACTTCCATTATATTTTGGAAATACCCAAATTATTTTCAACATTAAAGAAGAGATAAAGAGACAAAGTGTGTAAATCTTATGTGCCTGGTGCACATCTCGTACATGCTTAAAAATACACAGGATAGGAGATGAATGCGCGCATTTGGTATTAATCTTTGCCTCCATGTGATAAAATAGTCGTTAAACCTCTTTTAATTTACGAGAGTTCTGAAATTGACGACAGTTAAGTATTATTCATACCTGCCAACCATATCTGCTTAATTACAGAAATATTTTAGCCTCTGGGCAATGGAAAAATTAATACATATTTTCCATTATTTCTAACAATAATCTGAAGGTTTTATGATGGAAAATGTGGAAGAGTTTATGTTTGTAGCATATAAAGTTTCAAATTTGGATATTTTATATTTATAGCATAGCGTTAAAAATTCTGATTTAAGATCTTATAAGAATATAGCTCATTAATCATTGTTATAAGATAAATTCATACCCTTCTTTAATATTACGTAAATTTTATGTGAATTTAAAAAATATATTTTTTATAAAGTCTGTTTTTGTAAAGATTAATCTAGTTTTTTATTTTATTTAAGATTTGTTTTTATAGCTGGCAGAATATTTTTCAATTTATAAAACAAACTGATGCATGAAGACTGCTCTAAACCTACTCGATCTATTTCAACTTTACTATAACATTTTCTGAGAATATGCTGAAAGGATAGAAAGACACTTTTTGAAATAAAGAAGTAAAGGCCAAATTGAATTTTTGTTTTTTGTAATTTGCGATTGAACATGATCATCAATCTAACCACCTTACTTAATTTAGCTTTATTTAATTATGTTACAAGTATATTTTGAAAATATTTGGTTTTTCCAGCAGCCATTTTTTAGAAAATTATACAACATGCAAAAAAGAACCATCACCATAATCCTCCTTTTAACTTTTCCGCCGCATGGTGAATCACGTTGCAGTCAAAGGGTAAGACAAGACACTAAAGTGCATTTCTGTTCCCAGCAAACCCACTTGCAAATTGACAATTAAGCCCTTTTTAAGTCTCACTTAATTTGCAAAGGAAAGGCTGCAGCCATATTGCCCCTATCACTCAACAGTGACGACGTCACCGAGGACCGAATCGATACCCAAGCCTGTTCCAATAAAACAGCAAACAACCAGTACTTCTCTAGCTCTAGCATCTAGAAATGTATAATTCATCGATTTTTTCGAGAACATTAGTACACATGAATCTACAACTGAGCACCGAAACCGAACCAGTCCCGAATTTGAACGTCGGATGGTTGTCTTCTTGATCCGAAAGGGCGCTTTTAACCCTTTCCCATCCAAATCATATTAAACCATAAGTCCCAATAGGTTTACCTTTGAGCCTGTGCGTGCGACAGGGTCCGTTCCATGTGAAATTCTACACGGGCGGGAGCGGCGACTATTAAACCACCGTTTTATCTAGGTTTCACCCAAGTACATGTGAGGTAACCTCTGCTCTATGGGAAAATGGTGCACTTTAATAGAAACACCTCGTTCTACGTGCGGTTGACTGCATAGCGGAACCCTCGCCGGCGAATTCAGGTTGCGAACGAACTAGGGTCACGGCCGTGACATAATATTTAACCCGCTCTAGAGGATTTCACCCCCTTTTCTATGTGTGCTAGTGCTAGGGATCCGAATCGCATTGACGGGTATACAAGCTATTCTTGTCATTCTGTAAGATTTTGCTGTCTTAAGCCTTTTTAATAAAATTATCACCCCAAGACCAGGCCGACAGTAAGGCGATTTAATCATCCTGGGGAGTGGAACGAGAATCACTTGACGTATTCGAAAGAAAACGTCTAAGAAGTGAAGGTTGATGATTGCGTTATTAAGAGGATTTCTTTTTACCCAATTGCCGCACTGGGGGAAATTAACACACTTTGGTGAAATCGATATTCGGCTTGTATAAGAAATTTTTACTAAATGTCGCTTCTATGGCTTTAAAGAGTATGCAATCGCTTTAAATTGCATTTTTCCTTTCTAGCTGACTGCTTGACTGTCTACTAATTGACCTTGGCCGACAAACCGATAAAGCAGTTTAAATTTAAATTTAAACCTGACAATTTGTAATGTGTTGTCATTGGAATAGTCATAAAATACACCTTTGTCCATTATTTGAATTGCGTTTACTTAATAGCCGTCGGCTCTTTAATTTATTAAAAGCAAAAAAGTTACTGGCACTTAAATTGATGTATGATTCCATTCCAGATAGCACAATAATTATGAACACGTTTGTTATAAAGTTTCTCTGAAATCGATAAATTTGAACAATTTCAAAAATACTCGTATACTTTAGAGAACATGTAGATCTTAAGCCAAACTTTGATTCTTACTTACAGAAGAATCTATAAATTAACCGAACTAGATTAATTAAAAATAATTACATATCGTTTAGTTAGAATTTTTGGGTCTTAGGACCCACAATTAACTTATGGAATTTCCTTCGGAAGAATTATAATAAAAATATGATAAAAGGAGACACATTTGTTCAAAACGTAACTGAAACAAATCCAAGAAATATATGGGCTTTAATTCTCCCTCATTGAATTTTCTTTACGCACTAATTCTCCCAAATGCTCAATATTAATTAACCGAGAATTATTTCTGCTAGACTACGAAAACCATCATATGTAAATAAATAAACTCAAAATCCAGTTATACAAAAGTTTAAATTTTCATAAAAAGGTAAAATTTTTGACTGTCGTCACAAGTTCAATTCGTTACAATTAAAGTTTTATAAAGAACAAAAACGCGATATAGACGTTCATATAATGAAAATCATTAAAAATTTGATCTGTTTGTAGTTTTTTCAATGTCCGTTTGGTATTGAAGGCTCCAAAATGCACTACTTCATTTATATAGCAGAATGAGCCTCAGTTTTCAGTAAATAGTCGTGTTTCTTAAAAAAAAAAAAAAAAACACGTTTAATTAACAGGTCTTACCTTAATGGTAATTAAAAATTTGTGCACGTATTTCGCACCATGTTTTCATATTCATCAAGCCCAGAGGAACTGAATAGAAATAGGCGAATTTAAATTGGTTTTCCGGTAATTTAGTATTTCAGTGAAAATCGTTACAATTAAAATTATCAACAAATTAACAGCAATAAGCATATAACTTATAAAAAATTCAAATTAGATAAAAATCTGTCGTCTAAAGGGACAGTATACTTTTAGCAAGAACCAACAAATTCTGTGTATTTCAATTTCAGTATGATTTACTATACTTGGGTTATTTTCACGATTTAATGTTTTAACCTTTCAATTTTTGCTATTTTTATATTTTAGATATGTAGCAGACTCTATGGTAAAATGAGTGGAATTCGAGTTCTGAGAGGTTCCATACGATGCAACTCACAAACGAACTATTTATAACTTATAATTTAAAAAATAAATAGCCGTATAACTTGAAATAAATCACTCGCATTTAATCGATATGTATTCCCTTCAAAAGTATTTTGTTAGTATGTGAACACTTTCGAATTTATTAAAAGTTTGTGTTAAAGGAATGAACATTTATTTTTCCTCAATGTCGAACCTTAACGAATTGATGATTTATATTTGTAAAAGTAGCAAAAGGTAATGTAATACGATTTGGATTAGCTTCAAGGATACCAAATTTTCCATCATAGTGATTATCGCTGTTAATAGTACATTTTTTTTTAGGATCGACATTTACAATAATCCGTATTCTGAGTATAAATTTAGATTATTTATGCTAAAAGTAACTCTATCCAGGAAGAGAGAGGCTACGGATAATAACAGCCGTGTCTTGTTCAAACGAAGAGGAAATCATGAAATGATGACTTGTAGCAACTACAGCAAACAAAGTTCCTTCCGCTTCGGTTAGACACGCCATTCAATCGGAGTTAATTGCTACACTGTGTGGAAGGACACACGACCCAATACACCAATATACATTGCTTGATAAATTGCCTCGGGCATCGTGTCAACTTGACAGGGTGGAATTTTTCGGTTAATGTTCTTACTGCATCAGTGTAGCAGTTTCACCCGCTCTTCTGATGTCTATTTTTGGAAGCAGAATGTATTACAGCAAATAAAATGAACAAAATTGAAAAAACTCTGTTGACAATGTTCTGGGGCAATGATCGAAATTGATATTTAGTGTTTACAAGTGGTTTAAATGAAATTTCTGGAAATAATAACTATATTTCGGTATTGAATATTTATTTTTTGAAATAAAATAAACACACGTCTTATTATAAGAACAATACTGGGACGAAAATCGTATTTTTTTTGGGCGTACATTACACAAAAATCATTGAACGGATTATAATGAATCCTTTTAGTAGTATGCAATAGTTGAACTTACTGCTATTACTTAAATTAAAATCTGCAATATGAATCATTTCGTTTTTCGAAGGAAAATAAACGAAAGAATTTCACCAATTTAAACAGCACATCTGTTCATTATTATACAGACCAAAAAAAGTGATATTACAAGAATTTCTTTATTGTTATCGTACAAAGAATGCATTCGTCAAAATAAAATCATACGTCGATAAATGGGCAATGGTTGAAGGTGGATAATCTGTTAGAATAAAGAGCATATGGTTTATTAATTCTTAACGATTGTGGCTTAATTTTAATAATTTTTGTGTCTTAATCACCTTCGAGAATATTCATTCAAGGACATACAATGGTTCAATTTAAGATTTGAGAATGGAATGGAGTAAGAAGAATTGACAATATTCATTAATTTCGTACAAATAAACAAAACTATACAAAACATATTCTGAAGTTCATTTACTTCAAGTAATAAAATATGTAAACTTTCTATTTAAGGTTTGTTTTCGCGACATTATTATGACGCATTTGTTTTGGTTATACCTTGTTTTTTTTTTATTATTTAAAAATGCAAATAATTGGGTAAATGCGTCTATTTAAGATTCTACGCAGATACGATCGATCAACAGATTACCTAATTAATATTGTAAATATTTCTCTGATAAGCATGCAAAGTGTGTGAATTAACTTTGTTGATAGATGAAACCGATGTTTATAATGAGTGAGGGTAGTTTGGGTACACAAGTTGATTTAATTCGCACAATTTGCTCATAATTAAGAAGTAATGCCTCCATACTATGAAATCAAGATCGATGAACTCACCTTTCACCTTTAACTTATACGAAAATTATGCCCTCTAACCGAAATTATAATTTATAAAGGTGTGCGTCACATTGTATGGTGGCACCGGCCAACAACGATGGACGCTACGAACATAGGCGCAAACGCCGATCCAAAAAAAATTTTTTTTCTTATGAATTACACCTTAGCATGCTATTCTTGGAAAGTCCATTGTTTTTGTACCCCGGCGTTTTACCTTACCATCTTACCATCTCTTAATTAAATACCAGCTACAAGATCTTGTGCTGCCTTCCATTGTATAATCTGCCACAGCTACCTATTGATTTCACGTGCAGACAAAAATTTCTTTTGAACCTATATACCTGCGTGGTGAATGCTATAAGTTTCCTTAACATCAGAAAGGTGGCTCACTTTGTAGTGTGTGCACTTTTCATGCACTTTAGATTTCGTGACTTATTTATAGTGTTACTTAGGTACACCTACGACCAGCTTATGAATAGTAAAAGATATTTTTTCTCTACGACAGTCTCGGCGTTTATTTCAAGTAAAACTATATTTAACGAGGTACATTTTCTTTTCATATTTGCTACGTTATGACATTCTACAAGTAAAATTTCTTGAAAACGAAATAAATTACATTTATGAAATTTCACCGCGAAGGTTATTACGTCGGTGCCTTTAGCAATACTTTTATAAAATTCCACAATTTTATTTGTATTTTATAATCAATACTGCCATAATAATAAACATTTTTAAACATGTCACAAAACTTAAGGATTTCGACAATAGGAATAGGAATTTAATACAATACAGCGGTATTTGTAACTTTCTTATTTTTTGTATTTCTTTATTTACCAAAATTTTCTAAAAATAAACAAAGAAAAAATAAGGTTTAACATTTTTTTTTCTGGCTGTATTGTCCTCGTCCTAAAACTAAACAGGTAATCTGATCAGGTCTTTATTAGAAATGAAATAAATAATCAATTAAAAACCAGATAAGTTTCAATGGAGCATTTTAGGGCCGCATCAGTTTAAATAAGATTTGCGTATTAAAGCAGATAAAATTATACCCGATCAGGTGAAATAGGGTTTACATCAAGTACAATAAACCGCATCTGAAAAGAGAATTTACATACGATTTCTGATCAAGACAGGATGTAAAATATCCTATTACAGCTTGCTCCTATCTCATCCTAATCTGGACCGAATTATGTGGTATTAGAGTTTACCTGAACAGAATGCTAGCCGAGTTCTCAGGAAATCGAATATGTTTTACCAAAGAGAAATATTTCAAATTATAGAAATTATTATTGCCGTTTTATTATTGTAAAATAGTACCACAATGGTATTAAAATTTAAACGCAAACTGGAAAATTCAAATATCCGTCGTAATTTGTATTAAAATTTTATATAACGTCTTGAAAGATGTATGCTAACCGCTTTTTTCTTTTTGAATTTGAATGAATGAAACATGAATGAAAAGTGTCTAGTCTCGATTCAAAGGTGGATTGACCACAAATTTACTAATTTGGCAACTGACCTGAATAAATAAAAAGTTTGTTTACCTCTCGCACATTTAGGATTTAACAAAGCACCTCGGTCTATTATTAGAAAACTATTTAAGAGTTTTTTGAGTAGGAGGTGGTGCTTCTATAAAGATTTAAATAAGGTGATAGTGCGGTTTTTATGCTCAGCTAATACCGCAACTGTGGTTTTACTATTAATTATAAGTAAATTGCTGTTGCAATTTTGTGTGCGATTTATTTTCAAGTGAAAGCAGCTAGATAATTAGGTTTACTATTATTAATTCATTAAAGCGGTAACTTAATTATAATGAGTATTCTTTATTCAGGTTTTAAATGTCTAGTTTTTGGCCTGATTAATTGAACTAAGAGGAATTTATTATATTACAAAATAGAAACTATCAAGTTGTCTTAAGAGAAAATCCATGGATAATTTTTCATGTCTTACAAATGTAACAAAATTCCCAACTTCCTGGAAATTGTTTTTTAAAAAGAAAACAAACTAAAGGTTGAGATAAGGGCGGAACTCTTACCGGTCCCTTTATTTTTATCGCAAAAAATTGTTTGCGTTGCAGCTGTTAAAGAAGGAAGTAAAATGAACAAAAGAAAAGAGTAACAACCAATATTTGTGTGCAGAATTCGCTGTTTTATGCAGGTTTTTACCAAACTGGTTTAAAGATAATTTGGGAAGCATTTTTCAATTCGCACATTTTATCTTGACCCCTGAATTTATGTGGGTATTTACTTGAACACAATTTAAAAATACAATCTATTTTAGTTTATCCTTATTGAATTCTTTCGTACGGGGATCTTGTTTCCTTCCTTATCAAGAAAACTTTAGTAGAATTTTTCAAATAATTATTTTCTATTTTTGCTTACAATGATTTATCGCAGTTTATTTAATCAAATAAAATTGCCTTATGCCACAAAAATAATACCGATAGGATACTAAAACTAATCCTAATTTATAATATTATGCTTATCAAGATAATTCCTTGATCAGAATACATTTGGCCTGTTCAGGTGAATTTAATAAAAATTGGTATTTAGGGGATTTTGGAAATACGAATTTTTAGATTCACTGAATTTGAAATTTTTAGATTCCACCTCCAGGAAGAAAAAATAGGTAAATTATATTGATTCAAATATGCTTTTTTGAGAATAGTAGTAAGGGCTTTTTAGACGTTTATTAAAGTGGTTTTTTTTTTTACTTTGCAGCACTGACGGGACCGAGTCACCAATTCTAGCGGAACCAGACACAGAAGGCCATGAAAAACCCAGAGTAAGATATGGTGAATTAGTCATACTTGGGTAAGTTAATTTTTATTTTACATAAATATTGCTAATATATTTTTTTTTAATGTTACATTTTACCATAATTTCACTGATTAATTGAATAATGTAATTGTGATGAAATACAGAATATTCAAAAAGATTCTTTTATTTTTCTTTTTACAAAACAAAAACCCAATATTTTTCAGTATTCAGATTGAACATTTATATTATTTTCTGATAATTTAATTTATTTTCTTTATTATTACTTTTATTTTAAATATCGCGTTCTGTTCGTGTTTTTAGCCAAAATTGTTCCATTATTAAATTAGAATTGCACAAAAAAAAACATGAACACTTCATTAAAAAGAAATTGCTTAAATTTATTAAAAAGTAAATTGCATTAAAATGCAGAAAGAGGCACGCGAATTTAAGGCACGACATAAAAAGTGAATAAAATTGTTCAAAACTTCTGTTCTGCTGCGAGAATTTGATTAAGGGTTAAGCTAGCTGAACATTTTACTTGGGTTTATTTTGAATAAAATTATTTAAAATGAAGGCGCAAATGAGAGGCATAAAAGGATTGTGAATAATCATAATTTTCATAGCCAGCATGATAAAAGGCTTACATATGCTGGTTGTATGATTATGTTTACTATTATTTATATATTTGCCTATAGCATTGATCTAACTGCGTATCGAATTCATCTATTGATATTTCATAATTTTTAATAGTAGAAGTGGAGTTGGTGAAGACTGTTAATAGGGTTATAATAATAATCATTCGATGTTTCTACCAACAAAAATACTATCAGAATTTTAAGATGATAACAAAAATATCCGAAAATATTTATGTATATTTTTTCTTTCTATGTTTTAATGATAGGGAGGTGTCTTAAATTTTTTCGAAATTATACTTACAAATTTTTTTCATTTATACAAATTAATCCGTTCAAAACATATACTTTATTTCCGTAAAGTTTAAGTATTATAATTTATATATTAGTAATAAATTAGCGCTTTATTAGCAAATAAAGAGAAATATTATTATGCCTCAATTTTCATCCTTGCGGAAACATTTTCGCATTCCTTAGTCCTGTTGTAGCCTTTTAGCTCTTTGATACCCAGAAAGGAAAGAAATTTAACTTTGAAACAAGGATTTAATGAACACTAAACAAATTTAAAGCTTTAAGAGATAGGGAGGTTGTAAAATCGATAGTCATTTATCTCCATAACATAAACACAGCGCCCTAGATGAAAGACTTGATTTGGATTTAGAAAGGAATTGTCTTGTATTAGAAAAGTATCTGAGACAAAAGTTATGTAACTTAAAATCCCCTTGTTGAAAATAAAATGGTATTTCAAGGAAGTTGCTTTTCCCCTATAGAGAAATAAGAAAAAACTTAGTTCCTTATGCTATTTAAGGGAACATTTCTATTTTGAGTGTTCTTTACCCTTTTTGCTGTTATGAAAAATACACTCATATTCAATTGAATTTTCTACTTCAGTTACAATGGATACCTCCCGCAAGGCGACAGAGGAAGGAGGCGATCGAAATTCGTCCTATACAAACGTACAGAACCGAATGGGGTAAAAAGATCAAAGCATTACATAGTGCAATCACCACAGACATCAAAAGCCATCTTGGATGCCAATCAGCATTCAATATCGTACACTTTGTCTAGAAATCAGGCTGTAATCGTGGAATACAAAGAGGATCCAGACACAGACATGTTTCAGGTGAGTTTGGCACTTTAGTTCCATTAATATGATGCATGAATTGATACAGCTGATCGTTGGCCTTATGATTTATTGCGTTGCTTACTCAAAATTCCTTATCCAGAAGTTATTTTTATTGATGGAACTGTAATTATCTATTGGTATCTATCGACTAGTGCGATTGTTCTAGACTGAAAATCCATCCAATGACCTCATTAGCATATTTATGCGATTTTTTTGTATTGAACGAGGATTGCCTTAATGGTATAACTCTTAAAACATTAATATCATTTATGCTGAAAAGGCTCTCTAATCGATTTAATCGATTTTAGTTGACAGTTCTGCCTTCTTGTAATTACCATACTCATTCTGAGTGACATGCTCCGCAGATTACTAATTTTGCGGGTATGGCAGCTGAAAATGATTACATTTATTATGCATGCGTAACAAAAAAAGGCAGTAGGGCAAGACCTGAATTGTGTTATCAGAAAAAAAGGGCAAATGTGGCTATTGATTATTTTATTAATTGGTTTTACGCCTCTTATTTCTTTGATTGGCACCAACTGAAGGGTTTCGGTGCGCGTCAAGTAATTGCTATCATCATAAAATCCATTGAAGGGCATTTTTGTGTTTTTTGAAAACAAAAGAAAATCGATCCCACAGAGGCCATAAAAAGTTTCAATTAATATTTTTAGTAGAATTCTCTAGCTTAGTAAACCTTTCTCTGTACAAAAATTATAAAACGTATTTTTATCCTTACATGAACATTTTTATTTTAGACTTAGAAATTTCTTTGTAGCCGTGTTGATTATTAGACGTATTTAAACATTCGTTTTGTATGTATACATTAAAAGCCAATCTTTCAAAGGGAAATTCGAAAATATTCAAGTGAAATTGATTTCATCTCCGTGCTCAGATATTTACTAAATTTGCACAATCGCTTAGTATCATAGATGAAATCGTTTTAAATCGCCAACCGTGAAAATTGTTACGGGCGCAATGAGTTAATTTCAGATCAGTTTAACACATTCTCAGTTGATAATGGGCAAAAGAAAATATCATGGGCATTCATTTAACTGAAATTGATTCAAAAACCATCTCTGCACTTAACACCAGAATATACGAGGAAAATACCTTCATTTTCTCAATTAATAGGAAATGTGCGTTCTTTGAAAGACCGGACGGTATGCGTGCCGTGCTGTTCACGCTTTCTTTTGTCGGTCAAATCGAATTATTGATTTAAAATAAGCTCATGTTTTCAGGCACTTAGCTCGATGCATTTTGTGCTAGTTTTTTTTTTAAATTGCATTAATTATTGCCATGCCGACGTGTAGTGGCGCGGGGACTATTTTTAAAAGCCTTGGAAATGCAAGGCCTTTATAGGCTTGTGTTTTTAGCTCCTTCTTGCCGTTCTTATTTTGATTTTACCATTGGTTTTTAGCGTTGTAAAGGGCTCTCACATTGCATTCCTGCTCACTGAAGAATGAAAACAGGTTAAAAAAAACTATTTTTCATGGTGATGATATTAACAATACACGCATAACACCGAGGTAATTTTTTTTTACATAATATTTTGTTTTTTTCTTTAATGAGCCAGCGAATTATACTTTAATCGCCTTTAAAATGGTACTGGAATTGAATAATTGGATTTCGTTTACAGGAAGTTATTATTGGGAAATATGAGAATAATTTGATTTTGTAACCGAATTAATTAAGCTCATTGGTATAATTTGAATTCAATGAAATGGCCAATTTTTAGTTGTGGGAAATTTTCCATACTTGAAAATTCAAATGTATCAATGAATGAGTAATTTTTTGTTCCTATTATCAATCGGAATCGATATTGTTTTTTTAAAATAAAATAAAAACTACCACATGATATATTTTCTTAATTCTATTTGTAAGAAAAAAAACTTTACTCGTATATTTATGTGGTTTAAATCAAGCTTAGGTACACTTGAACCAGGCTTAGATCAATTTAAACTAGTTTTAGATCAATTTTGGACCATAACTTCGAAAAAACACTCAATCTTTCAATCAATCAATTTTAATGATTAATTTTATTTTATACGACTTAAAATAGATTTATATTATCTTAAGCGTGAGTGAACCATACTTGAGCCAAGCTTAGGCTAAGTTTGAACTAGGTTTAGTATACAAAATTTCATATCTTATATAGTAGACCAAACTAATGGCATTGCCGATTTGACTAGACGTTTTTGGTGTGTCTAATTTTGAATAGACATCTGTTATTAATCTATTTAATGTTTAAACCGATGAAACATGTGCTTATTACATTAAAGTAATAGGCTTTAAAATTAAGTAAACCTGCTCCCGAATTTTGACCATCTATCGGTAGCTTATAAGATTCAGTAGATCTAAAATAGTGTCTCCACCAAAATGATAATAATACAAAATTTATGACAAATTCGTTACAATAATTTTATTGAATTTCCAGGTTGGCAGATCATCAGAGTCCCCGATCGATTTCGTTGTAATGGATACGCTACCTGGTGACAAGAAGGATGCAAAAGTTATGCAGAGTACAATTTCACGTTTTGCGTGCCGAATTTTAGTAAACAGAGGAGAATTGTCTAAAGCGCGAATATATGCAGCTGGTTTCGATTCTAGCAGAAATATATTCTTAGGTGTAAGTATTATAAAATGTGAATTTCTCCATTTTCAGAAAATATTTAACCTACATTGCGAGAAATATGACTTGAGTAATTTAATTTTAAAATTAAATATTGAAAAACCTACCGTAGGTAGAACCATTGCCAGTCAATTATATTCGCAAACCCTGGAATGTTTTATTGCACGTCAACGTATATTCACGCCCTTATACTCTATAATCTCCAAGTATTCCACCTTTACGAATATAAAATTCAGTAAAATTCAGGTGCGGCTTATGAGAGTTAAAAAGATGTGAAGTGGATCAAATTGCCAATTAGTCAAAATTCCACGAATTAGAGTCGCAAAATGGTAAAAAAAAACATCGCTTCTCCCAATTTTCTTTGTCCCTTATCAACTCAACAGAGCATGAGCCCTGAATTTGCTGGAATCATCCGAAAGTTATTTTTTTCCGTTCATTAATTTATCCCCCTTGGCTGCAGTTCGTGTAATGTAACATTTCTAGAAGTCGAAATGATGAGGTGACTCACAGCTAAATTTTACATACTTGCTTATCTCATTGCAGGAGAAAGCGACCAAATGGCAGGATAATATTGAAATTGATGGCTTGACTACAAATGGTGTCCTAATTATGCACCCAAAAGGTCAATTTTGTGGAGGTAATGCGAAATGTGGGCTGTGGAGGGAATGCTCCGTGGGTGGGGATGTATTTAGTCTAAGAGAATCAAGGTCTGCGCAACAAAAAGGTCAGCCGGTAAGGAAATTATTTGTTTTATTTCAGTTTGTTCAATTCAACTAGGGGACGATAAATTTGAAATTAATTTTTACCCTTACAGATATACGAAGAGTCAAATGTTCTTCAAGATGGGACCCTAATTGATTTATGTGGTGCTACGTTGCTATGGAGATCTGCAGAAGGTTTACAGCACTCACCGGTACGATCGCTTAGACCGCTTGCTTTAGTCCAATATTGAATATTTTATTTTTACTGAATTTTATAGACAAAAAGAGATCTCGAAAAACTTATTGATGACATTAATGCTGGAAGACCTCAATGCCCTGTGGGTCTAAATACTTTAGTGATACCTCGAAAAGTCAGCCTAGGAGAACAGTGCAACCAGCCTTATGTTTATCTCAATTGTGGCCATGTTCAAGGTAAATTAATTAATTTATTTTTTTTATATATATATTGTTTATTGTTTACTTATTTATATTTTTAGGTCAACATGACTGGGGCCAAGACAAATCAACCGGAGCTAGAAGGTGTCCAATGTGCTTAGAATTAGGACCCGTAGTTACGCTTTGCATGGGTTTAGAACCAGCATTCTATGTTGATTCTGGTCCACCAACATATGCTTTCAATCCTTGTGGACATATGGCGACAGAAAAAACAGTCAAGTTTGTATTTTTTTTAATGATTATTTTAATAGGTTTATACGCATATATTTTATAAATATTATGGGTTGATTTCATTGTAGGAAATTAGCGAGCATATCAATCCACAAAGTCAAACTGATTTTATAATAAACAGTTTATTTTTTCCAGAGCTGCGTTCCAATTTTCAAACAAAATTTTTTCTAGAATTAAAAGCCGGTAGTTAGGAAATATCAATATGGAACATTTTTTTCTTTAATCATTTTAAAAGATACCCAACTCCATAGGAAAGGGATTGGATGTTTGTCGTATTTTACAGAAATAAAACGTAAAATTAATGGAAAGCAAAAACAATCCATTAATCATGATAAATTGCTAAGTTATGGACACTTGTTTTAATATATTTATTTCACATAAATTACTACGATACAACACAGAAGTATACCGAATTTCTCAAGACGATAAATCTAGTATTTATTGGAGGGGAATTAACCGAAAAGCATTAATCGCACCATGCATCTTTCTTAATTAAATCCATTTGTGTGGTTTCAACGAATAAAATCACTCTCACTCTTTAGCTATGTTATAGTCCATAATCTAGAGTATGCGGCAGAGAGTTCGAAAAACGAAAAATAATATTTATCCAGGTATTAGAAAAATTGTAAATAGGGTTAAGCGAAAAATTAAAATATAAAAATTCGCTGAAAGGATTAAATCCACGTTTTATCTAGAAAACCTTTATCTGGCCGTCTCTAATTTTTATCGAATTCGTCTGATGAACTTTAAAACTACTCTTGCTTCATCTTGAGTAAGAACTGGTCTCCCAAAATGTTTATAATCCTCCCATGATGGTTAAGTATGGTTAAGCCCTATTATTCTGGTGACAGATTACTGGCTATTGCCTTTTTAAATTGGCGTTATCACTCAAACTGAGCCCATTGTACTTCAATTCGACATCTTTTTGTATAGATAACAAATTTTATCGAAAATAGATTTATCTACCCAAGATGTTCATGCGACATATTTTTTGATTATTAATATTTTATTACATAAACCGCAATGCCAAAAGTCAATTTATTGTCCTAAAAAATGTAACATGTGTTAATGTGCATTAAGTGCCTGAAATAATGCCGAAAATAATTACTTGACACCAACTTTAAGCTATAGAATATGTCGCAGTTTTTACATCCACATTAGAAGAGTAATTAAATCTATTGGCTCAAGTATGTTTTAGCCAAATATTATTAATTCTTTAAATTTAGCTGCAATAAAGAGTTGAATTTTTTGCAGATTTGTTTTGAATTTTCTGCACTCTTGCCGATTTTCAAAAAAAAAACGTAATCATTTAATCGTCGGATTGTGATTGCCTAAATTTGTTCTACCCGTATCACAAAATTCTACCGAATATTCTTGCTATTTTTGGCTTAGTAAATAAAAGTTATACATAAATTGTATTGTATTATTGTACAAATATAATTTTAATCCAAAAAATATCCACATACTGAGATTCTCCAATTTTGAGTACACCTTTGTTATTTAAAATCGACGTTTTTGAAGTCTGCATTTAATTTAGGACTTATTCTGTTTTTAATTGGCTTCGTAAATTACTTAATTGAAAGCTAATTGCTTTCATTTTTAACTTATCTTTCAGATATTGGGCAAACGTAGACATTCCTCATGGAACGAATGGTTTTCAGGCAGTGTGCCCGTTTTGTGCGACACCGCTGGACGGTTCTCCTGGATATATTAAGTTAATTTTCCAGGATAACTTAGACTAAGCATATGCCGTTGTATTTAAATTCAGATTTATTCAAGTTTAAAAGATAATAACATAATTTTGCTTTAAGTTTATAAATTTCTTCACGAACCTACTGAATACGAATGTTATTTATGTATGAAGTAAACGAAGTAAAAAATAGCAAAGAATCGCTATCGCGCTGTTGAAGATACACGTATAACACTCGAGAGTTGATTTTTCGACCGAATCATGTGCAGCGGAGGAAAACCCTAGCGGAAACGAGTAATATAAGGAAAAAAAAAATAAAAATCAGACATCATTCGTGTTATTTGTATTTACGTCCCTTGTTTTATCCCTTCTCGCGTAGATTGTAATATAAACGATTATACTTTAGGTTATTGCTTTTCTGTTAATATTTCCATTTTTTACGTTATTTTTAAAGTACGACCTAAGGAACATGCGTCGGTCCTGCGTTGAATACCCCCATATATTGTGTATTGTTATCCTGTTAGGCAATTTGTTTTTAACTGTACCAGCTGATTATGAACTAGAGGGGCATATATTCTACGCGGGACGGCGCAATATTCATAGCAGCTCTAGTTACATACTATCGGAGTTATGTTTAGTGAATTATTTGTAAGTTATTGCGTAAGGCCCTTAGTTACTACTTTCATCTTCGATTTGGTTACTTCCCTCAATTAGATTTCTTCGAATAGCAGCATCGTCCTTATGTAAAGAGTATCTCTTAAATAGCATACAATTCCTTGAAATTTTTTTTTTTTTTGATTTTGTTTAAAAAGCTTTTTTGCGGCTACTTCCATACGGTTGCGTTAATATTTTCTGGTTCATCAAATGCAAACATACACAACATTCACACATACCATAACTCCAATTGTTTCTCTAGGTAACCTTCCAAAAGGAGCCGCCCCTAGAGTATGACTAGCTGAATTAGACGTAAAGTATTTCTTTAACAAGAATATGCATTATTTTTTTAATGGAATAAGCCGTGAGAATGTTGTTAAACAAAATATGTGTGAATTCCGTGAAATAAAGAAAAATTCATATAAAAAAAAATATATAATGGCGCTTTTCAATCATTCCCAAAATATAACAAGTATTTTTTTCCCATTTGCAGACGTTTTATTTATGTACTAATGATATCGTTACTTACGAAATTGGTCGTTATACCCTTTTTCTTTTAAATTATTGTATATAAGGACAACATCGTCCTTTTTCGAAAACGATCAGAGGGAAATTCCTTTTGAAATTAAATTTATTCTTTCGAAAAGTCAACGGCAGTAAAATTCCATAGTTACATATTTTCATCTTATAAATTATGCTTTAAAAACTTAATCGATATTTAGAATAAATGCATAATTTTAAGATTTGTGGGTTTGTTTTTATAAATCTCAATTCCTGTTAAGGACGTTATTAAGCCTGGCTTTCACTTAATTGCCTCACCGACTCTCAAGTTGTCTTCGTCACAAAATATAAGCGTTTTATTTTATTTATTATTAAATATTTTTTTATGATATGTTATAATTACTTTATAATCTTTTTATTTTAATTTGTGCTACAATTTTTGAAGCATATTATACTACAGTGCTGCCGGAAATTTTAGGACTAACCTTTGTTTTTGTTGAAATTTGTGAATGAATTAAAACAAAATTCTATAAAATAATTAAGGACAGACAAAAGATTTCATGTACACTCGTTGTCACCATCTCTCTTCTCTTTATCAACAAGTGATGGGTTAGGGAATGGAATATATGCGCAAAATCGACGTTTGATTCTAAAATATCCTGTAGTACTGAATATACGTGAATTTTAGTAAGGGTATCACTGAAAACGTTCCCACCGAATCGAAAGGAGCTTGCATAAGCCCTTTTTGGATAAAAATTCCTTAATAAAGTTCCTAAAATTTTAGTTATCTTCGACTAAAAGGTCTTTTCTAAGCTCCTTTTGTATCGATTGGAACGTTTTCAATGATATGGCCCTAATATTAGAATTTTGCATAAGCTTTGGAGAAGAGAGTACAGTAGAGTTAAACAAATATAAAAATAATAACCTATCAACAACTAATTAAACTTTAATTGACTTTATCAAGATACATAAATAAATCAGAGAAATTGTTATTTCGTTGTTGGGCCATAAATTTATATTTAATATCACCATTCGGTATTTTTTACCAAAAGCCATGAATACCTAATTTAGTCAATAGCAATAAAATATGCTCATAGCGGTTTTTTTTTAATATTAAAATATTTTTCCCTAGGTGGCCACATACTGTACAAAATCATGTGCGATTTTAATACAAAGGTACATTAAACATTACTAAAAAATATCAAATAAAACTAATGACACGACTACGCAAAAGCTGAGAAAGTATTCTCTTCAATTCCAAAACAATTTTGTCCATTAATTATTTATGTTGAATTATAATAATAATGTTGTATACATTAATTATAAATAATTAGATCAAAGAGTACATTCCTATTAAAATTAACACTTTATTTTGATTCGCATTCCAGATCCAATTTCCAGTGTGTTTTTTGCTTTGAAATCTGATCTATTTGCCAGGAATATGATAGCTATAAATTCTAATTTATCTGTACATATCTGCAAATTAATTTGGTTGGGTGGGATATAATTTTGGATATCAAAAACACTTTTCTATTGTTTTTAGTTAAAGTCAAAGTAGCGAAAGTGCAATTCTAATATTTCATATTCTTAGTTTTCTTTGGCTAGTAAATTTTTATATCATGGACTTTGCACGCATGCAGGGATAAATTAAATTAAAATAAGGGGTATTGAGATTTTAACTTAAAGATTATTATTTTTCTAATTTTCGTTGATTATTCATTTAATGAATTACTTTTCCGTTTGTACATGCCCGTCAGGGGCATTTCTTAAGGAAAAGTTTTCTATTAAGCGACACACTGGCAGGTGAAATTAATTAAAGCTTGTAAAATAATGTTTAATTAGAAATTATAGCTATACTATAGTATCTAGCAAAATCAGTTAAGTTGCTAAACAACAAGGTTTTTTAAAATCTATTAAATATTTTATTCTACAGAAGGTCTATTGAATGACCATCACCCTTAGTGGGCAAGCTGCTTTTCTTAACTTTTAGAAAGACCTAATGGTTTTCAACAGTGATTTATTGTGCATTTATAAAGTCTCTACAAAAATAACATTATCATGAAATAAAACATTTAATAATTATAATAATTTATTTAGTTGCACTTAATGGTCTTTATTATACTTAAAAGATATATAAGCATATACTGGGGTGAAATTTCACCCATGATATCCTTAATGTAATTTATTTGCTTGATACGTGTACATTTTAAGGATTAAAAGTTTTAAAAAATTTCCCTTGCCATAAAAGCTAACGTTTCCACAACTATTAGACAAGATAACAATTTTATTTCTTCAAAAAATACCTCCGCTCAACTAATTTATTTGAACTACCATAAATCCAACTTAAAATGTATGAAAAAAATTCGCATAAAATTTATAAACATCTGATCTGTACCTCGATTTTTATTAGTGGTTATTATTTGGCGAGTAAAATCATAGCTTTTCTGGCTACCATTAAATTTGCCGTCAGTCTGGTGGCCTGTTAAGCTTGTTTAATTGAAATGAGTAATATACAAATAACTGATTTTATTTGTCTGTATTTGGAGGACTGATGAAAGTGAAAAAGAATTATTTTTTTCAAAAGTAAAATAGCTCCTTTTGCAAATACATTCATCAATAGAAAATGTGCTCTTATTGAAGATGATTTAAAAAATTTGAATAACGCCAAAATTCCCAGTAATGATGCAGTACGATTATACACCAGCCAATCAACCATCGGATTTTTTTAAATATGTTCCACGCGATAAGGGAGAAGTTAAAAGGTAATCGCCTTAAGGACATGATAAATACATGTGGGATGTGTGGTAAATCATTCCTGTCTGGTGTAACCCCCGCGAACCTGTTTAATTCAGCATTAATTGCTCTCTCCAGCAGATTGTTGTGCAGACGTTCATCGTTGGCAACTTTTGGCGCCAGGATGTTTTCACACTTTTTAATGAAGGCCCATTGCAGGATTCAGTCATTGAGATTTTTGTATTGTGTATTTATATCTATGAAGGATACGGAAAAGAACTCTCTACTCAATTTATCAGGGCTCTCCTGGACCTGCGTCCTAGAAGGATGCACTTCCCATAGTCTGTTTCAGGACAGGAATTACTCGCCCTTTGAGAGAACCAATTCTGGTACCATCTGCGCAACCAGAATCAACCTGAAATAGACGGTGGTGGCAACAGCGAGGAAAGATATGACAGGATAGACTAAGACTCGATTTATTTTCTCATTAGAAGTTGAGTACTGGTTGCGGACGCAAGGATTTTGCAGCTTTGCAAGCCGGCTTAGTCGGAAACCGCTTAAAGTCGGCTCTCTAGTTTTAAGGCAAAATGCCTTGTTATAGTTTTATTTGAAACAAAATTTTCAGAAAACTTTGTCTGCGAATTTTGATTTTACCATCCTCCGCAGTATCCCTTTCGGAGGACGATAGGGACAAATTTTGAATTTTACGTAGTGAAAGGTGCTCGTGTTTTCACCGTAAATGAAAGTAAACAAAGTGTTTCGGCAGTTTGTGGGAAAAAATAAAGTAAAAAAGTGCTGTGTCCCTTTTGAAATTTTGTTTGTGTTTGTGTTTAAACGAGAAGTTGGAATTTGTCACCGCCTGTAATCAGGTCCCACTTATATCCATTCATTTAATAAACACCGGCTGAATTTGATTAAGGTAATTGGGTCTTAAGAGATGGGCTAAGTTCGGGGAAATTCCAAATGATGAATAGCCTTTTGAACGTTTGATATACCGCCCGAAATTAACTAGCGTAGTAACACGTACCAGATTTTTGGGTCTAGAAAATGATATATCTATTTTTTGTTAGACGTTCTGGTAAACTTAATTAAGTGCAAGGTTTTTCTGCTATGCCTAGTCCTTTCCTAATTAAGGGAGTAATACGAAGGCTATTCGTACGCAGATGGAACAGCAGTAAGACTTTAATTGGGAGATATTCCGAAGGCTCTGGTTTTGCGGTGTATTTTCTCTGAAATGAAAGTAATTTTTAGGATATGGGTATTTATATTTATCTTTTTGGCTTAGATGTAACATATAGATCAGCTTAAGAAAACGATGAAATAAATAAATCATATTATAAATTTATGTAGCATTAGTACTTACATAATTATGATATTATTCTACAATTCTTTGAAAAATTCAATTCAATTTTATTTTAGACCCTCCGGCTATCTCTGTCCTACCATTTCTGGGAAAAAAGCGGTTCCATCAAAATTGAGTTAGAATTCAGAATATCAATGCTTCAAAATAAATTCATCACAAATATAAGAAGAAAAATAATCGCAAGAACTGAATTCAGCCATTATCGTTTTCGAAATATTACCACTTTCCTAATATTGAACTACAAATGTTGGTATATATATATATATATATATTTTGTTTTCCATCACTCAAAGTTCCTGCTTATATACACCTCTTAAAAACATTTTTATTATTAATATGGGTAAAATAAATATGAATTTTCTAATTTTAACGACATTAAGTTTACATTTTGAAATAATTCGCTACTATGCGAATAAGTTATTTGCCTTAATTTCCATCATTGGGTGGCTGAGGTGAAAGTTAAAATCTAAGCTCCCTTATTTTTTCTTGTGTTATTTGTGGAGCGTGAGGCCTTGCGTTATCGTGTTGAAGAAACCTTTTTTTGTTATTAACCAAAACAGATCGTTTTTTAATGAGCTCTTGTTTCATTCGCTCGAGTTATACACAATACACTGTCGCTATAATGTTCGGACCTGATTCAAGCAATTCATAGTGTATGATTGCAGAAAAATTCCACTACAAACAGGATCCTTCTATATAATAACCCAAATTCCTTGCCTGTACAATTTTCCTATGTGACGAAGATGATCCTGAACTGTAGACTATGGACCAGTGATAATTGCTCAATTGTCTGACGAGGATCTGAAGCTGTGAATGAGATCATCGAAGAATTCAAAATTCTTTTACTTTTTGGTCCCCTTAATATATAAAAATATTTGTTTAAATTCTTTAGAATAAGTAATTTAATATTTTAGGATGCCTTTTAGACTTTTTTTATTAACGAAGAAACGGTCCGGAGTATACTCCTCCGATTTTTTTTAGTTTAAAGTATAATATCTTCTAGTCTATCAGTCTAATATAAATCTTCTAATGAAAGCACCCTTCTAGGTAAATATCTCTTTAATAAAATATACGAATTTCACATATTTGTGAGTAAGGTATTCGAATGAGATCTGTTACAAAATCATCACTAATAATAATTTGTTGAAAAAAAATTCGTAAATCGTTTGCAAATTGCGTATAAATTAATTAAAATATCCGAATAAAACGCGACATGACCGAAGCGTTTACTGAAATAAGCTCAAATGAGCACAAAGCTCAATTTTCAATTAAAAATCCAATTTAGTGTACCTAATACGAGTAGAATGCAACGAAATTAGCGAATAAAATAATTTTGTTCACATCAATGAGGTCGCGTGAGAATTATTTTAATTAACACTGAAAGGCTGAGTATGGTAATTACAAACGTCTAAGCGGATATTCAACGACAAAAGGTATTTGTATAACTATGGTTTGTAATCAGATTTATTATTTATTAATTTATAGTGTTTGGTCAATTTTGGTAAAATTTTAATTTAAAATCAAGTTATAATAGACCATAAACTGTGGGAAAATACCGAACATTGACTCGATTAAACCTTAATAATATGTTAAAGGCAATTAATCATCAATTAAGTCACAAAGGAGTCCTCTGGCGATGATGTAGCCACTAGTTCATATTTTATATATCTACAAGGATTTGATATATTGATTACACAGGGGAATACAATTTTTTGCTTAGTGACAAAAAATGATTTATTATTTTATTTCTATGAAATTTTTTCCACGTATCTTCAAACGAAAACTCTAAATTGATTGCTATTTTCAAGAAAAAAGGGAGTTTTTAACAATCACTTTTAAAATATCATTAAATTATAAAAGTTTATCATAGAATCTTGTAACAGCTCCAATATAAACTTAATCTAGAAAAATAAAATACCATTAATATCTAAATAATTTGACGAAGAAGTTTTACGCAGACAGGCCTTTGTTATGATTTTCACTCACCTTTTTCTCTATATATTGTTTTTAATTTGTTTTATGGAAACAAAACCAATTTTATGAAATATTTCGCTTTTTTAACTTTTATATAATAGCTTGAAATTCAAACCACACCATAGTTCTAAGAATATTTTGTTAGGTTTTTAATAATTTTTCATAAATAGCTAAAATACCCATACCCATCATATAGAAATTATTTGTTCAGCCTCAAATTTAGTGTTGCGATGTATTTCTTGTTAACCTCCATGTGTTACCTTTAAGTTTTTCCGATGGTACGTAGTTGTTACTGTTCTATATCTGATTATTATCCCCGAAATTCATTTGTACTATCCTTATCCATTCGTCAAAGAGTGTTTCAACAGTCTCTTAAGCGTCTGGCTACCTCAAACAGTATTACACTCGTTTGTGTACCGGAGTATTCTGGCGATGAGGGAAGCAAGGTCGTCGATGAATTGGATTGGCTAGAGAACAATTTTCACCTAGATACCAAAGCTCTACTGCAGTATTGACTGGTGCTCGAACAAAGCTGTGGTGGAAAGACAGCAAACCCTATACTGGGACAATGCTCCTACATAAAATAGATCTGCCTGTTGAGACGGAATATCGACATGTCTAGAGAAGCTCCAATTTTGCGTTACTACCCGACCCTAGCTAAGACTAGAGGAGGAACTTTCAACAGATCTTCTGTGAAGGACCTTCTAGCTTAGCGAATTGTTCGTTGTTGATTACTCCATCAACCAGTTAATTATTTATATCGGTAGACATCCAACAATTTGAAGAATTAAATTTAAAAAAATGAAGTAAATATTATTTATACTATAATTGAAAAAAAAAAACCTAATTACTATTCTAATTTGGATTTATATGTTTTTGGAATCAATTTTCAAATATGATGTCAAAATTTTTGAATTTAAAATTGTACGTGGCAAATTGATAACTTCTTGTTCAAAATTTGTTTAAAAATCTTATTTGTTTTTGTAAATATTATCTTTATCTTAAAGGAAATCTAAAACTCTAAACTAAACTTTCATATTTTCAAATAATTCTAGTACCCAAAAGAAATTATATAGGAAAATAAACTCTTATTTTGTAGTTTCTTTAACATCAGCAGTGAATTTGTAGAATATTTGTTTTAAAATGTAATGAATTAATATTTTACGAGAAGCTATTCAATTGATTTCCTGTCTACTCATTATTTTATTGATTTCACTATGCAAATATGTTTGCAGATTAGGTACAACGGGTGAACTATTTTAACATAGAATAGCTCTTTGGTAATATCCGAAGTAACAATACTCTCAAATCTTAAGCTTATCTTTTAAACTGAATGCAGGTGTAAATATTCTAGGAGTATTTCAATTTCCCCAGGAAGTAAAATTTAATCATCATTAGGTACTATCCGTTTCTACTTTGTATAGGTAAAGCCATAATCTTACTAATACATTCATATCACATACTTTATGTAGCCACGGTACGGATGGAGTTGAACATCAAACGCCTGTCTGAAAATAGAAAAAGCCATTATGTTAGGGCAACATAGGAAATGCCAATGTTGTCCGATGTCAGTGGTTTAATTAAACCTGAAAGAAAGGCAAAGGGTGGGTTGTCCTTGAATGTGACGGGTTTTACGTAAATGGGTGGCACGCATTTTAAAATGGGGTAAATACATAGTGTGTAAGTATCCACCAAAGTATTCTTCACTCACTTGAAAAGATATCACATATTTGGCTTTTAAATTGTTGTCGAAAAACCTAAAGACTACACAGTCCATTGGGATATAAAATATTTATTGATTTTTCTATCAGAGTCGATGTTTTACATTCTAAATCAAAGTAAAATTTAGAACAAATGCTACTTATCGACATTGAGCAAAAATATGAGGATCATACCCCAATTTATTAAGTGTATTACCATATTGTAAATTGATAGGCCATTATGAGTTAACCGAACCGCAACAATAACCAGACCCTTATCAAATAATCGTCCTCAGTCTGCTTGAGGTGCAACTCACTCCAAAAGGCCTTATAATTTTTTCCAGGCGATTTGTTCGATTTTCCTTGCAGTTTAACTCATTCTCGTTTTCTCGCTATAATAAAATTGGATCATTTACAATAGGTAACTATTAATAAAAGCAGTATTAAAGTGATTGAAATCATTTCAAAAACCGTCGTCCTTTCCTTTGCTTTGCGTAATGACATAAAATAACTCCAATTTGGATTTGGATGGAATGGATTTTTCGTACTTTTGCGAGATTTTAAATTATTTCTTAATAAAATTTAAGTATTTCTCTACAGTTAGGTGCATCTATCTAAATTTAATACAGAATTTCTTAATACTCGTACCTCAATATTTGTTTTACAGTATCGGAGCCGTAAAATTACATTGACTAGAAAAATCGCAAATCGTTAAAGTCGAATAAATATTTAATACGCTATCATTTCCAAACAGAAATGAAAAAAAGCTTTGAATTATATTTAAATTGAAGTTTTTTCTCTGAGAGTATTATTATTATTAAAAAGCTTCCATAGAAACAGGACCTTTTAAAACTGTTAGACCGAGTACCAAAAACAATAATAAAAACCAATTTAATTAATCTAGAGGTACTATGCGATGTCGCTCAATATAAACATGCTAAAATGTCTATAAATATATAAAATAAAAGTTTCCGAAAGCCACTAACTTTTTAATGAATATATTGGTCCGGATTTGGTAGTTTATGAAACCCCCCGTCACGCTACTGATGTACTTTAGCACAACAACAGCAACTGAATTCATTTCCATTAATCTCACGGAAACATCAGAGTTTTTCGTCTACTCATGAATAAATTGATTTTTTCTTTTCAAACTATTAGTAAAGAAGCGACTAACAATATTTGAACATTCCTTCGATGCAATGCTAGCTATGAAATTGACTATTTTATTGCTGTTATCAAGAGTGACCAACGATAGACGAGCATTCAGTGATTTGTTTTGAATATCATAAAAAAAATATGAAACGTATTGAAACTAAGAAACGTTGTGATATGAATTTGGATAAAATGCGAGAGGAGTGTCATCGTTCTTTATTGAGGGATTTACGTACGACTAATCTCTAAGGATGAAGCTTATTCAGTTCTGCACGCCTTGCACGTATAAAGGGGATTCCCCCAGAAGACCTTTTCTGTTTTCTGCATTGGTTATATTTTGGGGATTAATTTTTTGGAAAATGGGGCATCCAAATGTATTCGACAGGCTTTTTTTCAGCTGTTGGCACGAACAAAAATATTTTTAATAAGTTTGTGGTATAGGGATTTATATTTATTATTTAATTACACCCTTGGGCGCTTTTAAAATACCGACAAACGAAATTGCTGGAAACCAATATTTTTCGTTGAAAAAGTGCCTAACGTAATTTTATCATTACAATTTCATGAAGATTTTTAAAGCGAATTCAACGAATATCTTCAGAAAAATAACTTTTCTAAATTCTGCAGTAAATTTTATTTCAAGTGCACAATAAAACTTTTTTATAATGGCATACGACAAATAAATTGAAATCGGATCTTAATTATTCATTTAATATCTAACTTTTGACACATGTCATAGATCCAATCATTTCGGGTAATATAGCGAAAGTAATAGCTTTCCGGGCAATGGAGCCTACAGGTCAACAAGTTTGGGTGACGGCTGAAATTCCAGAGAATGTCTTTCTTATATCTCCGTGTCGAAAGAAAATTCCCCCTATGATTTCGCCTTTAGATACGCTTCCGTATAAAATGAGCGTAATTTGTGGAAGAGGAATTTTATTTCATAAATAATCATAAAAAGCATCCAGGTACATTTAAGGAAATCTTAAAGATGTAAGTTGTCTAACAGTTGCAAGATGATATGCCTGGACCAAAATTTAATTCTACGCCTAATCCTCCATTCATTTTTGATAAAACTTAACAGACATTTTGATGAGGCCTTGCGACAAGCCTCATCGAAGCTTAACAGATTTTCTAAACCATTTGTTGCGTGTAACAATGGTTAGATCTACTCAAGGACATTGGATGAATTGTATGAATTTTCACTATTTGCAGATATGGTGGTAATAATTAAACATTATTTATATACGAGAAAAATGTTGATAATTTCTGTCCCTCTATTCAATAATTTGCTCTCTATACTTTTACTCATACCAATTATTTGAACTCCCCTAAAATTTTTGTAAGCTACAGAAAAAAAACAAACCTTACAATACCAAATAATTTTATTCCCTAACATTACAATAATACCAATTTATAAAAGCCTACTACAATCAAGTTAATATAATCATATAATCGCCTTAAAATTGAATTCAAGGATTTCCTAGCACTCAGACAAAAGCCATAATTAATGTAAGTTATGTTCGTTTTCCCATGGATTTTTATCGTAATATTATTCGAACTAAAGTTTAAATTGTATGGGAGGGACATATGTACATAAAAGTCCATTTACGAACACATTAACAAAAACTGTAGCATCAACCTTTGAAATTATTCAATAAACATGCAATTATTTAAATTTAACATATTCAAATAGTATCAATATAAATGTAACCGAGATACTCGTATTTGTGAAAATTCGTTCAAAACAAAATGCTTGAATGGTAATGGTCTTGGGGTATTTAACAAAATGATGATATGTAAAATTAAGTTCAAATAAATGTATGAATGTACTCGTCTGTATGAATGAAATACGACAGCAGGGATGAGAGGCTCCCAGGAACTATTTTAAATTTCAAAGCTTGGAATTACCGCAGAGAATGCGTTGCGTTTCTGAATATTCATAATTAAATACGCTTGCATTGCATATTCGTGGCTGGTATGATGGTAATATGGTCTTTTATTACAAGGCCACTATCCGAAAGTAGTTTTGTTTTACGGTAATGAAACGAGCTTAAATATCGCACAATATTGGTACACCTTTGGAAACCGCGAAAAACTTTAAGGAATAGGGTACCTTAATAGTGATATCATATCTAAAGTGTTGCGTAATAAACGTGATTATTTAAATTGTTATACACGAGTTTATGTTTTGAAGAAAGCCTTCTTTTCACAATATTTTATTTAAAATCTATAAACATTAAACACTTTGTTAATCTTAATACTTTACTAATAATAGACTTTAAAATACGAAGCTTAAAGCAATCTGTAAGCGATTAAACCAAACCCACTTTATTTTAATTATAAAATATATGTATATTACCTCCATATTGAATTTGTTTATTCCTCAACCCTAGCAACAATTTCCTCCGTTCTACTATAAATCGGCTAAAATAAAATCTTTTAAATTTAAATCTCTTTAGCAAAAACTGAACAACTCTGGTTAAATGTAAAATTAAGAAACATGTGCCACAGTTGCGTTAATTTGGGCACTTTTACTTATTAATTTATTCACTTTTAACAGGGGTTTCCTAATTTATGTACATCTAAACAACACAATGGTGAGATGTTAGTCTGTTGAGATCTATGTACCTATGTAACAAAAATACAGAGGTGTTCAAACAGACCAAGCTTTCTTCACTTCCTTTAATGTTACAGTGACATATTTCTAGTAAAATGCTTTCTGTATATACCTAGTAAAATGTTTTAATGCTTCTCTTCAAAATTTTACCCAAAAATTAGCAAAAAATGAAAATTTAAATGAAATTTCACTAAGAACGGTTTTTACTAAATATTCTAGTAGAATTTTTATTAAAGTATCAAAACCTAGAAGAGTAGTATAGCAGAAATCAAATCAACTCAGCGCTCAATGTCAATCATAATTCAAGGTATGCTGTAAGCTTTGATGTGGTACTATAATTAAAATAATTTTTATGCACCTACATAGTCATAAAAGTATGTGTCTTAAAACTTTATGAAAAGGTTTTATTTTTACATCTTAACACCTTAAGGATCGGTCCCAACAAGCCAGTGTTGAAAATTTGAATGTACCTCTTACCGCCTGGTCCCGCGCTAGCTAAGATTTATAAATAGGTCGAATTAAAAACCATATCTTGGGCAAGTTCAAACATGTTTTATTTCGGAAACATAATATAATTCCATTAAAAAAAGGTTTTCTTTAATGCTCACTCGCAACTCATTCGTTTGTTCTCCCCCATTTGCATGGGATATCTTTCTTATACGTATAACATTTTGATGCTACAGTTGGATTTTCCGGACGGGCTTTTTATTACTTAGTGAATTCGGCATAATATTGAAAAACCAAATTTCAGTAAAAATAACCAGAAAAACATATTTTGATCTTCACGGATTTCCAATAATGAAAGCTGTCGTTTCCTTAAAACTAAGAAGTAAAATAGAATTCTACTTTCATGGTATTCCTGTAACTTTAGCCTACATTTTCGTTCAAATTACTTTAAAATAATCATCTCCTAATTCCATAGAATATCAGTAATCCTACATAACTACTTTTCTGTACAAATTACTAGATGAAAAATATGATTTTCATATAACTGGATTTTCCATAAATATTATTAGAAAAGCATGTCTTTCTTTAGATTTTCAGTAATTTAACTATATTTTTTAATAGAATCCCTAGCGATGTAATTCTAGTAAAAATTTATTAGGATTTAGTCAAGACTTATTTAGAATATGCCATGGAAATTATTGTAATAAAAATATTTTACGGCTCTTAAGGAACTAAGCGACAGTGTCAAAGATAATGTATTATAGTTGTCTGTCACAGGAGGAGTTTCACGGATCCTATCACAGTATCCACCGCAAATAAATCACTTAATGTACCTACAAATAAAAAGGAAAGACGATGCGCGTACTATCCCCATGCGTTGATTTAATTTCTACGAAAATCGTGAATCAGCACTGAATAAATTTATGTTTTACGAGTGTTTGTGCACGCCATTCTCGATAGCTTATCCAATGATAGCTAGATACGGCCGTGGGGGCATCTATCCCCAAAAATTGTCACGAATTGAGTCTGAACGCAATTTTCATTGCTGCCAACACGCACTTGCTTATCGATTTCGTTAATGAGGCTTTCTTTTACAACATACCATAGTCGTCCGTTCTTATGAAAGATCCGAAACGATCCACGAGATACTTAGGCAACTCGAAGTCTATTGCCTGCATGAAGGAATTTATTTTCGTTCTCCAGAGGAAGACATGTAATATGAGGACGAAGTTGTAGGTTTTCTCGAGGAAAACATAAACCGAGGCGTTTTAAGTCTCTCGGGCGATATGATTTTTCCTTAGACATAAAAAAATGGGCGCTGATGTGATAATAGATCCTGTTCAGCGATTAAAGATACTATGAGTGAAATATCTCCCAATTTCGCGGTTAATTTAATACCACTCAGTCAGTAGAGCATGGTTTAGTTAAATGAAATTAATAAGTTAATGGATTTCTTAATACTGCCAATCCTCCTTCACATTTCCACAATTGAGTGAGGAGCCCTATGAGGAGTTATCACTATTATTACATTATTGAATACAAATTTAAGAATGAAATGTCAATTTGACGAGAAATCGAATCCAAAGTCCATTTTGTGCATATCGTCGGTTTAGAGCTCGAACTGGCTATTGATTGTTTGGCTGGTAGATTTTGACTATCTATAACAATCTACCAACATTTTTCGCATTGAATATCCTGAAAATTTCTTTTTAATAAAAAGAGATTTTATGGTATTATAATACTTGACATCATTGTTTATTGAAAACACTTGATATCAAGTATATACAAAGTATTTTTATTTTTATAATTAATTTAAAGAGTGCGACGCGTTTCCCTCCATCGAGGTGTCTTTAGGCTATCGACTGGTTACTTTTACCTATTACAAAGATTTTTGGATTTAATAACGGACCATTATTTATGAAATTGAGCTGATCATTACCTATTTTGTCCTATGTACCATATTTCTTTATTCTCTTCTCTTTTTTTATTTGAAAAATCTTTGCTCTATTTGAAATTTCTTCCCCATCTATGTTATGTAATAAATTAATGCTATTTGAATTATGTGGTTGCTTTTAGTTTTTCAACAGAAAGTTTCCAATAAAAGTCATTACATTTAATTTGGTAAACAAAAATATTTTTCCCATTAATAATTGTTTTCAATAAACTATGGAAAATTTTAAATTTCTTCTCGTGTTTACATCGCCTTTAATTTATTATACTCGTATGTATTAATCCTGAAGTGGCGAATGGAATCGTTTGTCCACACTTCTTAAATTCCTCTTTGAGATCGAAGATGCTATTGAATTGGCATCCTTTTTTGTAAACTTCGCTAGCCAGATATTTTCTCTCGGGGGTTTAAGTACGGACTACAAGCTAAGCTATACAAACCAGAACACTTATATTTCGCTCAAGAAGCTATCCCTTTTTCAATCTGAAAACGTGAAAAGCTGCATTATGGTATTGGAAAATCACTTCGTCTTCTATTTAATCTTCAATAAGAAAATCTAACATATGTAATAGTGACTAAAATTTGCTCAACCCATAAAATATCTATCTAAAAATTTCGACTTAACTTAAATAAATCATGCCAATAATAAGTAAATCGATACCTTCTCATCTGAGAATATAACGATTTTTCACTTGTGTCCTATTTTCATATGTTCTTTTCCAGCCAGCTGCTTACATGGCATGTTTTAAGCATTCGCTTTTTTCGTAGCATTTTTAAACGATATTCAGATAACGAAATATTTGCTGGTAACGTCTTTTCCCTTATACTCGTAGATTTGATTTCTGCAGTAGTTAAAGGGTCCTTTGTTGTCATAGTTGTTCCCTATTACTTTCTCAAATCGGTAAATTTTAAGATTTGTCTATTCGAAAGATTTAATTTCTTAAAATCATCAAATTTTGTTATTACTTCTAATTTTTAAAAGATTTTTTTAGGCATGTTGAGAAAATATCGTAAGCAATTTCAAAAGTTCCATTTGCTTTAATATTTTCTAATAAAACTAATCGCACATGTCTTGTTTAAAGGCAAATATTGTATATAGTTCTTTTTAATTAAAGTAGATTAATATTTTACTCCACCGCTAATTCAACTTTGCGTTTAACAACTGGTAAAAAGCATAAAAGCCACGTTTTTTTTCGATTATCTTGAATCTTTTTAAAACAAGCTTTGAAATAATACTAAAAAGGATAAATGCAGCACGCTTGACCAACCACTGGTAAAGTTCGCATTTAATATTAAGATGAAAATGTTTCTTGCTTCCCTAAAAAAAAAAAAAAAATTCTTCCTCTCAGTTGTTCATTTCTTTGTTTCCAATGCGGAATATTTCAACAATGTTTACCTAAATTGTATCCGGACCGAGCCTGCGTATCACTAGATGGTCTTTAACATCCAATTATTATAATTCTTCTCTGCTTGCTGCGTCTCAATTCGAGAATCTTTTTCTTTAATTATACCCGACAAAAGATGTAAATTATCCCATTTCATTGGTAATTTACTTTGCTCAAGAGCTAACCCTACACTTTTTGTTGAGAGTGATTTTTACGTCTCATTTTCATAATGAGTTTCTATTGCACGGTTCATTTTCTTTTCAGCTTTTTTATTTTTTTTTTTTTTTTTTGTTGATAAAAACTTGCAGAAAATGCCATATTCAATATTAATTTAAAGAATGCCTATAATTACAATTTCTAAAATGCTATCCTAGATATTTGAATCATTGCCAGAAAGCTGAAATTTATTCTAAATTATTAATAACACTATATTGCTATTATATTAAATCTGAAAAATGGACTTAACCCAAAATGACCATCTAGAACTTGAATTTTGTAAGAATATTCAAATAAAATTTGGAGCCTTTTTCTTAAATAGATGCCCTCAATCCGATGATTAATAAATGCAAAATTTACTGTACTTTTCTAAATTATTTGGAAAAATATTGTAATTTTTATAGAATTTATCACATACAGACCAATAACGTGATTCCGTATATATCCGTATATCCGGATTACGTTTAAATAATTTCAAACAACTCACGAGCATATTTTATTAATAATAATTTACTGAAAAACATTTTTGGTTGTATCATACTATTTGAATTTCACAAAAATGATGAATGAAATCTTAAAGTAGCAATCATTGGGGAACAATTAGCAAAATTTGATATAAATTCTAGCAATGTAAAATGCAGTGATTTTTAATCAAATTATAAAGACAAAACGTTCTATTTCCTCAAAACTAAGTTATGATTTACATAGTATGTATTCATAGTACGCATTTATTCGTAAATGAAAATATACATTAAAGGAAAAATCTAAATATATATATTTTACGTAATCCTCATTTAATTTCAAAGTAAGCTAAAATGGTACAGAAAAACAACTTATTCAAATGTTGTTATGAAAGGATAACTTGAAAACATTAAGAAAACTTCATAATTCCTTTCAATAAACTTTGGAGCATTTGTGGTTTCTTGAAACTTTCGAAACTTCTGACAACCAAGCTCATATGTAAGAAAGGCGAGTTGTAATAAAATAGGAGTGCGTTATTTTACAGCATGAATCTTTTATTCAATAGTTCAAACATCTTGGAAACTAAAGGAAGTTTAGTAAACAGCTGACGTTTTCCGGCATTAAATTGCAGGTGTATATCCTTATAACAATTCAAAAATTTTGGTAAGAAAGATGCCAACACAGTGAGTAAATATTAAAAAATGGTTTTACTCTCAACTTTTGCATGAAATATGTAGATTCGTTTTATTGGTGAAAAAGTTAGTAATGTTTTTTCTTTTGTAAAATGGTTTTGAGTTGATTATACTAAGAAAAGTTCGCGGTATGTTTTTCTATTTATCTTTTTAATATACGTCGATCAAAAAGAAAAAAACCAGCAATGTTTACCATTGGTGCTGCTTTACTTCAGTTAGCTGTGTTCAAAAACGCCTCTATTTGCAAAGCAAACACAAGAAAGAAATATAAATAAATTTCTCTACAAGCTGGCTCTTAAACGTTTCATGACGACGACAATTTCTTTGAAGTCGTTTTTCTTTTTCTTAAATTTTATAGCATAATCGTAGCACTTATCCTTTTTTTCAGAAATGTTGTGTCTTACATTATGAAGATATTAAATTTAAGAAAACATTATTTTATTGGTATGGCACTGGTTAAATGTAAATTTAAAATTAATAAATAACGACTGATATTTTTTGAATAAACGACTTATTTATTTGGCTAACACCAAAAACTTTTAAGGAGCATGTAAGCAGAATAAATTTTAGGTTTTAATCGAGCTGGAAACTCTACGCCAGGAAAAGTCCCATCGAAAAACCTCTTCAGCGGCTTTCACGTAATGCCCGAAAAAATATACAAAAAACAGAAAATTCTAAAAGTTGTTTATATAACTTCGAAAAGATAATAAAAGTAAGCATATTATTTATAGAATTTAAAAAGAAAAATTCAATATGCACAACCCTGAATAAAATACTAAAAATACGAGACGAGAATCAAATATTTTATTTAATCTCTTAAAATAAATGAAAATATTTTCTACGTATTGATTTCATTTACATTCGCTTTAAAGATTGATAGCTTCCTTCCGATCCTAAAACAACATCTAAATTCGAAATGTGGCGGTTCTATTCAAAGCGAGTTCCGGCGATTGAATGTCGTTAATAAGCTTTCTCATCCGCTTGGGATTTTGCAAAAAAAAATTATAATGTAGAAGACGTTTATTGGCTGCGATAAACCCATATATTGCCCTAATATGAAAAGCGTGAAATGAAAACCAAGGGATGTTGTGGGAAATCATGAAATCACTTTAATATTTTTAACGTCTTAAAAATTACCTCTTTTTCAACAAAATAGATTCAAAACCGGTCGAAAGTCATATCTCATGCTGAAAGCGTTCAACGATCCATCAAATTAATGAGAAAGGAATCTTGCTCCCTAGCGTAACCTTTCTCCCTATCATAAAAGAGCTAAAAACAATTCTTACAGAAATTCCTCATTTCATCATTCGGCATTTCATTCTTCAAAAATTTCTCCAAACGTCCCGAAAATTTGCAAGTTAGTGAAGAGTCACCCCTAATTTTACTTTTACTTTTTACGAGTTTTTACTCTGCTTTTAGAAGTCGTGAATTTTCCAGAGTTGAAGAAATCGCATCTATTTAAATGAATTCTATTTCAGCTGACATTTGTTTCTACATATTTCGTTAAAAGGGACAACGAAACTTTATTCATTATCATTAGTTGTGGTTGAAGTTGCATGTAAATTGCGTTTGGAACTTAAAAACAATAGAAAATTTTGGAAACTTTACAAATATTCTTAATAGGGAACTATATCTTCAGTTAAAAGGTTGCCTTATCTCTTATTACACTTAAAATTGTATTTTATTACCAATGTCGTTTTTTACACTGCCTTAAAAATAAAAAACTTAAGGCTCGATACAAAGATACATAAAAGAGAATATACACCTTTTTGTTTATTAGTTGTATCTTGCTTTTAAAGTCAATAATAACACCATAATTGGATTTAATGGACAGGATAACTTTTTATTTCAGATCTCATAAGCCTGTGTTTTACTTTTAGGCCTAACACTTATCCTTACAACATTTTAAGCTCCCAGATCAAACCAATGAACGTTACAAACAGGGTTTAGTTTCCCATATAATTAACATTAATTAATTTCATTTTATTCATCTGAAATAAGATTATATTTTATAAGTAGAACAGGATTGATTTAAAATAATTTCAACACATTTTTGTCTTTTTGTTCAATTGAGTTCAACAATTCTATAGTATGCAGTGATTATTGCTATATTATCAAGACAACAAGGAGTTGAAGCTAGAATTTCACACAGCAGAATTTCATTATTAACTTTAGCTAGCTACGATTGAATCTGATAAATTAACTTAATATAATATTAAAAGGTTTCAAACTTCCTCTGTAAAATGGTAATACTTCCACCGTGAATTTCGAATAGCATTCCTTCTGATTTATCTTGGAAATGCAAAATAAAGGCAAATTTAACAATTACCTGGAAGCTTTTTATCTTAATTTGTAATTTAAAACTATTTGAAATTTTTAAATGAACTTAAATCCCTAATCATATTTTAGCAGTTTGTAAATTAATTTTTCTGCTCTGTAATTACGTTATGAAACTTTTTACGTTATTTCAGGGTATTCCAAACTCAATCGACGGACCGTTCTCAATCCTTGCGGCGATATCGATTCTAACTCATAACATCGTTTCACTGCCCGTTGGGCGTATCTACAAAAATAGTTTTGAAATTAAATTCTCCAGCATCGATCTGAGTTATAATAATATTGAGCAATTTGGCTGTCATCGGAGAAGTGTCTACCCTAAAAGGCAGTAAAATAAAACTATTACGAAATAGATGTTTTCTGAAGCTTTCAGAAGCTATACATAATACCACCCCACAAAATTGCGGACGAAATAACAGCAGATGTCCTCTTCTGTTCTGATGAGCAGAAATACCTTTGTCAACATCAATTAAGCTCAATTCTGAAAGTGGTGAGTGAAACGTGATTTCTATTTATTAATTTCTGAGAAGTTTAGTATAAATTATAAGTAGTAAAACCACTGCTGTGGATGTTTTTGGCATCACGATATTCGAACAACATCCGCAAAAAAGGGAAGCGAAACATTTTGTCTGGGGGATAACATTCCAAGTTCATAGTCCATTTGAGGGAATTACGAATTTTTGGGATTCTCCTTATCATGCAAGCTCAAAGTCCTGGTCGAATATTATTGATTGAAGCAGCTGTGAGTGCTCCTACTTTGCCGTCGGTTTCGAATCGATTTCTGAGTACTGATGAATATCCCCTTTGTTCGCTTAAAAGCCCCTTCGTCAACAAAGCCAACAAAGTAATAACTTTTAATTATGCATATTTCGCCCACACTTGTGAACTTAATGTGGGAGCTTTCTCTAAAATCCACCACTATACCGATTTTTACAGAAATTTGGATAAATTCAAACAATGGCTCAAAATCAGATACCTTCTTACCAATTAATTGAATGGACCGCCATAAACATTATCTTCGGAGCATCAATGAAATAAGTGAAGCGAATAGACACTTATTTCCTTTCCAAAAGATCTTGGACAATTTACCGAAACTAACCTTTAGTATACGCAATATGGGCTCTTTATCTTCTACCAATCAGCTGGTGAATTGTTACGTTTTACTCATTGTTAATTACATAATTTATTTTGATATAGAATATATTTTTCTATAAATAACTATACATATGATTGGAAATTTTTTATATATTGAGATCTTTATTCGTAATTAACGTATTTTGTAGATATTTCTAAGTTTATAATATTATTAAATGTAATTTGGAATATGATCCCCATTGTTCACGTTTTAATGGTGGGTCAAAAGAATAAGATTATAATTATATAAAAGCTACATAGGCTACCTAATTACATCACCTAAATATAATAGTTCATAAGTATACCTATTTCTCAATAATATTTATTAATTTAATGTAATAACCATTCGTGTAAAACATATAGGGGAGAGTTGTGCAAGATGGGGTAGTGAGGTGAGAATTTAAAATTTTCTAAACCACAAGAAATAAGAGATCGATAATATATTTAGTATAAGTGGCCAATTCGCCCCTATCAAATTTGTGAATGATATCGAAGTAGGAGTTCTTGTAAGTTTTTTGTTCTAACTTAATTTTATTTGATATAAATTTGGGTTTGAAGTCGTTGCGTGATTTCTTTATAAAATAAGAATCGATTTTTATAATACTTACAAACAATTTTTTTGGTATATGAACTTTCATATAGAATCACCCGAAGGGGGAAGATGGGGCAAGTAAATAATCCCCTTTCGAATGATTCTACACGAAAATTTAATTCTTATTATATTTTATATATCTTTCGGTTTTAGAATGATGAGAAATTATGCTTACAAAATTATGATCCTAAACCGTACCTTGACCTTAGGATTAAACCATCTTACCCTTTGAGTGGGGCAAGATGGGTTGATATGTCATGTTCAATATTTTAGTTATTTGTTCTGAAACTACTTAAAATATGTTCTTATTATAGCAATTATAAGAAGACTTATAATTAAAGGTTTGATCAATAAGGCATTAATGTCGTAAACATAAACAACGAAGAACCATGAACCCACCTTCCCCTATCTAGATTAGTCTTGATTTTCGAAAGTAATAAAATCGATCTAGTGATTTAAAAGTTAAGTCACATCTTATAATTTCGTTATATTAGTAAGGATAGAAAAAGTTTTTAATATTTTTTTACTATTCCATCATACAGAAGACGGAATGCGAAAATCCTTTGCTATAGACCAAGATGCTTTTGAGATATGAGTTAAAAAAAATTTTAATTAAAATTCTGAAAGCCTAATTTATTTTTCAGACATTTTATTTTTTTATGAGTATTAAAAGGACCGCAAAAGTTTTTGAGCTCCAGTTTTGCTTAATACATAGTTCCTACATAAGCATCAATATAAGATTATATAAAATTTACAGCCAGTAATAAGCCTCTATAAAGGGAAATTTTAACTAAATGAAAAGTGAATACTACGCGAAAAGATTATTTCATTTCAAAGCAATGTGAATAAAAATACTACAAAGAAAATTGTAAGCAGCTTTAAAGTTTGCCCACAAGGCTATATTTACTTTATTATAGAAAGGAAAACTCTGAATAAAAATGTCTTTTTATCCCATTCAGTACTATTCGAGCTGATTACGCTCATATGATGGTCGTTGGAAAATTTCTCAAAAATGTTATGACTTCTGGCTAAGTCTGCATGGAAACTGTTGTAAAAGGTCCGGGAATGTTTCCTACAAACCCATCCGCATACGTACATATTTCACTCGCGTCTAGTGAGGATGGCTTGATGGACTTACTATCTAAAGAATTTCAGCTGGGAAAAATTTTGTTGTCGCTCGTTTATTTCCATCCCATAAAATGTACATGTACAATGAATGGAATATTTAATTGCTTCAAATATAACAATTCATGAAACTGGTAAACAACCAAGGCGATAAGAGTATACTTTTGTGCTATAGTAGTGATATTAATAAATGAAAAACCGCAAACTTGCCTTTTCCGGACCCATTTGATGAACTCATTTTATGAAAAAGTGAAGGCTTTCAGGGTTTCCCCTGTAATTCTTCCATGAAGATTGTTGACTTAGAGTGCCTACAACGTTCTTTTGGTATACGTAATAGGAAAAAAATAGCCTCAAGAAGACGCAATTATTTCATCCGTTTGTGACGAGTGCAGATTAAAAGGAGCAGAACAAACTATGACTGTTTTCATACTTTTCACGATGGTTGGCTTTTCCTGCTGTCGGAGCGCAAACAAACTATGTGCCTCCACAAAGGTTTCTCATATACCTATAATAATATCTTTGATACCATGCGGTTTATTGTTAGGGTTAAAAACGTACTTCTCGTCTTTATGCTCTCAGTAGCACCATAACCATTTTTATGATGTAGATAGTTCACCACGAGTTTAATGTGCAATTTGACGGAAATAAGTCGTGAATAAAAATAAAAGAAAGAATAATAATCGAGACTAAAAACGATGATCGGCCAAACTGATGATTAGGGATATACTTAATAAAAATAGATTGCCTCCGAACGCAGAGACTTTTATCTTGAATAACAAAAGAAGAAGTGGTAGCCACTTAAACCTTCCCAGTAATCGAGTTTACTTTTACAATGCTTAAACTCTTAAAAGGAAGCAATCTTCATTAGAAATCTGTCCATGTCTTTCATGTTATCCTCAAAAGTCAATTAACCAAAGCTGTTAAGGGGCTTTAAAGTTTTAACGAAGGCCCTATTTTTTCCTCAGCATCTTATATAAATAAATATTCTTCACTCTGATCTTTCAATTTTTTACCGAATTTATATTGAATAAAAAACCCATTTCCTTATTCTTTTTTCTCCCGCGAAATCAGAAATATGCCAATGGAAAGGAACTGAAGCTTAAGGACCAACAATCCGAGGAAAGGATAAAAATCAATGTCCCAGGGCTGTAATGAACGACTTTAGAATGGTAATTTAATTAGACGCAACTTCAGTCCTCTTTACCGCATTCACTTTGAACGGCCATTTCAAGAGCTTCAGAGTCTGGAGGTACTGGAAACTTAGATACCTTACAGCGAAAAATTAATTTAATTTATTTTTATTGTGTGAAGGATAAGGGTATGATGATAATAATGTAATGTGACATCTATTGTCCGTGACTATACAGTTATTAAACAAATATATATATATATATTATACATATCTATTACATATGCCCACTTTAATGTGCATAGTAGACAAATATTTGCATTTTTCTTAACTAACTTTTATACATTTACATATACATTTTTTCTTTCTATTTATTTAATTTTTATTTTCTAAACTTTTTTAACATTAAATGCATTTCTACGTATTTTTAATAGCACATCAGGATATCTCTATTATGATAATTTTAGGTAAATCGAACATGTAACTGCTCTGCTTCTTCACTCAGACTTTTCCTCGAAACATTTAGTTACAGCGAAATATTTCAAGAAAATTCAAATGATCATAAAAGTTGTTTACATATTATCCTTTAGAAGGTATGCACACTTTTTGCACAATGTAAGATTTTATACGTATCAAATTTTATTTAAATTGAAAAAATGAAAATATAATAAAAATTCATTTTTCGAGGCGAAAAAAGTTTGACGCTTAAAGGTACACCAGGGTAATATTTTTCGGATGAATGTATGTATTTATGTATATAAGTATACCAGTTTCTTTGACGGCTTGGTGGATTTTAATAAATGAGGTGACATTAGATTTACCCTAGTCGCGCGAATTCTATAAGCTATATAATTTTTAATTTTATAATAAACTAGTGGTCCAGGGCAAACGTTGTCCTGCAAGAGATCGCCTTCTATATATGGTAGACCGCATTTTATGTAGACTTTCAGCTCATCAATGATATGCTTATGTTATAAATGAAAAATTGAGGAGCCTGATATGAAAATTTCTGTTAGGAATCTTCCAAATTATCTTAAGATTATACCATTTCCTGCTGTGTTATTATCGTTTCCGGTGTCTGTTGCTGCCAACGGCAAGATACGGAGCAGAAATGAACTGTATGATTTTATTCTCGAAAAATAAATATTCTAATTCACGCATATCTACATTGGAGGTAATTTGTCCTGAAAGGTGTTGTGGTGATACAAAATACTCGTCCAGGTACTTTAAGTTTAATGTTTGCTGCGTTCATTTCTGTGTCAAAGTATTTGTAGAAAAAGTACGAAAAAGTCATTGTGGTAGAAGATATTTTATAGAATTAAAGAATGTTCGCTAGAACTATAGATAAAAATCTTCGTTTGTCTTTAAAGAACAAAACGGAGCTTCTGACTTAAATTCGAAGTTATAAACGATTTGTATATTTATGAACTCAAAGTTATTCATCTACGAAATGGATAAAAAAAATTGCATAAAGCTTAGTTTCCTTGAATAATTCATCATCACATAGCAGTAGTATAATCTTAAACCCCCCTACCTAGAGGAATTTGATTCTTGAAACATTGTACAGGAATATTTCACTTCGAATAAATTTCCTCACTTTTCAGTCATTCAGGAGTAGTTCCTCAGGGTGAGATCCATTTTGCAACAAGTATGAGGAGTAAGTATTTTTGCTGTTATACTCTTAGTGGAGCTATATTCCCTTTGGAGGTAAACCTTTCAAGAAGGTTTATAGTAGGTAAATGTTAAATGAAAAGGAAATTATGGATTAATTAAGCAGAACCATCCCTATTACTATTCCCATTGCAGGCCGAAAGTTCTGTATTTACATTTTCTAGGACGTGATTTAGTGGTGAACCATTCGAAATACCAACTCATGTTGACTAGATAAATAGCTCCTTAAGCTTTCGTCGGATTGTCCTTTTAGGTATTTTAGGTAGATATATGTGCGAATTTATTCTCTGAAGTACATTTAACAATATCTATTAAGGGCAAAAGGGTTTCAAACTTGAATTAGCTTCTACTGTCCTATCCTATTGAAGTAATGCCATTGTACATGACTTAAGTAAATAAATGGTATGATAGAACTTAATTAAAAGCATAAATTAGTCTGAGATAGAAGAAATCAACAAATTATATACAAAATATACTTTGTTCCTTCAAATAAAACTGACATTGTTACTAGTTGCAACCTTTTTGTTCAATATAAAATGTTTTGCAACTGAAAAGGTCAGTTTTAATTGGATTCTATTGAAAAATATATTATATAACCCAATAACTGACATCTTCAACACTAAAACCGCACAAACTTCGTCTTTGGTAAACAAACTTTCAAGACTTTTAAAGTTTTGTTTCCTTTGAAAGCCATACTTGTAATAGATTGCGTCTGAAAACTAAATGTTTGTATTTCTCTTCTCAAAATGTCGGAAAAATATCTGGCTTAGGTTCTCAGGAATGAATTTGTAAAACCAAGTACTTTAACCGATCTTTTGTGCTTTACCTACATATAAGCCGACTATTGCGGTTTAAACGTGACCACTATGGTTTATCATTGGATTTCGCTATTTTTGAATTTGACATTGCTATTTTTTGAATATATAACTTATATTACATATTTATTTAGTTTATCACTTAAATCACTATTTTACGACGCTTTAGCTAACCCCTGTGAAATACAATTTAATACTAAAATGATCTTAGGTTTTCAAATTACTACCTCAGTGGTTCTCTTCATATTATAAATCCAAATTCCCTCTGGGAATTAACAGCAAGCTTTGTTGAACAATCTCACAAAGCCTTCGAGGTAAATTTTGTTTGGTTTTGTGTAAAAACTTTCACATGAATTGGTTAAATACAAAACGCTTTCGCATGTAAAATTCGTAATGGAATTGTTTTTTTCTCTGATAAGAGAATTGCTGAAAAATTTCCATCGGTTTGGTTTATCCCAAAAGAATTGTATTATACATTTGTAATATTTTGCTGTACCGATGTTTTATTTTAATTCGAGTATATCATATTAAATCAATCGTATTATTCAATTATTTTATTATTGTTGGAAAGATAAATGCGTAAGCGGATTAATTTATTCGTTTAAAATGTTTTCAGAAAAAGAAGATAGCTTCTGGAAACAAAATTAAATAATGAATTAACATCCGCTTAAGTTGATTACAGGCTTTCAGAACTTTTTATATGAAATTAATGGAAAAAAACGAAAATAAAATTCTAAATTAGTAACTTTTTCTAATGCCATAAAATGTTTAGATAAATATATTAGGCAAATTGTCTTTACAAGTGCCATTGAACGATAAGTTAATGAAAATGAGCTTGATTGTCCGATTTTTTTATTTTTACTATTATAGTATATCATATAGAATTAGCTATGAAAATATAAAAATTTTGCGCTAAGAATGTTCATACCATTTGGCACTAATACGATGTAGATACCACTAAAATTTATTGACTCCATGCTCTAGACATTAATTTATTGGACTTTTCAGTATTTAAACATGCCTTAATAAGAGAGTTCAGATTTGTAGTATGTATATGTAATTAAATTTACATGAAATACGCAATTGAAAGCTTGGAGAGTCTTAGGAAGCATGCATTCAAATTATCTTCAAGATACCATAGTTACAGCCTCCTTTTCTTTTCCAAACGCCATATTCCTCTTCCAAAATCATATAAAAGCTTGTAGGTACTAATCGATTTTTCCATTTTTACAGAAAGGCATATAGAAATGTGATGGAAATTATGAAACAACTGTTTACTACTAAAACATCGATTACATATTAATAGCACAATGGGAGCGAATATGTCCTCCCGAACAGATCCATGCCTTCTTTCGGATGATGATGGTAAGTTGCAATACTAAAAATATCAACAAAAGCAATTCATTAACAAAGAAAAATATTTAAAAATATTGTTACCTTTAGAATTATCCTTATACTGCACTCTCATCACTACTAATTACCGATTAATATCAAAAAACACATAAATAACATAAATACAAGAATAATATAAGGTAATTTTCGTAATCATCTATATACTTTGATTTTGAGTTACTTTTAAGGCACTAATGGGCTGATCTTTAGTGTAAGATTAAATAAAGCCTATTCAGATGTATATTTCAACAAATCCTTGTTATCATCTAAGGGTAAAAGAAATGATTTAGACTAAAATTTTCATTTAATCCGTATCACAAATGTTTATTAAAATATTCTTTATTCGGTGTTTTGAATCTATCAGGATTACAAATAAATTTCTCATGTTAAATAAAATTAAATAAAGTGTTAAGTGAAAAATTCTAGTCAATTTCTAAAAGAAAAAGTATAAAAGCACATTTTTCATCCTTATGAACTCAAGATGATTTTGTTTTCATGGTGCTACTACCATCAGTTTCAATAATAAGGAAGGCAAGTATCCTTTCCGTTTTCCAATAAAAATTCTCCAATTTCCTGTTGGAAGCTTCTATCGAAAGTTCTGCAATATATTTAATATTGAATGAAAAAAAAAAAACATTTTATAGAGTGCTTTAAGAAACTCCTTTATATTCTTCCCAAAAATAGATTTGCACATGAGAAATAATAATCCCTGTTTTGTATACCGCCACTTTGACCCTGGGCGGTTACTTTGTCTCAATATTGATTCTTCTGATATAAAAATTAATAAAACCTACTTGCCTCAATGTTATATCAGGTTAAATTGTTTATTCTTAAATACAAATTCTAATTAAGTGGTAAAAAAAACATTTATAATTGGACAAAGTAACCCCCAAAGGCGCTTAAGCGTAAGACGACCGCATTCAACCTCGAATAGAAGGTAATTACCACATAAGGTATCAAAGCAATCTTCAAAGAAGATAGGCACGTTCTGATGATTGTATAAAGTGTTAAACGATGTCAAGAACTGAAAGGATTTTAGTGATTTTAATCAAAAGTTGCCAGAATACGTATATATAGTTAAATCCCTCTGGCGTCATGTAAGTGTAAAAATACCTTTGATCAGAATCCTGTTTTGCATGGTGTGCTATTCACAAATTTTAAATATGAAAGTTCGCAATATTTGTCAAGGGTGCATTAAATTGAATGTACCTTGAATGGGATAAAAGGTTTTAATGTATGTACAACCATTTTAATTTTTAAATAAAGGTAATTTTAATTCCCTGGACTGGAATTTAACCATATTACCGTATATTGAGGGCATATATGTTACACAGCAATTAAAATATAATAGCCGATATAAAATCATCATATTAATTAAATCGCTTTTTAATTTTCTTTTTCAGTCAATTTCGATCATTTCCAAATATTAAGGGCAATAGGACGAGGTAGTTTTGGAAAGGTAAGAATATGTACTTGCGTTATAATACATCAATAAAGTTATGACTGGTTCTTTTACTGATTTATGTTGTAATATTGTATGCAAATTTTGTGTGAATTTTATTATTCCGTTAATAACAAAAAACCCATAATCGAATCTGTCCATACTATAATAATATCGTACCCAAGATTTAATATTTTTAAATAATTTCAAAATGACTTTAGCCCTCTGCACTTTTTCACTGGTAATCTTTCGATATTGCTTGAACATATAAAGCTAGGATAATTTTATTTAAATTTAAGTAGGTATATTATAAAAAATTTTACATTAATTTATTTCAAGTACTTTTGCAGCCATAAATTATCTCTTTACAACTTCCAACAACCCTTAACTTTTGTTTTTCGAAATAATACCCCATGCAGAAAACTCAAGTAAATATGCTCGCTTTCAGAATTGAACCATAATTCAAGGAAATCACAATTATAGAGATAGGATTTACCTCCATAAATGTTTATTTCTGCTTTTTATATGTTATTTGATATATAGATCGAGGTTAATTTTCAGATTTTTCCCCAATCTTGGTAAAATTTACCATTTTTCATTTTAAATTTACACAAAAACTTTCTGGAACAGAGAATTTTCTCCCTATAAACAGCAAAACAAATGTTCATTTAATTAAAGATTTTAAATAGCCGCTAATTTATTTCTCAACTGAATAGCAACGTTTTCTGTAAATCATAAGTCCACCAGTTTTACCTGAATGAAAATTTCATTTTTATTAGATACTCCATATACGCCCAGTTCAATCAATTTCTTTCTATAAAAAAAAGGTATGGCAAAATCTAAGCAACAGTGTAGTGGAAGGATCCCTTAACTTTTCAATCCCTTTTTCTTCACTTCAAAAATTGTTCACGAACTAGTGAACTTTTAGTGGCTATTGACCGTGCAAATAAAAACATAAAATCAAAAGTTGCTTAATCTTCCAACTTTACAGAGTCGATGTTACGTATTTCACTTTTTTCCGATATTTCTATGATTTAAGCTTTTCCTCTGAAAATGCAAAGTATATTGATAAAGGGAAAATACTTCATCGTAACTCTCGAACTTTAGGAATCATTTCAACATTTGATGCAATAAACAGATTTAAAAATTTATCCGTACAGTTGAAGCTTTCTAAATATTTTCGATTCTTTCTTATTAATGCAGTTCAAATAAGCCTGCTTCTCTAGAGGCTCTCGGAGGAGGTAAAGATTAAATTATAAATATTCGTTACCTGCTTCAGGATATTCAAAGTATTACGTGAACAGGGTTCAGGGGTTGAGGAGTTAATTTTTTTTTCTTATTTTTGCTGATAGAAAGAGCGTGGAGAGATCATAAATCTTACGTAAGAAAAGAACTACAAAATAATCAAGTCATATCGGTTATTCAAAATTTATAGAACTAGTTTTTCCAGAATCAAAAAACAAAATCAATGAAATTCTGCTTACGCGCAATATTTGTATTTATATATGCTCCTTTTTGCACTAGAAGTTTTACTTAAAATTCTTTCTTGGAATAATTCATCATTGAATGGATATTGATTTATTCAAATTGCCGCAAATTACTCTAATGGATGAATGTTTATAGTCCTTATGGAGCGGCATAAAATATGAAACTCTTCTGCCCAAGGCTCATTGTCATTCATCAAATCATCGTGTAATGTAGGCCCACTTAGAGGCTTTTTGGAGTGGAATCCCGGCTTTTTGAATTTAAGTATTTAAAATAAGAAAGAGTAGGGAAAAATACTTTAATCGGACTTGTTAAAATTCAGGAGCTATAACTAAAGTCAGGAAGACGCGTGAATTGCTTTTCCCCCAAAATTAAGAAGCGTTTTATTTATAGGTTTTAAGGCATAACAAAAGGTTCTATTCTTCTGCTACATCGATGGACATTGAAGTTGAGTTGGATACAGTGAATAAAATTAAATACTTTTCAAAATTTAATATCTTCTGAGTGATCATAAATGATGAATACGAATCTCAATTTTATGTTCTAATAATATTTATAAAAAAAATTTATTTACATCGAATTTTCAAATTAAAATTTTAAATTTAACTTCAGTCCATAATTAAAATTACAGTGGAAAATTTTTTAAATCCCTTTTATAAATCTTTTCGTTTTTTAATTTAATTCACAGGTATGCATAGTTCAAAAACGTGATTCAGGTAGACTTTTTGCAATGAAATATGTAAGTAGAGGAGCATGTGAAAGTAGAGGGGCTCTAGCTGGAGTCTTAAAGGAAGCTGAGTTGCTGGCCTCACTAGAACATCCTTTCCTAGTCAATCTATGGTTCTCTTTTCAAGGCAAGCAATTTTTTCGTCGCAATATTTTAAATATAGTATAAAGTGAAAACATTTTTAGATGAAGAAGACTTATTTATGGTATGTGATCTAATGACCGGTGGAGATCTAAGGTATCATTTACAACAAAGAGTAAGTCCCTTCATCAATATATAAAAATAACATGGAAGATATGATTTCATTTCGAATTTCAGGTAGAATTTAGTGAAGACAGTGTTGCCTTACTAGTATGTGAACTTGGTTCAGCTTTAGACTATTTACAATTGCAAAGAGTTGTTCACAGGTATAATTATAATTAAAATTAAAACAAAACACTGAAGTGATACGGCTGTGATATTAGGACAGAATTTTCTTTCGTAGATTTCAAAATGTTTAATGTAAATTATAACGTAACATAGTATCAAAAACTCAAATTTAAATTAGATATTTTTTTCTTATCGAACGAAGAGATATCATATTTTCTAGCAATCTTGAAAACATAAGAAAATTTCAGCAAATGTATGAAACTAGAGAGAAAATTTTGCCGAAAGTAGAATATTTGTAAAAAGTCAATTCTTCGTACATAAGCACGCCTTAATGTTTTATATAGTACTAATTTCCCAGAATTAAACCAAATAATAATAAACTAAAGCCTTTCCAACGACTCCTCAACAGAGAGCGAAAAAGAAATTAAATTTATAAAACATCGAAAATAAATCTACTTGTTCTGCTCCTCCTATCAATATATTTTTAGTGTAGATCTTTATTGAGAGATTTCATAGACGAAAAAATATCAAAAGAACTTAAATAAAAATAGATTATTTATAAGAAGCCTTAAACCCTACACAACAGCCCGACAGCAGCTAAGTATCATATCACTGCCCCTAATGTGATAAATCAATTTACCTTTGGGGAATTTGCCCTTCATCAAATCTAAATTGATGATTTAAATGAAAAAGTGATGTGACCTTCATTAAATTGGTACTCATGAATGGATCAGGTTATTTTGTTTCCCAACAAATTTGATTTTTAAGTTACGAGGAAAGCAAAGACGAATATACGGACCTTTTCACGAACTGTGAAAAACTTGATAATCTCATGTGCCTATCAGAAGAGTAAATTTGTTTATTAAAAACTCATAAATCCCACAATTATACGAATTAGACTTCATTTAAGAAAAGAATCTTCGTGCTTTAAGTTTTAATCGCAAGATTTTATTTCGAAATTATTAATTTCTTAAAGCTATATTGACCAAATTATACAGCAAAAAATTTTGAATTTTGTTGTGAATCCACTCCACATGAAATGGAAATCACTTAAATATTTTGAAGTCCATACATTTTTTAATTAACGACTTCATTGAGAGAAATATGTTGGTACAAAGCTGAACTTTTGAACTTTAACCCTCTCCACTGAGACGCACTCGCAGTTATCAATATATAGGGGCGATATTTTTGCATTTATGCCATAGAGAGACGTAAATCCTTTCGTATCTATTTATGATTATGACAGGGTGTGGAAATGTACACCTTTAGTAGTCAAAGACTTTAGCCCAATTTATTTTCTTTTCATTTAAATTACCGGACGGTGACTGGACGCTCCAATTCCCAGCCTATACAACAGAATAGCTAAACATCATTTAACTTGTAAGCCATCATTATTTGGTTTATGGGTTTAATTAAATACCACCACAAAAGCTAGTACCACTAATTGTTAGATTAGTTATGTACGAAATTGCAATATTGAATTAATAGGGATTTTGAATATTTTTACGACTATATTAATAGTCAATCCAAAATATTTTTATTCTTTTTCAGGGACATAAAACCCGACAATATTCTGCTAGATGATGATGGTAAGTAATAAAACAAATATAGAAAAAATAGAATTATACACAAACTTTAATTTTTCTAATTTATCGCTTCTTAAATACGAGAGGTACTTCAATTATATTTGGTACCCATTTTAATTTTCCGTAGTAGAATTGGAATAGTAAATGCTCGCCACAATGCCTACGTTTTCTAATTAATTAACTACTAAAGTTAATAGAATAATACAATTAATATTTATAGGACTCAATGTAGCGAAGAATTTTTCGTGTTTCTCTTGCTGGCTAAATCCGGTTTTATAGGTTACTCTAGTTCCAAGATTTGTTTTATATTTTTACGTATCAGAAAAAATTAATTACATTCATATATTTTAAGCATAATACTTTCAATAGGAATTATCTCTTCAAGAGACATTAGAATCAATGACGAACAACGCGAGGTAAATATTATGAGTATTTTTTTAACAATTTCAAAAAGCATTAAATATCTTTTCATTTATGTTATATTCTTTTATTATCCTGCGCTAGTATAGTCTAAATATTTTTTAAATGTTCTTTCCATGAGTTTTCTTAATAATGCAAAGTCTCGTTTTACACAAAATTATAATTAAACCTTAAAATACTCACGTAGCAATGAGTAAAAGTTCTCTATTCTCGAAAAGCAGGGTGTAATTAAAAGTTTTTAAAGGAATACTTTCTCCCTATTAAAGAAATTAAGTTCGAAATGGGCTTTGGAGTACGTGAGTACGTGAGACATAAGCAAAGGAGCACCTCAAGCACTAATAATGCTATGCACTTGGCATACTCATTTTTATCTCATAAATTTTAAACTCACCTTTATTTGTATAGTAATTTAATATTTTTCTCCTTTCACATCCAGGCCATGCTCACCTAACTGATTTTAATATTGCGACTAGACTTCCGGCCGACGGTTTGGCCTGCAGCATGTCAGGCACAAAGCCATACATGGCGCCGGAAGTATTTATGTGCGCCCTGGATGAAATAAGTAATGAGAAAGGATATTATTAACTCTTAATTATTGCATTATTGTAACATTTTATCTCTTATTGATTGTAGCCGGTTACACCTTCCCAGTCGATTGGTGGTCTTTGGGAGTAGTCGCCTACGAGATGAGGGCGGGCTCTAGACCTTTTATGATCCATTCGTCAGCCCCTTTTACTGAGGTCAAGAACATTCTAAACACGCCGGTCTACTACCCCCGATATTGGAGCAATGAATTCGTTGATCTTATTAGTAAAGTAAGTACGCATAGTTTGGTTATGGGTTAAGAACACATTACACAATTTAAAATAGAAAATTATTTTCGCACACTCAATTAAAAGACTATTTAGAATAAAATATAGTATTTTTGTAATTTTTTAACAATGTCTTAAATGTTATAATTGTACCCTTAACATTATCTATAAGAAAATGCAGAAGCTTACAAAGTGTGGACAAATTTTAATAAATTTAAGAATATTATGAATGAAATAATACTCCCCAATTTCCTAGCCTCACCTCATTTATTCACTATATTTACTTTAAACAAAAGCACGTGCTATTTTTGATTACCTTTCTGATACTCTACAGGGTATTGATTAATGAAATCCCTCTTTCTAGTTACTTAACATTCTTCCTGGTGCTCGCATAAGCTCGCAACGTGAATTACAACAAACACAGCTTTTACGTGGGGTGGATTTTAACACTGTCCTCAAGAAGAAAATTCGACCACCATTTAAACCGCCCGAGAACCACTTAAACTGTGATCCATGCCTGGAATTAGAAGAAATGATTGTTGAAACAAAGCCGCTTCATAAAAAGAAAAAACGTCTTGCAAAGCAACGTTCAGCTCAACGTGATAGTGACCCAGAGAGCAACTTCATCAAAGAATTTATAGTATACAATAGATATAAGGAGCTAAAGCGAAAAGCGATGGAGCTAAAAGAGAACGAATGGCAAAAAGAATTGGATAAAGCAATGGCAAATTCTGTTGTAAACAGTCTTATACCAATCAAGGATAAGAAGACCGATAATCCCGGATGTTCGAAGGATGAGGATTCGATTGACTTTATCGATCGCACCCCCTCGCCTCGGTCACCTACTGCGTAAATATAGATTTTGATGTGATGTTATATGACTTTTATAATTTCTTTACACATAAAAGAAAAGTTATTGAAGAGATTATGATTTATATAAAAGCCAAGTCAATTTAATAATGTTAACTTTACGTGCATTTGTCTAGCCAACTAAGAAATAACCACTTAAGCAGCACAACCTAGTTATTTTTAAGGCTTCGTTACAAACTAATGACTCAAAAATTGTGTTTTTCTTTTCTTTAATATAAAATTGTATTTGCTATAAATCTTTTATTATCATTTGAAGAAAGCATTTAAATATTTTGGGATTATTTGTTTTGATACTCTTTTTACACTTTATAAATTTCAATTTGTATTCAATCCAAGAGAAATAAATGAAATAGAATTATAAATGTAATGAGCTCATATAGAATAGAAAAAATATAACCATATAAAAAAATGAATGTATGTCATAAAAGATAAAAGTTCAATCAAAATTTTATACACATGTGCATCTCACATACCTGAAGAAAATCGGTTTCTACTTCTACAATGCCTCATCCTGTATTTAATAATTTTAATTTAAAAAACAAAAAGGATAAAAGTAATTGTAAAAAACTTTTGACGATGATATAAAATAAGTTAACAAGCGAAAAGAAAATATTTAAAATTCTTTGCGTACGGTGGTCCAATGAAATTTTACTTATATAAATCACTTTCGATCTCAAAGGACGACTAAAATTCACAAATATTTGAATTAATTTTAATAGGTGATGTAAAATTACCTATTTAAAAATTATTTTGATTTTAAAACGATTTTTGAATATGAATGTTGGAGCTGTATAACTTCTAGGCCACTGATGCAATTTATCACAAAATTAATATTTTTGTAAAATAAAAACGAACTGATAACTAAAGGTGATTGTATTTTATTTCTATAAAATTTTCCTAATAGACTAAGTTATCTTAAATATCTTAGCTCCATTTTACAAAAGGTTAATTAAATCAATATCCAAACCCCAAGCCAAGTAATGAAAATCGTTCAAATTATTTCATTTAATGTTTTTCGATAAAATGAATTTCCTACAATTAAAAATTATTTTAAATTTCCATCGAAGGAATAAATAGGTCTTATTTTCTAATGGATAGCACCCAAAATAATTGAGCTTAAAAGTACATAACTTAAATGATTTTGTTAAAATTAAAAATTTAAGAATTTTATTGTTTAAATTCAAAAGGAGCTTTTGCATGCTCTTTTCGATTCGTTTCGAATGGATTCAAGAACAAGTCCCCAATCGCTATATGCAATTCAAAATTTAAGGTCGTTTCGACTACAAGTTAATTTTTAATTTTATTTTTTATTTAATTTTCATTTTTATAGAAAATACGTAATTCAGGTGTAAATGGCGAACCAAGACGATTCGTTTCGTTTCTCGTCCAAGAACCTTAAAGAATTGAGCAATAAGATTTTTTATTTCATCAAAGCAATTAAAAAGCATTGTATAAAGTTTCACAGCAAATTTTAAGTCTTTATTCAGTTTATTAAGCTCCTCTTGCAACACACCTGTGAAACTAGAGCTGTACATAGGAAACAAGCCCAAAATAATCACAATTTATCGAATCGCCTGGGACATATGAAGAGGTGTCACCATCAGCTCTAGTTCAGCATCTTTAAGATTTGCACCCCTTAAGTTCGCTTCCTGGAGATCACTCCCAGAAAGATTACATCTTTCTAAATCTGCCCCAGCCAGTACAGCGGCTCTCAAGATGCAGTTCTTCATGTTAGCATCCTTGAGATTTGCGACCCGTAAGTTAACTCCAGCCATATTACTGCCTTCTAAGCAGGCACCCTTAAGGTTAACACCTTCGAGATTGGTTCGCATGCCAGTTGGGTCCTCAAAATTGCAACTCTGCAAATTGGCGCCCTCCATGTTGGCGCAGACCCCTCGAACGCAAACGAGCCGAGCACATTCTAAATTCGCATGGGATAGATCTGTCCGCTCGAGACAGCAATAGTCGAGATTTGCGTGGGACAGGTTGCACCGCTGTAGGCAAGCAAACTAAAACCAAAAAAAAAAAAGAACTAGTTTAATCATTCACCTAATCTGAGTTCGCGTGAGACGCTCACCTTGAAATTAATGTTTCTAAAGTCGAGTTTTCGCAAATCGGCTCCAGCCAGATTAATTCCCTGAAATCTTATTTCGGAAATGTATGATGTTTGGATTAGCGCCCGTATGACGTCGCGTCTCGTCAGAGGGGCGGTGTCAAGGTTATCGTTCTGCGATGATATCAACACCTCCAACTGGGGAAGGAGTGACTCAATCCCGAAGAACTTTGCCTCCTCGAGAATTCCTTCAACGTTCAAATGTGCGTCGTAGATGAGCTGACCGTGTCGCAAGTAGTTTAAAATTGGCTCAAAATAGCGTGAGCTCCTATCAATTAGATAAGCCCCGTCCTCGTCCATATCGCTCGGATTCATGGCACCCTCCTGCGAGAACATCCGCGCCAGCATGCTCTGCGGTTCCTTATTAATTAGCGTATTAAGAGTGGTCACAAACACCCTGCCCCCGACATTCAGTTTCACCCATTTCGATGGGAATTTTGTTGATTTCCTCATCAAGCTGCTGCCGTCGCCGCCGCCGCCACTGTTGTCGTCCAGCGAACAGGCTGAAGAGTTCTGGTAGAGTTCGTACCCGATTTTGGGGCGCTCTGTTGACATGTTGTTCTATTATACACCATACGTTGAGCCTCACTGTACAGCAAAACACCAGGGGAATATAACTAAGCGCCCCAGAGCCATAACAAACAAGAAAACAACTGATTGGCCTCAAAAAACATCGCGTTCATCGGCCTGCCGAACTGACATGACAGGTTCTCTGTTTGCGAATTTTTTTTTTTTTTGCTGTAGCCCGAACTCCGAATCGCACTCACAGATTTGTAAACGCGCCCAACTCCGAATCTGTTAAACCACAAAATAAACCGGGGTTCCCAAATTAAAATAAAAATTTTATATGAAAGAAGTAAAAACCACATTTACAGTCAGGCTACTTTCCGGAATTTAATGTAAATCATCATTTTGGCTCCAAACGACAAAAATTGTTAAATTTGTTTATCGGAAAACTATTCTTTTGAGAACTTTAAAATATTCCAAAATTTTGCTTTGCAATTTAATTTTAAGAAATGTTTTTAATATGGCAAAAATCGGTATGGCGCAACGATTAACGAACTAATTTAATGCTTTTGGTGTTTGGGTAAAGTAAAGTAAAGGTAGAGCAGGTTAAGAAATAATTGATTTAATAAAAAGCATAAAAATAAGTCACATTTATCAAAATGTTTTTACGCCTTTCCCATTTCAAATAAAAGCAATTTTGAGCCATTAGCCGCGAGCCGAACCGCTTGAAAGCGCGTGCCTTTTGTCTTGCCTCAGCTCGCAAAACTTCTGAGTGCAGAGACACCTCCTCAGTGAACGTAGTGCAAATAGGGATTGGCTTTTCTGCTTCGTCTTTTCTAGAGATCAATTGGACAGAATCTATTTTCGAATTTTGCTCGAAATTTAATTAATAAACAGTACGCCGTCGTAGCGAAATTAGTGAATAAATTTGGCAATTTTCGGAAGAATCCAGCACTTAATTTTTGGTGCGAATAAATATGGAGGGCCAGCAGAAGCAGCAAGAAAGTGCTCAGCCACAAGAAATTGATCAGCCACCAAAAGAGAACGGTACCATTGTACAGGAAGCATCATCCACAAGTAAGTGCACCGAATTTCCGCTAAAATTGTGCATTATTGTGAAATTAGGCACATTGGAGCCATGTGGGTCAGTGGGCAGTGATTTTGCTTTGCGATTTTGAGCGCGCCTAGCCTACTCGGAATGATTCATAGCACAGAAAATTCGTACGGCTGCAGTAAATGCGCTCGGTTTTTGTTTTCCCCTCTCTTTTTAATTAAGCGAGCGGCAAGCGACTGCACCGAAACGAATTCCCAAATTTTCTCGATGTCTCGTTACCGTTAGCCGTTGTCTTTTTCCGATCGAGGTAATTACCGCAATGGTTTGTGCCTTTCCAGCTCCTGGTGAGGAAGTGGTCACAAAGCGATCTATTCGCCTACAGATTTGGAAGAAAATCCAAGAAGCGAAGTGTGGTTACAATCCGCGGGTGATTTTCAATCGCATACCGAACTTCATCGGCAACGACAAAGCTGCTGCTCTCCTCGCAGATACTCAGGAATTTAAAAATGCAAGTAAGTGTCCTTCGTCTGCTTTCGGACTGCATAGGATTTCTGTTCTATACGATTCTCCCGCCCCGTAGAGTCTATTAAAGTGAATATCGACATTGCCCAAGATCCAGTCAAAGTGGAGGCTCTCAATGCTGGAAAGGATCTGTATGTGCCTCCGTCTCGGGATTCAAGGTGCCTTTATACCAAAATCGAGTGCCCTGCCGATGCTGACATAAAGCTGAAGCAGAAGATTCTGAAAATCGTGAATTGGAAGGAACATAAGAAAGATATTGGTAAGATCATTCTAATGTAGCTCGCATCACATCTGTTTCTACTCTTTCGATTTTAGCTGTGGAGGACAAGGTTAAGTTGGACATGGTTGTTATCGGATCTGTAGTTGTTTCTAGGGACGGGTATCGCATCGGAAGGGGCAATGGATTCGTTGACTTGGATGTTAGCACTTTGATTCACTTAGGAGTCATCACACCAGAAACACTTATTGTCACAACTGTGCATGATCTGCAGGTAAGTTCTTGCTCTCATAAAAATTTATACGCAACAGGTCCATTCGCATATATTGCATCCCCGAATATTTAAAATAGTTTTACAACAATCGTGTTTTAACATTATGTTTCCAAAAAGGGAAATTTGTTTACCAATTCCTAATAAAAGAAAAAATACAATTGCTCATAGGTAACAGATCAGCTGCCAACACATTTGTTCGATAAACATGATACTCCTGTGGACATGATAGTCACTCCATCAGAAGTGATTCGAGTCAGCAATCGACTGCCAAGGCCAAAAGGGCTGTTCTGGGAGATGCTCTCAGAAAGGCGCCTAAAAATTGTCCCTGTACTCCAAGTTGTGAAGGAAAATGAAGAAAGGTTTTTAGGATATCAGCAATAAATTTGCTTTATTTTAATTTCAATTTTTTTTAATAGCGCTGGAAAGGTGATTGTGCTAAAATCTGAAGACACAGATGTTGAAGCAAATGCCCCACATCAGCGACAAAGACGCCGTCCTTCAATGAAATATAGAAATCGTAGGACGAGGTCGGAAATTAACAACGAAAACGTGAGTAGTTTTTTAAACCTTAATTGTAGCGTTATATTAAGAGTGATTTCTTTAGGAAGAAAAAGAAAAACCCCGAAGAAGGAGACAGTTTACAGGCAGACGAAGACGACAAACGAAGGTAGGTGTGAAAATCATAATTAAGCGACTTAGCCCGTTCCTAGCTGTTGGCATTGTTGTGGGCTCGCTGTACTGGAAGACAGTGAAAATCCTATTTATTCTAATATAATATGTTTTTAAATTAGTCTGAGGGAGAGCACTCTTCGGGTGAAAATAAAGAAAACGAACAAAATCCAGGTCGACAACAACTACGTAAGAAACGTAGCAATCGCGATTTCTGCATAAAAATTTCTAAAATTGCCAAAGAGGTTCGCATCAAAGACCTCAAGGCTGAATTAAGAAAGAGGGAGTGTAATCCAGTTTATATTTCATGGAAAGGTATTTAATCAATTTCTTATTAATAGATTTTTAAATGGTAACAATTTTATATAGGACCGTTTGGAAAGTGCTATTTGCACTTTGCAAAGAGGAGAGGTGAGTTAAAGCATATAGCAATAGAGAAGGTGCTCGAATCCCTAAATGATTTAACTTTAACTGTTGAGCAAGGTGAAAACAGTGAGGTAAAACAAATTAATCTTGATGTGGAATTGCTACAAATAAAGGACGACAAATCTACTGAGGCGGTAAATACTACTACTGTGTAGTATGAGCTGAAGGCTGTTTTAGAACGGCTTTACTTCTGGCTAGGCCACATGGAATTCTATGCCAGCAAACTGAAAATTTAGAAAAAGGAATTTAAAAAACTCAAAACCATTAAAACCCAACAAAAAAAAAATCTGATAACGTTGTGCGTCACCTCGTTAGGTGCGCTCATCAATTGATAGAAATTTTACTACACTTTTCTCCCGAAAGAGAGAATTCTTTTTGTGAATTTGAAAAATTTTATCAGTTGATTTTATGCAATTATGATAATACTTTTACATTAAATGTGTGTTAAAAAAAAAAAAAAGAAAAAGAAAAAAAAGAAATTGAACTACCCAAAAAAAACAAAAAATATATGAATTGGTTTGAGTTCGGGTTACAGCCCTGAATTATTAATGTTTGCTAACTCACATCGAGAACTAAGAGATTGCATGATGTAGCATTTATTGAAATATACGCGTCTTTGGTACTACAGCGGATTTTGAATATTCTCTGGCTCGAAGCATCGCCTGTTAGCTTTGTCGCATTCAGCGAAACTCCTTACCTCTTTTACCTTAGGTTTAATAATATTTATGAAGAGAAATGAAGCTTTAAAGTGAAGTAGTGTCGTGGATTAACGTGCAAATATAATTGTTTCCAAAAGAATCAAAATGTCCTATCGTTCATTTGTCTGCCCATAAAGAAATAAAAAAAAAAAACGTACTACAAGCAACTAAAGAAATAATTCATCAGGTCGTCACAGCATTTGTTCTATATTGCAATAAGTGTTTTTTGCGCTAGACATTCTCGTCGATGCGCGACAGTCGTTTTAAGATGCAGCTAAGACTGTTTAGGATTTTTTTCATGTGAACTTTTTTAAAATGTATTAATATTTATACACGCATTAAATTATATACAACTAGGTACGTAAATATATTTTCTTAACGGAATTTTGTAACAATTTTATTTAACGAAATATATATTTATGAATTTCCTAACTTTGATATGCACCTTGTTTCATTTTCCCCGTAGTCCATTTTTCCAGGTGTCTTTACTATGGATAGCTAAAAAAATACTCGACAATTTGGGAGTTTATATTAAATTTTATACATTGTTTTTAAACTATTTTGCTGTAAAACTTGATTACTTTACAAATTTCTATGAAATAATACATTTAAGTACATGCCAATTTAACGCAGATGCTAATGTACTTTTTTACTTTATAATCGCATGATACGATAAGAAAAAGGAAATCAGAGAAGATAACACGCAAGCATTTAATTTTGTGTAATTAATATAAGAGTTGCACTAATTAAACTTAACTATTGGCGGTTAGTTTTTTCTTTTACATGATAAGGAAGCAAATCGGAAAACATATTTGCATGCTGCAAGTGCTGCAACAATGTTTCAGAGTACTTTAGGAATTTTTCATTATAACTGTTAATGCTGCAGAATTATAAATAAAATCTCAAAGTTCCTTTCTTATCTTTAAAGACGTTGTCTGCAATATAATTAAACTAATGTATGCAATTAATTTTATAGTATGTATTTGCTTAGGAATTGCATGCATAGCAATTTTATTGATAAAGAAATATTGCTATTTGGAAATCAATCGGCTTGATAAAGTTTTAAAACTTTCTAGTTTGCTTTTAATTTTCTTTACTTCCGAACAAAACGGAATAGGGCTAAACCTAGAAGTCTTGCATATATTTTTCACTTTAATTAGCAGAAAACGAAATATCGTTTGGAATTACAGACCCTCGCTAAAGAGTAATAGTTTTTGAAATGGGTTAAGATGATTTGTCTGTCCTTAAGAGTTATTTTATCACGCTTTAAACCGTTTGGCTTGTTATCTGTATTCATTAAGGCCATCTTACATTGTATTGGGAATTATTTGTACAATAAATTTTATTTAGCTATTTAACAGAAAAGGAACACAAAAATGCATAGATTTTCTTCTTTGTTTTATAATTTGACTATATGTCTGCCCTTAGGCTAATTAAAAGGGTTTACTTCTGTAAAATAGGATAAAATTAAGTTACGATGCTGTGGTATATTGAAAGGATTAATCGGAAATTTAAAAAGGCAATTATTTCGAATGTCTTAATTTATTAAATCCATCTGTGAATAATTTAAATCTTTTCACAATATTCACGCCCATTTCAAATTTCTAAAGCAAAAAACATTCGTCTTAATCCAGCTCTGTGTTGGTAGCGTTAGAATTTCTACTCTGTGTGCTGTTCCGGGGGGATTCGTCCTCGTCGTCGTTCATGTCCTGGAAGAGCCTATTAAATATATCCCCGAAGAGACCTCCCATTCCAGGCTGTTGTGGTGGAGGTGCACCAAAAAATATTACCCCAATTTTCTGTAAATATTTTTCATATGATGGATCTCGATCAATTGACGCCTTATACAATTCGCAGAGTGACTTGAAAATAGCTAAACGTCCCGTCTCGATTATTTTAAGAAGAAAATACAGAAAGTTTAGTAGCGGCAATATGAACGGTGGTTCGGTGCTGGCAATTTTTGGGTGGTATCTTGTATAAGTTTCGAATGTCTTATAGGCGACCTTCGTCTCCTTTAAGCATAGCTGCTGCAGGACTACTTGTGCGATGAAGAGATCCATCTCGGTCGAGTAGCCCTTCGTTTGACTTAGCTGGACTAGCATTTGACCGCAACTGAGACCGTCTCGGGAGAGGAGGTAGTGATGCCTTGCCTGTTCGATATTGCCCTCAGCCCACATAATCTGGGCGATTACCTTATGCATGGACGGGTGGCCAAGGCTTACGTTTGTCACGTCTGCGCTCCATTTTACTGCCCGAGCCTAGTATTTATGAAGGATTAAATATATTTGTCGGGATATACAATTCTAAGCAAATCTTACAATTAGCGATTCCCGTTCAACTGTTGTTGGGCTCGTTTTCTTTATTAGAACACCCAGGCGATGGATCCAGACTTCGTTGTCGATCACAGTGGTTTTTTCTAACGTATCTATAACTAGCAGAGCCAGATCAGCACCACTGGAATACTGTTCTTTATGTAGAAATGTAAGGGCTCCAGTGAACAAGAGCTCTAGACACTCGGTATATTTTTTCTGCCCGATGTACCGAAAGTACAAGGTTCTGTACATTTGGTGGGCTTCGTAATAATTGCCGGCTTCGACAGATGCTTCCAATTTTGCCAGTACCCTGGCTACGCCATGGTTTGTCCTTTCTGTCGACATTTCCTGTATTGTCCGTTTAAATTATCTTCAGAAAATAAAAAATAAACATACTATGCAATTGGTCTGACAGAATTTTCGAGAGAATTTGACAAAACTGTCAAAAAACAACTTTTCACTCATGCATGTGGAACGTGGCTTTTGTGGAATCTTTCCTTCTTCTTTGCGGTTAGTTCTAAGCAGATTGAGAAGTGAATTTTGGAGACACTATTTTTTTAAAAAATAATTGAGATTCTAAGTATTTTACAGATTCTAGATAAATTAAAAAGCACAATATCATTCAAATAAGTTTTATAAATACATAAGTGTTTTACCTTAGAAAATTTTCTGTTGTTAAAATTCTATCCAAGATGTTGAAAGCTCAACGAGAAGTAAATCTTTAAATAAACATGTTGATGAAGAAGAATCATAAATAACATCCGTCCAGCAGGCAAAATTACTCCATCACAGTGCGTAGTACGAAATTAGTGAAAAGCGCGATAGAAGACATTCTAGCACTCTAAATCGCATGATTTTCGAATTGTAGTTAATTTACAGAATAAAATTATAAACGCAATCAAGTTTTAAGCAAATGACGTTGCACTCGTTAATTGCATGAAGTTTTTCTCTAAAAAAAAACAGCGAAAAGTTATTTTACATCGCGTCATAACCACATAGGGAAAATGTCGTCGGATAAGACGAAAAGTGATATGGGAAACAATAACGAGAACATTGCTGAGGGTCCCGCACCGAAAAACGAGTCCGCTGAAGTGGGAACGAGCAGCTTGAGCGAACCGCCGCAGCCCGAGAACCAGGAGCAGCCTGAACAGGTGGAAGAGCGGAGCTGCTGGATTTGCTTTGCTACCGATGAGGACAACAAGCTTGCAGCATGGGTCCAACCTTGCAAGTGCAAGGGCACCTCCAAGTGGGTCCACCAGGCCTGCCTCTACAGATGGGTTGATGAGAAGCAGAACGGAAACGCCCTGCGGAGCGTCAGCTGCCAGCAGTGTCAGACTGAGTACATTATCGTCTTCCCGCAAATGGGGCGCTTTGCAAACTTCCTAGAGAGTTTCGACAACATAATAAAGCGACTTAGCCCATTCTTAGCTGCTGGCATTGTTGTGGGCTCGCTCTACTGGACGGCAGTAACTTACGGCGCCGTGACAGTGTTGCAGGTAGTTTACAATTAATCTGCTTTCGCTCAAAATAAACTAGTAAATTAGCGAGAATCAGGTTCTTTAGTGTCTGTCTTGCTCACTTATGCGTGACTCAGGCAATCTGATAAAAATGATGACGAGAGGGTCGCTATACAATTGCCTGTGTTAGGTTGTTTTTCCACCGACCACATTATCCAATTATGCAAACCAGCTGAAACATTTCTTTCTCAATCCAATACAACAAACGTTTTCGTACCCTCTTTTTTTCTTGATAAGCGGTAAGACTTGCACGGAAATGCAATAGAAAAAGAAATTATTTTCCAGCTTCATACCTTAGACTATTAATAACACCTAGCATCTGTTTATCTAACAATGCCATAACATACATCTGCGACAAATTTGATTTAATTATCGTAAAAATTTAGAATTTTTACCATTTTCATTTAATTTAATTTTCGCATTTAGATGACGAAAAATATCTCAACAATGTTAGCATTATATTTCACTTCAATTTCAGATAGTGGGACACAAAAAAGGCCTAGCTTTAATGGAAAACGGAGATCCATTAGTTCTGCTAATTGGTTTACCAGCCATTCCAGTTGGCTTGGTCCTGGGAAAGATGATACGTTGGGAAGAGGCTGTAATAAAGCTAATAAGGAACAAGCGCAGTGTAGCTAGAAAATTCCCTCTAATGAGTCTCATCGTACCATACCCGTAAGTAGAGCTATTTACAATGTTTTATTGCTATTGTTTTCATTTAAACAAACCTTTAAAAATAAAGGACAACGACAACAATAGGAATAACTTATTTATTAAGAATATAATCTTTACAATTATGATAGAGATGAAGGAGTAGAGGAATACAACAATCAGCAGAGCCCTGCTACGCCAACCTTTTCTGATCCGATCTCAGCCACTAGAATTCTTTGCGGTGCTCTTTTGCTTCCAACTATTTCGTCAATTGTTGGCAAGACATTTTTCGACTCAATCGAAAATACTTTGCATCGGACTCTTCTCGGCGGAATAACATTTATAGCAGTTAAAGGAATTCTCAAGATATATCTCCAGCAGCAGCAGTACCACAGAAAGAAGGAAAGAAAAATCGTTGATTACACTGATGATAATGTACGCGACTATATAAGAATTGTTCGAAATGTTGGAGCTCAAACCAGGGAAAATTTAGTCTAAATCGAGTAGACTATTGTAGATTGTAGATTGGCGCTTTGGAAAATGACATCAAATCGATTTTTTGCGATAAAATTGTTATTCATAAGATATTTTCTGTATAATCAAAAGAGAAAAAAAAAAAGACAACACGAAAAGCTTTAAACAGTTTTAGCATAGGAGAAATCAAATTTATCCGGCGCCCTATAAACCGGAGATTTTGCAGAATTTTTGATAGACTTTCAAGTTCTACCTATCCGCCTATTTATGGTTTTAATAAAATTTCCATTTTATTGAATAATATGTATATATGCGAATTATTAAGTTATTTTTCTAAATATACTAAATTTTCTCGGACAGATCACAACTTTCATTTAAATAATCACAATGGTGTTATCAACTCTTTAAGTATGTAAAAGGATTTAAGGTTTCAGGAATATTTCCTTAACACTTTGACTGCTACGTCCCCCAACAATGGATCACAGATAGCTGAATACATTGCTGAAAAGTTAAGCTATAAATCAAACTACTTTTTATTAGCGTTTCTCTCTTTTATGAAATAAAGGTTTACAAAATATAACAGTTTAAGAAATAGCGAATTATTAAGCGATTATTGCTTGACTTAAAATAAAGTTAATATTCTAAATTATAAACCAAAATTGAAAAATTATGATAATCATGAGGATATTTTATCGATAAAGCAAACATCTAACACACAAAATGTGGCCCTGCATAGAGGGCATGTGCATTTCTTCTGCAGCCAAATATCTCTTTCTGCAATATCCTGTCGCGAAGCGAACCATCTTGCTAAACAGTCTGCACACCACATTGGCCGACAGTAGCAATTTTTACAGCAACGATCCTCCGGAAGTGGTTGTTCGTCCTCATCTATATCTAGACAGTGTTTTTGAATTTTAATATTCGGTTCGGCAAGCATACAAGCGAAGCAATTTTCCAGAACTTGATTTGTTGGAAAGACGGGATTTTTGGCAATTTGTTCCTTAAATGCATCAATAAATCTATCCATTATTGTGCGGTGGAACTGCATATTTGGTGGGATTGTTATAGGGCGATTTATGCGATCTTGGAGTGTTTTAAAATCGAGGGCATTTATTCGAATTTGGAATTCACTAACTCCAGGACGGCTTGATGTAACGGCAATGTTTATCATTTGTACTGAATCAGAGGTATCCTGGGCGATTGCAAAGGTTTCAGTCTGTGAAAAAAAAAATGTAGATACAAATTATATTTCAATATTTTTAATAAAAAACAATATTTGGCTTTTTTATTAAATAATTTCTTCGAGTCCCCTGGCATTTTGTATTGCTCTAACAAATCTTTAATATTTTGCTCTATAAATAAACTGATTTTGTATGTACAAAATTATTATCTGTACCAAATTCCAACCGCCGTAGTTTATCTGTGTTTTTTCCAAATGGCCTACAAGGTTAAAAAATTCTACGTTGTGACAAATTTTCATATCTCGTTTCAAGCACAAACAAACAAAACGTTTTCATGAGTTAAATTTTGTAGACCTGTGATTTTCTTCTAATTTATGGTTGCAGGTACTTACCTTATTCACCTGAAGGGTGGTATCACTTTGATGTGCAAAATAAACGAAGTACGGTGTTGTCTTGATTATCCAATTCTCAGTAGCAATCACCGATGTAATCGAATTTATTTCCATCCGTAAAACATCTTGCCTACAAGAAAATAAGCGAATCTATGGCTTGGAATATGCAAAATAATCCAATTTTACCTTCTGCATTCGTTAGCTATGTCTGCGGCTACCATCGCATACCCGTTGGGGAGGTTTGCGAATTTGTTCAGCAGCTTGCTAATGGGATGGTGTTTCCAGTCGTTCTGAGCCCATCTTGCTATTATCGTGGGAATGAGCAGGGCCGCCGCCAGACTCATCCTTTGGGCGAGATTCCAAGCTGTCGCTTTGAATGGTTCACTGGCATCGCTCTCCGTGGAGAACCGGAAGAAGTGAATGATAAAATAAAGTGCAGGCAGTGAAGCGTGGGCGAACAGCGTTAGACTGGTCCTCTTCTGGTGATACCTGACAAAGTCCACCTCCTCCAGCCCCAGGATATTAGCGAACACTTGATCCAGGGTCAGGCCCAGCGAAACGAATTCCGTTGGCGGGTAGACAATGCACGCGCACAGCAGAATGTAGAAGAAGCTAAAGATTAGCTCAGACTCGTCCATTTCGGGAAGCTACTTCATTTTCCCTCGCTCGAAATTAGATCAAAACTACAAAACTGCAGCGAAGAGCAAAACAGCTGAGCTTCGCAGGACGGGTGCGTCAGCGGGCGACACGTCCACGTCAGTGTCTTCTTCTTCATTCTGGAAGTACGTTTGGCGGGCGAACAAGGATATTTTGAAATGATATTTTTAAATTGATTCTCTTTGCATTAATTTTTAGAATTTCTTCATGATTTTGTTGGACATTTTACTGCGACCGATTTTTACATAGTACCGAGATCTGGGCTAATCAGCAATCGCAGGTCACGTGAGTGTTGTCACAGATTCGTTTCACTTAACTGGTAAGTGCTGTCAATTTTTTCTGCTGTTTGTAGCTGGTTTATTTCTAGTCAAGATGACAAAATTTTACAATAAAAATGATTTATTTCTTAAATCTGTTGTCTTGTCTAAAGGTCAATTCACAGCATAGTTACTGCGATAGTGCGGAGTTATGTTCTGCAGTTCTGCTCACTAAACAATAAACATTTTGCCTACATAATACAATAATTTTGTGTTATAACGATGATATCATAACTTTTTATTCAGTTCATTTTCTTATCTATTATACGTGAAAACTTAGAAATACACACTTGGGTACTTCAGGGAAATAGCGAACCTACTTCCTCCAATGTAATAACAATAAAAACCTAATTTATCTTAACTTTTTCTTTATCTTCAACTTGAACTTTTGACCTAAGTGTGCCTTCTTTTGGCAGCCACTTGAACCTAGAACCTAGAACCTAGAACCTTCAACTTGAAATTAAGATGTATGTAAGCAAGTAGGTACCTAAGTTTAAATATGAAAGATTGCTTATTTGTATATTTCCTAATGAAGGTATTGCTGGTTTTATTTCAAACTTTTAATCCATCGTTGCAATTCTTACAAGCAATGTCTGATTGAGGGCCATATTAACTACTTAAAAACTTACCAAATTTCAATAGTTCTATAAGATATCTCCCAAAATACTACCTATATATATTTTGTCAGGAAATGCAAGCGCATGAAAAATATTAAATTAGTTAGAATAGTTTAAAAATACCAGGTGCAGGTGAACTAACCCTGGAAAAGAGTGCATACCGCGTCGCTCGTCTGTGGCGACAGGAATATTTAACAATATATAGCTATAAAATGTAGATCAGGTAGCTGATGTTACATTTAGTAGATGGGAGGAAGTATTTTTGAGTGATTGTTCTCAATCAAAGTAAAAACTCATAGTGTATGTTGTGCAACATTAATTCACAGGTGGATAGTTTAACTTAGCTTATTGGTAAAATTAGAAAATGTATAGGAATAAAGAAATCGAGTTTAGTATAGTTTAGTAGTTCTTATTGTTCCAAGTAATATTACGTTGGTATTTTATGCTTACGAATGGCATTTTGATACTTGTATCTCTGTGCAGCCTTCATTGATCAACTGGTACATCCGTATTCATTGTGAGGAGGTGCCTGACTATCTGAACACTGTTCCTTAAAGTTCCATCTACACTGGCATATCCGTTTTGGGGGTAGCTATCTTTACGATTAGGCATTCCTATGTCCGGGTAGAACCTTCATAATTGTTCCCTTTGAAATGCTCAAGCGTATTTCTCGACGACATCACACTGACCTAAATAGTATACCTCTTGCTTCTGCATGTAGTTTGATGCTCATTGTAGGTGGCTACTAACCGAGACTGCGTCCCGAGGGAAGAAACACAATAAAGTACTCAATTAATATATATATTTCATTTAGTGAAAAGAAAATTTTCTTAGTTCATATTTGAAATAAAATTTCTCGAAAATATATTCAAATTCTTTTCAGGAATTATAAAAAAAAAAAACATCAAACAGAATGTACAACCGACAGACAGAAATTCGACATTTATCATCGACTGATGTCTATAATCTAGGGCAAATACTTGATCCAATGCAATTCTGGAAAAAGTTAATGAGAATTGTTCCTTTGGATCTTTCTTCAACGTCCTCTGTACCTGAATTAAAATACAACAACGACCATATGCGATTGATTGAGTGTGCTAGCGCCAAAGATTCTAGATCTTGTACGGAGATTTTAATTGATGAATGGGGTTGTTCTGGAAGAAAACGTCCAAACTTACAAAATTTACTCGATCTACTTATAAAAGCGGAATTGTTTAGAGCAGCTGATTTTGTTGCATTACAGCTTTTGAATGGTAAGTGTATTTTATCTATTATATCTTTGTTAAAGTTTATTATAAATTAAATCTAGAACCACCACCTAATCGACCTCTAAAAGGACCTGCAGCTAAGATTGATATAACAATACCTTTAGAAGCTCAGGAAGTTAAACAAATTGAAGAAATGTTGGAAGATGCCTCATATCCCGGTTCGACGGCTATATTAGAAAATAGAAGTGTTTCAAGTAATTTAAATAATCGCGACTATTATGAGAAATTTGGCAGACATGAAAAGAACATCGATGTTGTTTACAGCGATTTGATTAGGTTTTCTACAAATTCTATAAGTTCTTCGAGTACTAGAGAAACAGAATCAACTGAAATAGAAGATACAGCTTCAGCAGAAATTCCGGATATAAGTGCTTTAAACATTCGAAACTCAGAAATGATTATTCCAAATTTGAGTGTCCTCAATGTTTCTGGAGAAAGAAATGCTTCACAGTCTTTAAAAAATATTGACATACCATCGGGTATAAATAGTGAGAAAATAAACTCTCAAACTGAAGGTGGACTCAATAGTTTCCAAATACCTGCTGGAGTGGAAGAAATATCAAATAGAGAACAGCTCAGTTTTGATGAAAGAGTCTCTGCAGATCTTAGCGACCAGCCCAACTTAAGCATACTCCAGCAAGATGTTCAAAATGAATCGAGCTTGACAAACGTTACATCGACTGATGAAGACAATATTCTATTTCCAACCAGTAGTAGTGTTTCAGGAAACATTCCATGCTTGAGTGCTTTACATTTATAAATTTCATTATTTATTACTTTTTATTAGTCTAAAATTTATGTTTCCAACCTTTTCTAGACCCCGTCCCCCTTTGCAAGAAAAATACTGCTGGAAGGGATATTGTTTGAATGAGTAGTAATTTTAAAATAAAAATTGATTCGCAAACAATTGTTTGTTATGAATTTAAAAATTCATATATAGTTAAGAAACAATTTTAGATGGTTGAGAAATTCGAAATAAAAATTATCATTTACCTCCAGACCTGCTATCACCCTCATAGAAAGTTTTAGCGCCTATTGACGGGGGGATAGTATCGCCCCATTCAGAACCTACTGTCTGAATGGATTAAAATTTTTATTTTTATATTTTTTATACGTTTTATTTCTTATTTACAACTTATTCCTAATTTTACTGCATTGTTACTAACTGAAAGGGTGAGCCTGGTATGTGACCATCGCCCCACTTTACCGCAATCATGTAGACTCCTTGGTCCTGCACTCGATATGAAACTTTATAAACATTGCATCCAATATGTTTAATGGATACTTCGTCACACTGTCCTCTGGGACCACAAATTCCTACAAAAACGATGTTATTTCCAGCTGCGGAAGCATCTACTGTGAACTCATTCGGTTCATTTAAAACAATTTTTTGAAGTCCACTTCCATTGCATAGCACTCTCGTAGTATCTGGGTTAAATAATGGAACTAAAAAATATGTTGTGTGAGGAATGTTTCTAAAATATCTTGAACTCTTCACACTTACGCTGTCTATCACTGCTAGGACTAATTTGGTTAGGATCTTGAGCAACAAACATATATGGCGATCTCGGTAGATCTGTTGAATTGCATCTTATGTGAACTCGATAAATTCCCTCCTGAATTGGACGTAGTCGGACTAATAAAGTGTCTGGATCTAAATTTTGTTGTTGGGTTAGAGCTCTCTCACCCAAAGGAGACTCTACCACAATTTCAAATATTCCTTGTACTCCACATTTTTTGATTATGAAATTCACATCCGAAGCAGTGTAGACTGGTTCATTAGGGAAATTTGTTATTTGTACTCTGCTGACATCTAAAAGAAATAAATAATTAACTGAAATTAATTAAAAGAAAACGATAACTCTTCTGCCTTTTTTGAATAAGGCTATGGAGGAATTCCTCTTCCGCAGGGAACTACTCGCCATTTGTTTTAAAACTATAATCTTAAAAAACTACTAACTATTGCTAATGATTATTATATACAAGTGATTCTACATGTTTTTAACAATACTTAATAACTCTTTAATCATCAATCATTTTTGGACGTGCAAGATCGTAGTTTTAACTTTTAAAAACTCAATGAAATAAATTTTACGCAAACCCATTCATTATAGACTTCTTCAGAAGTTTCAAAATTATTATTACTATAACATTATTTCGATTTTAAATGAATTAACTAAAAAATATGCTCAAAAAGCAACTTATATTGCGATAAAAACATAAAATTTTAAATTGTCCATAAAAGTTATTGTGTACTCTATGAGAAATAAAAATAAACGCTTAACTAATGATTTGCACAAAATAAAGTCATATTTATATTTGCACGGAATTTTTAATAAATTTAAACAAACCTAAAATAGTGATGTCTGTGTTATCAAAACCACACGGAGGGTTGGTATTCAAATTGATATCCTGTGACACTTTAAACATTTTCTGCGATTTCGTTGGGACTTATGGTCAAGAAACTTATTATGTTAAAAGAATTTGTTTCGCTAGGAACGTCGCAACGTCTCGGTCTTTACTAAAATATACTAACAAACTGTATCCAATCAAAGAAGACAGAGAATCCTCGGGATGAGTCACAGAGTTTAGAGATAAATAAATCGGCGTGGGTTGGCCTTACTACGAGGGCATTTTGAGGCGTACCAAAATAGATTTTTACGCTAAGTTTATAGATGCTACAGCAGCATTAATCACAACGGTGCTAGGCAGTTTATGCTATGCACAGCTGTTGCTATCTGACTTAATATCAAAACAGAGGGCAAAGCCGGGGTTTTAATGACAATGGGATTTTAAGTATTTTCACTTTTATTATTTTTCAATTTTTGAATTTAATAGTTGTGGATGGTGGAAAATAAGATAGAAGGGGATCCATCCATAAAACTGGATTTTTTAAATATTTGCTTCTTTCAATTATTCTCATGTTTAAAATAGATATCGACAGATTTGATGATGAGTTTAAGGAAATAGACATTCATACATCCCTTTAGAAATTATTTAACTTCTTTTGATTATTTGTTTAAACAATATGTTATCCAAATTTATTTATATTGAACTGTATTTAAATAAAATATTGTAAACAATGAAATTATTTTTTTGCACTATCAACATAATTTAATGTCTTTTTTTATGGATGCGTGCCATTTTTCAGCTTCGCAATGAAGTCTTCGGATCAGTTCCGATATACTCAATAGTCGCTAATTTTAGAGAAAAAAACATTTTATTTTTTTATTTTTATTTTCAATAATTGCGGAAATGGAGTCGCAACTGTTTTTTGGTGATGAAAACCATTAAAACCAAATTACCATCACAAAGCGTAGAGTAAGAATTTAGTTAAATTTATGTTATCAACAAGGAGGTAAAGCGAAAAATATTTCATACATACTTGCCATTTTCCACTCAATGGTGTATTTAAGTGACAATTTGTTAGCTGATGTATATTGAGAAATGTAACACGTATATATTTGGTGCATTAAGTGGACAACTAAAAATAGCAACCAAAATATGAAAATTGTATTTAATAATAATTGAAATTGGCACTTCCTTTGAGTTCATTTGGCAATGCGCCAAACTGCCAAAAAGACACATCTGGTGTAATTATACATAGCTCACGTAATTCTTAACACTTTTATTAATTTATTTTTGCGATGCACTTCCTCACTTTAATAATGATCGCACTAAAAGCATTTTGACGGCTTATAAAATTATTTAATTTGTTTTACTTAAGTTAATTTAGGGATTTGGATTAAAAGAGATATTTCTATATTAATAATAAATATAATTCAAATTATAAGGTATCATACAATAAACTTAAAAGCTATTATTAAGCAAGTGTAGAAAAATGTAGAAGAGTTTTGCGGCATAGTAACTGGGTTGATGGTTTTCTATGAAGCTTATATTAAAAATGAAGCATTTTTGCAATAAATGCAGAACATCTTAATTCGTCTTGAATTTTAATTGTGATTCTGTCTTAGTTTATTTGGATCATGATAGTGAGATGTCATTAATGTTGGATGCTGTGGTGGAGGGAAGCATCGAACATGTTCAACGTTAGATCCTTCTCCATCACCACTTTTGAGATATTTGTTGAGAATTGCAAAAATTTGTGAGTTTAATACTTGGAATCGTCGGATTCTATCGACCATGTGCTTTAATTTCTGAAAAAGAAATAATAATGAGAATCTGTAACCTGCACAAATTTAGTTAGCAATCTTACAATTCCTTTTACATTGTCATCTTTCCCGTCAACTCTCTGAACCCTTAAGATATGGTAGCAAAAATCAAGAGCCTCAAAACGCCTTTGTTGATTCAAAAGAACAATCATCGTACATCCAGCCCAATTTAATCCTTCGCCATATAGTTCTTCAATTGTGTACTCTGTACCTTTTACGGGAATGCAATAAACAAACTGAAGGGCTGACCACAGTCGATGGAATTCGAGGCATTCGTCAACGTGCATAATACCATTTGCCGGTGAAGGACCGACCCAAATAGGGTCATCTAGATAGCTTTTAATACGGTTGAGGATAACCTCGAAAATACTTAGCCCACAGCAAAGTCTTTCACGAGTTAGTAAATCTCCTTCGCGAGCAATCATCGCTTGCTGAAATTGCTTGCCTTAATACTGTTTTTCTTTAGTTAAAAAAAAAAAAGTAAACACTTACCTTAGCTGTTCCAATCTTTTCAACATTGGAAACAATTTGCAAATTAGCAAATTGGGCTTCAAGCCTTTTCTGCTTTGCCTCAGGTTTTTCATTATCTGCTTAAGTTGAAAAAAAAGTATTTTCAGATTACATTTATTTGGGAAATTTGCTTTACAAACCTTTGCAGTATGGTCGTGGGAATATATTTTGAAAAAGGGCAGCATGCAACAAATCACACACCTCTTCTTGCGATAAAGCTTGCTCAATCAGTAGACAGAAAATAATGCAATTTCCAAATTCCCTGAACAGTTGGAAAAGTTCTGTTTTAGCATCAGGATATTGAACAATATCAGTCAAATGAGCTTGATAGTAGCTTAAAACGCCAGGTGAGCCGTATTCACAACGCGGTAGTTTGCATGACTATAAAAAAAATTTAAATTAAATAAAACTACATTTTAAAAAATTAATACCTTTGGCATTGCTCCCATAAGTGTCTTTGCAAATTGTAGAAGATTTCCTTGAATTAGAGGCTTAACTATATCTTTTAGAATAATGTCCATAACAACGGCAATTCCTTGATATCCCAAAAGTCGGCACATGGCGTGAAAATGTGGAGCACCAACAAATCCTGTATATTGCCCGTATTGTGTGGAATAGGCAGCATTTAGCTGTTTCGAACCCCACAGATAATAATGAGACATTTGCGGAGGTTTTTCCCGTTGTATAGGTTGCGTAAAAGATATGTTCACTTTGCTACGAACAAATCTGCGGAAAACATTCATAGAAAAGATATTCCTAAATTATAGTTTTACAACAAAACCTATTGGTTGCTGCATTGTAGCAGTAGCTTGAAAGAAAATCATAGTTGAGCTCGACGAATACGTGAAGGGTTATGCGACCGTACGGTGCTAAAACATTGTGATTTGCCTCTTTAATCATAGCATCAAAATTGTCTAAAGCAAGCCATTTGCTTAAGAGCTTATGACAAATTCGATTCACTTGAAGTAATCCCTCAAGTTCCTGTAAAGTTTAATATGGTAAAAGGCAAAAACAATTTTCTTAGGATACTCTGAAAACTTACAACAATTCCCGTGATATCATTAGCCTCAAACCGACTGATAGCAAGTTCAATACTTTTGTGCATGTTAGCGTTGATCCTTTGAGTTATAAGTTTATTCAAGTCAATAGATCGTCCTAAAATGTTCTTTTCTTAAGAACAAACCTAATATGTGAAAATCTTAATTTACCTAACAACTGAACATGTCTTTGTTTCAACAGAGTTTCATAACGATTGTTTCTTGGATACGATTGAAAGTTAAAGCCCAGAACTTCACATTCCAAACGAAATCTTTTATCCAAATAAATACTTCCGGCTAATTGCTTATAATGAGCAAATATTTGTTCACTAAGCTTATAAACAAATTGATCAAAGCATAAATTAACCTCTGCTTCAACTTCGTCATACAAAAACTGTTTTCGAAAAACTGTTAGAGCGTAGTGAGCTGAATCATTGTACAAATCAAGAGGATAAAGAACAAATCTGTAAATAATACGACATATTTAAAAATCACGAAAGATAAAAAATGTTACTTACTCCATCATAGAAGGCTCTTTAGTTTGCAAAATATGATCGGTTAAAATCCAGGGCATAGACATTTCAATTGGGAACTGAATTCGTTTTTCCATTGTAATTAAATCGTTACATTCTTCGTTGTGCTGATGACGCACCATACATTTTTGAACTTTTCGTCCCATTGTCATTTCAAGATAAAATTCTCTGTACCAAAGTTGAGAGAGGTCACAGCATCTTTGGAGTGTATCGCTGAAGTTTAATAAGTAACTCCAGTAAAAAGACGTTTTGTGAAACTGATCAATTTGCATCAAGCAATTTCCATCAATATCCTTCCTAAGGGTTCTCTTCCCTCCACTTTTGTCAGCAATTAAAGATTCCAACATTGTTCTCACCATATAGAGTTGGGTAGACGATGGTCCAACATTAAGTCTTGGAACATGAATCCTAAAGCCTCCATCTGGGTCTTTCTTACCTTTGAGAGCTGGATCCTCGCCAGGTTCACAACCTTTTTGCCAATCTGCACAAGTCTCCCTAACAGACATGATAATACTTCGAATCAAATCTTTTTTATTTTTAATCGCCTTTCGAAGAGGCTCTCTAAGGCATAATTGAACAAAATCTTGAAGTTCTGCATATATGTTTCGTCTTATAGCCTCACACAAAACAGTCTCTATCCTCGCCATTAATACTTGCAATCCTTTAATCATTGCTATAACCTCGATTAGGGCAAATTTTTCTTCATCAGTATAATTATATCGAGTCGCTCGTTCATATTCTTCAGCTTCTACAGGACACTCTTTGTTCTGATGGTGGTCAGTTGGATGAAGAAGTTTCCATGAATACAATTCGGTTACAACACTTGTCCACTCGCTCAACAATTGTAATCCCCGCAAAGCCAAATCAGAAGTGGCGCGATTTTCAGCATCTGTTGGATTTTCTTTAACCGTCGTTGTAACTTCATTTGTATATCGCGCCAACTCTGATATATACTTTACGTGATCTTCCCGAATTTGGGGTAAATGAACCATCAAATCGGCTTGTGGACTAATAGCTGTTGAGCTAGAGAGTGGCCACTTACTCGCGTCAAAATGCTTGCTTCTCTTAATATAGTTAAATGGAGCAATTTGCATATCACCGAACAATGGTACGACTTCCAAGTTCTTAAAAATTCGATCAATGCGATCCAGCCTCAATTTTTTCTTTTGATCCAATTTATTAATATTGCATAGTTCACTGTCCATGAGAAACAGCCCAAAACCCATCACTTTAACGAGCATATGCTTTTCTTCAGGAGTCATATACATTTTAGTCTCAAACATGTGTACGCAAATATTCACAACTTCGGATAGCAAATCTTCATATCCTGGAATTTTTTCTAGGGTATCTTTTACAGTATCTCGAATTTTATTTTGAGTAGCCAGAAACATTGACAAATTTTGTGATTCTTGGAGTGTATGTGAATCGGACATGACTTTTAAAAATTGTGCAGCTCGCCGATATGTGCTGTAATCGTTTTTAACGCTCGATTTCATATTTTTGAGCTCATCTAAAACAGCGAACATGTTAATAAATTTTCCAAGAGTAAGAAGATATGCTTCCGAAACAAAATCTTTCCGTTTTTCAGCATGACAAAGTCTCTTAACTTCTCCTGAAAAAGCCTCAATCGCTTTGCGCTAAGGACAAATATTGCATAATTTAAATGCACGTTTTTAGAGAGTTCAGAAAATACCAACCTGGAAATACATGAAGTTCAACAATTTGTTGACTTCGGGCGCAAGAACTTCTACCGTTTTTTCATATATTTCAACCCGATTTGGTTGTTCGTTCGATTTTGGCTGAGGAATTGCCCGAGAGCAACATCGCCAAGTGTATAGCATTACAGCATGTTTTTGACCTTCGTCGAGCAACACGTTCTTAAGGTTTTCAATTTGTTCATAAGTTTTAAAGTATAGAAAAATATAAAAGAAGAACACTTACCAAGTTCGCATGAGTTGTGGCTTCTTCAATGTACTTCGCGATCCCAGTAACGAAGCCATTGCGATCTTCGAAATTTGTATCAAAATTGGCTTTGTAGATTATCGAGCAGGGTTGCGCTTCAATGCATGGTTGCTCGTCTGGTAGGGAAAGTTCGTCAAGCACTTCCACATTAGACAAAGCATCGGCAAGGGTTATTTTCTCTGTCATTGTGCTGATTTAGTGTAAAAATATTTTAATTTTTTTTTACTTCAGAGGAAAAGTTTTTATATTCATTGTGTATCGATTTTCATATTTGCTTTGATGTGTACATCAATGGGTGGCTTTTTAAGTACCACTTAATTTTGAGATTTCGTTATGGCGAAAGAAACTGTTTCTTAAATGGGATGGGATTCAAAAGTGAAATACCTTAAACCTTTTCCGGCGTTTGGATTTTTTTATTTAAATTTAATTATTTTTTAAAAGCGCCAAGTTGGACTACATCTCTACATAACTAGGAGGTATCTCAATGTAATCTATGGAATTCACGTATACAATTGATTTAAACTATGTGCAATTTAGAATAGTAATCTTGTAACTTATTTTGCGACTACTAACTTTGAATCTATTAACTAAATTTGAAAATTTAAAATTACGGGAAAAAGTTTGCGTGTGAGCGTAGTGGAAAGAGAAAAATGAATTTAATAAACACTACGGAAAGAGCGAAATAGCACTGTGCGCTCACTGACTTCGCAAAGTTCGGGGTGGCTTTTTAAAAAACGGAGGTAAAACGATCAAACCCAAATTTGCATAAGTGAAATTAAGTACTAGGGGTATATAGACTAAAGTTTTCAGTTTTATTGTCTTCTCATAATGTAAAGGTATAATAACATATACAAAAAAAAATTTTAAGTGTATATTTTTATTTAATCCTTAACAATAAAAACACAAACGATACCCTTCAAATGTGAGCCCTGTTATCAAGATTAAATTTGGATTATAGTTTTATATTAATCACACCTACAGATTTTAGTAATATTCAGTTTAAGATTTAAGTTTAGATGAAGTACCAAACTTGAACATTTAAATGTTTAATTAAATTGTACTTAAGATATACCGGGTGTAAATGGGCTACATAGCTACTATAACATAAAAATCAGCATGAATAAATTATAAAGCAATCATTTCAGCAGATATTAACATGGAGTATTTTAAGAAATGAAACAGCCTTCCGTTTTCATGATCTAATAGTAGTCCCTCCAGCGCATTAAATAACCAGGCGAACGACCTGCGATGACACACTTAGGCAGTGGGGCAAGCCCCTTTTGATCGTCCCAAAAGCTGATACCTGGTTCGACGAGACAGAGAGTGAATTCCTCACTTGCATAACATAAAGCATAAACGCCACCCCCGGTAAACTAGTTTAAATCAATTTTATTTGTATATCCGGTCGAATTGTTGCTCGTAGACGTAAAAACCTCAAAAATGGCTGTATCCGCTTGAGGCTAACTCAAATGGAATCGACCACTTTCTAGGAATAAGCGACTTAAAATTAATATAAAATCAATTTGCAATACACTGAAGTGCAACTGGTGATTAGGTTTCTTACACTTTCTCTGAGGAAAAATCACAATATTTCCAGAAAAGGAGGCAGTAAACACGCCTTAATTCACACAAGCCAAGAAAACAATCACTTTCCTGTCAGACGATTCTTTGAACTGTCAAAGGCGTTGAGGAATTTTCGCCTTTCGGGAGTGCGGGGTATTTTTAAAATTTTCGTATAGATTTAAATTTGAAGAGAAAACTGTTTTTAATTAATCTAATATAATATTTTCGATTTAAATATATTGTTTTTAAAATAAATATAAGGATTAATTTAAGCGGCGCAATGATTAATATTTAAAAAAAATGTAATTGCATCAAGAAAATCAGTACAGTACAAATGAAAATTCCATTCCGTTGGCATTGGAATTTGTTTGCCGTTGTGGAACTTTTCTGCCACCCATCGGGGTGACGTTCGGTTTTTGTGTGGGTCGCTTGGTTCAGGAGCGTATTGCTCCGATGTGTTTTGTTTTCAAAGTGTTTTTTCCAGTGAAAATAATTTGTAAAATATTTAAAATAAGTGAAATTGTGCATAGAGTTTCGATCTGTACCAGTGCGAATTGTGGAAATTCCCACAAGGTAAGAATTTGCTTGAAAGCAAGAAAGGATTTATTATGCAAAAAATGTCTAGGGGCTAAACAAACTTTTTCGGGTGTCGGTCACATAATTTTATGTGTGTAAATTACTTTTCCTAAGGTTATGTTTATGCGAAACCGCCGGGAGCTCCTCAGTGACCGCATAGATCGCTGTGAGTGCTGGACCGCTTAAATCGGACGCGTTGCAGTTATCTGCCCGCCCGGGGTATATTTTTAGCTTTGAAAGCTGGGTGGATATAAACAGCTTTCTCCGGAGGATTCTTTACATTTCCTCTCTATTTATTGTTATTAATTCAAAATGCTGGCCACCAAAGTTCTGAGAATCATGTAGATTTTGTTGGTGGAACGGAACTCAAAGAAAAAGCCCAAAATGAGATGAATTTGGAGCCAGCTCGATTGTTGTCGGGTTGCGATGCGATCTCCTAGTTTTGCTTATGGATGAGAAAGTGATAATGACCCAACGATAATGTTATCACACGTAGAACGTAAGTATTTGCGCAAACAAAAGAAGCTCTCACACATCTCGTGAGATAGTAATCTTCATTCTTTATCCTCATGTAGGAGCGGAATATCGTCATCAATCGTTAATTTAAAGGCACTTTCTTAAGGCTAAATTTGGGTTTTAAGCACATTAAGTAGCTGATCTGTTGAGGAGTTTTAGCACGGACCAGATCAGTGCAGCTGCTTACTGCAACGAATTTATTTGAAATTCTGGCAAAATGTTTTGTTCAATTAAATAAGAATAAACCTGAGTAATTCTAAACTTGTTTTACTTGAGTAAGGAATTTGGGTTATCCGAGAACTTTAGAGAAGCGCCAAGCGAGCGAGCACTCGAGTCTTAAGGTGCGTAAGTTGCATAGAAAGGAGTTGGCAAGAGTATTTCGGGTTTTGCAAGGAATTCTCTTAATCTATAGTATATACCATAAAATTGTTATAATCCTTTAACTAAGAACTAAATATTTGACCGATTATACTGATAGAAAAGTGGCTTTTTTCAAACACTGGTCAAAACTGTAAGAAGTATATTCATGAGTAAAATAATATAGTTCGTTTTTAATTATATTCTGATTTACAATGGGGGAGATTCCATAAAACGACCTATTTTCGAAATATTAATAGCTAATTATTCAATAGATGTTGTTAGTATACAAACAAAACATTTTTTTTATGAAATGCAACTGTAAAAAATAATTTTGTTAAATCACATTAACTTATTTCCATTTATATTAATAGTAGGTATTGTTTGGGTAGGTAAACAATGCATTTTAGATGGAAATTCCTATAAAACCACTCGTGCATTAGAGCGGAAAACATTTTCAATTCTTAATTGTTTTTTTCAAATTGTTTACTGAAGAAATTCAGGAGTAAGTATAATGATAAGTCTTCGTTATTTTTTAAGTCTTATTTTAGTATAATTGAAATGTTCCACGAAAAACGATTTAAGGTGAAAAAGAAGATTAAGATACAATGCGAAGGAAATATGAAGATCTAGCACCTTTATTAATGATTTTGTCAATTTGGATCAAAACTATGCAAAAAATGCATAGTGCTACTAATAAAAAATTTATTTAGCCTCAAAAATCCCCAATTTTGAGAGAACTTTTAATTTGTTTTAAATTCGTGTTGTCAGGGAAATTCTATACAAAAATGACATCATATTTTCCATTACGAGCTTGATTGCGAATAAAAATATTTCTGCTTATTTGTATCCTACATAGCTATGTTTATGGCCATTCCTAAAGTAAACCTTTCATTCAAAACTGGTATCTTACTCAAATATTAAAAAATTTTCATTCAATAAGTGCGTTTTAATTTCGGCTTGAATGCAATATTTTATTTCATAGTGTTTTATAGTGTGCGTGTTACAGGGAACGTATGCGAATTCCACAATAATATGAACTCTTGAAATTCAATTTATTTGTATCGATCTTATTCGTATTTTTTATTGTCAGAATGTATTGCTACAGATTTGAATCAAGTTTTGCTAGTATGGTATTGTCTGTGTGCCTCAGGGCTCTATTATGGGTCTCGTGTTTGTCACTGATTTACGTGATATCAACTGTTATTTTGCACATATTCCTCGTTTTTACTGCGCTAAGAACTTCAAATATAATTCTTCCTTTTGGTTTTTCTTTCGTGAAATATTGCGGCGATAATACTACTATAAAAATTCTTGTATGTTAGATATTAAACTTGAACAAAAGGGTTCTAATGTTATTGCAGGTAATAACAAATCTATGTCTCTTTAATGTATTTTAACGTAAACTTACGGAATTTAAGGAACTTTAAGGAAGTAGCTTGAATTGAAGTAATTTTGGTGTTTTATTGTCTTATTTCAAATGGATTCACAGTTTCTTTATTGCTCTTCTATCCAACGTTTTAGATGTCTTCCAACATTAAGTTTAGTCCATCGCTAACCGCAAGTGATCCATATTACAAGCCGGTGCTAATTATCGGTCAATTGAAGCATCTTACTTTGCTTAAATTCACCGATGTTTCCTGCAAACTTGAGCCTCGTGTAACGGAGGCGACCTTTAAGAGTGCCGTTTCAAATTTGCATCCATCACCAACGGACACCTGTTCTTTGTACCTCGATCTGGCCACGGTCGCCGCGCTCCCCTTGAAGAGTTCCCGCCATAACACGTCCTCCAGAGCCCATGCAATAACGAGGTTGGTCAGGAACAAGAGCCAAGGTATCAATGAAAGCATAGTTATCGTCTGTGAAATCGGAGACGTCTTTGCTAGTGCCTGTGCCGTGGTACGTGCCTTCCCACTTTACTCGAAGAAAAGTGGTCATAACAATGATTCACCGGCGACGGCAAACATTGAATTTGTGGTCATTGGGAAAAATGGCGAGGTCTCTGCTCGACCGCTTTCCGACGAAGACGTAGCCTGCCTGGAGGAGGCTGCCCGTGGAATTAGATTGGCTGCCCGAATTGTGGACACGCCATGCAACGAAATGAATGTGACCCATTTCATCGAGGAGGTGCAGACTATTGCCGAGGAATTATCTTTATCTGCTACTATTATACGTGGCGAGGAGTTGAAAGAACGTGGATTTGGCGGCATCTATGGTGTTGGTAAGGCTGCTGCTGTCCCGCCGGCTTTGGCCGTTTTGTCATATGAGCCTCAGGGGGCAAATGAGACAATTGCCATAGTCGGAAAGGGAATTGTGTACGACACAGGCGGCTTAAGCATCAAGGCAAAAACTGCAATGCCCGGCATGAAGCGGGACTGCGGAGGCGCTGCTGCCATCCTGGGTGCCTTTTACGCTGCTGTTAAGAGCGGCTTTAAGGAGAATCTGCATGCTGTCTTTTGTCTAGCCGAGAACTCTGTTGGTCCTAATGCCACACGGTAAGCTGTTTGATTCAACTCTTGCCATTTTGAATTTAACTAAGGCGCTCTAATCCCACAGACCGGACGATATTCACACGATGTACTCAGGGCGAACTGTAGAGATTAATAACACCGACGCTGAGGGACGTCTGGTTTTGGCTGATGGAGTTGCTTTTGCCTGCAAGGACTTAAAAGCGAACATCATCCTTGACATGGCGACCCTTACTGGAGCTCAGGTAATGCTATTTTTATTAATTTTTTTTCGTGTTGGAAAATCCTGTAATGAACGAATAAATTAATCACGATTTATTGCAACCCATAGGGGATAGCAACAGGCAAATATCATGGAGCTATCCTGACAAACAACGAGGAATGGGAGGCAAAAGCACTTGAAGCCGGGCGCAAATCTGGCGATTTATTGGCGCCGATAATTTACTGTCCTGAGCTGCATTTCGCTGAATTCGCATCGGCGGTAGCTGACATGAAAAATTCAGTCGCCGTAAGTGTCCTATGTTTTTATTTATTTACATTTTTTCCACTTTTTTTTTGCCCCTTCTGTGCCATTTTCATTAGCCTTATTTCCGTGTCTTCTTCAGAGCTGATATATTTCCGATCGATTTCATGATTTATGGCCTATTCCATTGCGTATCTCTTCGATGGTTATGAGTGCGTCCATCAATTCCACTCCAACTGAGCTGAGTTGCCCTATAAGTTGTGGGTGCTGTGGGAGTTATGTTTATGCAAATTTCGTTGCACGAAATCGAATTTTCTTGTCTCGAGCTCTGTTTTGGGCCAATTATATTCAGACTAATCACAAGGGTGACGTATTATTGATGATTTGTCTTCGGAATTTGAGGAACAGGGCATTACTCAATACTGGTATGAAATTATAGGAATGCTGGGTATACTATTGGTTTTTGGACACTAAACAAATGGTATTTATTATAAGTTAAGCTTCAGGAAACTTTAGTTTGTTTTTCCTTACCAATTTCTTTTAAAATTGATTTAAATTTGTTCTTATAAATATTTGATTTTGAATAAATTTTTTGTTTAAGACATTTGCTTATTGGAATTTTGGGATTCTGCATAACGTGACCGGAACTAATGTGGTTTAAATCATTTTTACATTGAACAAGCAGTAAAGAATCAATAATGTCTCTCGCTCCTTCTTGGGGCGGCCACTTAATTTCTGTTCGTCACATAAAATGATTGAAAAATATCTTATAGCCTAATAACATGGCATAATACAATGTCTTCCACGAGGGAGTAGACGATTTGAATTGGCGATATCCATTCCCATTACAGCCAGATTAATATCTCCCAGTCTATACATTTATCAATAAGTAAATGCGAGTTATTAAAGTCGAGATTACAATTTAAGATCGCTCATAAATTAGCTCGGAATTCTCTCGTAACCAAGCCCAACTCCACGTCTGTCTCCAGCCTTGAAAGGGGGAAGGCAATGAATGGTAATCTTCCCGCCCTTAAACGAAATAGTCCGCTCGAAATCTCTCATAAAATAAAAAATATAGTTTTCCCATATAATTTGAAGGCGGAATGTGTGCAGAATCGATTCGAGTGTCAAACAATGTGAGCTAATACATCGGGACCTATCGCATGCATAAATAGTTATAGAAAACGAGTATATTCAGAAATAACCATTCATCAAGAAATTTATTTGACTCTTTCCAGGACCGAAGTAATGCTCAGCCGTCTTGCGCTGGATTATTTATTGCGGCACATATTGGTTTCGATTTTCCGGGTGTCTGGATGCATGTGGATATGGCGACGCCGGTCCATTGCGTACGTGATAAATGTCAAATTTTTAAACTATTGATATGTTAAATTGGAATGTTTTCTCTTGATTGAATCTTACATTCAATTCACAAAGTGATTCTTCTTTTTTTTTCGCAGGGGGAACGTGCAACCGGCTATGGTGTAGCCCTTTTGTTGGCTCTATTCGGCAACTATGTGGATGCCGAAATTTTGAAGGCGTTAACAGCAACCGAGTGTGAACCGCCGTCGAAACGAATCTGTCGGGATTGAAGGGACACTACTCAAATTGAGATGCAGTGAGGTGTGTTTTTATGGTTTTTCTCAGAGATATAAAATGCTGCCGAATGTAATTTTCTGAACTATATTTCGGAAATAAAGAAGTTTTGAGTCGAAATTATATTTTGCTTTGAAAATATCTTATTGATCTCCATTGGGCTATGGTTGTGTTCGATTATTATTCTGTTAGCTTATAAGGTCCTTAAAAAATTGCATGCATGTAACGCTGAATTTTGATAATATCTTTAAACGAGCTGCTCATTGGCAAAATCGATTAATTCTATAGACAAAAAGTGGAGAGCACTGTTGAAATTACACTCGTTTGATTTAAAAACTCGTTTTGAAATATAAATTTAAATAAACTTTCTTAAAGGCATATTACTTTGACGTAAAATTATTAAGATAACCATTAAGTACTATACCTATTTGCTTGCTACATTAATACTCTTCCTGGTCCTTACGGACTCAAAATTTTCGCTGTCTAAAATTATTAAATTATAAGTTGGGTGTGCAACCAATAAATTTGGAGGATACAGGAAGGGTGCAGTGGTACTCCATTAGATGTATAAGTGGTATAAACAAAATTGAGTTTTATCTCGAATCCGTGCAAAACCCGTATAGTATTTAAGGGTTAATCACGTATAGTGTTTTATTACTAAGATTCAGAAATGTTCAAAAGTGGGTTTAATCGATTTGGCTCATGAATGGCTTAATTATAATATATATATATTTATGTATATATACTCTGTTTTCTTTATTATTCAATATTTAATCAATATAAAAATGCAGTTCATGTTCTTTGAAAACTAATATTTCGGTCTTTAAAATGAGGGTTATATGGTATATAATAGTTAGTAGTATATAGAATAATTAAAGTTCACGGATTTTTGTTGTGTTGTGGCCAAAACCAAGTACCCGATACAAGTATTGATACTGTGAAATTAATCTAAATCGTTAAGTATCCTTTTTGAGATTTTGATAACATATTTTCGGATGTTCGGATTCTTTAAAATTCTTTAAAATTTCTTCTATACCTCCTTTAAATTCCATTCTTCATAAAAATTGGGTGCGAAATGTGCGAACATCGAAATGCTTGTGTTAAACAAGTTGGCCAGATTTACGGCTCTCACGGACTATAGTTTGGAGAACCCCTTTTATAGACTTATACGAATATATTAAAATTACACGCACTACCACGAATACGTTGCTTTGATGGAGCAAGTAGTTTCTTATCGTCCTACGGTGGGGAACATAAAAGGTTATCTTAATGCAGGTTAAAATGGCAATCTTGTTAAAGTGACCTGTTTTTATATATGCACTTACCGTGTATTTGAGCGCCAGGGGGAACTATTACATCTAGAAAATTCACAATGTTATCCTTGTCTGCGTCAATGCGAACTTTTTTCTTGTTATCATATAACCTGGTGACATCGAGAAAATCTTTCCCTAGCTGCATATCATGAGTAAGTTTTAGCTGCACTGAACACGCAGAATTGGGGTCAGTAATTTTTCTTGCAGTATCTCTGGGGAAGGAGAAGACAGTATGATATCCGTCTGTTCCAGAACAGTTTTCGAGTAATCCCCCGACATATTTCTATCCACATACAATGCAGCTGGATTCGTCCGCAAAGGTACCAGAAGATGCACCCCAACTGACATGAGCGAGCCCCCTTTTTATTCTATGAAAGAGCCATTAGAGATAATTTATTTGTAATCTCAGACGTTTTACGGTTCACTACGAAAAAGCTCATACCAAAGTACGGCCGAAGTTTTTATCGGTGGTAAACGCTGCCAAGAATCCTTTTCCCCGGTTTCATACCCGATCCAAACAGACCAACAGGAATATCGACAAAAGAAATCACCAGTTCATTAGGTTTTTAGTGAATACTTATCTCCCTTGGCGGGGGAAAAAGCGCAAAATTAATGGCATTAGAGATTTTCGACCACGTGGCATGCGAAAAATACTCCGCTGTTCACTTTTAGCCGGCGATTCGAGATAGAGCAGGCCCTTTAATGCGGATTTTCATTAAAAATGCTCCAAGGACTGATTCAATTTATATGCGCTCCTGCAGAAGTACAATGGGAATTCTGCAGGTCGGAGGGGATTTTCTGTTCATTAATAATTGGGTTACAAACGGCTACTCGTACGTTTCGGTTGACGTGAGTTATTGCCTGGAAGATTTGTAAAAAAGGATGGAAAAAACGAATCCGAACCATGTCGCTCCGGTAGTAATACCAAACCCTTAGACAGATCGATGGACTTTTCCTGAGATGGGAAATGATTGCCACGAAAATCGAGGTCGGAACAAGTTTAAATCTATGGCTTGCAGATTTGTGGCAGAATATATCTTTTTTTAAATGTGCCATTCGAAGCTGTCCCAAGTAACTGGTGCACAGAAGGAGATTTTAGGTACACTGATCAAGAAAATTTGTAACATTGTATCGTCTTCCTGGTTTATCCTAGTTTATACTCGCACAGATCTCATTTTATAAGCTCTTGGCGTAGCGGTTAAGAATTAAATATTCGAAGAATTTGTTACAAAATAATGTTTAATTATTTCTTTTAATCCCTAATTTTTCAAACTTTACAAAAATCATATATAGTTCGATTTCTGTTAAACAACAAAAATTAAAATTTAAAATTTAAAATTTTATATTGGCATTCATATCGAATTGGAGGATCGTTTTATACTCTCTATAATAAAAAAAATTCTTCATGACAACAAATCTTAGTTAATGTCATACAGCCATAAAAGTTTTCACAATTTTTTATATATTGAATTTCAAAAGGCAAAGGAAAACTCGATAGACTTAAAAAGCCCTGAGAGAAAAATCTTTTCGCTTTTCAATAGAAATGAGAAATTATATTTGCGACGAACGGTTGGAAAGTTGTTCGTGCGGCATAGACAAACAGACAAAGAGACATAAAAATGTCCTATTTCTAAATTTATTGTATGAACGGAAGTCTAAATATATAATCAAAATAGGAAAAATAAGATTCATTCCTAATTGATAAAAAATGGGACTGATTTAGTTTAATAGTGTTTGAAATGCAAAGGATTTCTTGTCTAATAATGCAATGTATTAAAATTCTTATTATTGATTTCAGGGTTATTATCTCTAATTAATTGCTGGTAATAAAGGGAACAGTAATTCTGTACCACACGTCCGTGTTAAAGTACTAATTTTTGTCTTGTTTGTAATATAAATATGCGTTAAGATATAGTTGGTTTCATGAATCCTTCAGTATGTTTATGAAATTGATATTATTTCAAATGTAGAAATGTCCGCATAAGCGAAATTCATGAAGATAAACAAGTTTCACAATTACAAAAAATAAATGTAAGACGGAAATTAGAGTATGAGTTTGATGCCAGGTAGAAGGGCACCTGCATGTATACATAATCCCATTTTCCTGGAAAGTCAACAGATTAAATATAAATGAGGGACTTTTTGGATGGAAAAGAATGTTCTTGACCAGCACCATGCATTTTTCATGCAGAAGGACATTTATAGTCATGTTCCTGAGCGCACACATGCAAACATGTATTTATTTTCTTGTCCCTCAGGAAAAAAAAGAAATGTTCCGGTCACGATAAATAATTTATCATGGGGGAGAATGGTGAGTTAACCCAACAGCCACGTTCAGACAAATCCTTTTATGCAAAGGAACGAAAAACTTTTTCTCAAGTTTTTCTTTGTGAAACATTTTCCTAAGAAATCATCGTTCCAAGCACTTGTGGCTGTTTATTGTCCCGAATTTTTCCCCCATAAAGCAGTGAAATTACCTTGAGGAAAGAAGTGCTTAGGGCTAGTTCCTGAGGTGCTACCCTCAATTTAATGATCACCGAGGAGTCCGTGACGTGATTGCTTATCACCTACCTTAAAAGATTCACCTACTCCGATTATAACGTCATCGAGGGAAGTTAAAATGAGTTGCCCTGGGATGCTGAGCCCCTCGTCTACCATATCAATCGATGAATCGGAGGAACTCCTGCCCGGGTTCTAGTAAAGGTTTCGTCTTATTTCCCTGATCCACTCAATAACTCCAACTTTGCCCGTTAATTCTTATATTACTGCCAGGAGAGCAGTAACGCGAGTGGATTTGAAGGAGTTCCAAAGTTAAGCAGCGTGCCGAGGTGTTTTTCACGCTACAAAATACCTTCGGAGCTTGACTCGACTGTCCTTTGCCGGCGCCCTTACATGATACGACAGGGCATTCTGTCGCACCCTTCGGACCTTAGTATAACACTCCTCTTATTGAAAATTTTATCCCAACTTTTTTCGCTGGGGGTGTATGTGGGGAAAGTTTGCTGCTGCCGACAACTTTTAATTCTAAAAAGTGTTTCTTATTGTGTGCTAAAAGTACTGGCGTAACTTTGGCTGTAAGTTCACTCTGGAGACACAACTTTGTCGGAGATACGCACGGTGGCAGCGCCTTCAAAGGGAACAACCTAATGAAAATGAATTGGCAATTTATTTATTTTCGCTCTAATAAATAATAAATTAGGCGATGGTTATTTTGTTCACCGGGACGGACGGGCAATGTTCGGGCCTGGTTTATGGCCAACGATGACCACGGGGTGTAATTCGAAACTTTTAATAATTCTCCCCTAAACCCCTTATGAACAATTTCTTTGGCTTAATAAGAAAATCCGACCAAGAGGGAGGATTGGGAAATTCACTGCAAACATCCAAGCGAACAGTTGACCTTTCGTCAGGCAACCAGTCGTGGCCTTTTATATCAAGGAACATTCCCCGTGTCGGGATTCTCAGTAAATTAAAAATTAAATAAACATGTTTACTCTACTGTCTCGGAAAGAAGATTTTTTTTCCATTTTATGATTAAAAAAATTTAGTAGTTAAAAAGTGAAAAGATAGCTAAATACTTTAATTCGAAATAATCGGATAGAAGATTTGTACATGTACCCATTTTTTTATTTGCACAACAAAAGTAATTTTGCGAGAGTTCAATATCCCTGCATCAACGATATGATATCCCATTCAGAAGCATTAATTTCGGTAGAAATTCTTTAATTTTAAAAGTGCATGTTATTGGTATTGTTTGTGAATAAGACAGAGTTATAGAAATAAAATAATAATTTATAGTTAATCAGTCAATAAAGATGATATGTATATCGTTAACAATGTGACACCATAAAGTTATATTTATCATGCATGAAATTCTCATATCACCCAATCATTTTTAATATGAAAAATATATTCGAGCAATTTGCGTAAAAGGATCGAATATTCGTTTTTCTGTGATACCTGGGACTCGTGACAAACTGCAATGAGATTTTGCAGGTGAATCATCAGAAATCATGTTCACTAGCAATGAAGAGAAGATGGTCTCGGAGGCTAATGGTAACTCCCTGAAAACTTTCAGGGGCTTTGAAATTTGAAGTAAATTGCATTTTACCTACATGCACATATATAATTTTCTTTTTGAAGCTAGTATACGTCTTTGGAAAATGACGACGACAACGTATATATGCCTTGGATAAGATCCTTCAGGTGGAAACACAATGGAGGGATGAGTTTCATTAGCTAATAGATTTTGAAAATATTTTTCTTTCTGCCAATAATCTTCTGAAAGCAAGAAGCTAAAGTGGGATCAGAAATCATAGAAGATTCCAACAATGATAACCTTAGGCTAACTTATTAACTTAATGTTATACATGGACGTAATAGTTATAGTTTGTTATTACATTATTAAATAATATCTGCACCGAAATGTATATTAAAAGGGAGTTAAAGTTTTCAGAAACAGAAAATTTTAATAGGCAATTCGCATTGATTGCTTTTGCAATATTTTTGAAAATATCTGTAATATACATACAAACGAACTAGCATTTCACTAAACTAAATTTTTCATAATTTCGTGAAAAACTAGTATAAATTTTGGCTAATATTTTCTTTTTCCTTTATTGGGAAAACTGGAATTTTCCGAAAATTTTTTATATTAAGAGATTTTTAAGTCAAGTTAGCTAATTCCTACGATTTGATAATTTTTACAAAAGAAGTAATGGAAGAAGGCTAAAAACATTCTAAAATTAAATACTTTTGAAGTGTTTGATCATTAAATTAAACAAAAAAAAAAAAAAATAGTTTAACGTATTTGAGTCATGTGGAGCAAGAATGCATTTTAAACCGTTTATTATTTAACAAGTTAAGATTACTATCTATTCTTAGATTAGTAAGTGTATACAGGAGTGTGGGTTGGTGTACGATGTACGAATACTAAACAAAAGTCTGAAACATTAAATTAATTTCAGACCTAACAACAAAATGCGAGATCACTATCATTTGTACTTCTAGTCTGGTACTAATCATTTTTTGAAGTAATAATCATTTAGGTAAAACCATTCATATGGGTTAAGTGTGCCTATTTACTTGACAAGCTTAACTCAAGGTGTTTAAATTGAACTCCTTTAAAATTGCTCATGGGTGAAACTCATTTCGCCAAGCCAAGTAATACTACACATTAAACTTGATTAAACGTTTTATATGTGCTACAGGGTGATATTCATTAGATCTTAAGTTTAGACTTATAAAATATGTCTGTTAGTGGACTGACCTGGTTCCGGTTTTGATGAGAACTGTCTGCTTCGCATTCGTTAAGACTGATACAGGTTGAGAATTATGGATCTATTCTGATCCATACATTTTTGTAGATCAAGTTAGATCAGAGCATTTGACAATTTGTTAGTTTGTGGCAGTTAAGTATTGCAAGGCGATTTAAAATGCTTTATGGGTATTAAGGGGCAAAAATAGTGTTTTTGCGTTTTAAGCCGTTTTAGAAATACTGGGATACATCACACATTTAACACACATAACTCAATATTGCATATGTAGGAAAATTTCTTAAGTAATTCTTGGATTGCGTTTCTATCCATAGCAACAGTACACAATATTAAAATTTCAATTTAAAAATGTTGAGAAACGATTGAAATTTAAATTTTTCACTACCTTTAGTGGATAAAATTATGGGAATGAGATACTCATATGATGGCGTATTTAGGGCGATTCTCTTTACTTCGCAATTTTTGTTGTTACGCAGTGGAAATGTCTTTTGAAATAGAATTGGCCAGAGTAAAGGAAACCTTTGGAGTGGTAATATCATCAGAAAAAATTAATTTCGCGTTTCTCTGTCCACTCAAAAATTGTTCCCGTCAAAGCACTGCGAATGACAAGAATAATATCCTTTCAGCAATCCGTATCATCCATTTTTTTTTTTTTTTGTAATTTTTTTTGGTTGGTCCCCAGGCGACCGAACCTGGCAACGGGAAAAAGGGAATCATAAAAAAATCGCCTAGCCTTCATGCTTCTTAGCACAGAGGAATGAAAAGGGCAAGATAATGCAGAAAAATTAAAAATGTTAATGACATAACGTGAATACTTGGGGCCCCGAAAATGGGCCGGCATCCGGGGGACCGAAAGGGCTTGACCAAGTTAATTAATTAAAAGTAAATACTTAAGAGATTTGAAATGAGTTATAACTGGTGCCCGGGGGTCGTTTCGTCCGGGGCTAAGTGTGTCGTCGTCGACTGACTTGTGGGGCTCAGCCGTGACGTTGCTAAGGGTTGAAAGGTTCGTTAATCCCCGATGGTGTGAATAATTTATCAGAAGGAGGCAATGTGTTTTTCGTACTTTTGAAGCGACCGCACTCTTACTGCTTGCAAAATTTTGATTTATTTTTATTAGGTTTATTTGTTGGTGCTCCCGCTATTAATTGCTGTCCACCCCCGGGAGGCATGTTAGCTCTTCGACGGCCGGCATTTTTCACTGTTTAATTTCCACTGTATAACACTCACAAAAGGGGATTACGCTTATCCCATTTGTTTAAATTTATTCCTTTTAGGCGCTAATTACGAGGGCATCCGCATTTAATAAAGTGTGAAAAATATTTACATAAAATTAATTAAAATGTCCCCTTGCGTCCGACCGATTGTTGTGCTTCAATTTAAGAAAACTTTACCAATTTATTTTCCTGTTGAAAGTAATTCGCTACTGAGCGCCATCATTAGTCTGCCATTAATCTGTATTTACACTCAAAACGCTTCAATTTTTCTTTAATTTCAATTATCTGGCAAATTTCTAAAGGGTTACAATCACACAACATCTAACATTTTTACACTCTAATAGTGTTCGCTACTTCTTATTTATTTATCTAACATAAATAATTTAAGTAAAGTGATATAGCACAGAAGAAGTTTACACTTACTCTCCTTCCATGTAATTCCATATAATTTTATTTTTGAATGAAAAAGGAATTGATTACATACATACTATATATGTATATTTATTTAAGATTAATGAATTACCAATTGAATATATTTTCCAGTATAGTTTATTACATCTCACCTTAACCTTCCGTTCAAAGAATCAAGGATATACCTGTCCGCACCGTAAAATGAATTGATTAACGATATTTTCATATAAACTCGTAGCTTTGAAAAGGATTTTTATTCATAAATTCCACACATGTTGAGATTTCTACCCAAAAAAAAGAGTGAGCAATTCGACATCAATCTGGTGCTTCGCCCAAATTTTGAAGGTGTTCCCGTGTGAATCACCTTGCAAGAAGCCTATTAATAATTCAGGATGATTTCTTGCGAATGAAAGAGGGGAGGAGGGAGAGAGGGGTGGGGATACACGCAGCTATAATATTCCCATTGGGACGCGGATAGGAATTTTCTTGAATAATTAACGACCTTTTTTTTTTGGTAATAAAAAATTGTCTCAAGAAGAGTGTGAAATTGGTCCGGTGGTATGGGTGTTGGGAGTCTTCATTTTGTTAATTAGTTAATTTTAAGGAAGCTTGAGGCTCATAAAAGGAATTGTCGCAGAGCATCTACTGCGGATAATTTTTTCAGACAACGGTGCCTTTTGAAAAAATTCCTTTTATTCGATAATTGGAAAAACGTGAGTTTAGTACGTTCTAAAGGCTCACGGGTAATTTGACTGAAATAGATTAAAAATTTCTTGAAGTCATTTAAGCTGCCTTGGCTATTCCTCAATTAGAACAACAAAAAAATAGAAAAATTTTAGATCTGCAACTAGTTCATCTTATATGAGTATAAGACAACTTGAGTTTAAATATTCGGGTAGATGGATTTTGTGGTATGCATCAAAACGTACTTCTGTAATTTTCAGCCAATATATACTTTCAAATTATAGTCTGCGTATAAGAAATTGTTTTGTTAACGACTTCAAAACAAGGATTATGATGTACTTATTAAGATTCGATGGACTGGATCTAAGAAAAGTTAATATCACTCTCAATAATTTTGCAAAATTTGCCGGTGGCGAAAGAAATTTGTGTGAAATGTTGTAGAAGTGAATTTAAAAAGAAAACAATAAGAATATTTATTAATTTTTTGTTTGAGGATATTGATCTGGTATTTCAATCAAGTAAATTGAGAAAATTAAAAAAGAAAATCAATCGTCATAACGAAAAAATGATACCCGGAGTCTAATTGAAAAAAGCTAAAAGAAAATTGCCCGGGAGAAAAGGAATCATTTCATCCGCATCAGCCGTGCACATAGCACGACGTCGTCGAATCTAAGACTTATCCATTTGTCTTTCTGTCTTCTATCAGGAACTGTAAAACACTACTGGAACAAACGAAACGAGCAAATCTGTCATGTTTTTGGTTTTTATACCTCCCCCGGGGGTATTATATCTCGAGAAAATGTTTATTTCTTTTCCCATATCTAGAGTTTCGTATCAATTTCATGTTATGTGAATGTAAGTTTTCCGTTTCTCCAAGTGAACTTTTTTTGCCCCTCCGTCCCCATTTTTCGCCAGCACCCGTTTATACGATCCATTCAGGAGCAGTGGCCTTCCCCGTACCCTTTCTTGGCCAATGGGACACCCGAGAACGAAAATCTTTAAACTATGTAAATGGTCTTTTCTTTGGATATCTATCTCCAGGTTGGGAATTTGATCTTGCATCTTGCAAGGATTTATAGGCAATCTTTCTGTTTTGGGTTCCCAGACCCGTTGCGGTGAAAGTTTCGTTCAATTTTTCCGAAACTCTAACGTTTGTCGCTGCAAATTGATGAAATGTGCTTTTAAAATTATCTGGACCGTTTAACTTTTGCATTTATTTATTCGACAATTTAATCTAGCTCACATAGGTTAATAGATACACCAAGAGTGCTAATACATATTTTACCAAACGAACTGTTTGACTAAGTTTATTAGGTAACTTGCTGTAAATTCTTTCGAGCCAACTTCTTGCAGTAGCAATGATATATTGTAATTTCTTAGTTTCTAATGGGGTAAATATTGATGCTTAAGTGAATCGATTAATATTCATTTAAAATGAAGAACTTCATAGTTAGAAAGTAGGTTAATTGAATCTTATACTGGAGTTGATATGTCAGAATAAATTGTTTTCCCAGACAAAATTACCCAGATTTATATTCAAGCGTGTTATGTTCCATTGGGTGGTTTCATTTAAAACAGAGTAATTACTTCGAGGAATATTCGTCGTATGCATCAGCTATTTGAATTTTTTACTGGTTGCATAAATATGGAAAAATAAACTTAAATAATTCAAATCTAACCAGTTTTTCGCTGTATTTCTACCTGAATTAATCAGATGCTATTTGGAACTATTTCAGAAAGCAAATGGAATTATGAGAACAGAGAGAGAAATAAAATCAAATACTAATAGGTACCAATTATACGGAAATTTTCATAATTGTGGTGGCTAACCTTAAGACGTAATGGCACACTAAAATTTATAAAAAATGCATGGTTTTATACAACAATATGCTAGAAATATGGTACAATAGGTTATAAAACCTATAAAGGTGGGACAAGATTTATAATACTTATTATTTTTATACATACTCTTAAGGAGCATTACATCTGCTATTTTGTGATAATAATTGCCTAAAATGTCCTTTAGTTTTGAGTCGCTAGAATGGCACTACACTTTGAAGATTGATATTTTTGTGGGCAGCTTCTTTACTTTATTTAAGTCAGCCGTTTTTAATGAAACCATTAATTCCTTATCCCAACCAAATTTTTTGTATTATTATTTCAACGAGTTCATTTATCGTATTATTACGTTATTTTGTACCACTGGTTATACTTGTTGTGAAATATATGTAGTTAAGTATATATATAAATATATTTATTGTAGAAATGGGATCCTACAAAACTAATATTGCATCATTTACTTTCATAAATCCATAACTCAAAACTTTCCTCCAATATATTTAAAAAACTTTATGAACTGAATATTTCTTACAAAAACTAGTACGAAAGTAGAAGAAGTAATGTACGAAAAATCCATCTTTTCAGCGTTATACATATGTAAGAGTGCTGACCTCCTTGCGTTGACTTTTAGAAAGAATTTTTAAAAACGGAAGTCCATTAAAGGCTTTTAAATCTTTTCCTGTACGGTGAAACAAGGTAACAAAAGCAATTTATCAAAATCGCCCCCACTCAGTCCAGTCCAAAATAACTGGAACAATTTCAAACCTTTAAAACATTATTCGTATCACAGGAAAAACAAACTTTTTGCCTGTATCACCCGTTTTTGCCTCCCACACAAACAGCACTTAAAAGTCGCATGAAACTCCTTGCAATTTACAACTCCCGCTTGCAGGGACAACAAATCAAAGCCTTTAAGATACACCTTCATTTGCACATAGAGTACAGGTCAAAGTTCGCCCAGAAAAACGGACTCCTGGGCTGTGCATAAATCTGCATGTTCCTGCACCAACCAGGGCCCATTTAAAGTTGGAAAACTTCGACGTTCTGTCGAAGCTACCTATAATGCGGGTCAAAGTGTATTACTCAGTTAGATTAATTCCTTCTAGCTCGAAGCTAAATGAATGCAATTCGCAATTGTTCATGCATGTCTTATGCAGTTCCGGAGATGCAGCCAGAACTCAGACCGTCTATGGAATGGTCTGTCAGCAGCTATTTGGCCCTATATAACTTGCTTTGGATCCCTCAGGTACTTACATTCATATTAACATGATTTCTTTCAGGCCGCTGATTTTCTGTACTTACTGTCGCATCTGCACATAAAAGGAATATTGTATCTTTTGCGCCGGGGACTATCTTTAGATGGGCAAGGGGTCTCTCAATGATGAAGGAATCTTCCTCCTTGGGCGTAAAGTGCTGCTTCAAAGGCAGCCCAAAGACGAAGTCAAGTAAATTCATTGACGCTTAGGATGATAAAAAGCTCGAGGGCGGTGAAAAGTTTTTGGGTTTCGGAAGGGACATGACTAGAAAAACTCCACAAACTCAACCACATCTGAATGCTTTTTGTGTCATTATGTTTATTTGCGCCCTGCTCACTTTGCTGATTGTGTTTGCCTTTTCCGAACGTACATGCCACTTTCATTCGCTAAATGGGCACTTTCCACCCTTTGCGGATATATTTTTTTTTTTGATTTTTTTTTTCTGATTTTTCGAATTTCCCTCGCTCACCTTCTAAAAGCATCGTTGAACAAAGCAAGTCCTTGTTGCGTACGAATCCACACGCCTTTCGGACCTCTATGAAACCTAAAAAGCTTCGAGCACCTTTACAAAGCCTCCCCTGCCGGCGCCATATGTTTGGTAATGACAGTCTTTAATGGCATTTAATTTACATGTTTCCTCTATGAGAGGGAATATAATAGGAATTTATGAAAGGAAATGGACAAATCCGAGCGGCTATTCGGTCCGTACAAGCACAACGTGCGGAAAGGGCGGGTTTTTTTACTGCCGGGAAGTCCTTTCTTGAAAGGAACTGCCTACTCCGGAGAACTGAAGAGCTATTATATAAAGTGGCATCTCTATTGAATAAATCTCCTGCTAAACAAAAAGGGGTTAAATGGTAATTTCCAGGACTTGACATGAGTGGGCTTTTGGTTTTTCGCCCAAAGATTGAGGGATGTCATCAGACCGAGCCCAAAACCGACACAGGAGTGAGCCTTAATGTTTGTCTGCTGAATTATTCAGTGTGAAAGTCAACAATTTCGAGGAGTAAGTGAATTATACGATATCAACTTCCTGCACTGCGGGTCACGTCTTTAGAGCCCGTGAAAAATGAATGCACGATAGACATTGGTTTCACTTAGAGTCAAGATTAATGGATTTCTAGCCTGCAACACCCACAAATTGGACAGCTATTTACCATCTTTATTTGTTCATTCATTCGGTAACGATATATTTTGGTAATTAGTTTTATAATAATGTTCAAATTTAACACGTACATACGTATATAGTGAGAATTTGAAAATAGATTTTTGTTCATAAAGCCGAAATTAAACGGCTTACCTATCTTAACATTCATGCATTTAAAGGCACAATTGAGTATGACTTTAACATTAAACAAAATTGTCAAAATATAGAACTATTATTTAATTTGTAAAACAAGTTTTGCATCTCGGTCTTGGTTTTCCAAATATAAGTTTGCTTTTGCAGGACCAATCTTGATTTTATAGTGTTGCTATCTAACACAAAAAAGGTCTTTGTTCTGTTCTTGTATTTTTGCAAGATTTAATCCAAATTGCAAAGCTGATATTGATAATTAACATTCACAGTCGATGTGATTGTTTGTGACTTCAACGAACAGGGCTAACATCAGTCATCAACAAATACGGTCATAACATTTATTACCTATTTTACGAACGAAATGGTTAATCAGGCTAATTGTATAAGGTGCCGAATTAATCGAAAAAAGCAAAAACGTTATGCAGATAAGCTGCTGTCTTTAATAATCTTTAATGAATAAAAAGTCACCTTAGTTTTTGAACATAGTACCAAACGCAGAGTTAGATGTGTGCAAGTAGGATACATCAATGTGCCATTGCTGAATAAATATTAAATAATAATTAATTTTAAACACGACTGTTTTAACTAAGTTGCCTCTTTTCTTCGCTCCGTTCGGTTACGGCTAAATCCTGTTCGATGCGGTCTCCTGTAAACAGGCATTCTATTCAGCAATATTAGAAATGTTAGAGCCATAGTACTGCAAAAACATTGGTAGTCATCCCATCCTATTTAGACCTCTTCAAACGAAGCCACGTAATTTCGCTATCGCTATGTTATTATTCCCGTGAAACTCCCAGCACCCCCTAAGGGACTTTTGAACCCATCGATAAACCTCCAATTTGCATGAATTACCAGATCCCCACTGAATACCTTCGATTAGAATCCTTAAAGTCGTCACATTATTTAAATTTTCTGTTTGCTATTGAGAAGTGACGTATTTTTGCTTCCTCCGACTTCATCAAGCTTAATGAAGTTGTCTTGTCCAATTAAGTGAAATAAAGTTTTCGAAAAGTAAATGAACTCGTGCTTTTCTTTAAAACTTCTACCATAACCTTGCGGCCACTGTTGTTTTTCGATGGAAACTTGGGTTTCGAATCAGTAAATTATGAAATATTTGAAGAAAAAGATAGGGGAAATTAGGGTAGGGGTAGAAAAACTTGCTCTATCAGCATTTGCTGAGCTCGGATAATTTGCTTTGGGGGTTTTAAGAAATGTTGGTCGACTTCGGTAGTAAAAACAAGCTGGGGATTAATTATTTCTCAATTTGACTTAGAAGATGTTTAATATTTCATTTTATTTTATTAGCTTAATAATAATATGGGAATATCGTTGTTTTGGTTCTATAGTGATTAAAGATAATCCCTAACAAGGTGTAATAAAATATTACTTCAAGTAATGATTATAGAACTCTTCTCTTGTAATGCATCAATGCGTACAATATCTGGTCTTGTAAATTCGGTTTTGTATTACAAAACTTATAACGAATTTATTGCCAATGAAATTCGGTAAAGTAGTTTCAAAGTTATAATGAATTTGAAAATTCTGTATACTTTAAGGATATCTCATAATTTAATTTGTGTATTTATGCACTTTTTTGGAAGTCAGTGACCAAAGTGTTAATTTATCTGACAAAAATTTTAGGCACTTATGCAACATAATTATTTGGTAAATGTATTTTAAATTATCGGTTGCAAACGATGCCTTTGTTGGATTAGCACGACTAATTATGCACATACATCACCTTTGATAGGTTCGCGCTAACTAATTTCCTATTTGCATATTTAAGTAGGTTTGTCATCTTACCTTCCTATCCCCTGGAATTACAAGCTAAATTGGTTACAAGAATTTATCGACTGTTTTGCATGATGGTGTTTGATGGCTGGATGAGGTTAGCTAGTATGCATAATAAATACTTACAGTATTTGTTACTGAAATTCAGAATAATCTATTGATAATTTTTAATTAAAAACTATTATTGAAAAGTATTTTTTAGGAATCATAGTTTATTTTATATAACAACAAAAATAACAATAATCTTATTTCCCACTTTACATTTTTGTTTTTACACTCTCTTTATTTGCTGTCCAAAAATTGTTCATTAATCCTAAATTCATGTGATTAAATTGTTAAATATTTTACATTTATTTACAAATTTCATTTTTTTTTATGTGCGAAAATGTACGAGAATATAAAGTGCGTTAAAAAATTGCTTATAATTCATTTTTAGCATTTTGTCATTAAACAAAACATTTAATTATTCTACGTAACCAAATTGTTCTAAGTATAATTTTCGATGACTTATAGCATATGATTTTTTTTTCTTTACTTCGACTTTGACGCGATTCACTTATTCACCTCACTAAATATATTCTTATTTTTGATTTAATTTTAAATTTTACATTAATTTTACGTTTTTCCATTATACTCAAATATTGCTTTTTAAGCTGTATGGTATTTAAGTGGTTGCTTTTGTATTTATGATAATATTATTTTAGTTGCCATATTCCTTATATTTAATTTTACATATAAAATCGTAAGTGTGTGTTAACCGTAAGTGGGCTGTTTTCTTGATGACATCTATTCAATTTATTTTACATTATATTGTGGGTAGAAAATTAATAAACGTAGGGAAAACAATATTTTTATCGTTGAATTACTATGTGAATAGAGAAGTGGCATTTGTTAATTCGATAATATATTTTATTGTTAATAGGAAAATCTCTTTAGATTTTTTAAAAACATTTTAAAACATAAAAAGGTATTAAAATTATTGGAATCTTATGCGTTGAAATTTATTCGAAAAGTAGTTGGCAGTTTATTAGTTTTGTTAACTGTTTGCAGACATTAAATTTGTAGAAAATGTATTTACTATCTATACTTTTGTTACTATACTTTTTACAAATGTTTAAAATTAAACTCGAATTCGTAATAGAAAAGGAATATCTTTAGAATACTCTGGTTGAGAGGAATTTAAATTTTGTATCGCTATATAGGAGGTCGGCTGAAAAGTTCGGGAATATTAACGAATATTCAGAATTCATCGAGGGAAAATGAAAATTGCATTATGCAAATAAATTAATTGTTTAAGTAAGTAAGCTATTTGCGATTATTTACGATCAAAATATACCAAGTAATATGAGCAGTGCGACATTTTATTTGAGGACACATTGCGTCTGATGTTCTAAAATTTAACATTAAAGTAATACATACTCGTATGCGAGATATTTTCCTTTTTATTTCCACAATAAAAGTCCTATTTGATGATATTGTCCTCATATAATAACATAAGATGCATATCGTTGTTACAGCAGTATAACTCTCTATCAAAATTTTATTTATTTCCTATGGTTCTATAGTTTTGTATTTATTGCTGTAACTTCTAACTTGTATCGTCTATTAGGAAAGCCGAAATTGAAATATTTGAATATAAAAAGGATAACAACACTTCTAAAAGTTTTATAAAACGAAATTTAATTCACTGAGTTTTATCTCTATACATGCGACATAAAGTTGACTAATATTGTTTTAGGCAGTCCCTTAAACATAGGAAGATTTCTTGATTTTAAAATTGTAACATGCGGCTAGTTAATGGAATAATTTCTCTTCTTCCACCGCAAAATAAATAAATAAGAAATTCCCTAGAAATTGGGATATTGAAAATTGTTTGCTTGTATAAAAAAGTACAAATCATACAATGGGTTGCCACTTCTCCGAATTGAAAAACAACTTTTTATCTAGTAATGCTATTGAAATAAACCGATTAGCTTAATAATAAATGAAAGCTTGATATGTATTTTAAACCAAAATAACAGGGAAAATATTGGACTTTCTATCGCAATATAAATTAATTAAAATACCGCTTAATCGACTCCGATCAATTTTTTTTTTTAGCCCGAATTAAACCACTCACGGTTAATAAATATTTACAAATAGCAATCCCATAAAACGCGCTTAAATTCTTCAAATATTGATGATATTATTTTTCAGTGATTCTATCAATTCATTCCATGAATCTTTTATTTCCACCCATATGAGACATACACGTGAGTAGATTATATAAATATTCTCTTGCGTATTTTCTGGGTATAATAAAAATTATCGGGTGAAGTATTAAAATGAAATTTATTAGGGATACGGGGTTGAAACAAGTCAAAAATTGTGAATCATTAACGATATTTTACAAGTACCATAAAGCTCAAATTATTATACCTTTCCACAAGCATAGCGAGCTATGCTCATGGGTGCTATCATGGATATTATTGATTGCATCCTTGGGAGTATGAAAAGGGGTTATGAATGCGACTTATCATCAATTCAGATAATTTTAGTTTACAGGCCATAATTCATAGAGAGAAGGCAGGTACAAGGACTGTTTGAATTATTCAATTCACCGAGGGGACAAATATGTCAACACGGTATGCTCTAGTAGTGCCTTCAGTAGATATTCGATAAAGTTTGTATTTTAAGTTTAATTGGATAAAATTAAATAATACCTTCTTTTAACTATTCTGTTTTTTGATACTTTGTAAACATACAAAAACAAAGAACTTTGATATTCATACGTTTTGTAGTTGAGCAACTCATAATTAAAAGTATTGATATTAGAAAATTAGATTTTTATTACAGTAAAGGTAATCCTTAAAATCCTGGTGTATATAGTTTTTTAGATTTTATATTTAAATATGTTATAAATGAATGAATAACTGCATCGTTTTACAAAACCTATAACATAAAATATCACAGTAAAAACAACTCAATCTTTGAAAAACCTTTATCAACATTTGATTTTCTTCAAATAATCAGTAGCATTTATTTACCAATTTTTAGTATTAATCGAAGTCGGTTAAGCTTTTACAAACTGTAATAAATAAATCCTTTTTAACAATAATATTGATTTGTTTATTAGCTACATAATATCTCACATCAATAGGAACTTTAAAAGATAAATAAAAATAAGAAAATTATAAAGTTACACATATTTGCCATTTTAAAGTGTCTGTGTTGTATGTTACAAATTTTTATTTTGTAAAACACGTTTTACGTATTATCTATTTATATAGTTGTTATATAAAAAAGAAATATTTTTATTTACTAAAGACTTACATTTCTCTGTAAAAATATTAATTTTAAGTCAACTACCTTATAATGTCTCTGAGTACACCTGCCAGTAGTAATCGAATTCCGATTAACAGAGCAAACGCATCTATTAAATGTGACATTGTTGAGTAGATTTTGATTTTATCTATAATTAATAAGAAATATAAGATAATGAGAAAAAAAAAATCAATTTATGTAGACAATTTAACATCTATACTCTAAAAACACAAATATAGGAAAAGTTCAAAAGTGTTAACATTAATAGAAAAGTTTTGAATAATACCTTAAATTTATGATTTAAAAATAATAAAAATAATTTCAATAATCGTATTATTTTTTGTAGATTTGTGGTGTGAGAAAACTCAAAAAACTCATAGTATACGTTACATAAAACATGAAATTTTTAATTATTCTATAAATAAATAAAATATGCATATAATCTATTCTTTATTAAATATACTTTTTCTCATTCAGCCCGTTTATTTAACAAGTAATCACTACTGCTGCAAAACAGCTAGCTCAAGTAATCACTAGTCGTCGGTACACGGAACTTCTCCGGGAAAGGTTATGACTAAAGAATTCATTTTGGTTAACATTTCTGAAGTTGTTTTACTAGCTGGTCAATTTATTCAGCTTCATTAAAAAACTGCTCTGTTGCTCGACATTATCTGTATAATAGGGCTTAAGTTTTATTTCAACAAAAGAATAACAGAGATATTCTATGAGGTAGTCCAGAAGAAATATTTGTAATTGAAAAAATTGCATTTTGAGAATCCTTGAATTTATTCATACTTGAAACTACGCTTGACATATTTTTGTTTAAAGTTTAAACTTCTTCCAGTAAAATGAAGTTAGACAACTATGATTTATGCATGATTGTAGCATTTGTTAAAATTAGAAGTAGGATCTTGTGTTTTTTGTTTGTAAGTTTTTAGAAAAATTAAAGAACGTTGTTAGTTTCTGCTACATACATATATTGGTCAATTTCAATATATTATACAAAAATAATTGTATCGATATTGCTCTCTATTGAAATAACATTATCTAAAAACCCTTCTGTGAACATGGAATCCTTTTCGATGAAAGAAAGAAAATTTCATATAATAATACAGAATTGATATTTGGATGTACAATTCTGTGTATCCTTTATAGAAAATAATCAATCAAAAATAACAATAATAATGTAACATGAAAAGAAACTCAAGATGTTCAACGAAAATAACTTAAGTAGTTAAGAATTTCATTGAAGACGCATTACCTGCTCTGGAATTGACTAACTTTTGATTTGTTAAATCATCTTTGTATAGGACATGAGCATAGGCGAATTTTTCTCTCCTGAGTGCGGGCATCTCATTGATATCAGCCACACATTTCAGCTCGAGTCCACCCCTAGAGTTAATAAATCTCTGACTGTCCAAGTAGAATCGAATTTCCAGGCTCCGTAATCGAAGATTAAATCCGTTTGTGTAAATGGTCGTTTCTTGCTGAGGTTGTAGCAAATCTGAGGGTGCCTTCGGAAAGACAATTTTCTTTCGTTCAATAAAGTTTTTGTAAAGCATCTTATGTAACCTACCTTTTCATTATTGATGTACCATGACAAAGATGCGGGCGGACTTGACCAGTCTGACGAACAATTGGCGACAACGAAATCATCGAGTCTGTATGAGGGATTTACTCCGTGAACGAAGGGCTCATGTTGTGGCAGAGCTGGCGCACACAAGAAAAAAGATTTAGAAAAATGATGAAGAACTATGGGGGTGGCAAAATTGTTTCAGGGACATAAAAGAGATGGTATCAGGAGTAAGATAACATACAAAATGCACGACCCTCTATAAAAAATGCATAGGGGGTATTGCCGTACTGCCAGAGTCCAATTTCAACTAAACACGAACACGTCCACCTCCTCCAAGGGCAGAGAATTATTGTCGACTGCAAATATTTTATAGAGAATGGAATTCATACCCTCTTTTATCCTTTTACGGGTCGACGAAGTTCTGATGTACCAAGGCACGGATAAAAGCTATTGGAGTGCAGGGAATCCTGCCAAGAAGATCTACAAAGGCTATTACAAGCTCTCCTTGTTCCACGTTACTTCCTATTTCAAATTCTCTGATTTATTGAAGTGCTTAAATAGGACGGTGCCCTCCTTCTATCTTTTTACAAATTCTAATAGCATATATGGACTTTTAACTCCGGAACTGGAGCGGGTTCGATATGGGAAAGCAATTTTTCGATTCCTCCCCCGCCCTTATCTTGTTTAGATCGCTTACCTGCAACAGTCATGTTTGCTGTCCGACTTGTTAATTTGAACTCGGGAGCGTCTCCCGACACTTCGCATTGGTAAGCACCTGACGATTTTTGAGTTAATTGACCCAGGTCTACGCTGCACTTGACTTCGTTGCAGTTGAACTTCTCGCCCAGCAGCGTCACGCCTTCTACGGGGAACCTCATAAAGACCGGGTGCATCATGGGGGCATATCTGTTCGGAGCAAATAGCAAATGGTGCAAATTAGTTTCTTTGTGGGCAACTTTGTAAAGAACTGGATGAAGAAATCCTCGGCATTCACCGGATGTATAAGAGGGCTTTATTGAGTTCGAGTAAACTGCAATATAGTGGGTGGGATCGGGCGGTATTTTATTCGAATTCAATGAGCATTCTGTTGCGTGTATTTGATTAAAGTGGGGGAAACAGGCGATAAATTGTGCTGTTACTTTGCATACAAAAAAAAAATCTTTCATTAATTTTTCAAATGGAAATGCACACTTTTGATCAAATTCGATACGAAAAAATATAAGGAAAGCTCTTATATGTGCTCTTTTATATGAAAAATTCTTTTTAATAAGAAATTTAATGGAATTTACTATTAGTAAAAATGTAATACTTTATAAAGTTGTGTTCAAAGGAATACAAAATATAGAGATCTAAAGAAGGTCGAAAATCTATCGAAAAATATATTCAAGATTAATTTAAAGGAAATAAAGTTTAGTATAAATATCTATACAATAAATAAAATACTCTGTAAAAATTGGGGTATGCAATATAAACCCTATGTACATATTATATTTTAAATTTTGTAAGTCAGGGATATGAATGAGAAATTTAAATATTTTCTCCTAAGGTATCAGCTAAGAAGGAAATTCTTTTACACGTATTTGGTCGAAGTTGTATTTTTACAACATCACATTTCTTGAAGGCTTCATCGTATAGAAATTAATTAGATTAAGTAATCGTGTCTAGTTGCAAGTTTAAAAGGCAAAAACTCGATTATTTGAAAGCTACAATTGTGGACACAAACCCTTGAAGACTTGAATGCTTAGCTTGGATTAAATTTCTTCTTGAATAGTTTATTTTAACTACATCCTAGTTATATTTTTCCAAAGGCTTTTTATTTTTAATTATTCTTCACCATTCTTCAATAATTTTTCAACCAAAGGCTATATAATAATTCGAAATTATTATTTTAAAATGTAAAAAACTTTTACACGATTTATTTGTATTTTTTCTATTGCGCTCCTTTTGGACCCTCGATACCAACAATGTAATTTAAAATATCGATACTAGTTAAGGGTTAAAATGGAAATTGTAGTTTGATGTGCACCTGAAATCTTAACGACTCACATACCCCTGCGCGCTCTGAGATAATTTCTGTATTTCAATTGGTTCAATTGTTCGTTCCCATACTATTATTATTTATTTTAAATAGAAGAATGTATATTGGAAAGTTATTCCATGATTAAAATTAAGGTGAATCTAAAAAAAAATATAAAAACTTGAGTTTATGTTCTACCGGATCGAAAATATTTACATTAATTTTCGATTTGAATAAATAGCGTCTATATAATTATTACGTCTTTTTCTAGTTTTATAATTTACACTCATAATTACGATAAAAATTCAAGTTTCTTATTTTGTTGATCAAGTTTACGAAATTTTCAAAGCGGAACTAATAGTGAAAAAATTGTCCACATATACTCATACCACACTTTATACCAAACTTAAACACGATTATTTACCATACATTTCTGTTCTGATATAAATACATCAAATGGAATTCTCATTATATGTGGCTACTCTTACAAAACTAAAATTAAATTCCATGTTAAGTATTTTATTGGTGTTAGAAAATTGCGAATTAGTTCCATTTTAACATTTTAAATACCTAAGGAGGATTGATACTAACAAAATATCTAACCACAATAATTTCAATCGATGAAAACAGAGATTGAACGAATGCAGTTTCTCGAGTATTGTACCAAGGAGACGAGGTTGATCTAATCATACCTTCATTAGTGTAATGTACAGAAGCTCTACAGCAGGTCTGGTCACTAGTCTGCATTCTGTGGACCTGCACAACTTACAGAGATATTCCAAGGCAATTCTGCTCTAATTAATCTAGTTACCGCTCACATGGGAGAAAAAAAAAACAACTTAATTACATTGCGCAAGCAGTAGCAAATAGCGTTATTAAGCTTCCAACTCGGAGAGAGCTCGGTTTTAAATTAGATTTTCCTGTCGAAAAGTCTTTTTTATGGTTCGGGTATGATTTATATACGGGAGAGGAAAGTGGTCGTGCCTTCAGTCCCTAATCCTAATTAATGCCTTTCGTGTATAATCGCGTCAACAAGCTTCAAAGTCGTTCAAGTATGGAGCAAATTAGGTTCGTTCTAGGCGAATCCCCGACAGGGACCAAACCAATTGGGTTTTGGGGAGAGAAAGTATTACCAGGAGACAGATGAGATTCTAGCCACAAAAAAAAAAAAAAAATTATTAATTTTAATGCATATCTCATGTTTTCCCACACCATGGCAAAAGAGATTCTGGTACTCACCTGAAAAATTCTAACCCATCTTTATACCATTTTACAGAGTTGAGCTTGTGGGTTCCCATAGTGTAGCTGCAGGATAGGGAAGCATTATCCCGAAAATCAACAATTTCTGGAACATCGATGTTTGTGACGAACAAACTCTGGGAACGGTGGCATCCTGGAAGAATGAGCACTTAATTAGCGGGAATATATACTCGAATCGTGGTGGATGAATTCAAATAATTGTGGATCAAAAATTTGTTGCAAAGTAGGACCGTCGCAATAGGGAATTTTTCACATTGTAAATTAAGGTGGAAAGGATTTTTACCCCATATAGTGTCTACGGGAGATCAATTATGCTATTTATTTGGGGATAACGAAGCAATTTCTTAGTATATATAGATGAAAGAAATTAGAATAAATGCTTTAAAAGAGAATAATAAAATTATAAATAAATAAATAATGAACGTATGTTGTATCTGCTAACGTTTCAGCAGAAGATTGATGTCTGTAATATGTATATGAAAATTTAGTTCTAAAAATGCTATTTTGTTAGATTTTTAAGGACAGAATTAGTCAGTTATGTTCTGAAACAGTGTTTTTCTTAAGGTTTTGATCACACGCTATAAAAGTGTTTTGCTTATCTATTGTTGCATATTTCGTTATAATTTTAAATTAGATATCTTCATTTTTAGCTTTATAACGCCACTCTTATGTAAATTGGTCGAAATGTTTACATTTAAGATTACAGCCCACAAAAAGACGAGTTTTTGGTTTTGTACCAAATCCAAGCAAATTCGTTTTATAAGTTAAAATATAAAAGGTATTATTTAGTTATAGAAAAGGTTTGTCTTGATTTTTTAATATGGCTATATGTTTAATGCATTAAAGAGAAAGTTTCATATTATAAAAGCTGAAAAGAACCTGCCGTGTATTATAAGAAAATTTTATTTCAGCCATTAAGACCCCGTAGAAGATAAATTGGATTGTTAAATCAATGAAAATATAGCTGTATAATTTTCGGAATATAGTTCGTTTCCTCTTCTAAGAGCTTAAAAGGGTTCTGATTAAAAAAGGGTATTTATTTTTAGACCCATCCATGAAACTTTTCCAAATCCTGTTACCTGATTATAAGAAGTGCACCTTTCAAAGATTTTAAAGTTTAAAATTCACCAACAAATTTTCCATTCTTCTATCTAAACTTTGAGGAAAGTGTAAAACTCCAAAAATAATTAAACAAAAATTTTCAGCCAGACCTGAATGAAATTAGGGCTCATGAATATTCAGATGCGTTATTCGTAAATAATCCCGAACGTCCAGTCGCACTCGTTTCTATCGTCCATGAAAAGGCACCCTGTGCGACAGGGCGGTTCTTCAGCGGTAGATTTGGTCTTGGAGACATTAAGCCATACAGTAAGACCTTAATTGTGGCACTTAAAATATCACTCTGCAGGTGAGCAGCAGACTTGGGCCGACGAAACAAATCTCGGGGCCAAGTCCAAAAATTTACATAACGTTTATTGTCCAAAGAGACCCTTTGTCTAGTTTAGGGTCGGGGGTTTCTTTCTTCGTTCATTGTTTTTTCTTTTTTTGTTTTTTTTTTTGTTATCCTTTCGTTTTTCCTCTCGGTGCGCTTTACTTCTCCAATGGGAGACAAAGCTAAATTAAAAATTCTTTTTGAGTTTAATTTTACCGCAACTGTTATGGTCAAACTTTAGCTCAAACTTTTCTTTACATCGGCTCTACTTCAGTCGGGTACGCCTGAACGCTCCACGAAAATGATCCTTAAATTCCCAGCAGACCCAGTTGCAAAAGTTTTTTTTTTCTTCTTTCCTTTTGATTCTTAAAGTTATGGGTGCAGACTGAAGAGCTTCTTTCGTTTTTTTTTTCGAGCTGGTCCACCGAGGGATATTCTTTGGTTGACTTATCCGCAAAGGGAGAAGTTTGCGTTTGGTGATTCTTTCAATAAGACTCAGTCGGCGCAATGATGATTAGGAGCAATGAAACAGAAGTCGAAGTATCCCGTCGCCCCCGAACCAACCAGTCGATGCGAAGACGATTTTATTACGCTAAAGTATTTAAACTTGAGTTTCACATTGTTATCTCGAGTTACTGTTGGGTAGCTTCATAAATCTGAGGAAATTTCAACGACATTCTGCAAACTTTTACCATAATAAACGCACCCTCGCTCCGAGCTTGAAATTTTCGAGGTAACTTCGACAGACGCTTATCTCTCTGCTTTCAATATTTGATTTTTTAACAATTTCCTGAAAATTTTATGAGTATTAGGACACTGTAATGATTTGAAGTGGAAATCTTTTCGGAAGTTTTGTTTGATATAAAATTAGTAAATAGCACATTATCTGAAACATGTGGTAGACGTTTGTACTTTTTTCCGCTTGTAAACGAATTGTAATAATAATTGAACTTTAAGATAAAATTCTTTTCTATTGTCATTATAAATAATGCCCGTAATTATTCGGTAAAAGTAATGGATTCTAATAAGTGAGGTATCATTGAAAAGATACTTTTATCCTCTTTTGAATAACTGCCCACTTAATATCCTACGATATCCTTACAAGGTCTATAAGGACTTAAGTGAGCGTATCTTATAAAAAAAGTTGACGTCGTTTCTGATGGGGGAGGAGTGATTTTAGGAGAGTCAAAAACAAAAGTTTGCTCAGGAAAAACTAAGGAATCGATTGGTATAGAGGTTCCTATGTAGAATCCGAAAGCCCTGTTTAATATTCCTTCAGTTAAAGAACATTGAACACTCTTTTATCGATCCACTATTTAAAAAAAAAAATTTTGCAATTAGTCAAAATATGGTGTTTGTACATTTGAACTCTATTTGCTTCGAAAATTGGATCTAATTGAGTATTTTCATTTATGAGTTCATAATTTGCGTACAAAATTTTACAAAAATGATTTGCCAAATCTTTAGAAAAAAGAATCTTGGTATTGATGTATATAATTGAAATTTTTTTTTTAAATATCACAGGCTATATAAAGCCATTACCTCAAAAGTGTGACTCACTATTTTTCGATGTGTCAGTGTAACCTAGGGCCTTTTGGTAGTTCAGTTGTTAGCGCGCTGGACTACCGTCCCAAAGGCTGTGGGTTTAAATCCCACCATAACCATGATCACTTGCGCTGTACGTTTTATCATCCATGTATCAAAAATGAGAGTACCTGCAAAGCCATTTAACCAAAAGGTATCCGGTATCCTTCATGCATCCTTCAAATGTGGTATTATCACATTTGATACAGGGTGTCATATAATCATTTCAAAACCACAAATAACAGAATATTTCCGCACACATGAATGAGGTAAGGAAACAAATTTAAATTTACATCATCCCATAACACTTCACCATGACGGGAAGATAATTTTCTCTAGATATTTATCATTGAATCAACCCAAAATGAATATTAACACAGCAAAATCTCAGCTCTATTGGAAGCTCCCTTCTCCTGCGGACAGAGGCAGGTGACGCCAGTCGATACCCATTTTATATTTACCGCAAATTTCTCTAGGTAAAATTTTCACTTAGCCATTTCAATCAATCAATGGAGCAACAACGTCTTGGTTGGAGCAATTTCCCAATTACCTGTCATCATCTCAAGATGGAGATGATGCCATATTGGGACTATCGCTCAGCACGTACGGCTTCGTCAGCACATAGGGCCAACTGCTGGGATCCTGAAGGTTTAGGGGTTTGGGGGTCTGGGGGAGGATAACAATTGCTGTTTATACATACGCTCGTTCACAGGAGCCCATGTGAGCCTCCTGGATGTGTCACTCTATGCCGGAAATCGTCTTCTATAAATTCAGGGTTCTTGCCTATCATTTTATCAAGTCTCGACCACCACAGTCTTGATATATTGCTGGAATTATCCCCCACTTTATCTATTTCTAGCAATCAGGGTGTATGGCCAATTTATACCAAAGGTTACTTATGCGGTGTTTCCGTGGTTAATTTCACCCTCGAACCGTCTACGATGGATGCCCGAATGTTTCCTGGTTAGATTTGTTTATCGATTGCTTTTTATCCCTTTTGTTGTCTGACTCCTTAATAGCGAATATCTTAAGATGCGGGCTACGGGATCTAGAGATATTTAAGTTATTTGTGGGTTATTTCCTGCTAAATGAAATTTATACGTGGACATAAATTTATTTGGAAGCCTTTCTTCCGGACTGTGCACTGGCATTAGTAAGAGTTTGTATTTCAACGGGTTTATAAAATTTTTCACTTAATTAAGGTTTTGGTCTTCCGGACCGCTCGGTATTCAGTATAATTTGCTGAAAGATTTTTGTCTTGCGCAGTGAAGGATATTTAATAATTTATTTAAGCATAGAATCAGCTTAGTGAGGATTAAGGGCTTTTAGGATCTTTAGCATATTAAATTAACAGTACTTTGCAAAGGATTTCATTTAACCATGAGTTTAAAAAAAGTTAAGAAGTAAAAAATAAAATCGTTATCCATTATTTTAAATTAGTAAAAATCATCAAATCAAAATGAAAATCGTAGAAGTTTAAACTCTCTAAAATACCACATTTCTACGTATGACTGCAAGATATATTCGTTCTTTATTTGACTGTTTTTCTCAAGTTGGAGAGTAAAGAAACAATTGAAAGTCATAGTTAAAATGAATGCTTATTTAATTAAAGTTTATTTAAAATAGATAGGTATCATGCGAGATTTGCAAGAGTTGACTCCGATCTGTGGAAATAACCAATTCTTAAGACGAGTGCAGTTTTACAAAGTTGGGTGCTGTAAATAAATATTAATGTCTGGTAAGTTGAGTGATTAAATAAGGAGCAATAGAGAATTAATTAAAAGAAAGACATTAACCCTTTGCGCTCGAAGCTTTTTTCTCCGACGTTCATTTATATGTACATCGTTGTGGTGACTGAGAGGCAACTTTTGAGTGCAAAGGGTTAACAGTTTCTTTGAAAAAGCGGTTGTAACAATTTTTACATAGTAAAGCTACATTTTGCTTGCACTATATATAAAAGAAACTTTAATTAAATATTAAGTTAATCACTATTACTATCTCTTTTATGGATCACTGATGCTAGATTTCATTACTGTGGGCTGTCGATTATTTTAAAATTAAAGTTATAGCTACTTTATTTATAAAATGGAATTAAATAATAATTCCGAGTTAAAACATTAAGAGTTTTCTTTAAATAGAGTGAATTTTAATGTTAAACGCATATACGTAATAAAAAGTGTTGGGGGTTATTTAATTGTATGAAATTTATCTTTTTGAAAGTTTTGCCTTAGGAGCGCCAACCCGTTTAAAAGCTCTTCAACGATTTGTTTTGTAGATAATTTTTTAAGGGGGAAAATACAACTACCAGGGGTTAAAATAGAGGAATCCATTTCATTAAAAAATACCACAGCTTTATCTCTTTCAAACCGTGCGTTTCAAGCAAATTTCAACCAGTTTCAGTATAGTATAAAAATCAATTTTACATTTCTACATTGGAAACATTTTTTAGCGTATTGTAGGGAAACACGAAGATATTCATAATTTTATCCAGCTTTTTTGGGCTTGGTTAATAGAATATTTTATGTAAATTCTACCTCTTTAATTTGCTAAAACATTAGAAGGATGGTTTGGGGAAACGAAAACTCGCATTGATTTACAAAAACCCATCAATTCATTCTATATCAGATCGCATATATTTAAAGCGTCGATAAATTTTACTGCAATTTTTTCTTTCGTAAAATTTGATAAGTTGCAGAAATGGTCATGTGTATTAATGCGTTTTTATTTTGACTACGGAATTTCGAAGCTAATCCATTTAATCAAACATTGTATTGAAACGCTTCTTAAAATTCTTAATTTAGCCCTACTTTTCTAGTGATTTTCGTGTAACTGAGACTAATACAGCGACGAATTTAAAAATTTCGGGCTTATGATATTCAGCATCATTTTGTTTCTTCAACAATTTTAGCTCTTGATGATATTTGCAGAATTTCGATTGATTAAGGAAAAATTTGATTTTCTGATTTGAATATTTGAATTAAAACCGAAGAAAATAATAATGATAACAAAAAACAAAAATGATTTGATCGACTACTTTCTGAAATCTTACTAAAAAAAACATTTTCCATAACTTTTTCGCTATATCTCTACTTTTCATATATTTTTAACTAACGTACCAGGACTTCGAAGAATATGTACTTGTTGCTTCTATTGCTTCTTAAATTAGCGCATTCTTATGTATCAATGTCCTTTAACTTTAATATTACTAGTCGCAAAATTTAAGAGTAAAAGATGAAATGGGGAGCTAGGGAACAAAAGCGGACTTGTCCCATTAATTGTTTTTCACATTTTTACACTAGAGCAAAAACAATTGAATTTTATAGTTACAGCTTAGCTGATACTTTTGCGTTTTAATATAATACAGTCTATAACATTATTTTAGACTGTATTATATTAAAACGCACAAGTTTCAGCTAATGTATAAAAATCAAATTCATGTTTTTTTAATGGAACAAGTTCGCTATAATTCCCCAGCTCCTCGAAGATATGGTTCAGGACCATAGTAAGGGAATAAATAATTTAATGGTACTTTTCTTATAGATATTAATTTAATATTTATACCCCTAAAACGATAAATTTGCACCTATTTATCTTAAGAGCATTTATAACTTATTACAGGATTTATCACAAAACTTGATAGTTAATTAACAACAAGAAGAAAATTTTATATTTATATATCTACTATTTTTAAAATGTTATTAAATATTATTGGAATTTTTATGTAAACAAAATTTAAAGATATTGAAACTACTTGAAGTCTTCTTGTTAAAGAGATTGATGAAGAACATATCCCTCCAAACTGATTTCAACATTTTATCACATTTACACACAATACATCTATTTTATCATTTCTAGTTGATATTTAGAAAACTATTGCAACTTTCTATTTGCTGTAGTTTGATTCTTTAGACATTTTTAAGTGCGAAAGTATAAACTTTGATATCAACATTAAAATGCTGTCATTTGTTTATTATAAAAATTAAAATATTTAATAAATCCAATGTATTGATATTGTGAATTATAAAACGTGTACAAGCAACTGTTGGTAAAATAAGTAATGTGTAACTATTTGTAAAGTAAAGTGAAGCAAAATGTTTGAAGATGTACAAAAATCGACAACTGAGAACATGAAAATTCTTTTATATCATCACATTACTTTCCTAACAACTCACTTCAAATAAAGTTTTATGGAAGGTTTACTCATATAAACCAAAAACCCAATTTCAATAACCTCAAGGTTTAAATTTTAAGCATAAAACTAAATATGCGGTCTAGCCATACAGAGTATGCTTTAAGTTTCCTTGTTTTAAAGGTTACAAACATGGGCTTGCGGAAAAAAAAGCGAATAAATTTAATACTTTCCTCAAGGAGAGAAGTGAAATTAGAAACTTGTGCGGGGTTATCACAAGTTCACGTACCGCCCAGCATCCCACTTGCAGAGAAGCTAAAGCCTGTGCCGTGCACCCGACCGAATTAACAAGTTTTTCGAGAGCTGATCAAATAACAGCTTTTATAAGCATATAATTTGGGTAGAAGCCCGGGGGGCGCGTCGGGTCGCTGGGGGAGCACACATTCAGCTACATACCAATGAGCCCTATCACGACGAGATACTGCCAATAATCCATGTTGCGGCTGCTGGGTAATGGCCTAAACGAGGGCTTCACATCAAGTCTCACAATTCACGGGAGCACTATCACAGAGCGGTCTGGAATTATATCACTGTAACTTTGGAGCCTTTCATCCCTTTTGCCTTATCGTTTCATCTCCTCGCCGTAATCCTGGTTCATCCGCCGTTCGAGTGAGTTACATTAACGGGCATTTGTCATAAGAACTGGAAAGCTCCGCATCCTCAGGACCAGGGACACGGCCACGAGTGGAATTTTGCAAAACACGCAATCTTCAACCCTCAGGAGCTTGTCGGGGTGTGGCGATGCATTTTTTTTTTTCAGGACAAAAGGGCCAAACGATGAAGTTTCTTAGAACGATCGGTAGCTGTCGTTTACTTTTCGAATTGTACCGGGTCAAGGGTAGAAGAATCACACGCGATTTAATTGCCCGGGCAATGGTTCACTAGCGACCTCAGGAGCTGATCCTTGTGCGTTTAATGTGTCCTCGAGACGCGCTACGTCGACAATCCGGCTCTCCTGATTGAACTTAGCAGTATAACTGATTTCCATTAGATGGTCGGTGCTATCTCGAAGTTCCCAATTTGCTTGCGGTACAGATGTGGTGCTATCTTTACAGCATCCGATGATGTTAGGAGAAGCGAAATAAGAGAAAAGTTAGCTTTAGCTTCAGCTGAGAGTTGTGCTTTTTTCCATATAGGTTTCCGCTTTGCGCAGGCTTTCGGAATGTTTAACTAATGCAGAGAAGAATTTACCCTTAAAATCCATCTAAAGTTTATGTAAGCGACAGTAAGCGATGGGCGCTGGTACTGTTACAATGCCATTTACAACATCGACGTCCTTTAAAGTTCGTTAACTGCGAACACTGGGATAAGAAATCCGGATATCAATCATTCATCGTAATCTTAATGTTTGATTGATATACTCTAAAATCCTGGCGTTATTAGTTAATCGTAATGTTCAAACGAACAAAAAATCGTTTGTTTTTGAAAATATTATAATTTTTTATATTTACCTATGGAGCAAATTAAAATCTTAATTTCACTGAACATTATTCATTATAAAATTTATATTGTCTATATTTATATATGATAAATGGCTGTATGAACTATATAAAATATATTTCATGATTCATTTGGGCAAGCTTTAAGGGACTTTTTGGAAAAATCTAAGGACTTAGGTATTTCATTGTTTTCGGACAGCAGATTTTTCTTTTCTGGTTACTTTTGCTCGCTACAGGTCTTAATATTTGAGGGAACTTAATTCATATATACGAATTATTATTTTAGTATTCGAACATAGCAAACTGCTCATTATTCGGGGGTTTTGCCCTATTGCCCTAAAGGGTAGCGCTTTAAGTTCATAATTAAAAGTAAAAGCTAGTAGCATTGTTACAAATAGATAGAAATAGTGTCGGGAGTTAGTTGAAACATCCATAAAATAAAAACTATCAATTTCTAATAATTCTTTTCTACATATTTTCCTTAGAGTTGGGTATTATATGAAAAAAAACTAAATATTATAAGTAAAATGTAATTACACTAAAATATTCAATAAACTACACTCTGTATAGAGGAAAATATATAATATTGTAATTTTCAAATTCTATATAAATTAAAACCTAAAATTACTGTATCAAAAGTTTTGTTGTATTATATTTAGTACTTTTCCGTTGATTATAGTATATGTAGATTATAATACCATATAATATACTTTAAGAAAAGGAAATATACTTTGAGAATAGGTACAACGTTACGTGACTAAAATTAATGCATAACGCTTAATTCCTTTAGGTCAGTCGTTTGTTTTCTGTTCTCTCCCTCCAATAACAAATAATAGTAATAATTATTTACCTGTCCATACACATATAGTATATGGTCCTATAAACAAAATCGAATTCTTATTACTCGATGTCTTCTTTTCATTCAGCCAATGTTGTGTTTTCTTAAGCTACTTAGTAATTCTAATATCCGGCAATATTTTTTTGTCTAGTTACTGCAAACCCTCAATAAATTTAATTTAATTTATTATTGATTTATATTTCAATATCAATGTACAATTTACACGATTCTTCCTTTAGCCCAGAGCTTTAAGAGATATTCCGACGATTTTCTAGTTCACATTCAAAAGCACAACCCTTTCACCCAGAAAAATTCTAAACATTCACATACATCTTATTTATATTTCCCCTAACTGTCTGTTTATTTCGCACCAAAAGGAAACAGTCTTCAAGGAAACTTACGAACATTTCAGGTCGGAATGGCTGTGTGACCGTTGTTTGTTGGTCCCCATACAAAATTCTACATACACATGTATAGAAATTTTCTGGAACCATTTTGTACCCACTTTAAATGTGCAATGGGAGCTCTAAAAAGTGAAAGTTTCGTTTGTATTTTGTTTTTATATATTCGCCCTATTTTGTGTGCCCCTCCACCCTCACCACCGTGCCGTTCCACTTTAGGGCGCTTCCTAGAGAATTGAATTGAAAAATTGAGCACTAAGCTTTAGCACGAAGGAGGCTAGACGGCAGCAACGTCTATGGCGACAACCACAACGGCTTGAAGTAGTGCGAAGTAAAATGTACAATTATGAGCATTCTGAAGATTGTGAAATGGCTGTGAATAGGCCCGCAAATTTTCCCACTTATTCTAGGGGCTATTTTATTGGTGGGAAACTGCACCTGGCGTGGGAAAGTGGTCCCAGGTGCAAGACGATTGAGGTTCCGTGCCCCCAACAGATTCATTTCTTAAAAAGTTTCGAAGGGTGGAAAGACAGTAAATATCGTATTTTCTTAGGAGAAATCTTCTTTAGGTAGTTCAAGCGATTGTTTGCTTTTTGCGAAGCACTTTTGTTATTGAATAGACTCAATATAAGCAAACAGAATCTCCCCTCAATAGCAAATAATCAGCAAAACTTGCGCCATTAATCAAATCAATCTTAATCCCCGAATCTCCAATATTTTGGCAATAATTTAAATTCATGAGAAAGAGCGCACAGAGCTCCCTATTCAAAATGCCCCCAAAAATCATATTTGTTTATTTATTCGGAACAGTTCGTACAGCTCGTATCATTACAATCTTGTGAAGTTCATAAAATTGTCGTTTGTCCTCTTGCATAATGAATGCTGGGCTAGAATTTCCCCCCCAAAGAAATTGTTTCCAGCGAAATAAGCAGAAACTTGTGCCAAGCGAACTGGTTCTATCTTTTCGTGTCATCAAAACAAAGCATCAAAATTTTGGTTTTTAGCCAGACGTTGCTTAAATCCCGGAGTATCTTCAGTAAATTTCATCAGGGAAATGCATTTTCATGTTAAACCACGCAAAAGAAATTGAATTCAACATTTGGAACGATGAAGTCCCGGGTGAATAGTTCATATTGGACACCCGATCTGATAGTGAGTGAATTATTGTACGACCCACTGCAGTTTAATGATGTTAATTTTGAGCCCGCTCTGCGAGATCTACCACCAAACTCAGCAGCTCCAGCCCCAGATATTTTTAATGACTGCGATTTTTGTTTTATACCGCTTATATGACTTTTGTGGAGATTGTGTTTTCGAGTCCTGACCCCACTCGAGAATGTGAGAGCTTTTTCAATCTCCCCGGTTGGTAGTGATGATAACTGCGGACGGTTTTTATTCCAGAGGAGTTTATTAATGCTGAAAGGCAGAGGTAGTTTTGAAGGGATTAAATGAATGCGTTTTTACTGCATATTTAATGCCACTTGTTTTAGCTTAGCAATACCTTGACGAGGATGGCTTTTACATCAACACTTTCAGTACAAAACTATTTCTACTGGTTGGAAAATAGTTTTTTTCATACTCTAAAGAAAATTTTAAAATAGCACAGTTGAATTTACTACGTAGATTTTATCTATCATTGGGGAGACGATCTGAAAAATTTTTGTTTTCGATTATTTTCAAAAAATAATTTTCTTTAAAGGAAGCGGATTTATTAAAAACTCTTTATATTTTAACAACGGTTACATCTACGCAAAATTTGTTAAACAGCTTTGGTAGAAAATTATGTTATAGCGGAATATTTAGTCGGAAATGTTACTTTCAAAAATTACGAAAATGAAATTTGTATGTCATCTAATAAATGGCAACACCCCACAACTTTCCTTTTAATCAATCATTTCAAAATTTTTATTTGTGTAAATAATTTTTTCGTTACAAGACCCTCAATTTACAATGTAATTTAAAAAAGACCTATGCTTTTTTATATTGTTTTCCCAACTTATAATTAATAAGGTATCAAAGTCAATAGTATGCCCGAATATCTTTAAGCATATCATTAATAGTGAAGATAGGTTTTTGAAAAATATATAGAGATTGAGGATTACCATAGAAATCATGGTTTATTAATTAGTAACTTGTTAAGTTATAACATTCGTTACATATCGGTTTAAAATGACATAACTCTGGTGAGCGAATAGTCTGTTACAAGGTTTTTGTATACCTGATCTAAGGGTATAAGAGTACGTCTAAAAGGCACCTGGGATGCACCGGTACAGCTTAGGCCCATTGTGATACCAAATCGGGCGACCCAGAGTCTAACAGGAGAAAAGCATGGATTTTACTTATATGGGTACCCGGTAGCTCTGTTCATTGAATTACGTTGAATTTTGGTTATTGGTAAAAAAATTAAAATAACACTTTTAGGTAAATGGCAGGTTTTAAATTATTCTGACCTCTTCCTGGGTCATTTTCATATTTTATTGCTTACATATAAAAGGTAAAAGTTTTAGAAAAGCAATAAAAGTATAAAAAGTAAGCTTTCAATTGTTTATTTAGAATTTTCACTTTGTTTTGTAATATTTATAATGAATTTTCAATTTGTAAAACTGGTATAAGTTGGCATAAAAAAGCAAGTTGAAATATGCTTCATAAGACTTTCCTCAAAGGGGAGGAATTTGTTTCAGTTTTCCATTATATTCAGTTGAATATTTGCAGCAAGCTCCCTTTAGTCTTGAAGCAGGTTATTTTGCAATAAAACGTGCATTCCTTTGTACTAAAAAAATCGTTTGATACCAAACACTGCAAAGAATTTTATCCTTAACTCTCTTCAAAATAAAGAAGATGCGCTGGTGTTCACAAAATTAACTTTTTCCCATTACGGAGATCCGCAGCAAATGCTTAAGGGAGCGTAAAATGTCGTCTATCCTAGGTCAATTTAAATATTCCTGGTGATGTGATTAGCGGAGATTGCACTCATATCCGCTTTATAACCACTGTAGCGCATAAAGCGAGGAGGGGGCTTACAAAAGAATTTTGGTAAAGAACCAGACCCCATTTGCCGTGCCAGCGCTCGCAAGATGGTTCATGAGTCGACCAATCGGAGCTAAATAAACAGTGAACGCGAGCGTCTGGAATAAAATGTAAATTCATCCCTCTATCGTCCTTAACTAAAAGTAATGGCGGATTTATGTTAATCCACTTTCAATTAAACCAAATCTTAACGAGCACTTTCGAGCTCTTCTCCTGTTTTACTGAGCCATTTGTTTGCAATGTAGAACGCTCCGTGACGTGAATTTTTCGAGGCGAATTAATCGTAGGAAAATGTTTCAGAGGAGCGCTGAAGGCACCATACCAGCCCCCGCCCGATATCGGGCTAGATTCGATCGCGGGTGACACCCATGCCATCGCACTACCCGCCCTTCGTATTGATTAAAGCGGCTGTTCCTAGCTGAGGACCCCTTTGAATTCGATTTACCGACGTCACCATTACGATTTTGAAACGAATCTGCACACGTATGAGCGCCACTAATTTTGGAAAGTTTGCAAAGTGGAGAATTTGGTGTTTTTCTTACTAACGAAATTTACAGAAACTGTGCGATGCGGAGCATTTTCGGCAACTGCTTCAGACGCTCGAAAGATCTCTAACCAAGGAAACATTGCAAATATGCTCCCCTGGGTTTAAATACGAACACAGAGCAGTATGGAGCTGGAGTCCTCTCATTGCATCCGGTAAACTCAATTTTTTGCTTTGGAATGAAAATTCATACGAAAATCGATGCTGAAACACTGCAGCACTCAAGAATAAAGAACTAAGTTACCTGAGCATTGGTTGAGTGCACTGCAATGCGGCAGGAGGATGTAAAATTGATTGATCAGCCCTCCAAAGGGCAGTTCTGCTAGCGACTTTGCCAGCACTCCGCACCGCCTTATTGCAAACGAAGCATATCTTATTTGTTTATTGCATGTTCCTGCAAGTATGTCAGTGGTCTGATGCGCTCTGATTGAGCTTCAACTCTCTACTTCTTCTACGGAACCGTAATATTCCATCTTCCATATTCCATCCTGCCATCGTCTCCGTCTTTGCCTTTGAGCTTTGAGTACAAGTTTCCGGTCGATTTCTTAACATTTTCACAGATTTTCCTTTTTCGAATTTCATACTGAGTAGGAGTAATCATTCCGTAGGCGAATTTTGCATTACTACTACTTTCCATTCTTCCATGAATATCGGCACTGTAATAAATTGTTACTGACGAAATCTATTTGCTGCACTTAAAAGTGCAAATATTCACTTTCTTCTAGCTATCTTATTTCATTGCAACTGCAAATATTATCAATTAATATCTTTTGAAATACTTCCTGCAAAAAAGCGCCTAAACATATATTTAAGCCATTCAAATCTGTTCCAGAATTTATTGCCTATGCAAAAAGTATTCAGGAAGAGGAATTTCAGATTTTTGCCAGCCTGGGGTACTCTCACTTCTTTGCTCGAAAACTCGTTAATTTTTTGATATGGGTGATGGTTGGTCTGACATAATCAAAAATTTAATTTAAAACTTGTCTAATATTACGTATTACTGAAGAGAGGGGCATGACGGGTTATTAGGAAAGGAAATATAAAATTCAATTTCCCTAAATAATGTTGGAACAGTGTTTAGAAAGAAATGTAGAATAAAGCTAAAAAAAAAATGTGTTATAAATTTTATTAAATTAAATTGAAAATGCTGTTGAAATTAAGTTTTTAATATTGATATTATTCTAAAAAGGATACTTTTGTTTATTTATTTTTTGTAATAAGTTCACAATCAGTTGCATCGAATTTACTGCTTATTTGACAAAGTGTTTTCCTGATTTATTATTTTTTGTATAATTGCAAATTTATATATATAAATATTTACATATACAGATTTAAGTGTATGTTTAATAAATGCATTTAATAAATTGTATATTTTCAAACGAAATACCTCGATGTGGGATGAAGTAAAATTTATATAGATACCAACTATTGTTCGCGACTTCTGTTTTCACATAAAACACTCGTATTTACTCGTATAATAATTATTTCTGGGTTTCAAGTCATCTGTTTGTAAGTCTGTATTTAAATCGATTCGATAGTTTATCCGCGAAAACTTTATGAAAATGAAATCCATAATAAAATTCACTTCTTTTCCTCTAAACCTCTTATCCTATTAACCTTAGCTTATTATACAGCTAATTTACTTAGCTTAGAATACTTAAACTGAACTGAATAACTTATTAAAAACTTTGAAACAAAAGTAAATTATTAAAAACACCAAAATACTACTATTGCACAAATAACTTAAAAGAGAAAAACAAGCTTTAGAATTTAGAATTCTCTTTGAAATATGTTGAGTGAAATGTTTCATTGTTCTGTACCTACTTAAAAAATTAATAAAATAAAAACTAATAATATATATGTATGTAAATATAACTTGAATGTTTTAAAAGGAAATAAATTCAGCGTAAATAAAAATTGCAACATATTTCAGTTGTTATTTTGTTCGCATTTCAAATTGCAATCAATATTGCTGCAACATAATTTTAAATTTTAGAGCTTGCTTTGGTTATTTGTGTAGACGGGCTTTTTGTGTTTTTGTTAAAATTAACTTTTTAAAAAATATATTGCTAGGAATGAAATGATAAATAATGAATATTAAAAACTAGCATATGATAGATATAATAAGAGTTTCTGCATACCCATAGAAGACTAATCTTCCGTTTTTTGTCCTTTCACTGAAAAATCGATTTATCTGTTCAAAGATTTATTTGCGCTGAACTATTTCACTATTACGCCTGAGAAGAATGAATAATAGACTTCTCCGTCAGATACAGTAGATATTTGCCTGGAATCTGTCTAAGTTATGGAAACAGTCCATGAAATCTGCTTCCATTCATTCCACCTTGAAGTTATGGTATCCAATCTGAAAGCCATTAATCAATCTCAGATTGGTTCCTTTTGTTTCTTGTGGTCCTTGGTGTAGACATCCCTTCTGGCTACCTGACAGGGGGACTGCTCCCGGAATTATCAATTGAATTAATATATAAAAAACATGTGCAGTCGCCATATCGTACTTTACTGCTCCGTTCGAAAACCCAATTTTCTTTATATAGGGCCAGAACGAGCTGGCCTCATGCGTCCATGCGGGATCCAAGGCCAGCGTTACATTGAGATATCAAAGGTTCAATGCACGTTTAGTCATCGGTGGAGCAGATCTGTGTTTATTTGCTCCTTTTTCCCATTCGGGGCAGTTCCATTGATTTCCTGCAAAACGACACACCGAGTCGGACCCAGAATCATCCCATAAAGAATCGCTTCATAGCACGTTCCATCCATAAAAAATCTTCGATAGTATATTTGCGCCAGATGTGTGTGATGACTCCCTTTACACATCATCAGAGAATCTGCAGTTATCGATGGTCACAATTCTCGTAAACACGTTACGAGTGTTGATCTAGAAATAAAATTTGTTTTCTAAGGCCGTTTGCTTGATTGCCTTAACTTGTTTCTAGTTTGTCCACGAAGTTCCTGCGGGGGCTCCTGGATGTACCCGGATTTGCTCCTGGGCGGACACGGATTGGGTCTACGCTTCTAAAACAGAGCCCTGGTGAGTGGGTGAATGATTGACTTTCCTTACAGAACTTTACCGTCAGGGAAATTTGTTTTAAAGACGTTAAACGTTCGAAGTAGCCGTCCTTAAGACGGCAGAAATACCGTCACTTAAATTTCATAATAAAATGCACTTCATCGACCGATAACTTTCCATGAAATTGATTCGCTGGAGCAAAACAAATCCTTTCTGATATTATATATGTGTTTTTGTTCTATCTGAAATTATAGATGTGTTTTTGTTTTTCGTTGTAAGCTACACTACATTATGTATGAAATCAGCTTTATATTTATTAAAGAGCTCATACCTGAGATCTCGTAATTTGATAGTGACGCTAGGGATTATTTTATGGTAAACTTAATTTTTTAAATTGTTTAGTTAGTTTGTTAGTTTAATTGCGAGTTTACATAACTGCCTGATTAAAAATTTTGAAAATGTTATATATAAGATTAATAAAGATATATTTTTGAGTGCCATTACCCTACATTTAGTAATTTTGTGCAATATTTTGGTATTACAAGTCCTGTAGTAGTGAGCTTTTCTAATTATGTATTGGATTTACATTTAACTGATAAAATATGATAGTAGCTCTATGTAGGAATTTCAAATTAATAAATGAGCAAATTTTTTTTCGTTGGAGAACAATATGAAATTACATTTTTATTGTCACATACCCCTCCATTTGTAGGCGAGAAACGAGAATTTTCTTATATACCTCTTCCCTTTACACGGTCTTCTATGTTTCCTAGGAAATTCGCAAGACCGTTTTGTATTTTGATAAGTTTCAGCTACCATTACACAAAATGTGAAAGTTCAGGGAGGTGTAGTTTACCCTTTTCCCTTAAAAGTGTTTCTTTTGTCGACATACATATCTGTGGCTTTCTTCCCTTTTATGATTATTTTATATCTCCGAATTTTATTCATTGAAGGAGACAGAAATGAGTTGAAGTTTTGTCTACATACAGCAAGCAAACATTACGTTAGCTACGTGTCAACCATGTGTGTACAAAGAAAGTTCGTACTTTTAAGGCCACAGATCTAATTTTTTTCCCTTCCTTGCTTCTATTTCTTTTGCCCCCACATGTTTTCCATTCCTATTTTTCTTTTCCAGGAAAGTGTTCCTGGCGATGGTGGTCCTGCTGGATGTAAGTGCGAATGTGTCGACGTCCTGGGAGAGGAGCAGTCTTTTATTTGATAATACACCTACCTAAAAAATTGCATATCACCCTACGGTGGCTTAAAAAGGCGTTCTCTTGTATGTGAATTCCTGCTGTGCTCGGGATAAAGCACTACGCCTTAGTTAATGCAACTTTTTCGCAGCTCGCATGATATGTGAAAGGAAGCTTTGTTTAATGCTTCCAGGATTTTCTTCTTCCATTTATTAAATTTGTAATAAAATTTTGCTGAAAATATTGGATTAAGCCGGCAGACTGAGGAATATCAAGTTTGCGCTCGATGTTTGCCTAACTTTGCAAGCACTAGAAAGGCCCGAGGATATGAGATTTACGTCCCATTTGGTTTATTTAAATTAAGACCAGGACGAGTGCAGCGGGATCGGAGCTGTTTAATTAGCTGTAGACCGCGAGCGGTAGCAGAAAAGGAGTGCAGTGTCAACTATGAGCAATAATGTCTTATTTGTTTTGCATAGCATCACGACGAGGTGTTGCTTTTGCTTAAATAAGTATAGACTCTTTAAAAAATAAGTTGAGATTTACTTCAATCCATAAATTAAATTTGATACTATTTAAATTACATCTGTTGAAATTTACTTCTATTAAAGTTGTTAGACATCAAAATTTTATTAAAATGATAATAAAAATTATCCGAAAAAAAGTTGATTGAGAAGGCGTCAGCAACAAGGCTAGGAGTAGCTTAGTGGGTTAGAGAAGCGCCAATTCGAAAGTCACAGGTTCAAGTCTTTTCTCCTGCTCAAATTTATGCTACATTTATGTTAAATTGTAATTTTCTAAGAAAGTTTATATTTAAACGATAAAATTTAAATTTCATTGTCTATTAAAATTTACTACAATAATTGTAGGCGATCAGTTCAATTATTGAAGTAATATTCAACAAAAATTGTTTAGAGTGTAATTTTTTACTTCGCTATGTTTACAACAGAAAAGTAATTTCAAAACTATTTTTCAAAATTGTATTACGATTAAAATGATACATAAATATTTGCAATTTTACACATTGTGTGTATAAATTGCAACTAAAGATTAAACTTCGACTGCTATGCTCTAACTCGCCATCTAAAGCAACGCTTATAGAAGCATTTTGTGGTCGTCATAAAAAACTTTTCTTGTAAATTATTTATAAAGTGTTATGGCACCCGCAGAATACCTTTCGACACTTATGAACATTCCCAGCAGCATAGCAAAGTGGGAGGTATCATCAAATTCTGAGTTTCAAAAATTTTGCAACTCGGAAAATCTCCAATGCAATTTTAAACTTGTGCATGAATATGGAACGATGCAAAAGTATTTTATACAATTTTAAACAGTAAGTGAATACAGGAGAGGAATGTTATGATAGTGCACAATTTTTGCTTGCTAATATTAATAACAGAATCCTCATGGATTTTAACAACATATCGTAGCAAAAAACAAATATAAAGAAAAACATTTGTCGGCCGTTTGTACATATTTTTCAAGAAGTTTAACTTACGAAAAGTACTATACTATTTTGCGTTCTCTTACAAACTTTTGGTATTTCTATATATTTTACTTTTTCACAGTATCGCTAGAAATGTTCTGTAATTTTAAGATTTCTCAAGGAGTCAGAAAAATATTTAAAATCGTAAAAACTCTGCTATAGATTTATTTATTAAATATAAAATTTAAAAAAATAAAAGATATACAAAGCTTGGTAATAATTGATAAAAATAACTTGATACTTGCACCAGTGCCAGCGTTTAGGTATTTTAATGAAAATACCACCAGAAAATTAAATAAATAATTTTTACGTATATTTGCTTTTCACTTTTCACTAATTGATAAGATTAAAACCATTAAATTTCCGATTTTAAAGAACTCAACAGATTTATCAAAATAAAATAAACTACCAAAAAAATACTTAGTTATGTACTACTTTTGTGTTTTATATCATAGTCGGTAAAAATAATAAGAAGTAAAGCTTTTAAGAGTTTGAAAAAGAAAAATCAGAAATGAATGAGGCAATTCCATCGCCGATTGAAAAGTTTATTGTTTGTTAATTAGACGATTATTTAGTTCCGTTCTTCTCCAAGTAAAATGCAATATTTATATTTATAATACCGTCTTTGTAACTTTCGAGAGAGATAATTTAAATTGCAGCAGGACAATGAGGTAAATCGCTATTGTTGCCATAGACTGAAAATTATGAAAAAATATTAATTAAATAAATGTGATACTAACATAACATTTAAACTGCCTACCGCAGTAAGTAGTTCACGATTGACATTCGTATATCCTTTTAGACTAACGACGGCAGGATTCATTTCAATCGCTACAATGAACAAATCAATTTCCATCTTTGTGGGCTTATCCACGGTGTTCAAATTAACTGATAGAAGTGTATCTTGAACGCCCTGTGCCACCCTTAAGGTGGCTTTGTGTGAGCAATCACAGAAAATATATAATAAAATCGAGCAATATATTGCATCTACTAGGAGACCTATTTCTTTGAAGGAAAGTTGAAACCCATGATCTAATATTTCCGAAAATGCTCCATAAATCGCTATAGTTATGTTTACAAACCTGAAAATATTATATTCAGTTTTTACTAAGTTAAAAATTAAATAATTTTTTATAATTTATATATCCATGTACAATGTATATGCAAGGTATTCAGATTCTAAATAGAAAACGCTATACCAATTGATTCTTTGAGATGTCCTGATATAATTTTTTTTCTTGACCCTCCTAAAATCACTCCTCCTCGTTGATCAACTTTAAAGTTTTTAAGGAATCGTGCTCACTTAAATTTTTATAGGACTTTGTAAATAGAAATATTTTAATGATAATTTCAATAAAATCTTTCATTTAAAAACAGTTCCTAATAAGTGAGGTATCATTGCAAAGCTATCCTCTTTTGAATAAGCCCCCTCGACGACTTGCGATGTTAAGTAAGGATATATAAGGGCTTAAGTGAGCGCACCACATAAAAATTGTATGCTCAGGACAACGCAAGAAATTAATATAGCGTTATCTACATAGAATCCGAACACTCTATACTATATATTATAATACATAAATAAGCAGTAAGTTGAATAAGTCCTTGCGTATGCGTTGCCAAGAGATTGCAATAGTTCGCTAAGATTTAACCAAAGGAATCGGTACTGTGAGATTAAAGGTGCACTGCACTCGATATTCATATCCTGAAAATGAAAATATTAAACCTCTTGGTAATTGTTAATTATCTTATTAAATTACTTTCTTAAATCTGTTCGATAAACTATCCGATGCATCTCTTATAGCTCTGGAATTTATGTACCAAAGAGCACAATTCATGTTGATCATGGTAACAATGTGGTAATAAGCCAAAGTGTGCCAAAGTAGATACCCTTAGTATTATACATACTATAGAAAGTAGAAATAAGTATTTGAACTGTTAAAAAACTTTTACCCTCAAGTAGGACACACAGCGAAAGTATAAATAAAACAGCGCATAAAAGACAACCCACAGATATAATTACGATTAGCATTTTTAAACGAGGAAATTGAAGTGTGCGACCAGTTACACGAAAATACCGCACCTAAATTTTTTTATATTTTAAAAGGATTTTATTATAAAAGTTGAAAATACTCATTAACCTGAAAAGCTCCCCACATAGTTTTATATTTAGCAACTTCACTTGCCACGCCCCATCCAACAAATGGTATCCAAAAGTGCGGAACCAGAAATATGACAAAAATTATGGAATATATGTAGTCATCAAACACCTTGGTCGTGTGCAAAATTTCAATTCGTTCGTGGGCCACTATCAAAACCACGATAGTCATAATTGACCAAAAAAAGATTGCATAAATTGTAGCCGAAGATTTCCAACTGAAAGTGATTCGACCAGGGGCGCTTCTTTGAATTGGCATCACTGCTAGAGCTCGGAAAAGGACCAATAGAAGTTTGTGATCCCTGTAGAACTAGTGGGGCAATTAAAAAAGAAGATATATACAAAAACGTTTCCTTCTACTATACCTGGTCATATATTTCGGCAGTATTTCCATCAGTGGATTTTAGCTGAGCCCTACGGACTCTTTCCTTATCTCTTTCGTAGGCGTCTGGATCCATTGCGTGATTGATATTTTTTTCGGTTTTTGCAACGTTCCAAACATTTGCCATGTCCCTTCTCAAGAGGGCAAATGTAATGGAGGTATCTAAGTCCCTTTCAGAAATTCTGGGTATTTCGTACATCGCTGCTGACTATTCACTTTTACGTAAATTTTACTAAACACGGTACTGCACCGTACTGAAGTTAATTATTGTGGCACCATCTATTTATCTATTTACCTCTTCAGGTTAAAATACTTGCGAAGTTTGTTGTATTGCAAAATTTAAAAATCGATTATTGAATATAAGCGACAACGTTTATCTTTTGCATGCAAATGCTAATTACATTGTAACGTAAAATTTCTCTAATTAATATCGATTTTTGACTCTATATTTTAATAATAGGAGTTTTCGTTTAAACCTTGAGAAATTTTAAATATAGTCCAGTTAAATTAATAAAATTTTTAACAAAAATTCTAGCTACGTTCTGATAATGCGTACTTCCTGATTTTAAAATTAAAAAGTTCACCTTGTATTCGCCACTATTATCGCGAAAATCGTGCAATAAAATTATTACTAGAAACATTTTTTACGAAAAGAAAGTAATCGATTTTTACATTACATAATAAATTGTTATTTGCTCCTTATTTTCTTAGATCCAACAGGAAAGATACCTACTATAGAGCTATTTTTTCACTTTTCAAGAATACTTTTTCTATATTTCGATTTAAATTATATCACTTTGGAACGGCTACCTCTTCCAGTATTATTTCCTAAATGTAGGATAGTAAGCCTCTATTCATTTGATATGTATCTGATTAGGATTTGCACATTTAAAATCGATAAACAAGATTTCTCTTGACTATACAAAAATTCGTAAAATATAAGGTAGGTGTAACCTATAGAAGAGCTGCGAAATTGCTCTGGAAAAATCAGAAAATTCAAAAATATTCTCTCGGAAAACTAGGAAATCATGCCTTATAAAACTTTCGATGCTTTCCCATACATTTTCGCGTTCCAATCGATTCGATGGGTGTGAAATTTTGCAAAAGCTCCAGATCGATTGGTAATTAAATCCTGCCAGCAAGGAGGTTAAGTAATACTGTGCGGTTTTGCAAAGTAAACGGATTGCACTAATGGATGTGAAGTCTTAAAGGCTTTACGGATTTAACAAAATCAATTAAGTTATGTGCTTGTAATATCGTGTATACCTTCAATAATAATTAATTTGATAACGGTTGTTAAACAACCGGTATAGATGCAGGTATATTCGATTAAAGATATTTTATAATTGGAAACGAGGCAATTAGATTGTTTATTATAGAATACAAAATTTCAACAATACGTGACATTCATTATTTTCGATGTTTGCATATAAGATGAAATTAATTAAGCTATATTTAATAGATGTTATAGGTAATGCATTGCGTTACTCTTGGAAATCCTCCACCAGTCGCTAGTTCTAATTGCTTTGGCAGTGCTTTGGCTTAATGTGCATAACGTAATTTCTGTAATGAAATGCATAGACTCCATTTGGGAAAGACATATCTTATTGTATTAATGTTATAATATATTTATAATAAAACTCAAATAGAGCTAAAGAATTACCAATTTTTTGCAATTTTATTAATCTGTTGTAGACACAACTTGATAGCCTTATTCAATGGTATTTTATAAATTGAAAATCATTTTATTTAATCTGAAAATGATATATAAGACTTATTGTGTATTTGGATATAAGAGACGTTTGAAAGTCACGAATAATATCATATGCCAGACACCAGTCGATAACATTGTTAGTAGAAAGAAATTACTTTTCATATAAATTAACTGCTTTGAATATCAAATAAAAGCTCCCCTCGAGATGATTACAAAAATGTATTTCATGAATGTTTTAGATGTCAGTGTTTTTACTTATTTGCGACTTATATTTCTGGGATTTAGAAATTGATTTACATTTCTATAATAGGTATAATGTTTACTAATTAAATTTATAATAATAAAATAAATAATGCCTTAGTATTTTATATAATCAGATAACAACAGAGGGAAAAGAAAGATTTGGTTTGGTTACAATGTGCTCTCAAAAAGGAACGAATTACTCGTGAGCCACAAATGGGTAATTGAAACTGCTATTAGAAACAAGAAAAAATTCTTTTCTTTATTTATATAAATTATTCTATAATCTATGATAAAGCTTGCAAATAGCACTAATTTATTGCAAAAAGGAAATAATGTCATTCCGAGATTAAAACTAATAACAATTTAACTTCATGGTATAAGCAGGATGCTAATGTTTCTAAATATTTGACTAATTTTAATTTACATATTTATTGATCGGTTTGATAAAATAAAATATAGATGTATAGATTTTTTGTAACATCAACTCTTGAAGGAAATTTTAGTTAAGCTGTTTAATGAAGTGTCTGATGAATACGTAAATTTTACCTACATTTTACATTTAAACAGGAAATTTTAATCAATATGTATGCCTGGTACCCGACATAAAAAACACATACTTTGGCATCAACTCAGGCAAAAGGGTAATTTTTGTTATTGCACTCTTAAGATGAGTCGACCTACCGAGACCATCCATTAGAAAAAATAATTAAATGGGCCTCGACGTAAGCACCACATCCTCAGCTAATTCCTCTTTACTGTGGGAAAGTGTACTTAGTGCTCCTTAAAAAATAACTTGATGGAAGTACACCCTGGAACACACATCAGGTCGCTCGTTCGATTTTGCAAAGGGCTTCTTTTGCCCGACATCAAAGCATATATTTACCCCTAAGCACATACTTTGGAGTTTCGCATACACACGACTTTGTTGGGGATGAAAATTTTTAAAAGAAAATTATCAAAAGAATAGAAAATTTAAGGAACAGCAGCTGTTTCCGCACTTTCCTAGCAATTTTATATTCATCCTTTTTTTTTCACTGGGGTCTGATTTTCATTTGATTATGGCATAGTGTTTCCATCAAAATTATGCGTTTCTTCTAAACCAAACAATATTACCAGAAATTCTTCCAAAAAATTGCGCAGCGTATTTCATAAAATTTGTGATAACATCATTTTGCTGGAAATGAGTGCCATATGATTTGTCTGTCTGGGTCAGCGCACCGGCAACGCAGCATACTGCAAAATTAGCCTCTATCGATGAAATTAATAGAACAAATTAAGGATTCCGAGGAGCAGCTGAAGCATTTGCAAATGACATTATTCGCACCATTAACTGTGAGTTATTGGAGGGGCGCCAATTCCAGTAAGATATCCCTCGATAAAAATTCTTCAGTGTCCAGCATGTTTATGGCTAGAATTTTGCAAGCTTCAGCAATAAATAATTGATTGCCTGGACGTAATATAACTTTGATAGCATCACGCTATGACTCTTTTCGAGCCATTCACCGAATTACGACAGAAACAGCGAAATAGAGTTTTTCGTTTTTCCTCCTCCTTATGTTTTTAAGGGAAAAAACACAATAAAGACGCTTTTGGGAAAATATAAAATTTTTCGGCGTTCATATAATTGCCGAACCTCGGCTGGGTTTGTTGCTGTCTACTGAGCTGCCTAGGGTTATCCAATCGATTTTATGACCAATCAAAAGGCAGTTTGTCGATAGGAAGGTGAGGTTTAAACAATAATATTCGACTAATCAAAATAATGTTGTGATATGCTTTATGAATTTTTCATATCGCATCTCCAGTTTTATTTTTTCATTCAAAAATCTGTCTTATAGTTCCAGGAATGTTAAAAAATGTAAATAAAAGCATACAATTCTAATGATTACAATTTTTGTAATGTTTAAGAAACATTTCAGAAATAATTATTTAGTAACAAAACTGGACTATAAACATTGTAAACAAAATTAGGTGTGTCTAAATTAAACGTAAAATACCGCGATAAGACCACTCAATTAAAACATTCAAATAGATCTATGTACCTGAGTTAAATTGTTTAAAGTTTCTTTTTATTAAAATATTCATGAGAATAATAAAAACTTTTAAGCTACTCTTGTTAAATAATAGATTAATCAGTAGTTTATTAACATTTCCCACATAAGTTCAGCATTTAAGCTTCTCTTGAATTATAATAGTTGAAAACAAAACTGAGCAGTGAGGATCAATTTTATGAATTTCACATATGCATGCTGTACAATGTAAACTTTTCTTCTCTTGTCCTGATTTTGTGGTAGTTTTAATTATGAATTCCGGAAATAGTTAAGGAGAAAAGAGCAATTGCATGTACGAGTGTACCGGGAGAATATCGATATAGAAATTGCTGGATATAGAAAATTGGATATTTAATGACAGAAAGAAAAGGGCTGATTTGAAAAGATAAATACAATAGAAATTTGATAGTGGTATAGAAATATTTAAAAATCAAATATATATTTATATTTTAAATAAATTTTGTTACGCATTTTGAAGCTCACTAATTTTTAAGGGTACTTTACACCTTATGGTTAGTACCTTAGGTTAGATTAGATTAGGTTACTGTGGCTGTCTAGAAAGGCACGCCAATTTTGGTCCATTGTGTTACCACGTAGCGCAGGAGACCATGGTTATTCGTGGGATTCGAACCCACAGCCTCTGGGACGGTAGGACAGCGCGCTAACAACTGAACTATCAGAGGCCCCGGTTAGTACCTTGCTGCTTACTATGTTAGAGTGTAAAGAACAAAGTTATTACATTTCCCCAGATTCAGTTAGGAAATATAAATAGTACATTTAAGTATTATATGTAAATTTAAAGTAAAAGTAACAAAATTAAATATGAGTAGATTCCTACTATTTTCTATTGTAGCGCTATGTCTAAAATTTTAATATATGGGACTACAATTGCCCTAAGGTTATTGTCGTTTTTAACTTCCTATTGTATTATTTTTTACAATTTTATATTTTTATATGACAACAGATTTTGTTTTTTTTATGTATTTGAACAATTTCAAAGACATTGATTTATAGAGTGGATCTGGTATTTTCATATACTCGTATGTATTTAATTTTGTATATATTTCAGAAATAGTATTATTATTCAAAAAATAGAAAAGGTATTTATTGCGCAGTTAGTACAACACGAATACATAGTTTACTAGAATAGTTTACTTTCTACTAATAAAGAATAATTCTTGAGCATAAATCCCTTTAAATTGTGAGTAAATAAACAAAAATTGGATAACCGTGGCATATATGTATGTAAAATGTTCGTGCAATCCTTTAGAAAAATACATTTTGTTTTTCCTACATGGTTTGTTTCTTGGGCGTGTAATTATTTTCAAAAGAAAACTCTTTGCAGGTAGGTAGAAACAGCAATTAATGCAAACTACTTTAATAAAGGTAAAATTTACAATATTCTAGAGACGAAGAGAAAGGTGAGAGCCGGCTTAAGTGTAGAGAAATGAAAAGTTTTTGTAGTGTCTAATTAACATGTCTTCCTTTTCTTGCGAACAAGCAGGTCGTAATTATTCCTTTATGCCTCATACGACGTAAAAGTGCTAAACAGGTAATGATAATTAAATAAGGCAGTTATTCGTCTTCGTCGAGATTTTAAATGGTGCTTTTCGTTTTTGACGGCACGAGTTTTTTGCTATTTACTTTGATTAACTGAAAAACTTTTTTTCGCTTTCATTGAAATTGAAAAAGAAAAAAAAAATTAAAATGAAAAATGTGAAAGAGAGCAAGTTACTTAGATGAAAGCAAAGTACTAATAAAAAAGTGTTGGTCCATTCTTTAGAGTGTTATAAATGGCTTTTGCATAGTTGCTAGATTGAATTTTGCACAAAACATTTTCTAGTACGAATATGGGAACAAATGCAGGCTCGAAAAATCGACAGTATACAATTGCAGCACGAACTGTTTCGACCATTGAACAGGATAATTGGCCAATCAGCCATATTTCGTAAATACGGGCGTTTAATTGAATGCATGACTGTGTCTTGACCATCGTGCAATATCGATAAGCCTCTAGAGAAGGAGGAAAATATATGCGGAACTAGAATCGGAGAGAATTTGAAATAAACTTGTTGCAGGCAGTACTAATTAAGATGAATACGGCTACGTCCTGGCGGGCACCTTTGCAACAAAACTCAATCACCTGACAAGTTCATAAAATCCTAGCTTGGTCAGGATGGCTTATTTAAATTTCCATCAAGTGTCGTCGGTGTCAGCTGTAACATCACCGAATATTTCCCAAATGGGAACATATGTCAGTCGACCAGATTTTACCAGTTCTACGTTCATTTGGCACTGCAGACGGAATTTAAATGATTTCGCACAGAAACCATCTACATTGGGTGCCAATGACAGTCGTGCAGAAATATTTTGAGAATTCTAATCATAACTACTTTCATTAAACGTTTCCGAAAAGCACACCAGATTAAACCAATTTCATTTGTAAATTTTAAACCAATTGGATAATGCATATTCATACCATTTTCCTCTCAGGAGTTACAGAAATAGACTATACGACTAGAAATAGAAAGAAGGTACCATTGAATTTTTCGAAATGCAATTACATTGCATCCCAGAGTTCAATATTTTCGATAATTTCTATCATAATGAACAGTAAATTGATAAAGTAATATTTCAGAAAATTGAACACTTTGGTGGCTTTTCTAATTAGGTACACCGGATCTGCGCACGTATCTGATTAGCATGCATTTTATGAAATTCATATACGTGCCCATCCTGAGCACAGAGCTGACATTAAGTTAATTGAAATGGTTACGAGCGAACTTGAAAAGCCTTTATTACAGGTTAACCCTTCCGCTAGCTAGTAGCATTCCTTGGGGTCATCTACACAAGTTTTGCATTGTTAAACAAATTTTGGTTGCGCTATTCTATTCTGGGAGGACTGCTGTCCCGCACACCGTTCACAAGGTTTCCACCATAGGTCCGCAGCAGTAATGGCATTTTCTGGAACATTACCAGCTGATTTGCTTTAATTGTCAGGAGCACTTCAGGTTTCTTGTTAGAAATGCAATTGGGCAGAATCTATTTCAGTTCTGGAAATGCCCTGATTACTTTAAATTATGAATGGAGCTTTGCGAGGTGGGAATTGGTTTGTTCGAGTACCGAAATTATTCTACATACTGCGAAATATGGCTCAGAGTCCTTTGAATGCAGTTTGTAGCTTTATTTCGATTACAGTACTCGTTATGGATTCCAACTAGAATATGGCGTAGTATTTGGAAACTTAATATTTTATAGTCTCTAGGCTAGACCCTTTAAATTAATTGAAAAGTGGATTTCATATCAAGCCGCGAGCTACCATAGTGGTCTGATAGTTGGAGATATGTTGGCGCTGCATATTCAATTTTATGGTGGTTTGTTGAAATTTATAGAGAAATTTAATCGGATTCTGCTCAATTTTTTTTGAAACTTTATGTACTATGGATGACTGGGATGGGCTTGTTGTGAGGGTCTCCTTTTCTCCGAAACTATTGAGCCATAAATTTTTAAAAAAATACAGAAAATTGTTCTTTAGTTATAGGTTACAGGAAAACATATAAGAAGTCTATGGTCTTAAAATAACATGATAAGTCTCTCAATATTGTGCGTACAAACTTATATAATATATTCAGCAATTTTCCTCTACAATTCGGTACCACACATATTTTTTTAGTTATCACAAACAAATTTGGGTTCGATTTACAAAAACATGGTAAAACATGGTACATAACATATTCATCGTACGGAACCCACTCCACGCGAGTTCAACTCGCACTTGTCGAGTTTTTTATTTATTAACAAAATGGATACAGGAAAAAAACCGAAAAGTATAAAACAATTAGTGAAAATTTAGAAAAAAGTATATTTACCGTCGTGCAATTAAGGGTGGATTGAGTGGCAGTAACAACGCATTTGTTTAGGGAATTTAATTGTGTTTTGTGCCATGTATGAATGCTAACGTAAACAAATTCGTTTAATTTAGCCTATTTTTGTATTCTATGCCTCTCGTATATTTTGCGAGTGAGTGCTGAAATAATCCTTAAATGGGCATCGAACAAATTTTGAATATGCTTAATCTGTAAAGACCTTCTAGCGAAATTACTGCATCACTGCGCATTAAAAAACACTTAACAATTTTTAAATTTTTGCATTTATTCTAGGCTTCGACGTTTTAGAAACTTCGAACAAATAGCGAATGGGTGCTTTATCATGGGGATGTCTTCGTGCATAAGGTTAAAACTTTATGCACAGTCACGTTCGAGTGAACCATTAAACCACCTGAACGATAGCATCCGACCGTACGCTACGGTCGGTGACCCTCTTCTTTCAGCAAAATTCATGGATCAGAAGTCCATATTTTCCTGAAAGGCATTTAATTATGTCGTCCCTCCAAGAACTTTCGTCTCTCAATTTGAGCGAAGTGGAGACTCTGCCGCACTGGGATGGATGCAATTCCCTCGGACTTTATTTTGTGGTAAAATGTAACCATTAGACGTGCCACTGCCTTCCCATACTGAAGGGTTGTGTCAGAGATATAATACATTGATTTTAGTATATGCCCTGAATTCGAAATGAGGTTATTCCGCTGGGGCAGATATAGAGGTGTGAAAAATGAAAAGCTACCATCGGCTTGCTTTGATTGATGCATTTAATCTTTGTCCTCTGATGGAGTTTTCTTTTTTCTGAGACAATCGATTGCAAAATCAGTTTTTCAAAATTATAGCGATCGAGAGTGCCGCACACGGATCACAGGAGATATATATTTTAAAAACAATGTTGGAATCCTATGAAAGGAGAATTATTGTTTATGAAGTTTGAACATTTTTCACCTTTCATCAAAAGTAAACAAGTTCATTTTTATTAAGAGCAAATCTTATAATTATTTAACAGGTTTCATTATACTTAAAATATTGCAGTTGAGCAATGCTAATTTATTTTTTCTTTGAAAATATTTTCAATGTTTTGTTTTTTTTGCTATCTAATTTACTAAAAGGTCTTACTTTAGTTGGAGAGCTACTTAGTATATTTCATCATTTATAAAAGATGCTATCTTGCAAATGAGAAAATGAATGTTTGCAGTAAGATACCTTCTGCGCAGTAAACCATCAGTTTTCCGGGCAATCAATAAAATCCAATTAAGACAAAACGACCTCTTAAGCAATCAATCAATTCCATGATAAGAGTTCTGGCGATTAATGTTATGAGGAAGCCTTTCCCCTCCGAGAACCATCCATTCCCACGGGTGCGATAAGGGAAATAGATATTGAACAGCAGAATGTAGTAATTGCCTTACTCAATTTTAGTAAAACGACAGAATATCACATTTTTCGCTTAGCAGCGAACAGCGAAAAACCATTTTTAATTAATTTATATCATGTCCCTCGACTTTAATTGTACTTCGTTTTATTGAGTGTTCTATTTGGATAGCTGTTGGGAGGGTCGATTATTTCGCGCATCCACTTCCAGACGAGTATGTTCAATGCATTTAAAATTATGTGACGCAGCGATGCAAAAAACTTCACTGTACAGGCAGTAAAATGTCTTCTAAAAATTTGAAAAAAAAGGATAAATTGCGCGAGTTTACATCCCGTCGGATATATTTACAAAATTTTGTGAAAAAACCCATGAAACAGAATATTTAGGAATTTTTCTGCATCGTAATTAGTAGTGGAGTTTTTCCATGATGCAGGAGCCAGCCGTCCGGGAGGAGAGTTTTTCCGTTGAAAACCTTTTCTTTCCGACCATTGAATTCTTTCCCGGAACTTTTGTTGTTGGCTTTTTGTGTCTCGTAAACTTCTCTCCATCATTGTTGTTTTATGCTCTAAACCATTTCATGACGACATGACCTGAATACTTATCAGGGCAGATACAGATCATATAGGGATTTGCAACTTAACAGAAGAGAACTTGTGCCGCATATCAAACATCGAACGAAAATAGCTGCTTTTGCTTTTGGTGGTGTGTCATGCCTGCGCTCCTCCGGCTGCCGCTTTTCTGCGACACACTAAGGAACAGAAATTGCAGGAAAAACATAAATTTTGTGGATGTAGGGATGACAAAGAGAAAATCCCTTATGAGCGAAGGGGTGAAATTGGCGTCCCGTTTGCCAAGAAGATTCAACTCCGTCGGCTAACGTAAATGCCGGTAAATATTTTTGAAACAAATTAAGGATAAGCCATGTGTAAGGCTCCTGTCGAATAATGGGAAAGTAGGCGGGTGACCGAAAATGCCATTTATAAGGAGTACAGATACATCAGATTGATTTTGTTTAAGCAAACACCGTACCTTGATCGATATCCAAAGGGGATACAGGTTAAAATAACCGTCTTCTAAGTCTCTGTGGATTTAAAAATATATCTTTGGGGAAAATTTAGCTTTTTACTAACATGCTTTATAGAGATCCATTTGTATTCGAATATCCTTAATCCTTCACTAGGCATCAAATGTAACCCTAGTACGATTCTAGCACCTCAATGAAAATTTGAGTTACGTGTTAAAACCTTTAAGCTTATTTTAATCCTATCCTTAATTAAGTACAACTTTCTCATTGCCCCGAACTCAGGATAAGATGGGTTACCTTTAAGGGTAAGGTAAGGTTTAGTATTACAATTTTGTAAACACATTTTCTTACCTAAAACTGAAAGAAATATAAAATTTAATAAGAATTAAATGTTCGTGTAGAATCACCCAAAGGGACAAGATGGGATAAATAGAATCGCTATTTACCTACCCCATCATTCCCCTTTGGGCGATTCTACATGAAAGTTCGTGTACCAAAAAAACTGTTTCTTAATATTATAAAAGTTAATATCCTATTTGTATGACCTATGAAAATAATGTAGTTTGTTACAAAAACTCCTTATTTTATAAAGTAATCACGTTGTGGACTCAACGGCAAATTTAGAACAAATCAAATTAGGAGAACTTCTACTTCGATGTCGTTCACAACATTAATAGGGGTGGATTGGCCACTTATAACAAAGATATTATCGAATTCTTCTTTCCGTTTAGGAAATTTAGGGGTACCCCATCTTACCTCACTAACCCTGTTTACCTCACTCTTCCATATATCTTAAAATCCAATACACACCTTTTTTGATTCTGATTGATTAAAATTTGCAATTTTATTTTAAAATGATAAATTATTAAAGTAAAAATTATTATCTAAAATTCTTTTGTGTGCCGTTTTGAAATAAGTAAATCATACTGTATAAAATGATCATGAATAGTATATAATGGGAAAATATGCTCGAGAAATAGATTTTTTGCAATTAGAAGAATATCACGGCCTTTTCCAACTACTCGTATTATAGTTATACGATATAAAGACTGATTGAAAATATTTAGACTAACTGAAAATTCTGATCGTGTGGTGCGTATAACTTATTGATTTCTATTCTTTAAATATTGCTGCCAAATTACAGAATAAATCTATTATAGGTTACAAAATACAAGTTTGGTATATTCAAAATTTGTTGAACAGTAGCTATTATCGAAAATACCAAGAAATCATTCTTCAAATTTTTTTCGTTTATAAAGTTTTGGTATTTTCATAAAAATTTCAAACCTAATGAGTATCCTGAACATAAATAATTAGGGAGTTATATCGAAAGTCAGACAGTAAAAACAAATAATTTAAAATTTTGTCTTTGTTATCACCAAAATATTAAATCGTTGACAAGAGGTAATATCGTTGGGATCGATTTACCGCGTGACTAATATTTATCTTGTCCTCAAAAATTGTCACGTATGTTCAATAAAACATCTTTAAGTGAGGGATTTAGTAATGAATTACTTTCATGCAATATGCATACACACTAAGAAATGTATAACCGTTCGTAATCCAAGCAGAATGATGGATCATTTGTGTTAATCCCATTTCCATTAAGAGATTTCCTGACGCTTTATGAGATATTTCACTGGCGCACCTATAAATTCACCTTCTTAGCAAAATGAAGGTGAGAATAAAACCTTTGCAGTAATGGGACAATTTTTTTTACTGCCTAAATTGAGCTTTGAGCGTGAATAGAATTGATTAGCAGCAGTTATCGGGTACAAGAATATTCTCCTAATGAAGTTAAATGGATGACTTATAGTCGAAGACCCGGAGTCGGTGACACGTTTTCAGCACGCATTTTCACCTTTAATTATTCATACGGTTAAAATGGGTAAATAATATTGAGATAAACGAGTTTTCCTTTCGATTTAGGACGATACTTAAACTAAAAGGTTGTCTTCAATGCAATTTGTAATCTAGAGTTCTATGAACCTTCAGTTACTCTAGAAATTAAGATGGGACGGGAAATTGATTGAAACTTAAAATAACCGAATATCGTGCTCATTTGAGAACGTTCGAGCTCTATGATATCTTTGCCTTGCTTAAAATTAAAGGCAATTCCTTTTCCAGCAGAAATAGATACCCGGCAATGGAGAAATGCAAATAGCCTGTTAAGATCTATGTCTAAATAACGCTTCCGCTCCTATGGGGAAATCTTATCGGATTATAGCTCCTTTTCATTTTACTCATAGTGAGATACACATTCTAGCAGTTAAACCAAGGATAAATTACTGTGAGGTAGTTTGGGCAGAAATAAATAAGATCAACTGAAAAGAAACATTGCGGAGAAGTTTTCTTCTTTTCTACTCCTCAATGTTTTCCTATTAATTTTGATCAAAACGCCCTTTGTCACCCGAAAATCTCCGGGTAAATTCGCAACCTGCGGGTATTCCGGCATAGAAACCAAATCTGATTAAACCTTGAATGGCCAGCTTTTGTCTAAGGCTTAATGAGATTCGCCTGTGTAGATAGCTCCGAAAGAAAACAAAATCAAAGAAATCTGTCAAACTCGTAATTCACTCCAACATGCTAAGCACATATTAATCACCCCAGGTCCCAGCATGGAGCCCTACGAGACATGAGGGGTGGGGTGTCGAACATCTTAAGAGACTTCTCCGTGTTTAGGACTGAAATTAACACCCATATTCTTCGAGGTTTCATAATTATCTTTCTATTCTGCGTGAGGGCCCCCTTGCGTCTCTGCTTTTTCTCACTACAAAAGGTATCTAATAATGGATACGATCCTCCGTTGAGATAAAATTAAATTAAATCTGGGAAATGTTACACTCAAACCTTGTAATCCACCTTTTTACTTTTGGCTGGCTTTGTCACATCTCCTCCTTTGGGTATAATTTCGCAGAAGCATATTTTTGTATGAAGCGAAAGCCCTTCGCTGTAATGGATAATTAGGACTTGTCATAATTTTTTATGAGAATTTCGAGTTTTGTTTTAATTATCATCACTTTCCCTAACAAAAATGTATTTAAGTTACAGTATATTACGATATTTTCACCCCTACGATGCAGAGATGTTTGCGAAAGGAGTAAAATATTTAATGGTTCTAATTTCCGTCACATTTAATCATAAATTAGTGCAGTTGGCGTAAGACGCGTTAATAAGTAAAGGGTTGGAATATAAAATAAGTACATAACGAAATATTATTCGCAGAGTGGAAATGCTATTGCGTATTTTTAATTTTTTTAAACAATTATCTAATTACATCTGCCACAATTACCATAACTAAAAGTAAATTCATTATGTTATTCGTGCATATAAGCAAAAGTTCTTTATGCAATAATATTACAAATAATAACTAATAATAATACCATTATAGTTATTTGGTAAATATGGTCTATGTATAATCTTTGCTACAAAAGCCTAGCAGTTAGCCAGAAAGAGTTAGTCATATAAAATTATTCGAGAAATCACTTTAAAATAACAACAGGCTGACATGTGGGATGGTATTTTTACAGACCTTTTTCAAACCTTTCTATTTTAGTCAGTTAAATTAATATGGAGCCGACGAAAGGAACCTAAATGATAACAAATAATTAATTGATGAATAACAATCAATTACCAAAATTTGAATCAAAATGGGATTTCATTCAATATTATAAGTATGATTACAAAAATGATCTAATAATGTAATGGTGATACAATGGTTTTGTTTATAACTATTAAGATTTTTAGACATTTACGAGACTATTATCTTTTAAGTTTATTTAACATATTCTTGTACTCAAATATTTAAAAGTGTTCTTGAGTTTAAAACGGGAGTAAGTGTTAAAAGTTTACAAAGAATATGTACTTTAAATTTGAATAACTTTACATTACAAATAAAAAAAGATTACTAGTTCGAAGACCCTATCATCAGAGAAAATAAAATAATACAATCGGATTGCGTCACGGTATAATCTCCTATTTTATGCTTACCCCTTGATTGAGGTGGCAGCCCGATACGATTCAATTCGTGAAGTACGAACTCGCACGTAATGGAGTGAAATCGCAATTTTCTCCTTGAATTAATTTCCTTTACGCATCGCTGATTAAATACGTGAATTGAATTAAAGAAATAGGGAAATCAATCACACCTCGGATATCTTGAAAGGTATACTCCACCTTTCTTCCTCCAGAAATAATTAATTTATTTGCACATCTGACCAACAATAGTTGTGCACTTGCAAATAAATTCGTATGTGTACCTTATACCTTTCGTTTCGTAGGTTTGTAGGAATGAATCGTCTTCATTCTATGCAAAAATGATTGACGAGATGTGACCAGGTAGCTTGAACCACCGGATGACGTGGGTCCTGTGGTTGCAAATGGGGTGAACCCTTTCTGTGGCTTAAGAAACTCTTTTGTATATCGACAATTTAAGCTCCAGCAGAATTCATTCATTTATTAAACTTTGGTGAAGGCTCGGATGGGTCCAGGACGTATTCAAAATTGTAAAAGAAAGGGACTTTCAGAAATTTAGGTTCTTTGGGGTAATTTACAATTGGGGCAACAATCCTCATAACATTAAGATTCTGGCAAAGAAAGAAATTTACAAAAATATTTTAGGGCTTTGCAATTAAGTTAATTAATGGGGGCCTTTAGTCGAAAGTGACAAGAATTACTTTTGCTGCGAAAAGGGTTAAATTCAATTCGGCGCTTCGCGTCCCGTTCCTTATTTTCCTTTCAGTTTTAGAATTCAATAAACATTTGCCTACCCGACAAATACTTTAAAATCCTCATAAAAAATATTCTGCTCGTGAATGGTTCCCAAGCACTTTGGCCATCCTCTCCTTTTTCGGGGTGAATGCTGTCGGCCTAGATGAATTGTTTTTACTTTTCTGAAGGCGCCTTTTCATCCGTTTGTTCATCGGTTGGGTGCATTTTAATTAAGCCTATTTTAGAAAAATTTTTAACCCTACACAATTATTTGAATTTTTGCGGCAGAAATAGTTAAAATGATGACTAACAATTGGGACCACAATGTGCACAAGTATATACGTATTGGTTTTAATAGGACATTGTAGATCATCTTTTGGATAGGGGATAAAACTTGCTGATTTTAACGCAGCCTCTATCCGAACTTAGATGAAATATTGCCCGAATAAATATATAGGCGAAGTTTGATCAAAGGAATACGGCCTCTATCATGTTCACGATTCGTTTTGGAATTTTGAAATCATTTCTTTTCCGAAATCGTTCCATCAGATAGGCTAAAATAGTATTTCTTATGAAATCTACCTAAAAATACTGGGAGTATGCCGTCTCTTGCTTTAGAAAAAATGTGATTGCAATTTAACTTCAACTCTTATAGAAAGTAAACTACCTAGTAAAAAACCTAGAGATATTCCTGCAAGCACACTAAATAGGATCTGCTAAGCTTACATAACTTCTAGTCGTAAATTACATGACATACACTTAAGCGGCTTCTAATAGAAATTTGCGTTTTCAGAGCCTTAAAGGTGAAAAGGCCAAAATGAGCCGACCAATTAATAGTACTTTAGTAATTGGGCTGCCACTGGGTATGCCAGACCAAAGTCAAAATCTCGGCACCCACTATCGCCTTATGACCTCGAGCGTTATAACCTTATTAAAGCGCTAAACGTATGCACTGCCGGGGAACCCGCGTAGCAGCCGCTGCAACTGACATATTTTCCGTCCGGGTTTCAAAGGACGTCTCATGCATAATACCCCGTAAATAAGCATGCTTCCTAATGAAACTGAATTGCCTTTAGTGTTGCGAGCGTTGTGCCTTGCTCTGCCTCTAAAATGCGTAAATAGAGCTGCGCTAAAGCAACATAAAGTGCCAGGGAAATTATCCACTTAACTCGATTTGATTTCACTCTTAAGAAAGTGTGCAAAGCAAGGCTCCGCAAGTTTTTCGAGTGGTAAAGAAAAAATAAAATTTAGTTTAAGGATACCTTTACAAATTAAATAGAGCGTTGAACGAGCAAAAGGGCAAGTTGAAGAGCTTATTCTAAGGACAATTTAAAATTTCTCTGCCGAATGATACTTTTGAGGATGTGCACGAATCTCTGCCACTGCAGCACGCTCGAGTGCAATTTGAAGTTGCCGCCGGAACATCTGAGTTGCTTGTCGATGAGCCCTTAGAGTGCTCATTTCAAGGACTCATTCCTAAAAAGGATTTCCACATTGGATTACACCAATATTTTCTTATAAAATGTTTCGCAAGGTTCAGCATTTAGATGCCTTTTAAGCTCTATCTAATATTTCTTATTAAATTAAACGACGCCGCAATATACACCACACATTTTAAAACCGCACTACCAAACTACAAACCGAAATTAATCCTTTTACTTAAGTAATCAATATCGGAAAAGAGGCAATAAATGCTAACTTGTTTAATAATTTTGAATTTGTTAATTTAATTTTCAGTAATTAATTCTAATTGGGTATGTTTGATGCCATTCTGATACAAGCGTTTTAATGACAATGGAAACATTTAATTCGTTTTGCACTGAAATGGATTCAAGTACTGCTTTAACATAAATATTAATTGGAATTGTTTGATTTTACTCAGGCTTAAATTTTTGTTTTTCGTATATTTTAATTCATTCATTATATGTTAATTTTTTGCGGTTGTGCGGAGAGAGGTGTATAATTTTACCTTTCGTCCGAATGATATGGGTAACTTAATTTATAAGGTCAATAATTTATACATTAATCTTAGCAATTTGGTTTTGAATCTGAATTATGTTTAAGAGGTAAGATATTTTTGGTTTTTACCTCATAGATATTATTTTAAATTACCATGTAAACTATTTTTATTTTTATTTCATAAATTATAGATGTACTATAGTATGGCACCTGAATATTCTGTTCATAGAATTTGAATTAAAATTAATTATGCGTATTTTAAGGTTGTTCGTATAGAATTTACTATTAAATTACTTCCGAATCATTGGTCCTTAATTTTGCTAATCGCATAACGTACGTTTGAGTTGTCATCATTTTCTAAATTTAGAATCCTTTGTTTTATATCCATTTTAGGTCTACCATCATGAATTTTGGTAGATTTGAATTATATAGCCCAAAAGTCTCCTAGTTATTAATTTTTATTAAAATTGCTTAAATTTAAAGAATTTCGGTCTTCATATTGCATCCGCTATTTTTAATTTGGAAATTTTTATATCAGATTCGAAATCAGCATACTCAAAAGCCCCATAGCGTTGATTTTTACGGCAATCTTGAATAGTTTATATATATATATATATTATTTATAAATTCGAAATCAGTGGTCCCTTAAATAAATTTCGTTTAAATTCGTTTAATTCAAAAAATGTTGGTTACCATATTGGGTCCGCCATTTTGAATTTCTAAATTTTGATAGTAGATTCGAAATTAATGACCTTAAAATACCCATAGTACTAATTTTCAATTAAATTCGTTAAAGTTCGAAAAGTGTTGGTCGCGATTTTGGAGCCGTCATCTTGAAACGTCGATTGTAATTTCGAAATCAAGACCTCTAAAAATCCTTAATAAGTTTTTGGTAAGTATTTTCTATGTATAGACACGGCTGTTCTACAGTTTTATGATTAGTAATGGATTACTAGTTGAATAAAGAAAAAGTCAAAATTAAACTAAAAACCATTGACTGACTTGAGTAGAATTCTTTCTTAAGTTAGTATCAATCAATACATACAATGTATTCATAGATTCTACAATTTCTCTTTTCCGTAAAATGAAACCAAGAAATTTTGTAAGATTCTCTCTGTAGTCGAGGCTACGAAAACCCCTTCAAAAGTGTTAAGTTGCTAGTGGAAATAAAAAATCTGCAAAATTTATATCCATTGCTAGCTATTATGAACAGATCTTTCGGTGGCCATCCGTAACTAAGCCCTTTTCCATAGGCAGGAAGTTTCTTAAGAAATATTTTTACGGTTTCCTTAAATTAAGTGCACAACAAGAGCACAGGGAAGCGTAGGGAGATTTATGTCTTTAGATGCATTCTTGGAGATAGTACGAACATCGTAGTATTGTCTGCTGACCAATCTGGTCAATTCCGGGATTAGCAATCGGAGAGTGGAGAAGTCGTCTAATGTTTAATGCATTAAAACGAAGTGCATTGCATGTTGCGCTGAAGTTAGATCAGATCCTTGCGCTTCTCTGTGTGTTGCACTTTATTTATTTTGGTGCGCGGAGGAAGATGCTGCCCACAATCCTAGCCGGTAATTTATTTCACTGAAATATTGTACCCAACCGTGCACTGCACAAGTAATAAAATAAATGCTATTTCGCTGTACGCTGCAATTAAACCCTGAGAATTAAGAGGAAGATAAAGCGTTGAAAGATTCGTTGAGTTTTACAAGTTTAGGCAGATGGTAGGTTCAGAATTAGCGAGCTGAGTGATTGTTTGGCCCATTTGCAATTTTGCAGACGGACTAAAGATGAGATCCTTCTCAGATTAGGAAGTGCAAAGTATCCGAGAGGGACTCAAATTGTGTCAGTTTCCGAAGTAAATCCCAAACGTTTTTCGTCTAGGATGGATTTTATTCAAGAAAGGACGACGCCCTCGGCTGTTTGTGACCCATAATTAATCGGGGAAAAAAGCCAGGGCGGAAAACGGAAGGTGTCATTGTCACAGGAGGTGATAGAATCGTCCAATTACGATTAAGCTCCTACTGCCGTGACATGAGTCTCGGGCTCCCGGACGGTGGTTTTACCTAGCTCGAGCATACGTCATGCGACAGTGGATGCTGCCTGTGTAAGACAGATCATTCCTGAGTTGTCCTCTTAAATATGGAATTAAATTTATATGCAAATTTGAAACCGTCTTTCTGAAGTACAACCACTACAGCTGGGGACCTGCCCACTCACCCACATGCAGAGCCCGGTCGTTCTATGGTTACCTCTCCCTGGCCTCCCGTCATGCTGCCGTAAGTCGGATACGTAGAAGCAGGGCATAAATTTTAAAGCACAATGGAGTTCCATTTAGATCTTTTGGATTTGATAACACACGCTCAGCCACAATGAGACAAAACCCCATAAACTGCTGTAGTAGGTAGGAACACAGAATTGTACCTTTACGGCAAAAGGGCGGTTAAATCTAACATCCAGCCCTAAAACGAGATTGTTGTATTTTGGTGTTTATGCAGAAAATTTAGCGGGCGATATGAGTCAAATCAAATTTAACACGCCGTGCCGCACGACCTCCTGCCCTTTTGGCCTTCTGCTAGAAATCCATTTTTGAGCTCCATCTACTTTTTGGACGTCTTCTTTGATTTGACATGCTCTTGGGAATATTCTTATCTACCTTTTCAGAACCGAAGCCAGGTCCTGTCGCATCTAGAGAATTACGATGAAACTTTAAACGGATTTCAGTGTTATTATTTTATCAAAAGTTGTTCGCTGCCACAGCTTTGGACTTGAAGTTGAACAAACTCTGATTTCTCGGTGAATACATCTTACAAAAACTTTGCCCTGCGTGGAGAGGATAACAAGAAATGTATAGAGTATTTTATGGGTATATCTGAAGAGCAATTATTTTTTGGTTAATAATATTATAAAAACAAATATCTTCAAATATCACATGAAAACTCTTTTCTGATATCGCATACAGTGAACTCAAAATTTTCGAGTTATTTAAGTTTACATTTTGAAAAAGTCTCATTTTCCTGGCTAAGTTTTAAATTGGGAAAAAGCCTTAAAATAAAACAAAAAAATAAATTGTCTATAAAAACCTTCTGTGAATTGAAAATAAATAAATTAGAAGAAAATTGTAAACTTTTTCAGTATATATCACCCGAGAAGTATAGCGTTCTTATTTGTTTTGGAATATTTTAATTTAAGTAATTTGGTGGTGTTTTTACATATTTTGAACGTAACTTTAAGGATATTTCAAGAGTAGAAATTCGCAACTGAAACTACATAAAGCTTTAATATTTTGGATTATGTTCCATAAAGATGAGATTTAGACTGAATTTAAATAAGCTCATACTTTTACGCAATTTCTTGAAGATTAGGTACATATTGGGAATTGAAATTTAATTTCCAAATGGTATAATAAAATTTAAGTGGAGGCAGCTGTTATTTTACTTGAAATTTGATGATTCCTATAGTACTTCGAAAAAAAACGCGATTCTATGTATTATTTATGAAGTGAAAACATCAGGAACCTCTAACAAGCCATAAGGAGCAATAAATAAGGCCGGGTAGTTGGAAAACTCAAGCACAGCAGTCTTTTTCATTTATCTTGAATGATATTGTCCTAGGCGACAATTTATGTGTACGGTCGAAGAAGCCGTCCAGGGAAAAAGGTGTTGTACTAAAACCACCTTATAAAAATTCCACGAGGTATTCGTTATGGCCCCTGATATATATGTTTTCCTCGCATGTAATTTTTGGGGATAGCTGTCCCGAAAGCAACATTGAGCAGGAACCAGAAGGGGAATGAATACACATCACTTTGGCGTGCTACCGAATACTAAATGTAACAAAAGCAGGTCTGTTGAAAAATCAGAATTGCTCCGATATATTGATTCCGAGGGCACAACCAGAAAATTTTGATTAAAAATTTAGTCTGGACGGGTACCGGAAGAATAAGAGTTTTGTATTGGCAGCTGATGCATAGCCTCTGGCCCATAGCTCATTATAAGTTTTCGGAATGAGTTTTATTGCTATCTGGTCGGCTTTACTTTACCGGCCGGAGACCCAGATTGTGGGTATCCCGTGAAAGAGGATCGTAACAACTATAAATTTTGTGTGCGAACCTCAAGTAATTTAGCAATTTTTACGGCAATTTATTGTTGCTGCACTCTCTCTCTTATTTATTTGGCTTTTTGCCTCTGAAAAATGATCCTATAAAGTTTCCTCAAAATGATCGGAGAAGTAAGCTGCTATCGGGTGCTTACGAGTCAGTCAGATGCAGTCGAAAAGTAGCCAACCGAAAATTTATGCCATTTCACGTTTGGGCTCAACGAAGGACAGATTGGGTCACGTCATAAAGTGCTCCGGCAAACATAGCATCAGTAATTAACTCTTGTCCCCCACGGGTCTGTCTACATTGCTAAAAAGTTCCTTCGCCCCAACGGAGGGTTTTAAACAATAAAAGGGGGCAGTTCTTGGACAAGTTTGGGTCTGTTGAATTTCCTCCATCAGAGGCATTCGAGGTCGCCATCAAATGCTTTACATTTACTCAATTATCGTGAAGCTGCCCAAAGTTTCTGAGATGCTTAGCCCCTTGTAATTGTGAAGTTTATTTTTGACTTAGGGACAATTGGAAGGAGGTTGAACTGCTACTTTTGGGGAAGTATTGATATTAAAGCTGATTCTGTTGATTTAAGTTTCATCTTATTTGCAAAAGTCAGTGTAGATTTTAGAATACGTAATTCGATTTGCTTTATTTTAAAGTGCTGGTGCAAAAAGATACCGTCCTCAGTTAAACATTCCAAAAATGTAAGTTTAATATTATATTCTAGTAAAATATACTGAACTTAATCCAATTAAAGTTTGTGGAGTTATCGACTTTCTACAAATTTAGCGGAAATGTTTTATTTTTTTTATTTTGTATTTTTTAAGATTTTGGTCGTAAGTAGATGAAACGAACCATTTTATTTTTATATTTTTCTTATTGTTGCTATACTATTTTGTGAGGCTCCAAGAAGAAAACGAATTTATTGCTTAGATACTGTGATCAATTAGCCTTGCTTTACATTTTAAGTACCTACATAAATATTCGTATATAATTTTCTTTTGAACAATTTCTCCTAAATTAAGAAGTCATTGTTTTGGGCGAGCTTTAGTTTTAATTATAACATTTTGATTTACTTTGATGAAAGTAATTTACTTTGCAAGGTATTTAACAAAAATAATAATATTCCTGGCTTTTAATTTCAAAGTAAGGTAAGATCTTTGTACGTGAACGTGTTTTTTCTTTTTTTGAGCTCTTGGCAGTAATTTTCCTTTTAATAAATTTTACTAAAATATATTTATGCCGCAGAAAACGAGTACAGTAAATCGCTGACTTCTTTTTTCATACTTGTAATTTGCTATTTATTTCACTGAAAACCATTTCTATTAAAATATGGGGCAGAATTAGGTTCCTTTAATGATGATGATATAAATTTATAATATTTTTCTCCTATACTATTCAGCAAGATTGAGAGTTTACCTAATTTTTATTTGAAGTAGTCTGATAACTTAAATATCCTCATATGAAACTATTTACTTAACTTTTACTCAAGAAAATGTTATCTAAAAATAACCAGAGAGATCTAATATAATTTTTACATTTAGACAACCTGTGAATGCATTCAATTTTTAATAGTTTCAGCAAATGAGGAAGAATGTTTTGTATGCAGCATTAATATTTATGAATAATTGAATGCATTTTCTTAATATTTATTCATTTTCAAAAATATTTAATATAATAGTTAAGTCAACACATGAATAAGTCGCAGCAAGTAAATGACGGCTTATAAAATTAATATTAATAATATGAATTTTGTACATATTTTTATTTATTTTGATTTATATCTGAGCAAAAGTTATTGCCGGAAAGCATGGGATTTTCGGTTATGAAGGGCTATATTATGTTTTATTTATAAGTAATTTTTTTTTTTATAAAATTGTATCGTATAATTCAATAAAATATAAACTTTTAAATGAATAAATTTGTTATTAGAAGCTTTGAATATAAAATTCCAAACAGAAAAGTTAAATAAATCGCATTTTTTTATAGTCCACTTATTGCTCCTTAAGGCGAAAAATCTTAATTTAACGAGAAACGTTAGGTAAACGGATACATCATGTACCTTGTCAGTGATTCTAATTTTTATGTTTTTATATTGCCTGTCATCAATTAATGTCTTCAGTACCATGAGATGGTTCTTCTTAAAAAAAAAAAAAAGAAAAAAAAAATTCACGACTTAGATTATGTCTCTCATGCGGTAGTGAAGGAGATGAGGGGAATTTTCTCATGCGGAATTTTCCAAATCCTCGAAATCCCAGCCGAATTTAAATTGACAAATTACCATGTCAAGTGGAGGCCCTTTTCTGAACGTATTTGCGAATTATCTTCTTGCCAATTGGAATTCAAGGAGCTGATTCTAATTTACTTTGGGAAGCATCTAGACAGGAAGGAAAATTTTGGGAATGGTAAATCTAATTTAGCCAAGCATGTGCTTCCTCCCGGTGTTGTATATGGGAGACATCACATACGAACCAAAAACCCAGGAAAGTCAATGGTACAGACATTTTCGGGAGTGAAAACATTTTACCAATTTGGTCAGCAAGTACAAATGGTTTGCCCACCTCACCGCGAGAACGTGTGGATCGAAGCTAATTGAATTTAACATGTGCATATGGAGACATTGTTTACTTTCATAAAACTGTTTTGGGCTAATTGCTCTACTTACATTTGGAAGAAGAAACATTTTTCGTGCAATGCAAGCTTGCTTCCATTAAATGCAGGCAGCTTTAACGTTTTACATTTTTTTTATAATGATATCTAAGAAGTTTACTTTGTTTTGAGATGTTCTACGTAATGCAGTCTCATTTTGTACCAGTTTTCCTTCTAAATTAAATCTAATAAAACTCAAATAGGATATTCGAAAGACTAAACAATGCCTTTCATGACCATTTGTTAGAATGACCCATAAAATAGTTTTGCTTGCGCACTTATTACTTTATGAAGAATTTTATAGTAAATTATTCTATAATCCTTGTTTATATTTGATACTCTGAATCTTACTCAAAAGATGCTTTCTGTCTTGACTTCTCTAGCATGAATTATTAAGAAGGATGCGCATAAATTGGTTTTAAACAGGATTTCGAGTAATTTTAGGCGTATTATTGTTGCAAACGTACTTTATTTTGAATAACTCTGAAGGTAAGAAGGATTGCAGATATACTGGAAAAGGGACATTACATATATCACAAAATTGTCATCGTTGTACCCATTCTTTTTAAATGTGCCTTCATAACCAAATAAAAATTAGAAAATAAAAGTATGCGTTTTGATCGCTAATTCATAATTTATGAAAAATCGTTTAAGTATAATTTGTTATCTTATTTAACAATGAAATCGCTTTATTATTATTATTATTGATGTAAAAGGTATATTTTGAAATATTTTTCATTATCCTGCCTTATCGCTAAGTAATAGTGATATTTCCATTTTTTTATTCTTTTCGTATTATAACCTTTTAAAAAGAAATGTTCTATATATAAAAGTTGATTCTAAATACAATTCTGATAAATTAAATTTCTCATTTAATTTATAAAAGAATCTCGTTTCCGGAATTAATCCCTTTAATTTATTTTTGATCGTTTAATTTTTATTCTCATTTCCTATAATTCAGATTACTATTATAAAAGACTTTTGTCGGAATATTATTTTATCGCGCTGGAAAATCTCTCCGGTTAATCCGATTGTGCCTGAAAGGATATATATTTCAGAATTTTTGCTCGTTTACTTTTTCCATATTCATTATATGGTAACGCAATGGACGGTGGATTCCATTTAAAGAAAAACTTGATGAGTTTGGTTTGCTATTTTAAATCATTGTTTTCCGTAAATGGAAAATTCCTCTTAACGTAAATATTAACCTAATGTATGTAACAGAATTAGATTCAGATTACTCGCATTAATTAAATGGATTTGCTATGGAACTCATGGATTCCATAAATGTTGGTAGCGAAATTTTAGAACTAGTCGCGCCATTTGTATGTTATTTGCAATTTTAGACTCGCATTGGATGAAAGATGTATTTTCAAACTCAATTAGTCCTAGTATCCGGGTAAATAATAATTAACGAGAAAATCCCAGGCGTATTGAACTTGGCGACTAAGCCTCAGTGCGGTAATTATTAATCGCTGAACCAGGAGGGCATTAAAGTTCATCATATTGCCATTAACCCTTTGTCAACCCCTCGAAGTAAGTTGATACCCTCCTATTAACGTGGCATTAGCATTCTTTCTGTAGCCCGAGTTCTGCAAAAATCTCCATTTACATTAGAGGAATTTTCGAAGAAAGTTACCGACGCGCTCCGAAAGTCAGAAGAGTTTCCTTAAAGTGGCTATCGAGGTCTTCTGCAGGTTAAAGCTTTCTTATCCTCATTATTCGTTCACTTACACTAGCAAGTCCCTTGAATTAGGGATTTACATCTGGGGTTGTACGGAATTTAAAATAAAAATTTATATTCCCCGGGAGATTTTATTTATTGTGAATTATTTATGTGTGCCGTCTTGTAGGAATGGTGTAGCATTGTTGACCATTCTACTGATACGTACCGCTGTGGTCGAACAAAATCTAAAATGATATGATTCTGGACCTGGTCATAACAAGGGGAAGTGATGCATTTGGATAAGGTCATACGAACTCGCATGAATACAAATGAAACTTTTGTTAGACGAACTGGATGCACACTGGACATCATGTGCACTTAACGAAATTATTTTCACATCGGCCATGCTCGCTTGGGAGATACTTGAATTGAAATTGGTGGAGGTTTGGGATGATGTACCTTGACAAAAGTTCAAATCTAATCTAAATCCATCGAAAACGGAAAATTTTGCAAAATTTAGGAAAATTGAAAATGAACGAACGTATTGTTAGATAGTTTTAATCGATTAATCAATCCGGAGGAGGTAAACACTCTAGGTTGAGGGTCAACGAATTTAATTTAAGTAGATAGAAAATTGGAACAAGATCTAAATTTGCTATAATTTATTTTATGATGTATAATACATCTTTCTTTGATTTGAGAAGTAAAGTGACGAGTAATTAAATTTTAAATTTCGTTTTCCCAATACGATTTTTTAATATGTTTACATATTTCGTTTCGAAACCTCTTAAATAAGAAAGACATGAAATAAAATTAATTAATTAATGCGATAATTGAACGCGAAAACATTTAGGGAATATAGCGACAAAAAATATAATTTAACAAAAAATACAGAGACTGACAATAAGTTTGTACTGCGATTTAAACTGAGTTAAGTATGATCGTTGAATGTTTGTTTTCGCTTTACCCCTTTGTTTTTTTTAAATGTATAAATTTGTATGAGGTCACTTCAACATAACTCTGAATTGAAAAGACAATAGCAATACTAAAATATTGAGTGTTTGTGCACGTAATGAATATATAGTGCTGCTGGATATTTTAGGACCAAACGTTATTTTTGTTAAAATTAGTATACGAATTAAAATAAAATATTATAAAATAATTAAGGCAGACAAAGATTTTACATTACACTCGTTGTCACCATCCCTTATCTCTTTATCAACAACTGATGATGGGCTAAGGAATAGAATATATATTTCCAAAATCAATGTTTGGTCCTAAAATTTCCGGCAGCACTATATATGTAACGTCCTCCATACCCATAACTTTAAAAGAGCGGAGTGTTTCGATCGAGACAACGAGCCAATCTTATCAGTGCGGCAATGGCTAGATTCATAGTTGAAGCTTTAATTTAAATTTCTGTTTTTGTAATTTTCCTCCAACGAAAAATAGTACTTATGCTTTGTAAAATAAAACTTTAGTTTTCATAAAATTATTTGAATTTTTGCAAAATAAAAGTATACTTTGGTTATTGTTGCAACATCAAAACCCTGCTGGCAGATACAGCTTCATTTAAGAAACTTGGACGGGTATTTAACTCTGATGCAGAACATCCTCAGATGTGAGCTACGAAAGTAATTATTGAAATCCCCGATGCGGCTGGCCCCACCTCTATCCCAGCAGTAATGATTTATTCTGGGGAGTATTAGGTAGAAAAAATAAACACAAAGTCACTCATAAAGTCTTTCCCTCCAGGGGGCGAAACAGCCAGCAAGCGGACTAGAGAAAACATCCGGCTCTAGAAATTAAGTTCACACAAAACTCGTGTATACGCTAGGGTTGGCTGGTGAGGCTGACTGGAGGTAGCTGGAGGTGGATCCCGGCGGGCAGATTCTAGCAAAAACAGCTCTACGCCCGGCGCCCCCCCCACAAATGATAAACTCCGGGTTTGAGGGAGAGCAAAACACTACGAATTTAGGGGAATGAATTTCATGGGTAGCAAAAGGCTTACTAATTGTGCGAACATGCTTAGATTTTGCTGCTGATAAACTCCTTTTCAGATAAACCTCAGGGCCCCAAACCTATTAGACTTGGGCGCTGGCTGCCGGAACCACTCCATTGCAGGCGAACTAATTCCACGGAAATTTTGATTATCCGTGAGACATGAAGTACAACGGCTGAGGGGTATTTTACACCCCTGGGAATCTTACATTTTAAGTTATCAGATGTTTACAATAAAAACAAAATTCATATCGATACTGACGTTAAACTACTCAGTCTTATCTCTTCACTACCATAACCCATCGATATTTTGCGTTGAGACCATTTTACTAATCAATCTATTAGTTAAATTTGATTAAATCTATGAGAGAACACACTTTTAGTAGAGAAAATGTATGATTAAAACATTCATTGCAAATGCATTGTTACATTGTAAGCATTTTACAATACAAACGATATTTGTATTATTCAAAATTAAACTCTATCAGGCCTGTAACTTCTTCAACTCCTGTTATAAGTATATTTTTTGTTATATATTCGAAATATATTGGGTTTAACGTTCGGAATAATTATATAAGTGTAAATTTGTTTTTTAACATTACAGCAATGCAAATTGAATAATTATTTTTAAAAATTTAACATGTATTAGCAAAATATCAATTAGATATGATAATTTTTTGTATGTGCGTCCTCCCATTCTTGAAACAAAGGGCTAAACGGGTAATAGGACGAATTAATTTACGTGAAAATTGAAAATTTAGCGCAGCTCCCGAACATTACAAGACCCGCAGTATCTTGGCTGCAGAGCCGCTCTATATTCAAATTTTAATGCCGTAACTTCCTGCTGCAATGTTTTCGCTCGCCGTAAATTATAAACTTTTCCAAAATTAGCTAAAGAAACGGAGAATACACAGCATGTAACTGGGTCATCGTTTTAAAAGAATATTAACTGTCATAAAATGCTAGGAAAGTTCACTTCAACTCCCAAAAGTTCAATTTACAAAGTAAATTTTATGAATCTTGCACTCGAGACGAATAGGAGGAGGGGGCAAAGATATTGCACACCTTAGCAATTTTAGTTGAAGATTTCAATGGTTGGGTAGTCGTCGGCCCAGGGGCGTAATACTTAATGTATGCGCACTTTTATTGAATGAAAGCTTCGTAATTTGCATAGTAATTAGACAAGATAAAGCAACTTTGAACTTAAGTTTAAAATTAATTCGAAATAAGCATCCGAGCTCGTCAGGACACGGCAAGGTTCGTTAATACGCGCTGACGCTGCTGGAGAGAAAGTGAAATGGAGTTCGAAGATCCAGCGCGACACCTGAAAGGCAAAATTTGAATTTTTCCATTGAATTAATTACTGCTCACGAACCGGAGTTGTTAATTAGTGGCCTGAACAAAAGTGTTGTAGCTTTCTTCATCGGTGGAAAGTCAAATGAGCAAAGTTCATTCAATTTAAGGTAAAAAAAAACTTCCCCATCGACGCAATAAATTCCCAGAGTCATCTGAATCAGGGGTGTTCGGCTTCATGGTTCGTGTAGTCAGTGAATCAAAATTTTTAAAAAATCCCGCCATAAATTCTGATAACAAATGATTCTCTCGGGGCCATTTGGGGGGCAAATTTCCATAGTACCCACATGTGATTACGCAGAATTAGCAATTTCCAGTTGACTTGGCCGCCTTCTTCAAAACTGGCGCGAGCTGGTCTTCGCCTATATTTTTGGTGAGCACGATTACAATTTCATCCTCTGTTTCGCCTGCATTAGATCAAATCGCACGGATAATGTCTTCATGCATCGCTGAGCTGGTGGATGGTACCGAGGACTCGCCGAATAAGGAGGTCGTCGTAAATCCTGTACAATTTCAGTTCTCCTTGTGCCAGTGGAGTCGGCTTAAACTCAATAAATTCAAATGGCAACCGTTTGACACATAAATCTCCTTACAAGGAGCTTTTCATAAAGTTCGTGTTAGCTCGGGGAGTGGGAGGCTTGTTTAAGTGATGGTACCAGGATTTCGTTGAGATTACTGTTTCGCTACGGCAGCAGAAATGCTCCTGAAAATTCAAGTTGTCTGAAGGATTGCTCTGTGTGTCCTTCTGGAAAGCCGTAGAACGTGGCACAAAACACTTAATCCTGGTTTAGATACTTTAAGGCTTTTGTAATGATTACTTCTCGCGCACACTTGAGATGCATATGGGATAAATTTTCTTAAAATCAATTTTCTTTCCATATCACACCTGACTTAGAGATTTTGTCTTATGCATTTCAAACAAGCTAAAAGAAAAATTGCAAAGATTATCAAGGTGTTTCGACTAAACCATACCAATTTTTTTCATTTCCTTTCCTTTTAAAACTTTTATGGTTTATAAGCACATACCTTCATAAAGATTATGCAAATACATAGAAATAACATACTTATCTTTCTCTCACTTTTATGGCACTACAATCTTGTGTGGATTTTGGGTTCAGTCTCTGAACTACATCATCAAACTTTATCATTTGTAGTATATCTCCCAATTTGTTATGCCTTAATGTCTTAACTCTGTTCAACACCGTCTATACATCTTTTCCCTGGGTGGGTTCATGATTTCTGCCTTCTTAAGGATTATGTACCTTCTTATACAGCTTTTGATATATGATACTCACTTCACTTATTCTTTCAATATGACCCAGCAATCCTTAGTCATTGTGATTTAATATATTTAACAATGATTCTAATCCATACTTCGTCTTTGCCTCTGATCAATATTCTTAGAGTGTTTTCTTCCATTTCTAGTTGAAAACGTCATGGTTTCGAGTAAATACGCACCCATTAGCCCTATATTGTATTATAAATTACCGATTTCATAGTTCTGTAAATGCCCTTGAATATTTTAAAGGTAGTGCACAATAGGAATAGTAAATTTATACGTAAAAGCAAAAAGCGGACGAACCAAAAGGAATTTTTAAATGGTATTATTATTAAAAATTTATTAAAGTAATATATGAGGTTTGATCGGATGTGTATTGCGGTTAGAAACCAATTTAGATTTAGTTATTTAGTTTTTATCATCTTTCCGGTGTAACTCTGGTGACGCAAAAATAGATAGAAAATAAACTGAAGTTAAAGTTAAGCCGCAAAACAGATAGAAATCAATCGGAATTAATATTAACACTGAAAGATGATAGAAATTGAACGCGGAAAACATTCCATCACTTTGAAGAAGTTCTTTAAAATTTGTATTTATTCAGGAATTGGCTTCCGTACGATTGTGGATTAATTGAGGAGTCAGTCGTGACAGTCAGAAGAAAGAAATTTACTATTACAAAAATAAATAAATCATTTCTTACCATATGACCCATTCACAAATTTCTTTGTAAAAACAGCAAAGTTACTACTTTCAGTGAGTGGCACTTTTTTTTTTTAAGTTATCAGATTGTCCGCCTTTCCAAATAAAAAGCGTTAACGAAGGAAGGATATGGGTTTCATCCTTCCGCCTTAAAAAAAAACATAGTTTAATCATAAACGCGTTCATCTGACAATGGCATAGAACCGTATGTTTAATTCAACATATCTAGAAGACCGGTTGGCCACGTTATCTGATGGAAAGAAAAAAGTTACCGCCGCCAGGACAGGACCAACACCACTCCCGGCACAGTCTGTGTCCGTATTTCCCAGTAAAGTGGCCTTAAACTATGAAAGTAAAAACTTTTTATTGCAACTGCTCCCCGGTCGGTATGCGATATTGCAGTTGATAGGGAATTTCTAGCGGGAGGGGTGAGGGGGGTTAGCGAATCCTGGATGCTCCTGGGGTGCGGGAGGGTATGCTTAAATTGTTATATTTATGGCCTCCAATGGTTTATCTCTGTTCAGCATAAAAATGGAGCGCCGACTAACACGAACAGGAACATTTTTTATTGATCGCACTTAAAACCGGCGAAAAAGTGTAATTTAAAAGCGGCTAGTTTGACGTCGACCGCACCAATGTTGAGTAACATTTGAACTTACAGCGGCACGTCAGAGCGCCCCAGGGAAGAATTACAGGAGATAAACTGGAGTGCCGGGAGTTCAAATTCATATGGAAGTTATAGACTTTTGGAGACGTGCCAGCCCGGCGACTCTTAATAGCGCGATGGGGTCAATCAGATATATAAAAAAAAAAATTTTACACAATCGTAAAATGCTCCTATTTTTGCAATAAAATGTGAATGCCACTCATCACAGTCATGCGGTGCCCGGCCCGTAACATTTCACTGTCAAAGCTGATCCCCAAAGGCTTTGACACTATCGGAGACTAATCTGGAAATAGTTCGTGGCCCAGTGTGTGGTTGTTCGCTGGAGCACAGAATGCATCGCCCAGAATATTCGTTGGAATCTCAAGTCCCTTTAATTGCACCCTTTCGCGGCTCTGTCATGAAAATTTCGGCTCAGGCCCCAATCGATTTTTTAACGCTCCGCAGATGGTTGAGATAGACGAGCAACATCCAATTGAACCAGCAGGGTAACGCTTGGTGTTCGGATGAGATTTAACTGGAGGCGAAAATTCGTTCTAGCAGCGGATAAAACTCACTAATAAGGGCCCTTTGTGGAATTCGCCTCGCCCTTTTCACCCTCTTTGAACTTTGTCAGGGCAATTTTTTTTTTTTTTTTTTTTAAATCAGAATGTTTTATGACTGATTGATCAAAAGAATCAGTAGATACGAGAGCTCATGGCTACTGCGGATGGGTTTTAATCTGCACAAATTTCTGTTTGATCTGTCAGCCCTTTTGCTCTGTATGTTAAATTCCGATGGGGATTCTGGTCGCATGTTCTGTCATATGCTCCAAGAACAAGTGTAGCTCTGGTTTTATACAATTTCATTTAAATTTCTCTTTAACGTTTGCCAATAATTTCAAATAGCATGTACATAGAATTTTTATCCTTTTGGAGTGACCTATGCTGTTACTAAATAGTTACCATTAAAAAGGGCTTATGTACAGCTTAATTCAAGAAACAATATGGGGCCCCCTTGTAGGTCAGTTGTTAGCGCGCTAGTCTTCAGTCCCAAAGGCTGTGGGTTCGAATCCCACGTATAACCATGGTCTCCTGTGCTACACACAATAGGCTAAAAATTGCTTAGGTGTGCCTTTATAGGCAATCACACCAACCTAACCTAACCTATAACACGAATATGCTTAATTTATTAATAAGACAAATCTAATAATAGTTGGAGCTACTAAGTACTCAAATTTTGCTGAATACTTAAATACATACATTTTCAGTTCTCTATTACACCCTGCCTCAATAAACCGTAGATATGAGAAAGTATTCGGCTAGATTATAAATTTTATTAAAAACTCAAAAATATTGTAGCAAATTGCCATATGACAAACTAATATTGTTAATTAAATGAAATTCACTTTCTAAAAGTATTTGCATTATAGAAGTTTCTTCAAGTTATGCATTTGGTGAAGTAAACCACATCTGCACCTTCGCATATTCGCGCCTCTTAAGCGTAAAATATATTGCAAAAGTTTTGAAATATTTTCTTAATGTGGCAAAAGTTTCGAAGTTATGGTTTATATTTAAACAGTGATTCATCAGCATTTTCGTGACGTTATCAGGGACTATATTGAGAGTTTCTCAGAAGTGAATTTAATATGAAATTTTAACCATTATTACAGCCACTTAAATGGGATATTTTTGGCTTATTTTACTAACTTAGTGTTATATTTAGTTTAACATAAGGTCCTTTTTAAATACGGGAAAAATTCTAATTTTAGTTATGTTCGCATGGTGACATCATAAGAAAATTTTCTGTTTAGAATTTTCTGCAAAACAGCATACATTAAAAATTATTGGGGTGATTCGACCCGGAATTGATTGCTTCTAAAATTTATATTGTCCTCGAAAGCAATTGAATTGATGCTGATAAGCATTTCCATTTGAACGAAAAATTAGAGTAGGAGAAGTCAAGGCTTTAGGGACATAAGGACTGAAATTAAATTTAATGTACTCGGGCATGAGTTGCCATCGTCAAAGCACAACAAGCGCCCTTCGTCTGCAGAGGGACGAGATAAATTTCATTCATTTGAACTAATTTGCATAGACCCCCGCTGTTGAACGCTTATTCCAGTTGACTTTGAAATTTTAAAAATAGTTAAGTCGATTTGACTCGTTTCATTGCACATTATTTGCAATATATTGCAACAAACGAATTAATTTACGGAAAATTGTTCCCAAAAACATATAAATTCCTTCTGTAAAAGCTCTTCACATTTTACTTATTGTAGAATTAATAAGAGTTCCGCTGCTTTAATAAATGACATCATTTCGTGGCAGAAATCATAAGCAAACAGATGAAAAAATTGCAAACAAACACAGGCGGACAGGGAGCTATCTTGGAATCAGTTTGGGGTGGTCGGTAAATGAAAACGAAGGAAATATTTTGGCGGAGGAGCCCGGAAGCAGCCGGTAGAAGCCGACATGCTCCCAGGGGTGTCGGCCCAGGAAAGCTGCAGAAAAGCGTGGAATTATGTTAGCTTTGCTGTAATTTTTAGCAGATTTAGTTTGATTCAGGCTTTGTTGTGCTTTATAAAACTGTTCGTCGTAATGTTCAAATGTTTATTGGGATTGTTTCTGGTGCCTTGATGGTATAACTGGGATAGTTCTTTGCTGTTGAATTAACCGGGGGATAGAATTGAGGTCCTTTAAGTGAATTATTAAGGATGGCTTGTTTGCCACATTAAAACTGAAGTATTCTCCTCCAACATCACTAAAATTTTGATGAATTCCGAAGATTCAAGCCTTTTTCCGGATAAGCTGAATAGTTTTGAAAATTTTTCAAAGCTTCCTAGCCTTTGGACGGAAAAGTGATTAAGGGATTCCCTGACTTTATCTTAATTTAATTCCACTTTTAGTGGGACGAGTTCAAAGAAATAGTTTAGGAAACTAAAACCTTTCCATTCCTTTCCTTCCAGTTTAGAATAAATGAAAAGGGACCTACGATATCCCTCAGGATTCGTTATTTAATGGACTCATAGCCTTAATCCCTTCAATGTTTTCAGGTTTTGTAGTACATATAAATTGTATATAGTTACTGGAGACAAGACCGCTCCTTGATTACTCTTAAAACTGAAGCTTCGTGGTTGGCATGTAGATAGATGTAAATTTTCTAATTACAAGTCAATAGTATTCCTCTGAACCATAGTTAAAAATCGATTTTTTATTCAACTGGCATTGCTATTTAGGATATTAAAATGCTTTTTTAAGTAAAATAGTGATTTTAAAATGTATTAATTATTTGAGATAGTTCTGTTGGAGAATTTCTTCGAAAAACATTAAAATATGAACGTATATTTCAATTTTTATTCGATTTAAATTTCTTTAAACATTTTACTTATTGCATAACTACGAGTATATCTTGATTTAATTGAATATTTTATTTAGTTTAAAATTCTACAAATCGTTTATGTTCTTAAGCATTATTAACATATTTTAAAATTACATTACAAGCACCTTCTCAAAATTGAAATGAACTGAAATTATTAAATTAGGAATGTAGGGGTTTTCCTCATATTAATCGTAAATTTTTAAAATCTATTAGTGAACTTTAAGTTACCGGCCCGAAAACCTAAATTATTATTCTTTAAAAGCTTAAACTCATTTATAAAATCTTTAATTGTACTGTAATTTTTCTACTCTTATTAATTTATTTAAGCTCCTCTTTAGGTACAAACTTTTAAAGTAGAGTCATAAAACATATTTTCTAATTAAACCACAGGTCTGACTTTCATCTATTGATTTTTCGGCTGTAATACCAGAAAAAGAATTTCTTTTCTATTAAAAAACGAAACGAGAATGGCGCAAAAGCATAAAGAGCTCTTCTTATAAATATGCAAGACCTGTGAATCCTTGAAAAAAAAAAAAGAAAAAAATCATTAAAATTCTTCTTCTGTTTTCTAATTAATTACGACCCCAAAACGTGATTCCAGTACTCTTACAATGAAAGAAATAATTTTAATTCTGTAAAAAAGCAGAGAAATCTTAAGGGAATTTCGGAGACATGAATTAGAATTAGGACAGGAAAATTTGATGCGAAGGTAAAAGTCACTAAATTGGAACAGAACCGGACGCATATGTAGGTCTCTGTGATGTAAGCAACTTTATTAATGCTCACGTAACTTTTTTCATAGACTTTTATATAAATTTTGATATCCCTAATATGGATTCCTTTCTCTAAAGTAAATTGATTTTGAAATTTTATGGAGTTGTATTCAAAAATTATATACAATGCCCAAATTGATTGGACAAAAGATTTCTTCATTAGCATCACAACGAGCTAAAATTGAGCTCTTTCCGAAAAATTGTATACGCTAACATTTATGGAAAAATATGAGGAAAACAGCAAACATTTAGTAATAACGAGCTCTAGAAAGAAGGCGCCCAACAACCGCACTTTTATACGCCATTCGAAGAGGAGTCGGGTGCAGGATGGAAATACCCATCCATAGATATATGGTGGAGCTGGAGGTACTTCGGGAGCATCGCGCTCCCAAAGAGGAGCCAAAGTGAGTAATAAAGCGCTTCTAATGAACTGATAGGGGTTTTCTGGTTACCACCACCCAACCATAACAGTTTGCTTCATTTGATATTTTCCCACCAGAAAATTGCTTTTAAAGGTAAACTGAATGGCTTTCATGTTAATATTTTCGTTTTGTAATTAAAAACAATGCTGATTCGCATTATGGTGATGGCGAAATCCCCGTAGGGGTATGGGCAAAAAAGTTAGCAATATGTTGGGCCACCATAAAAGCCAGTCGTGAAGTAGTGTAATTTTGTAGTAACATGAGACGCTGGTAAAAGTGTAAACATATGTTCAAATATTTGGTAATATGGCCTGTAAAATCGGTTTATTACATGATTACAGCGTAACTGTTATCTTGTGATTTACTGATTATGTTATCAAGTTTCGATTATTATTATTTTCTCGAATTGATGAGATCCCTAAAATTATTTCTATATTAAACGCTAATCATAATTAACTCTAGGACTAAACTGAGGGTCATCTGGATCTGAAAAATTTGCCTAAACTGAAATATCTCAGAATGAGCAGGAATATTCGAGATGTCCGGTGCGTCGTGAGATATTAGCTTTATCGAACCAAGGGTTATTCTACCGAAAAATACATCCGCGTTAAAAAAAACCTTCTAATATAAATTCTGAAAAATAAGCACAATTCGCGAGATATAACAGTTTGTTCCCAAGTTCTATACGGAGGTATACAGCTCCAGGGTTAATTCTTCACAAAATCATGGTATACAGGACACCTCGTTTTATAACACACGTCAAGAACGTGTTAAATTTCCAAACAACCAATAAATTTGTTATTTCACTTTGAAGGCTCCCAAGTTGGAAAAGCCGCGTAATTGCATTGCCCAAAAAATTCTCTGAATCACTTGTGCTGAGCGCAATGCATCACTGTCGTGTTGAGTTTCTGTAGAAATATTCGATTATATCAATTCGCAGTAGAAAACTTATCAAGTTGGAAAGTTTAAGTTGGCACGTTAGCTCCCGGTGCCTGTAAAATGGACAGGATATCGCTTAAAATGAAATATAAAAAAAAAAAAATGGGGATTTCTTAATTCTGAAGACGTTTCGCTTTGTATTGTTAGTTCATGACCTCTTAAAGTTTGTTTATTCTTGCAGGAGTCGTGCGAGGAGTTAAGCCAACTCAACGAGAAACTTTTCTTCCGAATGCTTTTTGGCACGTGCAAAACTTTTCATTTCGGTTTGAGTTATCGTCCCCGGAGCTAAATAGTTCCACTGCAGTGTGGCTGCGTTGTAACAAAATGTGGGTACCTTCAAATATTGCTCCCGCTGCTAATTATGGTTATTACGCTACTGCTGCATTCACTATTAGTTCGACAAACTTTTCTATAAGCAGATAGATACTAGCGTACCTGTCGAGGATACGATAGAACGTCTTCCCTGTACGTCTTGGGATCTGTTCATGTTCTCAACTAATTAATATTATATGTATGCTGCTATATTTTTTTCACCAAATACAACTTCTCTATCTTTCGGTTACTCGATTTATATCATTTGCTATGTCGCACTCGGTTTTTCAGTTTGTCCGCCTGTTCCAAACGTAAGAGTTCAAAATTCATGGTGCAAGCTATTTGTAAGTGTCAGGGTATTTCTGAAATTCTGAAAAATTATAATCCTAGCTTAGTTTTCTTTCTCCCCGCGATATATTCAAATTTTTTTATTTTTTTTTTTCAGAGGAATGTCTTTCTGAGATATGCGCGACAATTTTTCTTATGTCAACATATTATGACTAATGCTGCGGAATTCACAAATGAATGCCACTAGAAGACTTTGCGCTATTTGTTTTGCTTAAAACCTTTAAAACACTGCATAAATTTACATTGCGGCAACTTGTTTATGCACACGGTGGGAACATTTTCAATTTCCTTCAGGTATACTCGTAATTTCTAGGAGTATGGACTAACTCTGTATCACACTTGTTTTATAGAATGATGATTTTAGTGATGCACAATACTCCGAAAAGAAAATAGTTTTGACTATAAGGATCAACAATAACGTTGCTAAATTTGAAACAAATTGAATAAGGAAAACATTTGCTTATATTTAATCATCGTTGAATGAATATTTTACCTGAAATTTTGAGATGAGAGAAATGAAATACAGAACGAATTTAAAGACCTTAACTGATTTTAAAATCAACCTAATCCGAAATATAGTCGAATTCCCTTTTGTGCAGGGGAAGAAAGGATTCCTCATGTAATCGGGGAAGGGCGTTTGCATTTGCATTCCACCTGAGAGTGTGCAGCAGGATTTCAAAATCAAGCGAATTCAAAATCACATCGGAAAAGGCGCAAAGCACACCTGAAAATGCCTCAATTATTCTATTCAGGGAGGCGCGCTTCGTGCAGGTAATCCACTTGAAAAATGAAATTAATTAGTGCTGACGTGCTGTTGCTCAAAGAAGCAAAAACTCCAACAAATTGATATTCCATTCAGTTAAAAGACTCTCATATGTAAATCACGTTAGCTGAGGTGCATTTACCTGCACACGCTCCAGAGCGAGTCCCATCCGATGTGATGTGCGATAGAGGGATTCCTCAATTGATTTGGTGCCCTCCTGAAAAATTATATGGGATAGTACTGGAGCATGCCCAGCATGTCGTGGTGAATTCACCATCCTCGTTTCCGCTCTATTGAAAGCTCCCAACCAATTCAATCCGCAGAATTCGCTTTTTTATCCGCAGCCATCACTTCAGGTGTATGAAATTTCGGCATGAATTGAGATAAATTGGAAATGGATCAAGAATTGCATATTCGAGGCAAAAACATTATTCTCAGTTTTTTGGTACCGGAACTGCCGCGCCTACCCTCCGGTACGCTTTAGTGTAGCACTAAAACTGCTTTTATTTTAATTTCCCGGAATAGCACAACACACGGTTAAGTGAGATCTCTTTAGGCAAATTTTTTAGGAAAAATAAAAGTAATTAAGGTATATTCATGAATCAAAGAATTTCTATAGCAGCAATTTGCTTAACAAATTTTTATATCGCAGGTTAATTCCCCGTCTAGGTAATAAATTAATAGCTGACAAATTATTTCGGAAATCCATTACATTTCCCCCGAGGAGCGAGTCCATAATCCAAAGTGCTAAAAAAAAATAAAATAAAATAAATTTGTTTCCTTGTAATTAAGCGTCCTCCAATAAATTGCTGTTTTATTTTTATGTTATTCTCTGGGATAATCCTCCTATGAAAGGTGAGAGTGAACGAGAGGGGGGGCAACACATAGATTCACTTGCTTTACCTTGCCAGTCTTATAGAGTAATTAATCATCCCCGCATTAATCCCGAGCTCCATAAATATTTATTTTTATATTATGAATCGCATACAAGATTAAGGGCAATAAATTTTCTGTGTGATTTACGGGACGTTTCTCACCTGTTTGCCCGGTGTAGGCATTCAGAGCAAATTAATGCGTGGAATCTGTTTTTTTTTTTCTTACTGATTAAAATTAACCCTCATGTTTTTTTTCTATTTCTTATAAAATACAAATATATTTACATATTTAAAAAACATAAGTGCAGCAATTTAATTTTGTATATACATATGTAGTTCCCTGAGTAGTAAGTGGATGTGTAATTCTGTCGATTAGAATTCTTAGAATTGCTCGAAAAGCACTGCAAACCGCTAAGCTAGTTGGTTAAGGTAGCGAAACATCAATTTGAAAATCACAGGTTCGAATCCTACCCGTGATAAATATATTTCTATTTTCTGTAATACTTCCCCCTTTACAATACATAGTTAGTAATTTTGTAATCCGATTTTAACACTTTAGAGGTTTGAAATTAATATAACTTTAAGTTTTATTTGTTATTGCTATTCCAATAAGAAAATTTAACTTCATAATTATTTTGAATTGAGTTTGAAATTCCATTTTTTGCACTACTCCACAAAAACTCTATATTTTAGTACTAAAATATGTAGGACTCTCAAGGAATACTTCAAGTACAAGTTGCTTTACAATTTGACTTATTCAAACTCTCCTCCGCTATTTTATTAAGAAATAAATTTCGATTTTAATCTTTCAAAACGTTTATCCTCTAAAAGGAACGATAAAAAACGTATCGGTTAGACTTTGATAAAAATAGATTAAAATCGAAGGGGATATATCGGTTCGTTTCTTTTCTTTGCTAATACAAAAGCCTTTAATAGTTTGGTCGGATTTAAACACCAGATTTAATGTACACCGAACTGAAATATTTAAAAGAAAAATTTTGATTGCTTACTTTAATGTTTTTCTATTCTATGATGTGTTTGTCTGCCTTTGATATCTGTTTGACTATTTCTCATTTTTTTATGTTAATTTGTGTCCACTTATTGTATGAGTTTGCCTAAGCTGCGATTTTTTCGGTTTTGGATCCAGGTTAAGCAGGAGATTTTGAGCTGATTTGAAATTTATGCATAGTTTTTAGTATTTCGCAAAAATGGTCTATACAATACAAAAACACTAAAAAAATTCCCATCTAAATTAAACTAGATGCAAAAATGAAAAAAATGGGTTTATTTATTTGTTTGTCAATCTGCTTGTCTATTTATTTATTTGTCTGTTTGAAATTATTGTCTTCTGGTGTTTTTAATAGCTATGTGTTTTTTTTTTATTATAGTTTTTATAAATTAAATTCAGCTTAAAGCGTAAGATTGATATATCTTGGAAAACATGTAATTCAATAAATAACATACAGACACAAAGGAGCCTTAAGTTTTGAATCCCTTCTCACACTGTGGAATGTAAAATTTTCAAGAAATCATTTCCGGGAATTTTCACTCTATTCGAAAAGCGGAATAAGACGTTGGCGAGGATATTGAAGGATATTTGCAAGAAAATCGAATTTTATTTTTAACGTTTAGTGTCATTTGTTGTTATTGAACAGAGCTACGTAAATGCAAGTGCGACCGAAGTAAATATTTTAGTGAAATATCAGAAATATTGTCTGATTTTAATTTAATAATTTACATATACGCAATACTGGTATATGCTTCCTAGCATTTGGAATGTAGGTCGGTCTGACGATGGAACTAAAAAATTCCTGTAAATTAAATTAACTGCAGCAAAAAATTGTAGTAACTAACTTTTGATTGAAATAAAGATTCGCTGGGCATGATTTAAAATGTTGTCCAGAATGCTCGGATAGAGGAGTTCTGCCCCCGTTGGTTATACTCCCGCCGCAAGCACGAATTTCCCAGCTGGGCCCCACTGCAGAGCACCACCAGGGCAATATTTATAGGTAGTCGTTTTATTTTTATTTTATTTATTTTTGCTTTCATTTTTCCACCGCCAACCGCACATCTTACGGAGATAACCGGAGACAGAGTTGTATGTGGGAAATTATTTTTTTTTTCCATTTTTTCATCCCTATTTTGAAAGCCCTCCCACGGCCGCTCAGCCGAGCCCTTCCAGCCTGAGCGGAAGCACCATCATCGCAGTCAGTCAACGGGGGTCCAAAGTAAACAAGACAACAGTGAAATTAAAAAAGTTTAAGCCAAAATGAATGTACCGGGGATGAACGCAACTGGCGAGGAGCACACATGATAAACTTATTATCAAGAAGTCACGTCACGAACAATTTGGTACATCGGCCAGGATATGGGAGCTCAAGATATATTGGCCATAAACTTCTCCGAATATCCCGGCCCTAGAAAATATAGACGAGGACGTGTGTATTTATACACTGGCCCAGCCGAGCTCCGGTCGGGGTGGTAAATAAAGTTTCGCCTTCCCGAAAAGACATTTTTTGGCACTTATTGCAATCAAGGAGATAGGGGAGTATGTGGGCTGAAAATGTTTGTGCCGGAGTTTATTCTTGCAGATTTTTATCTTTCCTCACGTCCTGAAAATAATGATGCAATAAGCCCTCTCATCGGGCCAGGAAAGGACCAGCACGTAAGGGTAGCTCTGGCCTGTTGGCCAATGAAGGTACATATAAAAACTTATAAAAAAAAATATTGGCGAAGCCCTTTCGATCGGCTGGGGCAGAAATTGAATGCCCAATGCCGGACGTACAAATTAGCGTGACTTGGATACTCAGTCTCCAGTCTATTTGGCTTCAGTTGCTTTTAGGATCTAATTATTCAATTTTAATAGTGGTTAACATGCTCCATCGATGGCGCAAAGTTGTCTAAGAGTAGTAATAAACACATATACGCGAGTACATGACAAAACAAAATGCTTAAATATTGTTTTGGACTTAAATATTGCTATTAAGTAGTTTTAGCTTAAAACTGCTTTTCCAAACATAGTGACGGTACTATTTGAAAGTTCAATATAAAATACCTCAAATTGGTAGACCACGAACACCTACTGCTCGACAGAACAGAGAAATTGTTAACAGCTATAAAAATTGAATTGTAGTTAACGATTTTTTCAAGAACAGTGCAGAGAAGAGCGGTTGAAGCTGGTGTGAAAATCAATAATTTAAGAAAAAAATAGAAAAGCCCTCAGAGCTTCTCAAGTTTGCAAAAGGATACATAAATTTTCCCATATCGAAGTGGAAAACTGTCCTATTTAGCGAATAGTCTAAATTGAATTTATTTAGATTAGGTGGTATGAGAACCATTCGACATCCGAAAGGATATAGGTATGATCCTAAATAATGCAACCAGACAGTTAAACACTGTTGTGGCAGAGTGTTTTTCTGCTTTTAGAGTCGAGCCAATAGTCCATATTGTTGGTGTTATGGATCGTTTCGTGTATAGGGATATTTTCCAGATCATGTTGTATTTCGTAGAAAAAAATATCCCCCTGAGGTGAATATTTCAACAGGACAACGATCCTAAACCTAAATCTGTGCTCGTACAAGAGTGGTTTATATTATTATTATTATTTATTTTACAAATTAGAATTTAATTCTCAAATTGCTTTCTTATTTTTCGTACATTCAGGAATTAAGGTCATATGGCAATTTTATGAATTATTTTTACTTTTTCACCAGAGTTTTCATATGGGAATCGAACCCACAAACTCGGAATGGTACACTTTTTACATCACATCCAAACCACTCACCTAGTTATACCACCAGAGGCCCCAGTGTTTTAGGAATAATTCGATTTAGATGATAGAGTAGCTTGCCCAATCATGGAACCTTATTCCCATAGAGAACCTCTGGGATATTGTAGACCGGCGTATAAAGACAAGAAATTATTCAAATTAACTTGACCTTATTTGAGTTAATTCTAAATGAATAGAACAGCGTTACACCGGAACCAATAACAGAATTAATAGAGTCGATGAAAAGTATGCTGTAATGTATGCTGTAATAATCAAAAATAATGAGCATTACACCAAATATTGAACCTTTTTTTTGAAAAACTTTAATATTTATTTTAGTTACAATATTATTTTCGCCTCAGAATTTTGTTGCGTTATTAAAAATGAATTTTAAAAAATTTTCTTTTATATTATTTTTACCTCAGGTATTACTAATGCATTATACAGAGTAACTAGTTTTTTATCAAGGAAAAATGAAAATATAACAAAAAAATTTACATTAATGCGTTGAGTTGCAATATTTATGTCCGTCACTGTATGTGCATTCATACATAAATTAAACAAAAACCGATAATCTGGCGAAAAAGGGAATCGTTTAATTAAAAACGAGTCTTTCTAAAGGTTTTATAAAGCTATCAATAATTTTCCATAAATCTAGTCATAATCAATCGACCATGGATTTCACAGCGCGGAGATTAAAACGAAATACGCCGCGGCTTTCACACAAAATGTTTTTAATTGTTTTTGTCAATTAAAAATATATTTAATAACTGTACTTTATAATATAATGCAACTGAATTTCCTTTATGTAATAAAAATATTCATATCAATTTTTATAATTCCGATAGTTAAAAGCTATTTGAATAACGAGAAACCATCATGTAATGTTATATTGAGTAGAATTAATTAATTATTGCAATATTATATAATCATTTTGAGTAAGCATCTATAAATACAAAAGGAATTATTACATTTTTATAAATATATTACAAATTATTATTGATATTCCACATAATTTTATTTTAAAACATGAGCTACAAAGGGGTTATTTGACTCTAATAAATTTCTATGATATGTTAATTTAAAATGTCCATTCTATTTATTTTGTGAGTATATTTATATATTAATGTAAAACTTCTGCAATCATACACAGCGTATTCTAACAATGGCTTAAATTAAATATAAAACGTATTAAGGTAAGTGAAGTTTAAAGTTAATACAAGGTTACTTTGATATGAGTTTTCAAATTATAGTTACAATTTTTCGAACTTTTGATTTGATAGTGATAAGCCTATAAACTTTGTTGGGATAGAATTAAGCTAGAGATAAAATGTAATTAAGTAAATTTTATCGGCTTCAAGAACCTTTACTTTTTAAAGTTTATCAAAATGTTAGGTCTCTATCCAAGAACATCTTTGATCAGTAAGCCGTATATTCAAAAAATCAGAGTACAACAGAAAAGCGAATAATTACAACAATACTGAATTTCATTATAAAGATATCATTTATCATTTTGTATCTTCAAATATGGGTACCTATAATACTTACTATCGATATCCGACATCACCTCTTTAAACATTGTTAGCCGTCAATTTCTTCAATGACCTGACCTTGTTCCATGCACTTAAGATAGTACTAGTGTCAGACTAATCTTAAATTTTGATTTCCTCTCTCTGAGGTGGTTATGAGGTGAACACTTGAATAGGATGTTTTCAACTATATTTAATCAATTTATGCTATAGGTACTCAAGTGATAGGCACTGATATTTGTTATAACATAAGCTGGACTTGCAAAGTTATCTATCGTTACCAGTTCTGCAGATGTGGTATCTAAATATCTCGGTAATGTAGATACAATAAAATACAATGTGCCTTCTTAGCCAACAAGACCCAAAACTGAAATTACTCATTTCGGAAAGCCGCTTAATAGCATCCCAACAAGTTATTTAAATCAACTGGAAGCAATTTTCGTGTGACAAGGGTTCTGTGGAGCAACTAATTAGTTTGACTATGGGAACTTTGGCACAATGCTCCCTGTGCGCTCCTATTTGAACTGTGCAGCCAGGCAACAGCATCAGGTCATGCCAAAATATTTGTGTTATGTCACTCAAGATTGTTTCTTAGCCTGAATGGTTTGCATATGGAACGCAGAGATCCAATGACAATTAATTGACATGGTCGGGTGTTTATTTTTCCAGTGTCATTAATTAATTTTAGTCAGCGATGAAATTGTAATTTGTCAGCGACTGCTATCGCTGTCGTCATTATAGCCTAAAGTGTGCTATGCAGAGGTTTGTTGTTGGAGTTGTTGTTGTTGTTGTTTTTTTTTAAGCTTCAAGCTACCAACGCACTTGGTAGCATAGGGCTGGCAAAATTTTTGGGGGAATTTCTGGTGGGGAGATATAAATCAAAATTGACGGCCACAAATTAGTTGCAAACAAGCCAAGAAAACACCGTCATTAAGTGATGGATTAATCTTCAGATGATGCTAATAAATCGTTAAAGTTCCATGTGATCGATGGTTGCCTATCAGGAGGTGCGCCAGGTTCTTCAGAAAAAATGTTACTCCCTCGAGAGGCTTCATTGGTACCGAGATGCCTAGGACAACAAGTAGGCGCTAGAACCACTATGAATATATTAAGAGGGCGCTTTAATTCTGTTCAAGAAGATTTTATACAATATACCAATTTTTGGTGAAGAAAATATGTTGCCCTAATGATAGATGATGGTAGAGTTTTATTTCTACGTTCAAATATTTCATGAAGCTAAAATATTCCTCTTGTTACTGTTCTACTGTTGGTCTGTGTTGAACAGCTTCCATAATTGGCGGTGTCTCAGGAGCAGGACATAAATTGAAAAGGACACAGATGTTCTCCACTATTTGCCAAGCTGAGTTAAGATAGCTCCACTAGAAAATTCTCCTGTGTCCTTGTGGCTGAATTTAATGAACTTCATTTCCTGAAAACTAATACAGCTTGCCCCTTGGCAAGTAGACACAATTAAAAGGATAGCCAGAAATAAGTGAAACACTTAGCTAAAAGCATTTTTACGTCGTTTCGGAAAACAAGAATCACACAAGCCCCAGCATCTTCATATCATAGTCCGTCCAGCGTAGGGGATTGCATTACTAGAGGAAGTCATTTCGTAAGACGCATTCGTTCTCGAAAGTAATTGAAACACTAATGTTCAGAGAGTGCACTAACAGAAGTTTCCTTTTAATGGAGAAATATTTTCCGTCTCAATTCCTAGAAATTTAGATTTATCCTGCTAACTAGAGCAGAAGAAAATCTCCATCACTGGTTTCCGTCTTGTGATTTAAGGGAGCTGCTGGTGAGGAAGTTGACTCTATTTCCCATCCTATTTGTTTTTTCTTACGATCCCCGTTGACTCCTTTTTCATTGTCTTTTTTTTTTTTTTTCTGGGACGATACTCTGGCATTACGGATAGCGCGATTATACCAAAAAGATACCTTCCTTGGGTAATGATGAGTAGATTTCAAAAGGTGTCGCGCAAAAGTGCTAGCTTCTTTTGTGAGTTGGATTCTGAGCTTCATGGTTACTAAAGTCTTACAGTCAAAAGGGATTTTCAAATCGACTGCACAATCTGGTGAACTGGGTATGCATGTTTCCCCAAGGATACCTAACTATGCAATTTAGGAATTAATGCATTCCTCTAATTAACTCAAATTAATAACATCAACCGGAATAGGGGCTAGGAAGTATACACAAAAGAAAGAGTCCTCTTTTTGTCTTAGAAAATACGGTAAAAGAATCTCTTTTTGCAGTTTGGTTGGAATTACTATAAATGCCCTTTAGGGACTGCAAGCTTGAAACTCTAAAAAATTAATTTCCTCTATTCTTTATTATAAATTTTAAACGTACTTTTCTCAAAACCGCATCTTTAAAGACATGTACAAAATGTCTATGCATTCATTCAGAGAATTTACAGAATTTTGTTATTTAGATATATAAAATTAGAAATTTCTACGTATTTTTACAAAACTAGATGTGTAGAATATCACAAATTTAGATTGAGTTAAAACGAAGGTCTTTAATCATTATTTTGTTAAGTGTTCGATGTTTTTTGTTGCAAGACTTTGAAAAAGACTGGTTTCAATTGTTTTGCTATATAAAATTATTACTGATTAGCTACACTTAGTAGTCTATCATAATCTACTACATATGTATATCAGAACAATTTCTAAAAATATAAGAAAAAAATATCCAATAGCGGGTTATGCTTCTACGGTACGTATTTTAAAATTTACATTTACTTTTCTCTTAGTGTTATTATTTTTTCATAAATTTTACTAAAATTTAAATCGAATTTTAGTTCTAAATTAACTAATAATTTGAGTTACGATTTGTAATTTTTTTCAGGATTTATGTTCTGCAGAAGCATAATTATGCAAATATGCATGTAAAAACAAAGCAGTCGGTTTTAGGCATCAACACTTAACATTAAAATTTTCCTTTATATTTAATTTCTCTGGAGTGTCGTTCATATGGTTATAAGGCACATATGAGTACCTCGGGTGCAATCGTTGCCTTTATATTTCTGGACTGGGGCACTTAACTTATCCTTGCCTTTATATTTGTGGACTTGGCACTTAACTCTTATGGACTTAAAAAGGGGTGATATTTTATTAAATAAAATTAAATTATTAGGGGAGAAACTTATCAAATTGAAAATCGATCCTGAACTGAATGTATCGGAGAGGAAAAAACATAACCGAATCGTTAAATCGTGGGCTAAAAAAAGATATTAAGGAAGAGAAAAACGCTCAGAAAAATTGGAGATATCCTAGTACCTCGATCTGGTAGAAGACAGAAACAATCGATTCCCATTTAAGCTATCAAAGTTCACTTTTCGCATCGTGTAAGTGGGCTGACCTAGTAACAGATAAAAACGTTGCTGTGGCAATTCTTTGAAGTAAGGCAGCATCGAATAATCAATATTTGGAATTGATACGAAATAGATCTTGTTTTTCTTTGACTACATCGTCGACTTTAAATTGCTTCACCAAAGCTGTTGGGAAATTCCATTCTGCTTACTTATTTGAGAAAATAGCGTTTCTTTTGAAAGGACGGAGTATGCGGCAAAAAAAAAATTGGTAATGCCCCATAAAAGCATGGAAATTCAGTTGGAACAAAAACAAAAATAGCGCTCCCGAACAATTTCGTCCACGGCTGATACTTGGAGCTTAAAGACGCATTAAAGTAATGATAAAATATCGAGATCAAGTCCGCCGTAACTTTATGTCTAAAAAATAATAAAAAATAAGAAACAGGCAAACGACTTGCTCGTCGGAAATATTTGCATACAGAGGCGTGCTCACCGCCGCTGCTTCTTCCGGCGGGTGTATTCCATTTAGGTTGATTTAAATAATGAAAATATTTATTCATGGATCCGTGTAAGTAAAATGTTTTCTTCTACAGCACTCGGTGCTTCAATTTTTTTTTTTTTCCAGCACTCCGGCCAAAACGGAGTTTAGGCTGCGCACCAAGGGCTAGAGGCATTCCAATTTGTTTCACTGCAGGGAACTTTCGCTTACTGGGTAACCGCCATACATCAAATTTTACGGGCTAAAAAGTTGCACGCCCTTTTTCACTCGCTCCTTTATCAGCCAGTGGTCCTTTCAATAAACATTTCTTCGCCCTCCCCCACTCCCCCGACATCATTTAATGTGATGAAAGATGAAAGAGGACCAGTTTATTACGAAATTAGTGAGTTTCACCGAAATGAGGTTCGGCTTTGTGGGCGCGTCAACTGCCGCAGATCAGAAGAATATACCAAATTTGTCCTCGACAAATTTCCCAATTCATGAGCCTGGTCTGTGATTACGGCCCTTTTTCAGAAATTTTTTTTTTCAGAATATTTAATTAAATAGAAATATTTTTTTTCAATCTCTACGTATGCGATGAATGAATATTAATAATATAGGTGTATTTTCGGCTTAAATTAGGCAAACAATATAAAAATAAATATTTCAATCTTTTTTATTGCTTATCGTTACATCAGAAAGTTAGACTTTATTTAAAATTAATTTTCTAGAATAATAAAATAAAAAAATCAAAGTGAAATTTCTCACAATATATAAAAAACAAAAAACATTTTTTAATAAAAATATAAAACAAAAGGAGCGTATCTTAACAAAACGTACAAAAGAATTTCTCATTATTTACATGAGTCCTTTCCTCGGAGTACACACGATTATTAAAATATATCGATTTTTGAAAATTCCACTTCACTTTGGACAACATATCGCATTTTGACGGTAAAAAATCGGTATTCCGTCGTATATCCATCATAAAAATTCTGTGTACTTCAACGTAAAATCGATCTAAAAAGTTAAAATTAAAATGTTAACTCAATCGAATGGAAGCTGGCTATAAAAGTATAGTTTTCGAGAAAAATAATTTTAAGGTTTAAAGACGATTTTACTACGTGAACTCAATCGTTTTAAGACATTTGTGAGAGTGAGTTGTAAAATAAAAAAAATATAAAAATTTTGTTGCTTATAAATTCTTTTAGCAAATAAGAAATAAATTACAATTCAAAGATTTTGCTCAGAAGATGCTGGCATAAGCCTTATAAACTGTTGGTTTTGAGAAAATATGATTTATTATAATACTTCTAATTTTTACGATAAGATTATCAAAGGACAAAACACTTTTTTCTTTATATGTTTTGTAATATAATAATTAGTTAATCGAACCCTATCTAAGGGTATTTGGGAAAAATGCAACTAACTTATATAAAATTTTCCTTATTTGTTAAATCACTCTTTCGTCAGTTGTTGAATCAGTTGATTCGAAAATTTGAATCCTGTTCTTAGTTTTTAGCAATCCTGATTTAATATTGCTTTCCTCATCCGATTTATAGATAGATTCGCCTTATTTTTTTAATATTCATGGATCTTATTTGTGTAATAAAAGAAATTCCAATATTCCCGCGAAAAAATGTATTACTCTTACTTACCATCATCACTATCAGACCAAATTGATAAACTATCGTCTTTTCTATAGATATGTGAACTTATTACAACAACTGTAATCTGCTATAATAAAAATTATATTTAAATAATAATTAATCCATTAATATATGAATCACAAGTCAAACAGTAGAACTTGCAAAAGAAAACTAAACAAAATCAGTGAAATTATTTCTCGATTCTTCATCGCTTGTTTTGTTAACGATGTTTTTAGCCACTTACCACTAGCTAAGTAATATCGGTTAAATTTCAGTGTACACTGAAGTCGTAATAATCAGTAATAATTGCAGTCAGAAAGTTGTTTGAATTATACTTATTAGGAATGGACTAATTCCACTTTCAAGAAAAATATTAAGTGATTGAAAACATTTTCGAGATTTTAACAGAATATATCTACTATTAAGGAAGGTTACTATTGCTATAATTCCTGTACTAGACCGATTAACTTTCATTTAAGTAGGTACGCTTATTATAAATAGTATTTGGTATTTTAATGGTTTTGAAAAGATCCTTAAAAGATTATATTTCATTTAAATTTAAGGTGTTGTTCCCAAACAAATGTGTTATAAAAATCTATAAGAGATCATTTAAAATTAAAGCGTTTTTGAAAAAAATTTTAAATTTTAATTAAAGGTATATCTATATATTTTATTTGTATGTAAAGTACGTTAAAAAACGAAATACATGAGATGGAATATTCGAATTTTCAATTATACGTAACGTGCAATATGTGTACAGTGATACTGCATAAAAGTTTACAATAAACGTATAAAGGATGACTACCCTGAGAATTATTTACATTATTTGGCACGTACTTTAGAGCATTCACCTTACCATATAAATCATCACGCAAAATACGATCCACATGAGGTCATAATGATTGCTATTCGATGGCAATTCATAATCCATGATACTATCTATCCCCATGGATGAATTGTTTTGTTTTTATAAAAATTCACCGCATGTGAATATTGTGAGTGTTCAAGTAAAAATCGGTGACCAAAAATTAAAACTGATTTCGGTAAATATTTATGCTTAATTGCACCAATGTTTTCGTTAAATTAAACGTTTTCAATTGCTGATGCGAAAATTAAATAAAAAATTATAGTACGCATTGGCATGGAAGGGTGAAGGACTAATTTAAATAAAATAATAACAAATTTATCTTTTTGGTAGCGTATGTCCTCTGGCGTTTCAAAAACTGATAGGCTGTAGTATTTTAAAGTCGTGTATTGGTCATATTATTTAAAACCGAGGAGGGCTATTACAATATTTGAATTTGTCTTTAATTAGTTAGTTAAATGTTATGATATTAAAAATATATATTTTATTTAATGGATTTAAAGTAGTTAATTTAAATACATAAATTGTATTTTTTTTTTATAAACTCAGTATTAAATTTTTTGTTTAAAACTCTAACCGATCGTCGAAGCCAAAGTTGGCGTAGAGAATTATTTAAAAATTTTCTGCAATGATACAAATATGAAATTTTATTAAATAGTTTCGAAGTCCATTTGTATGAATAATTTTTTTTATAATATTTGATTGTATCTTAATTTCTTATTAAAATATACTTTTTCCATGATCAAAAAGTTAATGCGCACGCGTTAATTTGATTTTGGATAATTTAGAAAATTTTAAATACTGTAGAATTTTTATAGTAGACAAGATATGGATTTAAATGAAAATGCAAAGTGAAATTTGAAACAAGCTTAGCCAGAGATAGTGCGGAATGACTAGTATTACTGTCGTAATTTATGTAATTGCATCGTGTATATATTAGAGAGGCTTAACGTTATTACTCCCGGTGCCACTGTTAATTTGTGCATGTCATGGGGCAAGGTATCATGTTACAGCAAAGGGAGTGGTCAACTAGCAACATCAGACTGTGATGACTGAATTGAGGGTTGCGCAAAGGGGCAATATATTTTGTGCCCTTAGTGACACGAAAACATGAAAAGCAAAAACGATGGAAACGCAGCAAAATGCAAAGCATCGTATGATGTGTATTAAGGTCGTGGGGAGCCGCACAATGTAGTTTAAATATCAAAGTTGGTCGTGGTATTGAAATGTTACTAATGAGAATCTTTGAGCCATTAAACTTGCAAGGATGCGTGGGTGTGTGCATGCTGTGCAACTCGAGGGATGCAGGTGCATCTTTGAAGAGGCGAGGACGTTGGTGTGGTGCATTGTTGTCAAATATACATAATCCCTGCTGCCACACTTGTTAATTACTAAATCATCATTCTGAAAGCGATTCTACCAGGGATATAATGCTTATGGCGTAAGTTAACATAAATGAGGTTGGACACTGAAACTGGTCGGATCTGGGAAAATGTAAATTCTCCCGGGGATCCATGATTGCATTCAGAACAGGAGGCTTATGCTCCATTAGACTACAAGTCTTTCCACAAATGCTAATAAGTGGGATCTTAATGGACGTGTTTATTGGCACGTAAACGAGTTTACAATCTAGTAATTGACTAATTCACTGGCTGACTCCGAATTGCTTGCATTCAACCATGAAAATAATCACTCGATTGTGAGTTCCGTACACACCTGTTTAATTTTGGTCGATTCTTGTTAGAAATTGAAAGGATCTGAATGTTCCCGAAGACAAGTTTAAGATAATGCGCTATTTGCTATCGGGTTAACCACAGAGATGGAACGAATAGCGCACTACGAGGGATCAATTTGCTTAAAGGTGCAGCGATGTGAGCAAGGATAAATACCTTGTTCAAGGACAATGCACTCCCGACTATATTTGAAGCGCTAAAGTACTTTCGTATTTTAAAGTTTCTGCCACTTGAAGTGCAGTTGCAACATCTAATTAGGCGCAAATTGGACCTCGAAAAAAATGGTGGTCTCATGGGTTCTGTGGCTCTCAGAGAAACTTAGTTAACCACATCTAACGAACTAATGGCAAAAAGTCTAGATTACAAAAAAAAAAAAGGAAAAGGGTCGAGGAAAACCAGTACAAGAACACCCGCACATTTTCTATCCTCCATGAAATGCTCCGGAGGAGTAGAATTTGTAGCGCAGGACTGCACCTACACTTCCTCTGCCTGCCGCACATGTGTAGCTTTATCCTGCTTTGGCGATTTTATGAACGGTTACAGTGCTACTAACTCTCACTACAAGGACACAATTTATAGCAACTTTTTACACTGAATCCGGAAAATTGTTTTCAAATTAAATTGGAAAGCTTTAAATTGTCAGCCGTATCTCAAAGTGTGTAATGTACAAATTGGTTTTCTCGCCCATTATATGAGCAGTGAATGATTAGGACCTATTAATTTAATAGGTATGAATTAGATTTTGAGCGAAGAGATATTTCATGATAAAATTTTATTTATTGCGAAAAATATTTTGTAATTTATTTTTATATTTAGCTATTTGTTGAGCTGTTCGCATGCCAAATAGACTAAAGTTGACACATTATTATAATAAAATATATAATTTTTAATATTATAGTACCGTTTTTTTTCGATTTAATGTATTCGAAAGGTATTTTTTCAACAAAACGTACGCAATGCTATAAAAATCATTTGTTTTCCGTTTGCGGAATTCATTAATTTTAAATTTTCTGCTTATGTATGCTTTAGTTGTTGATGAAGAATGCACCATTAATAAAATATTTTACAATTGTTCCCCTTCGTTAAATTTAGAATTTTTCAATTTACGATATTCAAACAGGAAATGACAGTGAAGCTGAATTGATCGAGTTACAATAGAATTGAGAATATCTCCTACCCACACATCCTTGCATCGGACGCATCCATAAAGCTGGGGAACTTCTGGGCTAATCCAACAATACTTTCAACCTTTTGTCTCCTTCTATAATTGATGACCATCAGCAGATCTCTGTGCTAATTTTAATTGCATTTACTGCTCACATCACCAGTGAATTCGGGTATCAGATCCCTAGTAAAATAGAGTTTGATTTATGTTTGAACTTAGTGCAGCTATGTGCATCAATTGTTAGAGCTTTGTGTGCAGAATTGGACCATAACACTGTATATTGCAACTGCAAGACTGTAAAGGAAGTGAAAATAAATATTTGGACGTTGTTCTTGAATCCTTTCGGAACAGTTACTTAACTCTGCAATGGGGAGAGGTCTGGTTAGTAGGATTTACCCCAAAAGGATTACCAGACGAAGCTTAGATGTTAAAAATCTTTATTACTCACTACTCTTGCAGAAAAATTCTTCACGGCCTCGAGTACTCATTCATTCTGCGGCTAAAAACCAACTTAAATGCAAAGAACTTTGCAGTTGTATTTTCGTAAAAATTGCAATTTTATCTGTGGCACACATCAATGTTCCATTCAGCTATCAAAAGCATAAGACATCCGGAACTTAGCCACTCCACTACAAGTGTAGTTTATGTCCCGGGTTATTAGCTTAAAATGCAAATAAACGGCTGTCGGCGCCATCCCTCCTCTGGTCATTTGTTGTATAAACTGAAAACGAGCTAGCTTCAATCAAAATTATTATTGATCCGGATAAAAATAAGACGAAGTGCCCGCACAGGATCTCCTTTGCATGATTTCACGATGCCACTTTTTCATAGAAATCTTATAACTGAGGGGTCCTGAGAGTATAAATCTTTTGCTACTTTCCATTCCATACCGATTCCCTCTATGGGAGCAGCAGCCGGAAGGTATTCTTCGACCAGATGAAATATGAATAAAGTTGGTGAAGCATTTTAGCTGAAGATTTTCGTACCTACCAAAAAGGATGAAGAAACGAAATTCTCCTTTAAAAAGGACTCTCTGAAGCGATGAGATTCCGACTTTTCCTCTCTTTAATGTTAAGGATCTCGGTGCGGTCATAAAGTTTATATGTACGGACGAATACATAAAAAAGAAGCAAAATTTTATGAAACGACCTTTGTGGTTTGTCCGAAAATTATGGACATCACAAATCCGGTGCGATTATTATCTGATGAAAAGGGAACAGATGTGCAGATTGGGAATAAGATTTGAAATTTGAGATTTTCTGGGCCGATTGAGTTGATGTCATGTGAGTACATTGCCTCATCTTTTCACGGGAAGATGAAGATTTTATGGACAAGCTTCAGCAAATTTACATCATGCAAACAAACCGATTTAACCCCTATGGGATCAAATTTTTAATATGAATATTATTTGATACTAAAGCAATTTCATTTAATTTTTGATTAGTATTTTCAGTTCATAAAGTCAATATTTTATAATAATAAAATATTTAACTTCTTTTGTTAACAAATAAATAAATGAAGATGAAAATATGCAAAAGAGATTCTTCAAAATACCTCTTACTTTTGCCCTAACACTTTTCGTAGTAAAATCAAGCCAAGGTTTAAGTTCGGTGTACTTATTAAAAATTAGGTGCAATATATGATGATATATTAGGTGATTGGAAGTCTACATTTAAGTTTAGTTATAGCAATAATTTTTTTCAATTATACTGTAATATTGAACTGAATTTTAGGTCTACTCGCGGAGTAGGATTTTGATGAAACATTATAAAAGTGTAAAAATACTAACGAATCTTTAAATAATTTTTATTTGTTTGCTACACTTTTGCAGATATTTAAACATAAAGCTTAAAAATATTGAAATCTGCTAATTTTTTCATATTACCTGTTTTAAGTTTTAAGGGAAATTGAGGAATAATCATAAAAAACTCTTGGTCATGAATATTCCTGTAATAATTGTTAACAAATATCTTATTCGATTTATCGATGGCGACATACCCGAAATTTTCATGCAAAATAGCACTATTCTTTTATTGTAATTTGTTTATTTTCAGGACTATTGCAAAGTTAAAAAATGATGTGGACATATTTAATTTGAGGATTTTTCACAATCTTTGTCAGGATATTCTGTATATAGTGTATATAAAACATATCGTTAGGAAAATGTTACTTAACACATTGCGGACCAGATATTTCATTGCTCTAACCATACCCAGTGGCCGGGTATTTCTTTGTGCTAAATATTTTTAAATTTGTTATGATTTGTTAGTAATTAAAAATTTGTAGCATCTATGTCTCGTCAACGGCCCCTAATAATGCAATATGATAGACGAAATATCTCATCATCGGCCCACAATGTGTTAACATAAAATGAAATATATCTGAAATTACACACCTAAATATCCAAGGTGTTTACAACTTTTTTCAAACCAGATTAAATGTCGATTCAGATGGAAAGAGTTATGTACTGTCATTGAACGTTTAAGTTTTGTTGTTTGTTTGAATTGATAAATTATGTTTCGTGCTAAAACAGATATGGCGAGATATTAAATGTTTCACTTTTGCGGAAAAGAAAAATTATTATACTTCGAGAAGTGAGAAATAATGAAAACTTTTAATAGCTAATGAAAAGTCATATCGGATCCAAGAATCGATGGGATATTTATGGCACTTTTTAATGTGAATGGAAAATTTACAAGCTCCATTGAACTGAAGACTGATCGATCCGGTTTGAGTAATCAGTGTAATCAGTGTTACATATTGGGAGAAGAAATTTTTAAATATTTATCTCTAAAGATATTTTGAATTCTACCAGGGTTTTAGCGATTTAGATTCACACCAACGGCTTTGAGTGTTTATCCCTGTGATTTCTTAACTGCATTCGCTTAAATTGGAGAGAGAGAGAGAGGGTAATTATTAAAATAGAGTTTTCCTTGCGCTACAACGCCGCGAGAATTTCTGTCTCAATTAAAATTTTCTGTAATTTTGTTACTTTGAGTTTACTTCCGTTACATAGCTTAGGAGGGTTCAAGTTTCGGAGAAACCTTTGTGAACACTAACTTTAAGTGCAATTTGGTTTACAGGAAGACCGCTTGCAGTAAGAGAATTCAGAAATTCTACTGGGTAATTAGTTCCATTATCTTGGTCAATGACAGTGCTTGTTGGGGTACCTACTCGTATATATATACTCGTATATATACTACTTTATTTCCTTTAATTGGTAGAAGGAATACATTTGTTAATTGGAGCTGGTTGGTCGCTTTTGGGCGTTAGAATGACTCGTTCATACATCCAAGAATTCTAGTGATTCAATATTTGTACAACGTCTTCATTCATTCAGTGAATTTCTCTGCCGTAAGAACAATCTTTAAGAGTGTTTCTGGTAGCTTAATTCCATTATCTTTTTCTGGTAGAGTTCCTTTGCTGGGTATGTCGCTCTCTATCAGTAGCTAACCGACCATCACGCTTTTCTATTGTTTCACAGGACCGAGATATTCTCATCCTTTTAAAAGATTTTGAGTAACGTTAGAGGTTACTTCTTTTTCTAAAAGGCATACTTTTGAAAATTGTATCAATTCAATATTGAGAACTAATATAATAATTCTAATTCAATAATACCTTACAGTATCCGTAAAATACAGATATTACTATTTAAAATTAATAATATTTAGGAATGCCATAGCTCGCTGAATTTTTACGAGTAAATTTTCACAATTCAAAGTGGCCTTTTGTATCACAGTTTTGCGAGTGTAGCAAGAGCGATATGCATTTTTTTTACTGTATATTTAGGAAACCTTCTTGGACTCCTACTAAGAAATTAATCTTGATATCTCTAGTAGATTTTGTGTAATGTGCGCACATACACGAAAGAAGTTGCGATTTTATTTATATAGACTGTATAAGTTCTTTTAAATTTGCTATATCTTTTACAAAAATAATTAAAGGGAAGGCAAAAGAATTCATTGGCTAATTGAATGCAAGTGATTCTATGTTCGTTATTTAATTCTTATTGTTAGACGATTATATGTATAGTTCTTAGTCCCATAATATTAAGCTATTTTGCTCGAAAGTCGAAGTAACAATTAATTTACTTCCGAAGATGTTTGAAATATTTTCCTAAAATCAGTCTTTATCTTGGTTGATTTTAATTCAAATATTAATCATTCCCCTGTATCTTGTTATCGCCTTACCAGCGCCATGTCACTAATCAAGCTCTATCGAAGTATGAGTAGTTAAGACACAAGGTAATTACAGAATAATATCTGACACGAAGGCTCAATTTTCTCATATGTATCTTAACATCACAAATAGGGAATAACCCGACCCTTTCACCCCTACCATTCCTTGTGGTACAGCCGCAGCACGATGAAGGCTACATTTCCGTTCCACAAAGGGTATGCTATGCACCATCTTCTGTAGACATTCACGGAGAAAACTTTTTATCCGAAGTGCGTACGTGATATCTTATGATGAGAGATTGTCTTACATTAAATTATGAAACATGATCTGAGAGCAAATATTTGCTACAGCGCGCGGAATTAAGTTTTACTGATTAAATTACATTTCTGTTTGAAAGATTTATTTGACGATATTCCCGCTGTAATTAGTGACATATTTGATGACGGAATCTTGAATTTAATGAGATCACTTATTGCTAAGATCTTCAATCAAGAGCGAGTGCTCGAGGGTGTGGCATAAACCATAAGTCTTGTTTATTCAGACTGCCATATTATGTTTGATTTCAACATTACACAAGGAGCAAATAATGCTCTTCTAGTGTAGGAATTTACAATTAACTGTCTTAAAATTACGAAATCTCATATAGTTGTATTCCGTTTATATTTATACACATAATAAGTGCTATGTAGTCTAAAGGAATTTTTATTTCAATGCAAATGTCCCCTTTTTTAACAGCGATCTTTTTCTACCTTTAATAATAAATTTAATAAAATATATGGGCATGTATATAATGCCTTATTAAATAATCTCCTTAATAGAGTTTAAAATAATTTAAATGTGATAAAATAGGACCCTTTAGAGATGTTTTTATGATATATTTTCTACTGGTACAAATTGAATTTATCATACGTTTTAATTAAACCATATTTAAGAAGGGATTGCAGAATTAAAATAGTTATGTACTTAATTTACATAAATTACATATAAAAGATATAAGAAATTTACTTTAATCCTGACTATATCCGTACATTGACTATATATATATATATCGTTTTTTCAATAAAAATAAATATAAGGGTATCAAAAAATGTCTGCTATTGTAAAAAGACGAATTAAAAAAATTAAATGTAATGCAAGTTCATATATCAAAATTGTTTAAACATGCCTAATTTAAATTTAAAAATCAGTTTCCGTCCCAATTGCGTCCAAACTTGGATATTTCTGCATGGAAGCAAAAAACAGCACCCTTCCGTGGTGCAACATCTGCATTATGATGCGACAAATTGAAACCGCAATAAATCCTCGGCTAACCGAGGACATTTATTAAGCACGAAATAATTGTTTTAAGGGCAATGGGAGATTGGACCTTGAGTGTCTGACGTCTCGCCACCGGAATAAATCCCATAAAAGTTCCTAATTAAAGTAATTACAAGTTTAATTTTAAAATTGGCTCCTTTACATAACAATTTTACCGGGGTGGAGCTGAGTGGTTAGGACCAGAGTTATAATGTTTTCATGGGGGCATAATCGCACCGCAAAAGACAATGACTAGGGGTAGCATGGCGCCTAAAAGCCTTGTCTCATTTCGGTTTTAATTAAAGCAGTCATTTGTGTTACATATAAAGAGCTACAAAATTAAGTTTCGACGCTGCAAACTCGACGGTGATTTGTAGTCACAGAAGCGCATTAACAACCTTTGAATAGGTAATGAGCCAAAGGAGTCATTGCTCTGCGAATTTACATGAGAAATTGCCGCTTCGAGTCATACCGCGTGCCCTCGTGTTTTTGTTTCTGGTGCCTTTTTACGCTTTTTGTTTTGAATTTTATATTCCCTTTCAGCGCCAACATTTTTATTCAGGACCGGTCTCGGCCAACATAATTCACACAACGTCAAAAGTTATACGTTTTTATTGGGTGCGGGCCAAAATTGCAGATGAAAGCTTCCTGGTGCGATATGCTACTATTTCGGGCGTGCAACTTAACAGAGCGAGGGCTTAATTTTGTACCTTATAGTGCGGAATCTAATTCGGGGGTGATACTCCCCCACTTGCATACCGAACCGCCCATCACATGCAGGAATCATACTGAACGTCCAATTTTTATATACAACGCGGGGGAAAAATTCGCTAGTGGCTGGAGGTGCCATCACTTATTCAAGCGATGTTCCCCAGAGTGCCTGTGGGTCATATGTGTCCCACATGCATAACTGCCGGGAGTTTTCAAATCAATTTATCTAAAATGCGCCATGGTGTCATATTTATTCTGTTCGGAGGACCAACATCGTGTCATATCGAATAGAGGGAGTCAAGCGATGTCGGTTCGAACGCGATTCAAGTTCGATTGCGACGATTGAGGTAAAATTTCATAAACAGAACCACTTGAATGGATACCACTCAGCAAATATTTGCATATTAAGTGGGTAAGTTCGAAACTGAAAACTAATGGAAATCAGTGGACGTGCACTGCAGCTGAATACATCAATTGTTTGCGCTTATGAAAGTCGAAAATTTATCATGGTTTTGACTTAGAGGGCAATTCACTACCATTCCACTCGAGATAAGTTTCTTCTCTCTCAGTTAGAGAAATTGAATTAAGCTATGAAATACCAAAATTGTAGAGTATTCCGTATCAAGTACCTTAGATTTCTTGACTCCTTGATATGAACACTATTTGCAATTCGCTGAGTACCGTATCGTTTTGGTTTCTTGCAATATAATTAGGGGTTAATTAAGTTTCAATCTTATTCGTTATCAAAGTTCATAAACTAAAACTTTATCGATAAATAAGTATCAATCCATTTCAATAATACGTAGTCTATTCCTTTGTAAATTAACATTTTAAATTTAAAATTCCTAATTAAACATAATGTCATAGAATGGAATCTAGAGATAGTCGATTCTGTTCGGTTCAGATCTTACACATATAACATTTTGAAAAATGTTTTTCGAAATACAGGATTGCATCAACAAAGTTTGAAACACTAAAAGTAATTAACTCGATGCAATAATTAAAACTTACCTTATGAGCTAAGAATCCAATGTTCTACCTTTGGCAAACTTGCGGTTATCTGTTACTAAGTCATATTTTAATATTATCAACAGTGTTTGATTGTAGCACAATTTTCAATTTTGTTTACCACGTTTATGCCGGCACTATGAGATGTGACATGCAAATGTGAACCATCAGTGGTACACGCCGACCTAAATGTAGTAAACTTATAATTATAGCGGTCTTATCGGTGTTTCCTTATGAAAGCTTTATATCTTATAGTAAAACTTATAGCTTGGACTATACGTTGGTCATACACATGATGTTACGCATGCGTAAATACCTACATATTTACATATAATACATTTTCATGGGAAGTTGCAAGAACTGATTAAAATCTGGGTAATTCTTGGTAATGCTGTCATCAAGCAATATAGAAAATTAAATCAAAGACTAGGTTAGTGGGCAAACTACTCATTCTAAAAAGCCAATAAGTCGTAAGTGAATGTCACTCTGTGTAGCTAGAAATACTTAAGTAAACATTTAACAATAATTTTATATCTCTTTTAAAAATTAAAGAAATATGAAAAGTAATATCTTTTATTATTAATCTAATTGGTTTTCCCAAAAATGTTTAAATCGGGCGGAAATCACTTGTCTCTCCGAAGACAGCCTTTTTGGGGTCGATATGAGGTATGTGGCTAGCCTCGTAGGGACCCCAGATTTAGCCAACTCCCTCCCCTCCAAAATTCTAGTCAAGTAGCTCATATTACGCCCTGATTGTACCTATAATTTACACTGTTTTATATAATTTCTTTTACTTCTTAGTTCTGCTTATAGTAGCAAAGCCGTCCAATGTCTCAGATTTTATCTTAATATTACGATAATACTTTCAAACAATAAAATTAGTTAGGGGCTGCTACAAAGGAACAAATTTTAGTCAAAGATATTCTCGCAATGAAACAGTTTTGTAGGTGATGGAGCTTTTTAGAGAACACTAGACGGAAAGAAATCTTTTAAGTGTCAGAAATCTTGGAGGATTATTAATCTTAAATCCCCTAAAGCTACAGCCCATCGTTGCAGTCATGGACGCTAACTTTGAGTGATAAAAGTATTTTCTACAGAGTTAATATGACATACATAAAGATAAAACTGTCTGGGTTCTCACCGTTTGTCCTTTACAGGTGCATAACACTTTTGGGTGTTTTTAACTTGGCTGATTACAGTTGAATTAAGCTACCAACTCCTTTATAAAGGGCTTTTTATCGTTTTCGTAACGAACGAAAATATTAAGCTAAGCCCTATGGGATTCAACTGCTTAACTTGTTAAAAAATAATTCCAGAAAAATTGCTCTTCAAGTGCAAAGTGCAGTTCTTTTATGGGTTTTATTCAAGGTTTGGACCCCAAACAAGGATAAGAAAATTCAACATAATCAACATCAGAACCAAGACGTAAAGAACATACCAAACGGCTTTTGCTGAACTCGTAACTTGTTTTTATACATAAGCTGACGGTCGTACTAATCCCCTGGATATTTACTTTAGTCTAAAATTTAGTCTAAAAGATCTCTGTGTTATCCTCAAAGAGAGAGGATTCTTGCATTTTAGGTTGAAATTATGAGAAATATCTTGCACAGTCCATGGATCTACTATATATGCATATAATATTTTTATATAATATAAAATGGCTTTCACTTATTTTAAAATTAAAATTTAAATTAATTGAGCTAAGGTGTCTTCATAATTAATCACCTGTTTTGTCCAGAAAAACGAAAGTTTTTATTTATACATTTATCCGTTTTTTCATCCGATATTTTAATCAATCCCTCGTTTTCGTTATCAGTTTGAAAACATTAACAATAGCCAGACGAAATTACACAGTGCGGGGAGTTTGAACAAAAGTTTTCTTTTCCCATCCGCCGAAACCTATTACCGTCGAATGTCCAGATAAAGAAAAACTTTCTGATCGAACTTGAGTGTTTCAAAGAAAATCGAAAGAAGGAGCGCGCACAGGAAAAAAGTTATTTTCCGTGCAAAGTTTCCTTGTAAATTACTTTGAGGGGTATGTAAACGTTTTCTTAGAGGTCAATTTCAGTACCTGATCGTATCGATCGTAGGTCGCGTTTCTGGAACGTGTTTTGGGTGGTATTCAGTTTTGTGCCTTTTTGCTCAACATCGCTTTTTATAGGCATTATGTTACCTGCCATTGTTTCACGTTCTAGTTTTTTTTCGGGGGAAAAGAAAAAACTTTTTCGAACTTTATTGTCGATTATAAGTTTTTATCACTTTCGATTACCTTGCACAATATTTACGTACTACCTCAGATTAGCACAGTCCTAGGGATGTAATATGGTTTTAATTTATAGCGGACCATAATTACTATTTAAGTGTTATTTGAAAAATAGCTTTGTACTAAATCGAAAAGCTTTGTAAATACATTAAAATACATCGAATCACTTCCTCTGCGCTATCACCGTTTATTCCACTTTCGAAGCTCCTATAAATTTTGAATTTACGCGGAACAAATTACCACAAGAAAGCCCATCCCTTCGTACTTTTTAGGCAATTTCCCTTTATTTATTCTCACAAAATTTGAAATTTGTATGGAAACGAAAGCAGCTCACGCCCATTTCATTTTCAATGTCATTACAGGAACAATTCTTGTCACCAGGGGATCCCCATTTATATGATATCATTCTGCAACCTTTTGGCACAAGATATTTTCCTCCTTTTTGGGGAGTCTCCGTAAGGTGACTGATTGATTGGATCTGCGCCTTTGATTAATGGTTCTACAATCATCAGCTTCGTCTCAATTTTTACGTTGGCTGAGATTTATTGTCCCTACGGGCCCGCCGGGAGGTGGATTTGGTAAGGATAACGAAATATAAAAGGTTGCCAAAAAATTTGTTATAGGCGATTTGGAATTAATTAATTGGGTTATGAGGGCAGTAAAGTATCCCCCATGGATGAGTCATATTTATTCTTCCTTGGAGGTAACCTTTTAGCACAGCATGATGGTTAATTGAGTGGAATTTTTCTTTCATCATAAATTTATGTAAGTAAAAGTTGAATTGTGGTTTTCATAAATGCACATACATATGTGAGAATGCATATTTCTTTAAAGATATGTTCATATGTCTTAAGAAAGACTTTTAAATAAATTTAAATAAATAACAACACATTAGTGATATTATGGTTGCTTTTTTAAAGCCTTGTTTTGCATTTAAAATGACTGATGCTTCAAAGGATCCAATACACAAAGGGGCTAAATATTTCTCCATAAACCTTGAAGAATTCTAAAGTGGAGCGCTTTCAACTAATCAAATCCGTTCTTTCCGTAGCCCTTGTTTTTTATAGAGGCTTCTCTGATGATTTTAAAATTCCGAGGTATTTAAATTTTGATGTATTTTTTCACTTTCAATGCCTTAATCGATTTAAAAAAAAAACAATTAAAAATTAAAAGATTGGGTAATTGACGATATATCAGCAATTAATAATAATTAATAAATTTCCTTAATTCATTAACCGAGAAATAACACTAGTCCATTTTATTTTTAATTATTTTATCTGAAATTGATATTGCGTTTAAATGGTAATTTAAATTTAAAAATAATAATAAAATAAAATAAAAATATATTGCATTTATTTATGATTAAACACAGGGTGTTACTGCAAGTAATGTAAGTTTAAGTAGTAATATTTAATTGGGCGATTAAATTCCTCTCGAAAGGTTCATTATCGCTTACATTATTCATCATCATATGAAATAATGATTACATTTAAAATTCTTTGGACTGCTGAAATTGCAGAAAATATCGCTAACAGGAAAAATAAAACCGAATAATTCGTTTTTGAAAAATTTTTTGTAAATGAAGCATCATGCCGAAAATGGGTGTTGGTCTGATAACTTCCCGCATAATAATCAGTAAAATAAAAAAAAAAATGCATTTAAGGGAAAAAGAACAATGGAACCTCATGCATTAAAATAAATGGCCTCAAAAGCCCTACATTAACACAACATTAGCCCCGAACACACACGGAATGCAGCTCCCATTCAAAAGATAACTGAGATAAATTGTTTTCTCCTCGGGAAAGTGGGAAAAAAAAAACATACCCGGATAAAAGTTTAACCATGTTCGGCTTTCACTTACATTGATTTTTGAACTCTTTATATTCTTGAGTGAATTACGCTTTTATGTGGTCGATACCTTTCCAAACTTGCAATTTATTAACTGAATTATTGGCTGTGCAGTTGGCATTATGAAATATGTTTACAATTCAACTATGAGTTTTTCGGTTGGACCCGACCATCGTACATTGGAACACGGGCGTGGGTGATTTAAGATATCACAGATTTTTAAAAGTTGTTTCGAACATTGGCAAAATCTATTGTAATTCATTAGCTTTTTCGAATTTTATATTATTTATGTTCTGATGAAAGGATTTCTTCCAATTACTTTCGATTCGACAAAGTACATTTTTAAAAGTACCTACCTGTGACACAACGATTACAAGAAACCAATCTCAAGAAAATCTCTGCTTCTCTAAGGTAGGAAATATTCATGAGGTGCTATCGGCGGCTCCCACCTGCTCATAACTATCTGCAAAGAACATCTTATAAATATGTATAACGATGGAAATGGCACTGGGGGATGCCACATGTCGTAAACCTTTTACTATAATGTGCTGTGGCTTCATTCACCTCGGTCATATTGTAATTGTTATGTCAAAAAATTTCATTCATTCTCCGATATTTGCTCGCATTACCCGAAGAGCCTATGCTAGGTAGCTTTCCCTCAAATGGAAGATTTAATTTATTGGCCATTAAAGTGGTTCCATTAACTTTTATGAAGCCAACTCAATTTTAGTTGGGCTAATAGGCTTCCGAAATGAGGCATTAATGTTTTATTAGGACTTGGGATATTTTCTCTTTAAGAGAAGTTTTTCACTGTGATTCTTTCAGATTTATTTTATTACATCGTATGAATTTATTTATATGTGGGGGATCGGGAGATTCTTTTTTTTTTTCAAAGCGAATTAAAATAAATAATATTGAGCCATATCATTAAACTCCAACTTTAAAAGATACAAAATCATACTGAGCAGCTGATAAGTTAAAAGATAACAAATTAGAAGGTCTTTGAAAATCTGGGGACTTTTTCCAGCTGTAAATAGGCAGTAAAGGTGTTATTGACCTTATTTTGAAATTGTCCGATGTAATTAATTAAGGATAATTTAATTTGTGATCTACGAGACGTTGCTCCGGTATTTTACCACCTTTGAACAGAATGTTCTAGACATGTTTACAACAAATGTTTTATTTCGAACAAACAGTCTAACATATGAAATTCTAAGGAAATTAATTCAAAGTTAAACTGATTAAAAAATGAAAAATCAAAGGATACTTTATTCCGGTCATTTTACATACATATATGGTAGGCATGTTCATTTATGTAGATATATCTAGCAATGAAAAGATCAATACATATTATGCAAATATTGATACTATCTGTTCTTGGTATTCATCATTGAGTAGATGATATTTTTCGCCTGTAGCAATAAATAATGCGGGCAAACCTGCTCTTAAACGGGTATAATCTCTAGGTCGTTAGTACTTAAGCAGATACTTAGAAATGAGGCGGAAATAATCACATAATGAAAGCGTACCAAACGGAGATAATTTTATTTAGATCACGCAAATCCGCAAAGTTGAAAACTTCACTACCACATCATTAATTTCTTTTTCGTTATTAACGCACTCTTGCTACACGAGCCTCCTCTAGACCAGGCCGCCGGTACGGCCACTCTAGCGACCGGGTCATCTTAGCCAGCCGTGCAACCATCCATCCCCTTTTTGATTAGAGGGTGATAACAAGAAAACTTTCCCTTTGATTCTCATTTAATATCTAGCCGAGTTAAGAACTTTTCCTCACTTCAACTTGAGGAGAGTTTTTCTAGATTTTCCTTTCTTTTTTTTTTTTTTTGTTTTTTTGTTTTTTTTTTTTTTTGGTTTTTTTTTCGTCCGAGAGGAAATTGTTCTGGCAGCATCACGATGCTTCGATGGACGTGTCAAATCATGGACTTAATTAGTTTTCAATTTCTTTTCGGTTTTTCGGTTCGAAAAAGTTCGACGCGAGGAAAATAAGATGATGTCTGTTTTTCCGTTTCCTCTTACGATGAAGAATGACGAAAGAAACGTTCATCAAATAATGTAATTCACTAGCCGAAACTGTTCGTGTTTTGCACTGGCTGTGCCAATTAATTAGTAATGGAATGGAGCAAGAAGTTGCTATCGAGCACGATTGCCAAGGTTTGCTCAACGGAATATCGAAAGCAATAGTCCTCTACAGGTTCTTTGTTAAAATCTAAAGTAACAACCTTAGCTCTGTTTTTGAGGAGGCTCTTAAAACTCTCATCGGTAGATAATCGGTACAGGTAATATGAGTAATATGAGCCAAGAAGCTTCTCTTTGGTTGTTTGGATAAAAGCCGAGCTATCTTTCAGTTAATATACCCGGGTTAAAAAAAAATAACACTTAGACTAAAATCCATACATAGGAAAAATACTAAAGGTCAATATTCCGAAAAATAAGAGTCCCATAGAGGCCTCAAATATGAATTAACACAAACGGGGTTTTATTGTAGGATTTATTGGTAATTGTTCGTTTAGAAGTTGTGCTAGTTCTATTCAAAATAATAGGGGATAAGAAAAATACAAGGAAAAACCTGGCTTTAATAAATCAGAAAAATGCAACATATTTCTACTAAAAATTGATATTTATGACTACTTTTAAATGCTCCATAAATAATAATAATAAGAATAAGAAGTAATTAAGTCAGATTTAATATTCGAAGAATAAGAATTGCTTCTCTGTAAATGTTGTTCATTTTTAGAACATTCAATAACAACCGAGCAGGAATCCCTAGTATTTCGAGTGAGAGTGAAATGATCTTCTTGGTATACGGTACCAATAAAGCTAATTGTTTAAGTTTTAAGTTAAGTTGAGATTTATTTGACAAAATTCAGAATTTAATACCCAGATAAAATTTACTTTTAAATCATAACTACACTTAACATAAAAAATCGCTAAATGCCCACACAAGTAAATCCTGTAGGTATAGCAATTTCCCAGAGTGCATATATAAAACACAATTCCGTAAGCAACACCTTCTGTAAAATATTGCCATTTTAAAACCAAATTTTGACTAAACAAACCTGGAAAACCAGTCGATGTGCACACATATGAACACAAATTTAGCATGATATTTAAATGTGAAGATGCCAAACGGTGGGTGGGAACTAAGAAAATACCCCATTTAACACACAGTACCACAAAAATCGTTGAGCTTGTTGTATTTGCGAAAACACATCCTTACCCAATTTGTTGCGAAGTGTTCCTTAGACGGCGACTGAATACAAAATGAATTTATCCACAAGATTTGCATGCCGAATTCTTGCATAAATTTTAAAATTTTGCGCGTCCTCTCCGTTTATCACCGGAAAGGGTTTCGGTGAAAGAAAACAAATGTTTGCAAAAGGCCTCCTACCACCCCCGATCTAGAGCTTCTCTTGCGGAAAGTTAACCAAATTAATGTAAATTCGCTAATGCGGGTGGAAATATTTTGGTAAATGTTTAATCATTACAAGGTGGAAAGAGGTTTTTGAATAATTTTAATTACAGAGTGTGTGAATGTGTAATAATGAACTAACTCGTTTAGGATATTGTTTCTTGAAAGGTATTTCTGGTTTTCGATTAATATCTCCTTAAGGAATTTTTAGCAAATATGTTGATATTGTAAATTTATTTAAAAAGCAAACTAAATTCGAATATGTGTTTAATTTAGCTTTCCTTATCTCTAAAATAAGAGTAAAATAGAAAAAAATATTTGCACATTTTCACGATACTTTAGCGGAAATTATAAAAATCGTTAAATGTATTAAAATAGTTTTGTGACAATCCTAAAAATAATTTCATCAAAATAAAATTTTACATATATTTAATTCAGTTATTTTAAGGATTCTCTTTAAGATGTTAACATCCGTTCTCTCTAAATAACTTTTTAGGGGCTGTGAAAATAAAATAAAATTAAACTAAACTATACAAATAAGCTTCAGTTAATGTTAAATTTTCAACTGATTGACTGTACCGAGAGACTCCAACCTCAATCAGTTACAATATTTAATATTGAATATAAAATCAATTTTTCAGGCTTTCATTTGATACCCACATGGAATTCTTGATGCACTTCTCGTAGTAGTGAACTATTTAAAAAATTCAGTTTTATACAAAATTGATGGTCATATATCATCGAGATCAAATTGTACAAAATAACACAGCTACCGAATAATTCACCAGGCAGTTACATTAAATAATAAATTAAAAAATATGCAGATTTTATTAGATTTGTATATTTACTTATTAAAGTGAAACTTTCCAAAATTTAATTAATTGCTTAAAGTGATAAATTAAATTTATTACACACAGAGGAGAGGGAAATTTAAAGGCCGACAACATTCGTGCAATTCCCAAAAGTCCTCGAAGTTAAGGAAGAACTTTTTAAGGGCCCTATGAAACCATATGTAATGCTTTCTAAAATATTTGGGATATTTGAGAATAAATATAGAATGCTCCAAGGATTTCTACTTAATGTCGAAAATTTACAGTTTAGAATACCCATTTCCGTAGAGCGGTTAAAGGGGCTTTTGATTCCCAACACCTTTTGAAAGTGAAAATGTCATCCTTTGTGCGACTAACTTTCATTTAAACAACTTAATGATTTACCAAAATACCTAACTCTAGTCAAAGTTATAATGGAGATCATGAAAATATTTGCTCTAAATCACTGACCCATATCAAAATCTCATCTAAATTGCTCCTTAAGATAAACCAGAACCGAAGTTTACTTGTCCCTCGACTTTAAGAAGGCACAACAGCCATCCTTCGCACAGATAGAATGACTTATCACAAACACCTTTCCCATACCCCGATCCAAGTGCGTCTGTCAGAAGCTTTTGTATTGTGTTATTATCTTAATTAAGTACCACGGGTAAACAGATACAACCTCAATCAGTTGATTAAATGGCTTTGTTGCAACTTACAAGACCACTTGCGTCGAGGGGCTGCAGAACTTGAGGTTGGCGGTGCAGATAATTAAACGCCTGGCGATTATTTACCTCTGCGAATGTGAAATTGAAACAATCGAGTTCTTTGTCACTCTCGGCCCTTAAAATATAAAAATACCTTACGATCCCGAGGGTCTCAACTTTGACCTTTTTTTGCACAGGTGCTGACACGCACGCTCACCTCGGGCGATCCATGATATTGCGAAGAAGCTAATTTGCACCACTGTTCGACTGGAGTGAACTGTTTGTGTGATGGGACCTATTTAAACTACGGCGCTTCGCTTCATCACGTACGGCACAAGGGGAAATGAATTATCTGCAGCAGCTGTGCCCGACGACCTGGCCCTTCTGGGGCAACCTGCAATGAGCGCTGTGCTGTATCGGAAAATACCGATCAAGTTTTTGCGCTCTGAAAACTCAACCACCCGGAAATATTTATAGCCCGCAACATTTCCTCCTCGTGAGCCGTGTGCGGCTCGCACCCTCTTCGATGTTTAAGTCCCGTGCTCGCAATTGCAAATTCCTTGGACGGGGGAAAAAAAAAAAATTAAAGGAGTGTACTCACGTGTGCTTTGCACGGGCATCTAGTTGTCTTCGGTATTCAGTAGCGCTCAGCGTGATCCTTTCTGTTTAAAATGCACGGCGTTCAGTCGCAGTGACACACAATTGTCCTCATTTTAGACACGTGGAATTCTACTGAAAAATTGCTCGTCTCAAACGCACATTTTTCCTTGAGATTAAAGTATTTGATTTATATTAATAATACGTGTCATATTTCGCCGATTTGTAACTGTCAACTATCATTCTTTATGTACGTTGCTCGATACACCTTTTTGGGCACATATCTTTTACCATTTGACAAAGTCATGCTGCGAAGAAGTAAAATGATATGAGAGTCGTACAATGCTTCAGATGCGTTGGGTTTTTCATTTTTATATCCCTATGACCGTACCTATGAACGAGTTTAATTTTAAATGATGCGATATCCATGCTAAGTATATACAGTCACTAATAGCATAATATAATACAAGAAAATGTTCTTATATATGTTTTATATGTCAAATTTAATGTCAATTTCAATTTTGAACATTTTTGCAATGTTTTATTATTGTAACATCAAACCAAAACAAAACTGAAATGAAAATATGAGTACTACTAGAGATATTAAATTCTAGTGAAAATCGATTAATCTTTATTTATACTAATTATATGTATACGCAAAATAATGCGCTTTTCTTAGAAAATGCCAGCCGCAGTATAATTTTCCATTTGTTCTGTATAAAATGCTATTATAGTTTAACCTCATATGCTATTAATAAATTAGGAGGGATATGTGCCCATCCACTCAAAGAAATTCCAAATAAGCTTTTATTTGGAATAATTTCTGATAAAGCTTTGATCAGATTGTGTGTACATATTGCATATAGTTGCAATATTTTTTAAAACTCTATTAATAAATTCAGTTGAGTGTGATAAATTTCAAAACACTAAGGAAGGTTCAACGGAACAAGGTACTTCTTGCACTCTCATATGGTTTTACTGTGTTCGTTGTACCTTGCACATTTTCCCTAGGGTTACTCCTGATTTTTTGTGGGAAATATGCCCACTGCTTCGCCTACAGACTTATTTTTGGATATTCCATTAGCGCAGAAAATTCAATAGACGTATGCTGTACGTCATGTTCAGTATAAAAAAAAAAAAAAAATTACCAGTGACCAGTTACACGTCAAAATAGCGCAAGGGATTAAAACAGTTTTTGTTGTCATTCGAATCACCCTTACATTGACTTGCATTTTTCGTGGAAGATCACTAATGACATGGGTTGGATTCGGACATAAAGGTAAGAGATTTTTTAGTAGGACAATGTAATGTCCCTATATATGTATACTAAAAAGTACACTAGAGAGTTTTTGAAGTTAAGGACAATTTTACTCTAATGGATGGTCATCAGTCCTTATTTAAATCCAATGAAAAGTGTATAGATATAAGCATACGTATATATAGCACATTTTTATTTTAACCTCGCTCTCAGTTTAACTAGTTAGCTGTTTTTGAGGAGCATATTCGTCATAAAATAAAGTGCAAAAGTTCAAATTATAACGAGTATATTCGACGTGGGTAAAAAGTAAGAATTTGCAGTTTATATTCCATATTAAACATATTTTGTGATTGAGGAGTATCCTTGTCATCGCTTAATTTGTAATAAAATGAAATAAATAAATTTTCCAAAAAGATTGAAACAGTTAACTAGTTAAGCGACAACTAGTTTTTCAATTAATTTTTAAATTACACATAATCTTCAATACATTAACTGTTAATCCGTCCATCCTGTATATTCATCCTCTAACTATATTGCTCCTATTATTGAAGCAGTCTGTATTTGGGAGATAGAAGTAAGAAATTTCTCGCCTTTTAACGTAATACTATCTGTAATAATTTAATATTCACGACTAAGACTCTAAACCCTACACAGAAATATAAAAATAAATCATACTTACGATTATAATACTGGGTACCTACATACGTTAATCGATATAGGGAGAATACTGCTCAAAGTATTGTAACGCAGGTAGACAGGGTAGAATCATTTTTATTTTTTCATTGCTCGGAAATAGAAAATTACTGTGTTCAGTTCACACGATCGAATGTGTTTCAATTTAAAACATAATAAAATACCATATATGTACCTACAGCTTAGGTGTTTACATATTCAAGCTGAACATAAAGTTACTGAAAGGTAGCTAGGTACATTTGAGTGATTTCTTACTTGAGTTTGTAAGTTGTCTAAGTTTTGCCTTTGGGATATGTAATAAATCTTGCACCGTTTTTGTTCAAATATTCCAAAGTCCCTTAGAGATCCACTTCCCTTTTCGTTTGTAAACAAATATTTAATGAGTTGAAGCGATAAGGTCAACAAAAGGACCCTTTCTTAAGTGACAATAAACACAACAATTTGCCTTCTCAACTTTTCTACTTCCTTTCCGGCCACACATCTTCAATATACATCCGACGAATAGGACTCCTCCCCATTGGATAAAATTACAATCAAAAGACATTCGGGATTGAGATGAGGGCAAAGCGGGCCAGACCAGACCTCGCTGACATAATAAATCGGCCTGAAGGCCAGTCAAGGAACTGTTGAAAAAGAAAATAAGCGGCAGACACTTAATGAAGGTCTATAAAGAAATATAAATGAGAAAATGAAATGACTGGGGGAAATTTATGCATCCTTATCAGGACTTATTTATCAGATGACAAAGTTTCGTTTCATATGAATACGAAGGATGTAGGGCGAGTAGGCGGGGAAATTATCGAGCCCGCTCGGCACATAAAGCGATATGAATAAACATGAGGGCGGTCGGCGATGACAGATTTATTGAACTGCCGTTGAGTTTTCGCTTTCTTCTTTAATTTTTTCGTAATTACGTCCCAATGACAGGGGGAGTAAGCAGGATTCAGATATTTAATAAGTTCACGGCTATTCTGGAAACGCGTGACCTTTTCAGATGTGCCCTGGTGAACTGAGACATTTTCCTTTTACAGAAGCTTTTCGGAAAGTTTCCAGCTCCATTGTTCGGAAAAGTTTGTCTTTTCGGAATTGGATACCTGCGCATATGTTTTGTGTACCAGAGCTTTTGAATAAAACTTAAAATCCGTTTTGGGTTTGCCGTAATCTGAAGAGATTAGTTAGTGTTAGTACTCTTCCAAATTTTGCTTGAAGTTCTAGGCAAAAAAGTATTGGGGGAATACCGAAACGGCTCTTTATCTTCAAAGTAACGAAAAAAGTAGTAGTAAAAGAACTATATCAATATATAGTATCGAGAATTATTAGACCTTATATAACACATTTTCGCTATAAACCAGAAATGGCACATGGGGTAAAATGCACACTAAGTGTTTTAACTTAAAATTGCTTTAAATTTATTGAATATCTTGAATAAAAAAATTTAATATATAAATTAGGAAGAATTATTAATTAATTAAATTAAATACATACGTATCTGATACCCTTATTATAATTTGGGAAAGCTATATTTACTGAAGTTGTAGATAAAATACAGCAGCATTTATAAAAATTGACATACAAATTGAGCACACTCGGGGCGACTATTCAATAATTTCAATAGCTTATTAAACCCTATTTTATTTTCATTATTATAATGTTTTGATGCAAAAACAATAAAAATTACTGTGTAACTTATTAAGAATTTACTTAAACTCTTGAGCTTGTAAGATGTGCAATGTACGTCGCCTTATTATCTGCTCTAACGTGACAATGACGTACTATGCACGGCTTTGCAGCGCAAGGGGTTAAATTAAACATTTGATTAATGAACTTAACTACTTTTATTCAATCCGATACTACAGCTCTATAATAACACAATGACTTATATTCTTTAATTTATTTCATGACCTTCCTTGATTTTATTTATATTTATCTAAATATTACGACTATGTACATTTTTTAAACACAATTTGATAAAAACTTTAATAGAAATTATTTCAAGCCAAAGCTCGTTTTAAATGGGGTTCTGCGAATTAATTTCCAGTGCAAGAGGTTAATTATTTGAAATAAATCCTTTCGATTACACGGCTTACAAACGGAAATTGACATTTAAGAATTATAGTGTACCTAGGTTTCAGTGTTAAGCATCGATTTACAAAGATTTACTTTTTACATATTGTACTACAAAGTTTTTTGATCTTTTATAACTAATTAGTTATAAATTTTATCGCTGATGAGATCACGTAGAGGAGAATTTTATCCTATAGAGATTACTTCTCCAATATTATGTGCCAAATATTTACAAGTATGGTATCTCTCTTAAATTTATGCTCGTGTCCGTGCTCTATCGACTGCCGGGTATCAAGGACCACAAATTTTTAAAGTCATAAATTCTCGAGACTGCTCCCAGCACCGAGCATTGTTGCGATGTTAAAATTTGTCCGTGTATCGATCGCCTAATATCCCCACCCAGCGTGTATCAAGTGTTTGCACATAAAATCGGGCGAAAATACACACTTTTATCAAATAGGATTTAAGAAGGCTTTATGGCCAATAAACATCCGCCGCAGTGATAGCTGCAAAATTTTTAAGTCATGATTTTCCGATAATAACAAATACCTCGAAAGCTCCCATTTTTAACGCCCTTATGATTTCTGGAGGCCTCTGCCACCGTTCACCCGTTTGCTCTCCAGGGGACAAAAGCAATCAAACCGAATACGCTGCTTAGTTTCGCTGTTTACGTTCAATTCCTGCTCTAGGGCTCACTGACTGTGGGGTCCTACGCTGCGGGGGAGTATGGTGTTATCGGCTAAGGAGTTTTAGATGATTGGCTCCGGAGAATCATTCGAAAATAGAAAAAACGACGTATCGGCTCACAAAATCCCTTATTAAATTTTCGGGATGGGAAGATAAAAGCATCCGAATGTCTCATTCAGACGAAACAAGAGAAGAGGTCGGGATTGTTTTTTCTCGGTACGGTGACGGAGTCCCTGTTTTAGATGTTGTTTAACAACAATCGATCGGGGAGATCACAAGTGCCAAATGCCCCTATTTTCGATTCCCACGGTATTTGGCACTAAGGCGTAACCGCATTACAATTTCAGACGACCGGGTTTATCATGGGAAAATGATTTTGAGGAAACAATAAATTTGCTGAAAGCAACCTCAAACAGTATTTTTCGTATTGTAATTAACAGCAGCGGTGGTTGGGCCTACCGGGCGGAAAGGGTTAGAATCTATTTTGGCAGTCTAGGCCAGCAATTTTCTTCAGAAGCAAATTCAATCAGACACACATACATTATGAACCAGCCCGGGGAGAGGAACCAAATGAGTTCGATTGAGATTCAAACAGCATTGCCGGCCGATGTGTTGATGGGCACGTCAACATCTGTTCACTTCTCTATCATCACCGCAAATGGTTTGCACAGGTAGAATTTTTTTGGATTCGGTTTCGTGAACTGATTGAAAGGTCGGATCCAGATAAACTTGCTCCATCATTGACCTAGGAGCTCCTTTGGGCGGCTTCAATAATTCAGGAGCGGATATCGCTTTTCGACTGGCCATGCGGTCATTGGGTCTATCCGGGAACTAATGCAATGAATTCTAAAATAAGCAAAACGTTAATAGGCGGACATCAAATTACCGCCCGAATTCCAGGAAACGACTTTCAATTACTCTTTCTAATGTTTCCGGAATAAAAATGAAAAAAAAAAAAAAATTTTGGGATTTCGAACGTGCCACCGCAAATTCCGCCTAATAACGCAACTGAATCGAAATTTCCACTGCTTTAGCTCCTTGATTCTCCGGACGATCGAAACAATTATTGCTCTGTATTTTGTTCACCTGGCGCGCGTATTCGGTTTCGCCTTACGTTGATTTATTTTGATACCATGTCGGGCACGATTTATATCCTCCCGACTCTGCCCGGTATATCCGGGCAATATCGTAAGTGAAAATGTATCTGCCTCCATAACGAATGCTTTATGGAATTTTTATGATGCCGTGTTGCTACTGATTGGTGTCTAGGATCGCATTATTCAAGGTAAATGGAAATGGCTCCTGAAAATCGTGAACATTCCCTCATAAATTATTTAGTGACATACTCGTAACATAGAAAATTTTCACTTCCTCGAAAGCGATGATGTACAAAAAGCACTCTGCAAAACGTTGCAATTTCTGCACATCTTTTTAAACAAAATAAAATACATGAGATTCAAAATATTCTTCAAATACCACAATCGGGCTACGGTATAAAGAAAGGTAATTAATAAAAATATTTCAATTTGTAAAAATTCATTACTGACCATTTTAAAAATATGCAACGTTATGCAACGAAAATAAACATTATAATAAAAAATATACATATATCAAACTTTTAATAGTCCGTTTTGGTTAATATTCTAAATTCGTTAGAAGATAGATTTACTTTTGTTTCTAAATTAGAACCTGTACCGCAATTGTTTTTTGAAAGAACGTTTTTAATCTAAAATTCTCGCCCTTGTTCTCACATCTTGAAATATAGCAATGCTAAAATTTTCAAAGTTAGTGCATATGATCAGGGCAAAGATTTTACCTTTAAATCTAGCAATCCTAACATCGCCATATCTGCCATTTGCAGAGTGAGTTAATAAAATATTTTATTTATAGCCTTCATGCAAAGGGTTACGTTAAACAAAAGTAGAGTGAATTCAGTAAAAGTGGGTTTGGCGATTTGAAGACAAAAGCACCTCTTTGAAATCCTTTTAAAAACTCGAATAAAGTCGGTTGAAAAGGTTTAGTTGTTATTCTTCTCTGCCCCCTATAAAAAATCAGTTGTATCTGTTTCATTTACACGGAAAAGTTGAAGATAGCGAACATTAGCATTCCAGAAGACTGCGCAGGCATACGATACATACATATCTTTATTTTCGTAATGTTGTTAATGAAATTGGCGCGCATTAACATATATATAGGAAGATGTTATTTTCTTAATTAATTATTTCAAGAAAATTAAAATAGCCTCCGGATAGAGTTTTTAAATGTTTTGCGAGGAATGTATTTCTAATGGTACCCTTCAGCTGCATACATATAATTAATTACGCTTTTCGAGGAGCACTAAAGAAGTTTCACATATGCAAATTTTCCATTATTACCTCACTTACACAATTTATCTGGAGGACTACGAAATGCTTTTTCGGGCACAGAATTTTGCCTGCACAAGATCTCCAGAGCCGGCACAAGTCCTCCTATTGCTGCTGCTCCTACATGCATTAACTTCAATTTGCTTTCAAGTTCGTTAGCTTTCCATAAGGCAAACTCCGGCAGCCAGGGAAAGAGTTGTTTCCACTCCCTTCGGTCCGCACCTCACTAGATATCTCTCGGTTAAGAAATTTCTACAATTTATGCAAGGGTTCTGCCAAAGTATGCAAATCCTGCGGACGACTTCATTTCGTATTCAAACAATGTCTGAGAAACACTTCGCAGCAAATTGGATAAGTGTGAGTTTAATAATTGCATGCGCAGGCAAAAATGAGCCGAAATTTTTCATGTCTCGAACGAAACCGAGCAGACCTGAGAGACCTGCTGAGACCTGAGACCTGAGACCTGAGGCGCAATGAGCCTCATCTTGGAATCGCAACGCTCCTGTCCCTCTGAACGGCGGGCGACCGTCGTAAGTCTAGGATAGGCGCTGGATTAATTCCTGTGATTCATATGCATTTCTGAGACAACCAATATTTCAGAGGAATAGAAAGGATTTATTCGCAGCAATAAATTTGTCACTTTCAGCAAATTGTACAAGGCGCTCGGCCGACCCAGAGGTACACTGGAAAGGTGTGGTACTAGCTTTATTCTCTCTACCGAAGCTGTGATTCTTCCGATTTTCAAATATTTAAAGTCGAATAAATTACATAAGCGCACCTTTCTTCTTGGATGCTTCTCAAAAGTCACTCCCTATCTAAACATTTCATCTTGAGGAGCACAAAGGAGTGCCTCAAATTACGAGACTTTCCAAGGTGATCTCAGCCCCGGCCACCCTCGATTGATTGATTACAAAGATATTTACCACGACGAGCCTCGTCATCACCCTCCCCTTTCTTCACTACAATTAAATGGTATCTCGAAGACGTGGAGTTCCTTCAAATATTTGCAATTCAGCGGAAGTGCTGATGATGGGAAATTAAAAAAAAAAAAAAAATAAAACGATTTGAATGGCAGAAACTCGTCCCAAAATTGCTCTCTGCCGTAGTAAATTAAAATTATCTGGCAAATAAGTCCGCGAAATGATGTGTTGACTGCTCTCCGCCCGCTGCTTGGGCAAACGAGCTAGAAAATAATTTTAATTAGAACCAATGCTGTCCTTCGCCCGAAAATCTCAAGGAATTCTCAAATGGTTTTTCGTTGGGATGATGATTCCGAGTTTGGGTGTTGGGCTGTTTTCTTACCAAAAAGTTTCAATAAATTTCGAATTTGTCTCGCACTAAAGTTAAAACTTTGACTGCTGTTAAAATATATTTCGAGGCGCGATGAAACGTTCATTACGGGAAATTAAGAGGGAGGCATGTTGCCGACGAACAGCCCGCGATAGAACTTTCGGGTTGCTGGAACTTGAAATTGACTTCTACTCAACGTTGATAAACTTTAACTGCCCTTTATGTGTCCCGGAGATTCATTTAAATATGAGTTACAATGAAGATGCCGGTAAACGCTATGCGAACTTAAAGAAAATCCGGCCATGAAGATTTTGGAGTGACGAGCATTTTCAACAAACTTAGTATTGGTGTTGAACCAAAATTTAAATATATACAAAGATTAGCTTTCTAATAGGCAACTTTATTTCAACATCAAAGTCAAATAAAACATGGCATAAATTTTTGTATAGTTAATTTTCACATTCGCAACATTAATCGGTAAGTAGATCGTTAACTTTTAATTGGTTTGTTGGAGTAAATGATTTGGTAAGGTATACTAAATGTAAAAATAATAATTATATTTTTAGAATTAATAAATACACTCCTGGAAAAAAAAGTTCTCAGTACCAGAAAATCGCTAGTTTGCAGTTTATTTATATTTCTACAGTATAAAATATCAAAAATTTGGTTCATGGAATATTTAGTAAATATAGTAACAGGTAATAACATTGTCCTGTAAGGACTTTTAGAGAACATTCAATTATATAAAAACATTAAAAAGATATTTTGTAATTTTTCGTTAATTATGAACTGAGTATTTCCCAAAATTGAAGGAAATTAATTAAACTTTCGATGTTTTAGTATTAAAGGTGACTAATTTAAATCCTTACACAACTTTTACGAAAAATAATAAAACATTTCTTTTTTTCTTGTAACATTTTAATGCATTTAATAGTGAGTTGCTATTACCTCGTCAACCTAACTTTTCATTTATTAGTACAAATGTTTTTAAATATTCTAAGTTAATTTTATTATACCAAGACTCCTCCTTAAATTTTTTGAGATCAGCCAATGATGGAGTTCTTTCTTTAACGATTCTTTTTCCATAGTGATGGGATTGAGATCCAGGCTGTTTGCAGTCTATGGCAACGAATTTATTCCCATTACCTTTTTGTAGTCTTCAATCTCCGATAGAAAAGATTGGTGACTGAATGAATGAATTAGAGAATGAAATTTTATATGTTCTGCCACATAAATAAATTACGATGACTCAAGTCATCACCCCTTGCGCCAATATGAAAGTGGAACTTATTGACTCATTGAAATCGTTGTGCCGTATGACCTTCTAAGCGGCGCACTAAAGGGCGATTCGGCTATTACGCTGCATCCCCATAGCTGATTAAGAGGTTCATAAGGTCTTTGTGATGGGAGATTTCGATCAACCAATTATAATCAAATATAAAAAGAGTTATAAGTTAAGAATCATTTAAATAGACTAAGAATTTTAAATAAGCAGGGAATTAACAACCAGAACACCGACCAGTTCATTTGGAACTCGACCTTTCTTAAGCTACTCCTTATTAGTCCGTGGAGGTAGGTACTCCGCACCTCCTGAAAAGCCTCTAGGTAATTTTCTGGACCGCTGGAAAACACCATGACCACAGTATACATATCATGGGGTCAAACCAAAACGATGAACTTAAGCTTTCTTAAACAGTATACAAATTAATGCAGGTAAGAAAAATAACTCAATAAATTTTGTTATAACTGCCTTCTATATTTGGCCTAGTTTCAAAGTTATGAAAGCGTAAGTTGGTTTTTTGTTTTGAATTAAATAACTGCTGATTTTATAGTATAATAATGAAATAAAAATTTTAAATTTTACTACATTTAATAGAACAATATCCGCGTTTTCTTTGTTTTGGTATCTAATGCCTAGATTAACTTTTTCTACAATGCAAACTATAAAGAGATATTAACCAATACACATCGAAAACTTTTGTAAAAAGGCAATAAAGTTTCTATCTATTTTTCATTTTTTGAGAAAGTCATAAACTTTTTCAAATTGGCCTTCTATCAAAATTCAATTCATTCGTGGGAGAGCAAACAATTTACAAAGATATTTTTGAAAAGAACTTTTTTTTCAGACTTCGATATTCGATTAGGTTTCATGCAAAAACAAAAGTAGTCAGAGAAAATTAAATAAAAAAAAAAAAAATGTAAAAATATAAATCTGGGGACGGCCGCCATCGGCAAATCGACAATTTCCTGACTTGAAACAAACAGGCGCAACAAACTGAAAAAAGAAGTATCCAAATTACACGACTGTCACTCAAAAGCCTGTTCTCCGAAATGTCCAGATAAAACTTTTCGATGGGTTCCGCGCCCTTCGGGCACCCAAGTGAAAAAAAAAGAATAAATAAAAAAAAAAAAAATTTCGAAAGGAGCGTCAGCCAGAAAAAGTTTTCTTGTAAATTACGTTGAGGGGAATGTAAGCGTCTTCCGGAGGCGAATTTTAACTTATGCAGAACCTTTTAAGGGCCTGAAAAGTTTTACAGGATTTTTTACTTTTATATATATTTTTTTTTTTTTTAGAAACAGAGATATGTGGTGCACCCTTTCACCAGGCACATATGGGTGTGTTCATCCGAGCAGGGCAAAAGTTTCCGCTCTTATTGCCTTTTATTACTTTCGATTGATTCACACAGTGCTCACGTAGATTATTATCAAAACATGAAAGTTTCTGTTGTCGGGCCAAAATCTTGGGCAAACTTCTTTGCCCAGAATTTGGCCCAAGTGTAGAATAAATTTAGTGAAGCGCGGAGGGGATGAAAAATGAAATCGACACATCAGAGTATCGACTATCGACTATGATTTTTAATATTTTTTTGGAAATATCTCAGTTGGAGGCACTATACCTTTCTAACTCTATAGCTGGATCAACACATCAAAACTTCTCAAAAGATCACCTTTGCAGTAATATTAAAGTCATAGGTTTGAAAGCATATCCTTCGTAATAACAACTCGTTCTGAGTTTATCCCATTTGACAATAATCCATAACTTCAAATGGTATTAACCATAGGATCCCAACACATTGGGGCAGGTCGCCAAGGAGGCCAACAACAAGAAAATTGCTCACCTTCATTCAGAAATTTCATGTTCCGCCTTTTTATATTTGTTTGAAACATAAATTTCCCAGGTGAAGAACAAGAGGAGGACGCTTTTTATTAGTGGTCAATTACAAATAAATGGTATTGCTTTTTGAGAGTGTAACATAACCACACCGAGGTCGAAATTTCACCTAGCACTAGGATGTGCGCTGCCCTAATTTCTGACCTGGGTGTTGTGTAGGAGGGGCATAGCTGAGTTAATGGTCTCTGAAAGGTTGTGATGGGTCCTAATTAAACCACTTTCAGAGTGCTGGTAAATTTCATTTTGGTGCTCAAAGTAATCGAATTGGTGTTTGTCCAAAACTATATATTGCCATTTTATCATCTGATGCAGGAACATTTTCCTCTTGTTTGCTGAAAGTTGAATCAAATAATGATCTTTTGACTGAATACTGCAAACCTAAAGGATATAATTTCGTAATTTACCTTGATGTAAAGGAATCGCTTTCATCTGCAATCGGCATATTCGTTACGCAAAGATTTCAAAGGACGCAGATCACTTGTGATACCTGTTCACAGTCAGCTCATTTGCCCTTGGCGTATGCTAATTAATCATTCATGATTTGTCAGATTATGTGCCATCAGAGGTACTACATATATCCTTTTGTGTTGGCCAGCATTATGTAGCAGTTTTCATTACACCCCTCGCATTCAAGTAGCTTGACAATGCATCTTTTAAGTATTTCCCAACAGCTGATGTTTTTCTCAAAGATGTATCGATTTGACTAGCTTTCAATTTCACTACTTAGTGATGTGTCGGTTGTCGACAGTATTGGAGAATATTCCGATATATTTATTTCTTTACATTTTACAAGCTTATCCTTAAAAATATAATAGCATCAAGAAAATTAATACTTTCAAGAAGAAAAGTCAGTAGTAGTATATGAATTTTGTCTATTATAATTCAAGCATATTTTGTTTATAACTATTGTGCATTCTTCATCATTTATAAATTATTTATTCTTAAAAATATGTCATAACATTTAGCATACAAAAACTCTATATAAAATAAAAATAGCTATTAATTTCTTAAGATGTTTTCACAAATTTTAGTAGAACGGTTTTGGATCTTAAATTACTTTATATTTTTCGGTCAAGATTGCTGACTATGTGTTAAATGTGCCTTTAATTAAATTACCTTGAATAAGGGAGGAGATATTAACTTTATCGTGTGAATGAAAAGTTTAAATAACAGCTGGTTATCTTGAGAAATAGAGTTTCAATTTAAAATTTTATACGAGCAAAATTTTATTGTTTCGAAGGGGTTCATTTCTATCAGAATTACAATACTTCACCCTACTACTTCTACGATAAATTGATTTTATGAGAAAAACTTCTGACTTTTATTCAACTGAGGGAATAGTTTTTAAAGTTTTAAGTTTAGTGTAGTTACCCTACGGTAACTAACATTTTTAACGCATTTTCTTGAAGCAGTGTTTTTGCAACAATGGCATAGAATTTTACCAGAATATTTAGGACATATTTCTTTATGGTTAGAACTTAAAAAAGACGATATGTTTCATTTCCTAGTTGCAAAAACTAAATTCTCGGTTACCGTGACGGATAATTTGTTAATATTTAAAAACTATAGATGTAAAGAAAATTCGAAGTATACAAATTCTGCTGTGGGTGACGATAAAACTATAAAATTGCAATAAATTACTAAAAAAAACGCTTCATAATTTGTTTTTATTTTATTAGTTGAAAACTGCGTACTTGTGGTCTACAATTTATTGAAAAAACTATCGCTCCACTAGGACATTTACTAGCTGGAATGTTTAGCAAAAATTTAAACTCAAAGAGTTCACCTGTAGTCTCATATTAGTTACGTTGTGCTGGTTTTCAGATTCGCACTGTATTTAGGCACGTGTAGTACTGAATTAATCAATTTCGAAGATAAATGTGCTTTTAAAGTGTTCCTGCCGTTTTGATATATGCGACTGCAAATGTATCCATTCAACTGGCTAAAAATTATGAAATTGCGCCTCAATGACTGAATTTCGCGTTACCGCGGCACTTGAGGCATTCGCACAATACGTGAAAGTTTTCTCGTAAATATTTGTGGCATTTATGGGTTCTTTATTATTTCTGCCCGCCGTTTGCCATCTTGGGAATTACATTGCCGGGAACTGTATCCCGGCAACATCGATGTCATATTTTAGGCCACAATTGGAATATCAAATATTTGGCTGGAGGCCACAAGGAGTCAGCACTTTGTTGTGACTCCGTCATACGGATGTTTATCTGAATCTCGCGCCTGCCGGCACTAGCAATTCTGAACTCCACCTTATATTTCTCTCAAATTTGATTTTAGTCGTTCTTTAGACTCCTTAGTAAGTTTTATGGGTTTTTCGAAATTTTCTTTAACATTTTACGCTTCATGTTTTTTCTCGGAAAGTAAATGTTTTCTCACTTAGGAATGAGTATCACGTAAAATAATATGCCGAATCGCTGCCGAAGGGCTTGGGAATATTATTAAAATGTATTCATTTCTCTTCATGTTGGATCACACCGACGATATTCGTCGTTAATGGCATTTTGCTGAGTTCAAGGGAAAATCATAAGCTGCTTATGACATTCCTTTGTTCCCCTTGTCATTTACCTATGAAAATCCAAGTACACGACATTTTTTTTTGAAAATTCTCAAATGAAAGAGATTTACATTGAGAGCACGAAATTCCCTTTTAAATTAAAATACCCTTCTGAGCAGCATCATTACGTTGAAAAAATTGAAGTCCATAAAATTCAGTAAAACCTGTACGTTCCACACAATGATTTTTCCTCACACGAATTCGCCAAATAAAAAAACTCATCTAAGCCTAAACAATGCCACTTTGAATAACCAAAAATTAATACGTAATACGTCGATTTTTGGAAGAAAAAAAAATATACATGAAAAGGACGGTAAATTTCGGTGCAATTTTCAAAAGTATGCGGGAAATGAGGACGAAAGGATCTTCAGTGAAATGAAAACTTTTCATGAGGCCTTTTTACATTCTTCTTAGAATGAAAGTATGAATTGAGGAGCACAAACGTGGGGAGTCTTTCATGTTCTTAAGACTGCAGCTCGCTTGGCGAGAAGTAGGCTGAAATTAGAATTTCGCGATTTAAAAGTATTTTCTGAAATAAATCAAAACAAAATCTTCAAGTGTGCACAAATTGCTTCAAAGTTTCTTGGAAATGTCACGAGCTTTTCATACTTTTATTAGCAAGGAAACGTTTTCAAGAGTACTTTGCAGATTTTTAATGAAAGTACACTTTTCCACGAGAATAGAAACATTCCGGATTTTTTTTTTTTACTTCTCAGCCACTTGAAGAAGAGAGAATGTGATGGAAATTGTTTCCAACAACTTGTTTTCTAGCATGGAAAATGTTTTTAATATTAATTATTACGTTCTGGTTATTTACTTATGATAATTCTGTCGTTTTAATAAAAAAATATGAAGGCAATAGCATACCTGTTCTCTGTTCATAATACAGTCAAATCACGCGATTTCCACATAACACGTAACAAAAATTGCGACTACTTTCCTACAAGGCTGTCTCTTTATAACGCGTTTTTCGCACAACATTCCAACAATTCAAATAGGTCGAAAAACCTATCTATTTTGTAGTTAACATTTCTGAAATTTTTTTCTGTTGGAAAAAATTCGTTTAGTTTATAATTTTATTACATAAACTATGTGTTGTAATCAATAAACCTAAATTCAAATATGTAAAAATCATATTCATTGCCATTTCTATTATAAAATTTTATTTATTAACCGTATCAATCACAATTTGATACTTTGAGAATGCAGTTTTTATAAACTCGTAAGTAGGTCTGAATAGGTCTGATTAATACAAAATTGATTTAGTTCTGAAATTCTATATAATGCGGATACGAATTCATTCAATTTGTATTAATTCTCAGTTTCTTATAACGCGGTTTCCATATTACGCAGTATAAATTAATCTAATTTGTCTTATTTGTATGTTTTTCATAATGAGATTTCCACAGATAGCATTTCCTGATTTCAATTAATTTTGATTGTTTTGTAACATCCAATTTGTAATCCACAAAGTATACAATGTTATTTCATTACTTATGGATTACTCTTAAATATAGGGTAATATTTAATAAATAAATAACGAATGATAATAAAAATCTCAATCCAATATTTTTGTTTCGTTTCAAATTGTGATGAAATTTTTGTTTCAAAATCTTTTCCATAAAACGTGAACTTGTTTTTCTTGTCAACTATTGAAATTATTTTCCAATGTAAAAATTGCATCTATTGATTTTGTTAAATATATTAAAAAATTGAAGTTGGAAAAGACGCATGTTTTCACCTTTTTAGAAATATTTTAACGTGTAACAGAAAACCTAAATTTTAAATTTTGATTAAATCGTTGCTAATTCTTTTTGTAAACACTCGAATTACATAGGGTTAAAGTAATTTGTTGAGGAATGAAATATGTTGTAGAAATCTTGGTATAAAGCGAAAAGAAAGCACTTATAATTTGTACATAGCTGACAATAAGCCAATCTCTTCCATCAAACGGAATAGCTGCCGGAACAAATTATTCAAATAGGAAAACAATAAATACATCACCGACTACTCCTCATATCATTGTGGGACCTGCAAAGCATGCCCTATTCCGATGTATGTACTATGTGTCCCCGGCGAGATTTATTTGTACACTCTATCACAAATGACGTAGAAAAATTGCCGTGAAATTTCCGCAAATGACAAATCTCTTTAGCTCTGGCACTTTCTTATTCCCAACCCGGGCAACCTAGTTCATATCTTCCTGAGACACAAAATGTCTCCGAATCGTATACACCAACAACACTAACAATGGTTCGGTGAAGGCGGAACATAGCGCAGGCAAAGGCGCTAGCTGGCTGGCTGGTGGTGTGGAGATTTCTTGGGAGGAAAGTCATAATCTTAGATGCTTGGCAGAGGCCAGGGGTGATGGGCGTAAGACAGGTTTAAAGGAGTGTTTCAAAGCTGCTTATGTAGATAAGTTTTGCCCCCTCTTGGTGGTGGTACACCTTGTTGGATATTGTTAACACACCTGACATGAATTCGCACGTAACATTCATCAGATGCTTGCGATAAGGGTGGAATTTTTTCCTCCTTCGTTTACCTTTGTTGCAAATGGTGCAAAGGAAGAATACTAACAACCAAAGATAAAATAAAATGTTTGCAAAAACCCAACGACTATGTTGACAGTGTTGCACACGACACTTCTACCTGCAGGGTTCCTTTTAAGTAATTCCATCGATTCAAAAAAGTTTTGTTTTTTTTTTGCCTCGGGAATTTTAAAGTTGCAATGCATTGTGCGCGTAATCGCCTGGCATAATAGGATAATAATTTTTCAAATAAACCAAGCCGAACTGCTGTGTCTTTGCGCCGCACTCGATGGTCCCCACCAAGTTCATTTAACCGCCGCAGTAATTTCACCAATGAGAGATAAACACAATAAAAAGCTTTTCTTTACCAACTTAACTCGTAGAGATAAATAATTATCTCTGAGACTGTTTTTACGATTACTGAAAATGGCAAAAAGTTGCTCCATAAAAGTTCCATTTGTACCGAGCCATATACTAAATGGACAAAAGGAAGCACCCGTGCAATTTTATTCAGCGAATTTCACGGTTCTCCTGGGATCACTTGAAGCAAAACCTTGACCATTTCAAATTGTATCATTCCACCTACACCAAATCCTTAACTTTATATCCCCAGAATGGGTATTGAAGACGGTGTCTTTAGCCATCGTACGCGTAATTCTCATTTGTTTGCTTCAGTGATTTTGTTAACTGACAAAGGGTAAAAAATAAATAATACACCCCTTCTCTCCTCTTAAGACTGGAATTGGGTTCTATTTGAAGTGAATTTTTATATCATATTTCCGAGCATCATTCAACATTTGATATCCGAAATATTTCCCTTGAATCATTGAAGCATTTCAAGCTGCGATTCGACATATTATCCCCGAAGGGGTAGAGAATTTAGGTCCCAAGATGGGGATATTGGACAACAGCTCTATTTCGTTCATTTGGTGGCTTGGGTCGACTAAAGCAGTATAAAATCTCTATGCCATCGTCTTCAAATTCATTTCGAATAGCTCGAAGGAGAGACTTCAATAATCTATGGGAGCTCTTTGATATTTAAATCTTTTTCCAATGATATTGATTCCCGCGATGTTAGCACCTAAAAGGATGTGGTGGAGAATGTCAACATGAAAAGTAGGAAATGGTGAAACTAATATTTTCAGAAATCCACACATTCAAGATTTCATTTTCAAGATTTCAGATTCAAAATTTGTTGCTGTAAATTAAAGGGATTTACTTATTTTGTTCTCGTTTTGATGGATTGAAATGTTTTATTTACAAGACTATGTAGTACGAAATAATTACATAATATTGAGTTTATTTCCTAAGTAAAAGACCTCAAGGTTTAGAAAGAACTAAAAAATTCAATTTGAAAAAATCCTATAAGATAAATTTTCCTCACCATTTAATTTGCAAACTATACCGAGACTAATAAATCACGTTATAAAAAGATAAAACATAACACGTACAATGCTAAAATTTAACATATATGTAAATTATATATATGTATACATGTAGGGTTGTAGCCGGATTCAAATCCATGTATACGATTGATTCAAAAGACTGCGTTTTGTTTGCGGGATTGAATCGTATAACCGTGTTCAGTAGCGTAAGTTTTTACAACATATTTGTGTAGCTCACATAAACAGAAATAATTAATTTAAGATTAGTTGGCTATAGTTAATTTGCAATAATGAAAACAATCCATAATAACACTCTTTCACAAGCGATAAAATATCGAGCTTGTGTTAGATATAACTTCAATTATGTATGGGTTTCTACATGATCAACATATTTTTATAAAACGGATTTATTACAAACTTCGAACCTATCCAACGAATAGTTTACGTTGTCAACAGGAAGGTTTCATCAAAAGATAAATACGTTGAATATATGTGTATACTTTAAAGCATATATTTACGCAACGTCTTTTATATTTCTAAAATTTACAAAACAATACTTTCAACATTTGATAGAGCAAAATCGTGCGCCTAAGTATTCTGTTAATTTTCTAGCTTCATTTAAGAAGAAGAATGAAAATGATGTTATTATACACTAAAGTAGTTAGTTGAAATTATCCTTATCATTACTTATCCTCATCCTAGCGGCGTTTAATCTTGATAAATGTTCATTAAAATATACAAACTCTAAATTTAACAGCAAACTCATACCCTAGATAGTGTGACAGAGCGGATCTACTTCAAAAGATTCATTTGCTTATAGTTTCATTCATATTACCAAAAATTTGCATAGCCTTTTAAGATTTAAAGTGGTAAAGAAATTTGTAAATTAATTATGAAATAAAAGATAATTTGCTTTACGTTTAAATTGCTTGACAATTTTGCCAACACACTACCACTTCTAAGACGCCCTAATAAATTAAATGGGATGTGAGACAAGAGTTCGGTGAAGTTCATGGTTATATAGTTCGAGCCCGCATTGTAATATCGCTGGAAATAATTAAGATGTCGTCAAATTACGACGCAAAATTAATAACGTGAAAAGGATTATTATCATCAGTAATTTACCAATTCCAGGTATGATTAACCCAATTAATGCTTATGAAATTGTTAAGTCCTCCCCCAGGGAAATGTGTGTGAATTCCATCAGATGAATATTGCTAAATAACACGAAGTGTTAATAAAGATCTTTCATATCATTAAACGAATGTCACCAGGATAAAATTAAAACAGATTAAAGGTTTTTTTAGTGGCATATTCGTATAAGCTAATCAAATGTATTAATTTTTAAGCAAATATGTATCAAAATATATAATACATAAAGAGGTATACGAGTAAAGTAAAAAGGTAACGTTTCACATCAAAGAAAATCGATTGGAAAATACATTCGAGTATGCTGGTATGAATTTATTTTGCAATTTATTACTAGCTTTTATTATTTTCCTTGTAAAAATGTATCGAATGTGACATATTCTCAGTATATTTGCTTTTTATTTGTATTTTACGGCAGCCTAACCTAATAAAATCGATATATATGAATATAGTGATTTTTGTTTTGTTTTAAAGAGTATAACAAATAATTGATAAAAATCCAATAATGGCTTTCAAAAGTATATGGTCCTTGTGAACATTTTTGAATCAAAAGGTATTCAAAATTTGTAGAAATGCAACAATTTCTGGTTACAAATTTTTTCGACATTGCTTGTGGTGGTTACGATTACTGGTTTATTTGATATCAAAACCCAATTTGACCTCAACGCATAAAGCGCTTAAAGGAATTGTTCGGTAAAGATATTCTTGAAATGGTTTAGCAATAGAAAATTTAATTAAAAAATCATTGTTTTCACTAATCGGGCTACATGTAACCCTATCTAATCCCTTAAACCACAAGTATGATTTTGGTATTTAGGTTTTAGTTAGAGTAGAGCCTGCAGAAAAGTGGGATATACGATTTTGTTTTATGTTAAAACACTTTTAAAAATTAAATATGGATAGATTTCAAATTAGACAAAATTTCAAAATCATACACCACTTACGCTAAATAGGAAAAAATTGAACTTTTGAAAATTTACACAAGTTACAAATAAAAGTTCATATATGTAATTTTTTATTTTTAACATGAAAAAGGCAAATTGTGAATCGTCGTGGTTTTTCTCCTTTAAAAAAATGAATTATCAAAAATTTTCAATTTGTTATGTTTGTTCATAGAGCGCTAATTTTCCAAGAAAATTTGATTTGAAATTATCTTACCAGCATAGAGTCAGATGTATCACCCAGGCATTTAATCGTATCTGCTCTCCTTAAGATACTTAGCATGCCAACAGATTACCTCGTATTCAATTACTTGAAATTAGAAGATCACTAATTGCCCTGAATGCCGGAGCAGTTAATCATGTTGTAATCTGGGAACTAACTTTGTTTCCGGGATACAGTCTAATCAGAATATCCGGATTTGTGTCAAGCACTTATTTAATTAAAAACAGGAACGAGACATTCATCTTAAACGCTTCGTCACAACAATCCTGAAGGGGCCGAAGTTACAAGTCGCGAAATTTCACATAGAAGCGAATAAACTAACTGTCGCTTATCAAACAACTTGGGTAATTTGGTTACATGCTTGAAAACTTGAAAATTTTCTGTGCTCATCCTTCCCATTCCCCGGCAAACGTTTCTGTTTTCCAGATGAATGTAAACATTTCCGCTATCAGGGAATTTTCAATGAGCAAACGTTTGGAATGCGAATGTGTTGCTAATGAACAAACACCATCGCAATTCCAATGCATGTGGCTGGGAACTCGTTACATTACATAGTGATGGGATGAAGTCTTATACCCGCCAGCGGGATTCTGGCGGATTTAATTAAGAAAAGTCCCATCCGAATGAGTTCTGAATTTGCGACAAGCCCTCTGAGGAGTCGGGCGCGCCCTAATCCTTTATGCGATTTTTAATTATTTCGAGTACATAGTGAGCTGCCTCCCGGGAACGCCATCTGTGCGCCCCATGAAAATTTCAGGAGCCTGGGATGTTTTTGATTTAAAGTCCCTTAACAGACTGCAGGTCGCATGATAATCAAATTCCGGCCACAGTTTCCTCTGCATCGTCCCGAGACCAAAAGGCATTTATTTTCTACTTGTCCTTGACGCCCAAGCTATTCCAATAAACAGCACAACGATACCGAGGATTTACGTCTTTCATTCCAAATAATTCGTCCCTCAGGAACTTGGGGTCCCTAAATAACTTGCCGTACAGATCCTGGAAAATAGAGACCTGCTGTAACCGCTTCTTGGCACACACGCCCGCAAAATCCCTATGTGCGTGCGTGTGTAATGAGAATCTTAAAAATTTTCTTTTTATGAGGTGGCGGGGAAAAGTGCCATCCTCGAGTGGCTATAAATTGTGAGCTCTATGGATGAGACCTTTTCGGTGAAATTGAACGTATTGATTTAATGGCATTCCTGGCGGTATCGCTGGGTCCAATGCGTCATTGGTGTAATTGTCCACTTTGCGGCTGTCGCATTTTATGGCCTGCTATAAGATGTTAATATTTTAGTTAGGTGATACATTGTGTGAAAAGATTCCGATCGATTACACACCTCTGGTTCACCATCTTACTCGACAGTGTAGGAAAAATAGAAAGCTTATTATGTTATATTGTTTTATTGATTTTTTTTCTTTTACTATCATTCACTCATCGAATTATCAAACGCATATTCATTAAAATTTTTTAGTTCAAAATCTCAAAATACCATCTTAATAGGCCTAAAACTAGAATAGAATAGAAATGCGACCTCTAGTCAAATACGTTGAAGTCGTTTATTATTTATTTTTACAAAACGTCCTGTGTATGACAAATTAACTACTAAGTTATGAAATTCTTAATCAATACTAAAAACCTACATACAAACAGTCCTCAATTTATAAATAAGAAGGTAAAATTTCCTAAACTTTTCTTAATGTGTATTTTCTGAAAAGAGTAAAATCTCCAACAAAACTTCCCATAATTAGGGAGTTATTTTGGGACGACTGGAATTTTTTAGAGCACCAAATTCAAAGAATCCATTTCTTCGACCAAATCAAGCTAAATGAAGTTGAAATCAGAGTAAATCACGGCTAAATAAATTTTACGCCACTGCCTAGGTTATTCAACTGAAATCCCTTCAAAATTTTCTGAAAATTTTGTGAGTGGGGAAGGAAGCAGTGAAGCGGTGGCTTTTAAACCTAGGCAAGAGGCAACGTTAGTCCAAATAGGGACGTAAAAAGAGTGTTTTATGTCGCACGTAAAATTAGGAAACTGAGTTAGCAAGTTCAAAGGAACTTTCAAGTTTGCTTAGATACACGTGAGATGTGGCACATAATTACATTCGTGACCGAAAGAGAACTAAAGTTGTTGTGTTAGGGACGGAGATGTGATGCTTTAAAATCTTCTCCAATTTGCCTAATGCATTGGTCTAATTACCTGAAGTACTTTCAAGTGGCGAACCAGGCCAGGAACAGGGAAGGAACTCGAGGAAGCTGTGGAGGAGTTTCCCTCTTAAATATGGCCCAATAGACCTCGAACGCATACATGCTCCGGTGTACTCCTGTTCCCGCAAAACTACTTTCAGCCATTTCGTTTGGAGTAATGAGATTAACCCGAATGGCTGGAAATGGCACGTTTTACAGGTTCAATGGCTGAACGTCTTTATTACCAACTCTCGCCACAGGATCCCTTGATCCTTCTAGTTTTGTGGCAAATGAATTCCCGTCATTAATTTTGGGTTTGGGTCGATTTAGTTTTAGCCATAAAGGAAATGGCTAAGTGACTCCGTTTTCCTACAGTCGAGCCCCCCATTAGTGAAGATATCGTAAGCGTTTCATGGGTCTGCCTTTTAACACTTGCATAACCTCGAGCCCTGCGATTTTTCCAATTTTCATCCGTCAAACTTGATAGGGGTAATCTCTCGACAAATTAGATTTCTTGCAATTTACCTCGTTTCGTACTGAAGCATTTGGCGTTAATGACCGAATTTCTAGTTTTCTATTTCTAGTTTCTTCAAGGGTTGTGAGTTGAATCTCAGCAATTGAGTGGAGAGAATTTTAACGATTTTTATCTTTCAGCTAAATATTTGGCACAGTTAGCCGAAATGTTCAAGGCGAAACCACTGTTTACAAATTCAATAGGCACAGAGTCTCATTCAGAGATTCACTTCTAAGGCGAAAAATATGAGCAGGTAAAGGAACATGGAAATGAAATGCTCAAGGACTACAAATCTGAATCTGATTTGCGGATCCCGAAATGATGGTGGTTTTATGAATACAAACAACCCGGGCGCGCACTCAAGGTCTGCACATTCATATTTTTCTCAGTTCTTCTGCAGTTGAAAAGAGCCCGTAAGAACAAGCGATGTTAGGCGAATTTCTGCAGTTTTATACCCGCAATATCTCCTAGTAAATATTCATCAAGACAGCTGAGATGGTGCGCCGCAGACGTTCCGTCGAGGACAGCCATCTAGCTCTCGACTCTAAAATATTTCCGTATCATTCAAAAAAAGTTAAAAAGCTCTTAAAGTTAAAACCGAATTTTGTGTGGCCCCCAAACCACCCCTACCGCCGTCTTTATGTCTTTTATCTCCGGAGCTTAAGCGGCAAAGGAATTCCGCTTCTTTCACTTCTTTCTCATTGAAGGCGTCTTGGGGAGGAAATTGCTTGTTCAAACGATATGAGTTTTGTTTTCCGTTTATTTCTACTTATTTCCTGCTATTCCCCTGGATTCTACTTCCGTAGAAATGGAAACTACTACAGTTTTGGGGCACCCAGTGCGATCTGGCGATACAAAAAAGAAAACAAAAAGAAAAACAACCTTCCAGCAAAGTGGTGTGCTTTTAGATGGCAGAATAAATTGTCACTAAAAAGATATTACAAGCGAGCTGCGACGTAATACATTTTTGTTTCCACTGCGATACCAGCCACGCTTCCGCACAGGGTGTTTCCCTAAGACGGTTAATCATTTTCTAAAGGAAATGTGCTTCAGATGGTTCTCAATAGCATAGTTATGTTTAAGTCTTTTATGGTGAACTCTATGGTATGCCTTTATCTCTTTACTTTTCAATGATATTTCTAAAGTTCTGTACATTAAACGCAACACATACTGCCTACATGTGTTGAGACCTTTAAAACTTATTGGCACTTTATGGCGGGAACAGTCTAATAAAACAAAAGACTATTTGTCAACGTAAATTTCTAAATTTTTATATATGCATAGTATTCAAATTAACCGCCTTCAGAAACATTCCGACATAGTAAATACTGTTTTCATGGAACGTTATGATATTTAGTGAAACTAACGCTTATGGTCAAGCTCCTGACTGCTTCAGATTTAAATTACTAAACACATTGATTACAAAAAATAACAATCAATAATCTTGAAATTTAAGTGGTCTTTTATTTTAGTATTTAGTATAATGCCCACTCAATAATTGAACATGTTTTCATTGTTTTATTATAAATGGATTGTAAATCTGATTTATAATTTTGTAATATATTTCTTAAAAGTTAAAATATTTGAATATAACATTCCCATTCCGTAAAAAACAATTCCATTTAAGAGATTACATTATTTTTCAAAAGACTTGCTAGCCAGTGTTGTTTTAATTTTAAAATGGAATTCATCAAGAGAGCTAGTCTGGAAGACGACACAATCTTGCTAAAATAAAAATTTCAAATAAAACTTTTATGCTGGCAAATTTATGGTGCTTTAAAAGAATAACAAGAGAGATTATTTTTTTTTTCTTTTCATAGTTTTACCGAAGACTTATCCTACATGGTTAAATTGCGAAAAGCACTGTCGTTGAGAAAACTTCCTTAAAAAAATATATGTAGATATGCGAGTATATCGGCAACAGCCCCCAAAAAATATCCTGCAGGGAAGGCTTTAACCGCATAAAAGTGGGCGATGCCGTTTATTGCCCATGAAAGTAAATCATCCTGATGAGTCGTTTTCTTTTATATCTGGCCACGTCCAGTTCAATTTCATTTGAACTAATATACCTTCTGGCATCGCGATGGAGGACATTAATGTTTTATGAAGATGAGCTCACCGAGAAGTGTTCACCCTCCGAGCCGATTTAAGCTAAGTAACTCATTGAAGCTTTAAGCAGAAATTAAATGGCTTTGATGTGATATGAAGTGCTGATGGAGAGCCCGATGGTTATATTTTCTTGAGAATCGTCTTTTTTTTCTCGAATTTATGATAAGGATGAATGGGACGTTTGATATCCTTCCCGAGTTTCGGTGACTGCATGGCAGTACTGGAGAGCTTTTGGAATTGGGATGTGGGAAACGAAACGAATATATTTTTAAATTAAAGGACTCTTCCGAATAAACCCTTCGACTCAGTAAAACGAACCCTCGACGCACTTATGCAAGAGCTCGTTAAAATGTTAATGATAATGAAGACGCCCTTTGTTTTCTCAAAAAAGACAAAAACTCCTCAAATGGCATCTTCTACGGGGGTGCGGGAAGAGCCTTTTACCACTTTTCAAATCGTCACTTCCTTGTTCGGTAGCAAAACCGAGGGGCTTTCGCCTGTCTCATCAAATGGCATGAGGCAGTGTACCACTGGTTTTTATTGTGTTTGCCAGAAAGTTGTCGCAATAAAAGAAGTCTAATCAGGAACCAAGTTAATGAGGCATGAAATAGCGAATGGAGAGATTAACTTTAGTATTCTTTACAAACTGCCATTGGTGCTTGCGTCTTTTGCTGATTATTGTCATGACAAAATTTTCGTGCACCGCTGGAAAGGGTTGCTAGGAGGTGTTTACAACTAAGCAAGCCAAGTAAACTGATGGAGGACCCATTAAGGAAATGAGTCACTTCCAAATTTTGATAGGTTCAAAAACTTGGTCGCTTCTAATTGGGATGACATCTTCCAAGATTTTAGGTAGCGGTTTTTAGGCCTAACAGAAAAGTTGAGGAGGATGCTTGCTCACAAAAACTTCGTTAGCAATATTCAAGTTCTCCATCAAACTGTCCTGTTTTAATTTTAAAAGTTTTCATCCTTATGAAAACATGTTTTTGTTTTTATAACTCACTGGTATGATTTGTGTGAAGTTAAATTAGATGTTAAAATCTTTTAATAATGCAGATGTTGTTTGTTTTAGACGTATTTTCTTAAAAGATTACTTACAATCAATAAAAATTGGCATATTATTACAATTAAAAGGAATTAATGTATTTTCATTCAAAGATCCACACGAAAACTTATGAAATTCCATATTAGGAAATTCGGAATTTTGCATACTGTAAAATCTAGAAAATGAAACAAAATGTAGAATAGCAAGGTTTATTAAAACGCTTTGATTAAAACGCTTTGATTAAGCTGCCACATATGTAGGAGCCAGCAATCATACTTATACCATGGTCGAACCTGCGACCATCCAATTGGCGCTTCAATGCACTAATCAACTGAGCTACCCGTGGCCTTTGCCGGTTATACCCTTTCGTTTGATCGTTTCCACACAAACCCCAAAAATAAAATGTGGAACATGCGCCGAACTACACTCAACTGTATTAAATGGGTTGGGGAATTTAAATTATTTTATTTTATGGGTTTATTTCCTTCTCTTAATAATAACATCGATATGCTTGAGTATTGTAAATAAAGACATGTCGTTCTGCATGCAATTAAAAATTTTCTTTTATTCTGAAGGACTAACTAGTCTTTTGCTTTTACTGAATATTTTTAAAGTGGATTTAATGGAAATTTTACAGTATGTTTGCTATCATCATCCCACAGTATTGAAGGTAGTTTTGAAAAAATGTTTAACTCGATGCGGATAAGACTTATCGAGACGTTAGTAAAGGATACATTCATGGTATGTCCTGATCTATAGTCACCATATCCCAATTAAAAGTTCCAATAATTTCATTTATCTTCATCTGCTTTGCATCAGCATTTGTGAGCTCTTCAGGACACCTAAAGGGCTCTTCACAAACAGGCTAAATAAGCAGGTTATACCTGGGGTTTGGTAGTGGTTTCAATATACCACGTTCACACAGCCGTCGCCACCACAGTCGCCGTTGTCATGCAGACTCTTCGGTATATGAAAGGTAGCTAGGTTGACGCACAGCAGCTCACAATCACCTCCTCATTCATATCAAAAGGTAACGAGATTAATTACAATTTCCTCTGCAAATAGCATAACAAGAGTCCCAACCTAACCGACGGGGATTGAAACAACGTAGTTTTAGAGAAAACTGGAAGCCATTGGCATCCTGTAGGAAGCTATCGTCCCCAAATTAGCATATTTTACGTCCAAGCAAAGTTTATCTTGTTTAATTTTTATCCTTCCTCTCTTCCAACATGTTGTAATGCTTGTTCAGCTGATTATTTACGTCCGAATTGGTTGATATTCGCTGCTGGTGTAACCATTTTGTACCCCAGATGCTGCTTATTATCTTTAAAATCGGATTAGTCGACTTTTATCATATTTAAATCCAAACCTCTTTATTTCATTGGGTTTTTTTAATAGTCTTAAACCTTTTTAAAACATGTAAAAATTGCATTCAAAAATAATTTAAAATATTAACCTAACAAAAAATAAGCAAATAATAAAATTACAAAATTGTATACCTACTACAAATAGACAACTATTGTATTCAAATGTTATTTTTGATGATTATTTTAAAATTCAACTAATCCCTTTGTTTTTGGAATTCATTGCTATTGGGTGCACTTGTTTGTTTGTTTGGATGAAAAAGCAAATCGCCAGAAAAATTAAATTTTCCTTAATTGAAGAGAATGAATATAAAGTAGAATTTTCTAGTTGATCAAATCAGCCAAATTCCTGAATAATGAAAAACTGAGAATATGAAAATTGTAGGTTGATTTGCTGAACGAGTTATTGCACGCCCTGTGGGCTGTTCATATATTTTATTCATGTATGCATAAGGCATTCAAAAGTTCATTATTTTATGATTTAATTTATTTTATATTGTAATTTGTATTTCATTGGTATTTTTGATTGTAATATGCATTACTTGAATTTCAAATATAACATAATTAAATGCAATGTAAACCGAAAATAAGCTGCTGTTATAGAAAAATATACAGTATTTATATGTGATTTCGTAAAATATTAAGCATAATCTCAAATGAGATTTAATGTAGAACAAAATGTAGTGTATTAAAAAAATGTTTTCTTATTAAGTCTAAGAAGAAATTTCTCCAAAGAGCAGAATTAATGTTTTTGTTTAGTTTAATGATTAAAAGCATACTAACCCTACATTTATTTATCTTGATTAATACAAACTACAATAGAACTTAAATTAACACTAAAATAAGACTTAAACTAACTAGGCTAAGGAAAAAAAGCGGAAACAGAACCAGAACATTACTGGGTCATCATCAGAAAGAAGTCGAAGATTTATTTGAAGTCCACCACGAAACTTTGACTTATATTGTATTCAAAATTTATCTGATATGTCTAAGCCTCTACACTTTCCTATTTTAAATTTACTGAGTGGAGAAAGATACAGTTTTGCAAGGAAAAAGGCGCTGTGCTTTAAATTTAGGGAGGGTAAAAGTAAAGTAAGTATGGTCTGATTAAAATTTTGAGAAATGTTTAACACCTGCTTGTTTAAATGTTAATTTAGACAATACCTATGGGCAATATTAACTAATTATTTTCATCTTTTCTTTTAAAATGCATGTTTTTCTATTTAAAAGGGTTTTATGAATTTTTAATATAGAGATTAAATTAAAATGTTTAATTAAATTAAATGTTTGGAATTTATGGTCGTCTAGTTAAATTTTAAATGGAATTACACCGCACAAATTATGAAAATGAATAACATATGTATGTGCTAATTATACGAGTTTTGAAGCATATTTATCTGATAAACAAAGATGAGTTCGTTAACACTTTACACTCCAAAACGACGTTACCAATCTGAGTAAAATAAGTCCCTTGAATGACTTATCACCATATGAGTCGGGTTAAGCTCAAGTTTTCTTAACTCTCTTGGACGTACGTGCATATGTATAGCACCTTCTGACTAGAATTAGTGAGTAATCAGCAATTGTGAGAAGATTTTTCTCGAAAATCCCTATCCTCGGCTGATAGGTCGGATTAGCTGTTTACTATCCATTTTCTCCTGCACAGACGAATGTGTTAGGTGCCTCCTGCTTGGAACTGGATTATCCAAAAGAGGGATAATTGCTTACCGAAGTTGTGTGAAGTAAGAAAATTGCTCTCTGGAGATTCCAAGACCTTTCCCATCTTAAATATATCCAGGGGATTTGAAGAAATTCAATGTGGGAATCATTAGTATTATAGCCTAATCTCCTGTGGGAGAAGGTTAAATAAATAAACACCCATGAGAGGGAGAATGGGGAATCAAGTTCGATCCCTCACGTGGGCGTCATTAATGAGAGGATAATAAAATCAGTGCCCTTGGATATCCAAAATGAAGGGTTCTTAAAAAGAAACAGTCCCTTGCATTAGAAAACCTTAACAGTGTCCATGTTCGAATTCCTTGAAATCCCATTTGAGGAAATCAATCGATATGGCCCGAATGAGTGCGGGACCACAGTCCAGCTGGAACAGCCGCCAGAAGCTGCAGTTACAAGGCAGACCACCTAACCCATAACTATTGTTGCTAATTTAATTCCCCCATAACAAATTGCCTTCCCGTGCAAAAGTAAAGCAAAACCACCAACCAATGTAACCGATAAGATCTTCCTGTTCGCCACACAAAGCTAACATCGTAAATAGGTTCCCTGTTCCTGTACGGGAGGGCACAGCAATCCGGGCGAAAAGGTGTTAATGGCTCCAGAGTTTATAAAGCCATCCGAAGGGGGGATAAACCTGGAAGTGTTGCTATGCGGTAATAGGATATGATCCTCGTAATTATTTAATTCGAAAACTTCTGCACCGTAATCCCTCCTTCCCGAGCGATTGAAAGACAGTTGGAGCGAATGGGCTTTGCGGTTAAGTGCTCTTGGGCAAGAAGGGTCCTTTGGGGGGTGTAGTTCCCGAATTAGGGGAATTAAGTCGTTTTTACATGCCGACCGCTTCAAGGGATTAATGCAACGATTCGCCGCGAATTATGCGCTTTATATTGTTCTCATGCCTTTCGGAAATGATCGCAACATTTTCAGTGCCTTATTGCGCCATAAGTTTTTCCTTAAGAAAAGGCAGAATAAAAATGAATTTATTTCTGAGGGAGAGTAACACTTGAATTCTGGGCAGCGGCAACTTTCCAAGAAATTGTTAACAATCGGTTGTTCTTTCCACTGCATTATTTTGGCTGAGGGCAATTTATATTCGAAGGAACTTAGTTTTGCCCCAGTGAAGTTTTCGATAAGCACCATGGACGGGAAGAGGGCTGTGCTCAAGAATACTTGCTTCTTTGTGGCCAGATGGCTTGGTTGCTTGTTGGGCATTATTAACCATCTCCTCCTTTATTATGCTAGACAAAGTTTACAGTTCTAATAAGATTATTTTCGATAGATGTGTTCTATCTTGGACAGGCATAATGCAAAACTTTTTGACTTCCTGGCTGCATCCAGGCGGTTTCGAACATAATTGCAGCAGATTGTTATTTTGGAAAGATTATTATTTTAGAAGATATTGCGAACAATTTAAATAAATAAAGATCAATTTCATCTGGAATATTTAATGCACTTTTCTTCTTCCATACCTTACTAGAAGAGTTTTGGTGGTAGTGTAAAATATAGTCTGGTTATTTACGTACATAAAACACAATCATAAATTCAGTTAAAATAAGCTTTTTATTCTTAACACTTTTAACAAAATAAACATGTAACAAAATTCGTATGATATCTTTGTACCTTCCTTTAAACTATTTTAAAAATGAATTGCTTATTTGGTATTAAAAATTACACGCCTGCTTCACTAAAATAATTGTTACGTTTGAACGCTAAAGCAAAACCCAACTAAAATTTAAGTCGAAAGTTTAAGAAGGGTAATATTCAAACTTTCAAAATATGTTTAAAATATTAAAATTTCTTTTTTACTTCGTTGCCTTTTAGACACTAACTAACCGATCGATAGGAATCAGACTAGAAAATACAGTAAAGGCTATAACTAATTCCTAATTCCATATCCATTGCACTTATCCTCTACTCTAGCCAAATTTCAGAGTACTGTATACATCTCCTTTAAATTTAAGACTGGATAAGCCAACAAAATTTACATCGCGCGTTATATGATGGCATAAATCCCTGCATAAGTTACCTTTGTAAAAAATGAATCTCGTAAATTCTTTTGTACAGATTCTAACTGGTTGGATATAGGTACTAAATAATTGATGCATGTTTTAAGATGGACCTCACTAACGAGATGTACAATAATAAAATGGTATGTGGGTGTTTAAAGTCTTTAGCAACACGCTTTAAAAGACCTAATAATTTAAATGTCTTCAAAATTGTCGATTCGATAAGAGCCACAAATGTCGCCTTATTGTTAGAAAATACCCCAAGATCTTTAGCCTCATACACGCTACTAATTGGGATACTACTTAACGAGTATTAATCATGTAGTCGAATGATGGTCTACGACATTTTAATCCACAAAATAGTTATGGAGGATCCGGAATAATAAGGAAAGATATTTTCAGTATTAGTCTTTTATTAGATCAAAACAATCATAAATCAAATAATTTATCAATTTTTTCAGTTTCAATCAGTTTTCTACTGTAGTGTAAATTATGTAAGGTATCAGATAGAGATTTTTTCTCTAAAGGTCGAATTTAAAAAAAAAACATATATTAAATGTAGATACACAACCCCTACATAATTTCTTAAAGTACATCTTTAGGTCAATCCTATTAGTAAGAAGTTAATTTTCTTAAATCTTATATATGGTTTTAAACATTTAGAATTATCACACATCGTATATAATATTAATTTCAAGAACTCTTATGACGAGTGCAAGCAGATGGAAACAAGGACGTATTTAAAACCGCAAAAAAGTAATTTAAATTTCTACTCAAATACAAGGGTCACCTTTTTGACTTCATCCCAGCACAGAGCGAACTTGGTATCCTAGAAGCCTGAAATGTGGCTGGAGCACTTGTAGTACATCTCAAATATGCTATTTTAACCTCAGGTACAAAAACAAAAAAAATAAAAGGCTACGTGAAATAAAAGTGAAATAAAATTAGATGGCAGAAATGCATAAACCTAATGTTTTTGCGGCTTCCACGGTTTCAACGAAGTATGGTTTGATTTGGCAAATCTCTTCTTCGAATCGTAATTATTTTAATATATTCCCTAGTCTTTATTCTGCTAAAATGGTTTCTTAATAATTTAGATTTGCTTCTAGTTGAACTTTGATGTTCACGCAATTTTGATGGATTTTTTTTTTTAAATCCATAAATTATCGACAGGCACCTGCAAGTGTAAAATGTGCTCTGACACACTAATCCTTTGATAAATCTTTTCGTAAAGTTCTTCTCATATTTCCGAGCTGTTATCCAGCTGTCAGCCCTTTCGCAGGGCATTTCTTTTATGAAGAGGAAAGTGCTCAGCGTTCAGTAACAAGTGTAGCATAAGCTGCAATTTATCATAGATGTGTCAAGACAGTAAGAAAGGAAATTTTCATAAAGACACGTTGTGATACTCCTTTTAGATTATTGTCCTCTTTAAAATCATTTAATTAAAGGACTGCTTAATTCTATTTCAAGTTATATTCATAGTAATCCAATACTTATCTTTACAATTTATTATAGATATAGGCAAAATTTTGTTATTCAGTCTGTGCGTAACTTTTAACTGACAATGGGACATTTGAAAAATTTAAATTCTTCAAAATATCAGTTTTTCGTATAGAAGAAAAGCATTGATAATTATTTTGGGTTTCGCACAGTCTAATTGCATAGAATAAAATTTCAGGATGTTGTATTGGAAGTAAGCATGTGACAGGCAGGGTTTCAATTATTAAAAACAAATAAATCCTATAGAATTAAAAGCTAGATTTCTGCATTTAATGCATTAGTTAAATAAAGCATTCTAGTCGAAATTCTGATTTAAATTAGATTTCAAGAATTTCAAGAATTCCTGTAGTGAGACATATCTAGTTTAGCAGCTCGTAATCAAACATCTATTTTCGAACAGTCGCATTATATTAAGCATATTTTCCAATGGAATTTTGCTATAATTCTATTAATCCAAAGTTAAATTTGACGACAAAGCGCCCCATAATTCTTGGACAGACCATTCAAAATACCAGCATTTATTGAGGCATTCATTTAAACTAGTTGGTGACCTCCTGGTACCCCAGTCGCGTAGTTTAACGGTAGAACACATAGAACCAGGCGCTCAACCAGGTCCGGCAGCAGCTTTTACTCGTAGCTCCCTCATTGCCATTAATTATTTTGGAATTTTTCGCATGAGAAAGTCCAACATTCGGCATTCACACAAGTATGCATGTTTTATCTATGGTCTGGTAAAGCTCTTCCTTTCGGAAATAAATGCGGCATTTGAATTTACACAGGACAAATCGATTTTGGCTCTGTTTGTTGCCGCGGCTTTAACTTGGCCGCTGCTGCAAATGAATTTCCTGCGAGGCGTTATGATTTTTGAGGAATGAATTTCAAAAATAAATAGGAAATATTTTTTTTTATTGATAAGTATGTATGAGTTTTCAATAGAAATAATTCCTCCAGAACACAAACTGAATTTTAAAGCTATAAAGCAGCCGGAGTTCCATATAATTACAATACCTGAAAGGCATGAAGCAGCAATTCGTGTCATTCAAAATGAGCAAAGGAAAAATTTGGTTAACAACTTTGGAAGGATATTGAGAACACCTGTTATTTCCACACTATCACTTGCCGTGTCATTATAAATTCAATTAAATCCCCATCCAGCTGAATGACTTGAGAAAATTGAACGTTCTGATGATTCACACTTACCCTTTTACGCGGAGGAATATAATAAATCTCGTTGAACTGCGAAAACCCTAAAAGAAATGATATTAGCGAAGTCATTAATCACCGGAAGAGATCCAATCAATCAGTTATCCCTGCGAAGGAAAGCATATAAAGGAGCTCCTTATCATGAGAGCAGCCTCTGAAGTACCATAGAAATGGGACCCAAAGAAAAACTTCGTTCGGCTTGGGAAGGAATTTTTTTTTTTTATTTTCTATAGGCAAATTATATTATCCTTTGGATGGGAACTGGGTCTCAGGTGAGTAAGAATGAACAACTGCACGAATAAATGCGCAAGAAACGAACGTTAAAGTTAAAAACACTTTGGTTTTCCTCTGTTTGGTTGCCAACTTCGTATGGCGCCATACTCTGTTTTTATAATCATATACATATAATCTAAACGATTTGCGTTTAAAGTGTATCAAATGTTTAAAATGAGTGAATAAAGTTTTAGAAGAGACAAAAGTAAGTTATTATATTATGGATTTTAATTTGCTATTGCATACATACACTCTTTTATCTATTATCTCTTAAATATTCAATTAAACATTTGAATGTAATCGTTTTCATTCATGAGTTATGAAAACTTTATATTTAAAGATTATAGCATAAATTAGAAATGGTTAGTTGTACCGTGAAGGTGCTACGAATTAATATATTCCGATGTTAATTAACTTGTACATTGTAAAGACACTAAATAGATTTCCATCTCTTGTGCTTGCCGTATGCAAATTTTTCGTTATTATGCAATTTATCGGGAGAGAATTTACAAATTGTTTCCTCAGGCACAAAATCGCGCTAAAGTGTGATTGTGTACGGCATGTGCTTATCCTATAAAGTTATACGGGCTTTACCGGAGCACATATCTCGCCTCCATACATTAACTTCAATTTGCCTTCTAGTTCGTTAACTTTCCATAAGGCAAACTTGAAGGCCGGCAAAGAGTTGTTTTCTCTCCTGATCCTATCCGCCCAGATATCTAAGCTAGAAAATTTCTACAATTTATGCAAGGGTTCTGCCAAAGTATGCAAATCCTGCGGAGAACTTAATTTCGTATTCAAACAATGTCTGAGAAACACTTCTTAGCAAAGTGTGTGTTTTATAATTGTGCGAATATATACGATGGTATGTGATGATCCTATTTACAATTCAAAAAAGTTCAAATTTCATATTAGTAAAATGGTGTTGAATTTGATTTTCTTTACTCTCTTTCTACATCAGATATTTTGTTGACTAATGCGATCATGACTTCATTAAGAATTTAATATAAGTGTACCTTTAACGAGACATGAGAAGAGCACCAGTATAATTTCTTCAGAACTTCTCCAAACTGTAAGTAAAGCTCAAGTGTTTACAGTTAAGCTTTTAGAAACATCTTGTCTTCTTCCTTAAAAATGGTCAAATAAAACACAGCTGCAGTCAAAGTTCTTACTGAACTGCTGGAATACAAACTCGAACTCCATGGCAACTCTTAAAAAGTCAGAATTTCTTAACTACAAACTTATTCCTTTTGTGAATACGAGAGCTTGGCAATTTCTGGTAAAAATTGTTTTCAGATCGTTGTACCAAAAACTGGGAAATGAAACAGCTGCCCCCTTAATAACCACGAATAAGAAAATCTTATTAACTTTTAAATAATTCTAGTTAATACCTCTAATGAATTTCTGGCTTAATTAATTTTAAGTGTACGGAGGGGGAAACTAATTAAGCTGCCGACTGCAGTAGGTGCACTCTAGACTTGAAGTAGTTAAGGATTCGTTAAACTCCATAATTTAAAGGATAACCAAATCTTAATACCAATTTACAGCTGTCGTTACTCATTGTCAGTTCAACAGTCTGCTTTATGCCTCGCGGATGAGCCAAAATTAAACGGCAGGAATTCGTACCTTCTCTACTACGAGAAGTCACATAAAATTTATTTCAGGATGCATACCAGAAACCAAGACCAAGGCCACCTTTTCCTATTTTGAAATTATATAACTCCTAAGCATGGAATAAGTGCATTAATACCTAGTACACCTCTATACCATACCCGGGTGAGATGTAAGAATCTCCAGAAAGATTTGTAGTACTGGCTGGAGGTGACTGCAATTTATGACTGAACTACATATGTACGCTATGTACTCGTACATGCCCTGAATGTACTTGAATTATTGAATGCTTTGGACTTGTAGATGAATTGCGGAAATTAAATTTTCTCACTAGCTTAAAAATAAGTTAGGCGTACATAAATTCTAGACAGAATACCTCTGAAGTCGACTTCCGGGCGTAGGACGGATGCATTCATACCTCAAATCTGGGGCTGTCTCAAAATGAGAATTTTCGAAATAGAATTTCTGTAGACGGACTTCCATAATTATTCGGTTGTAAGGAGGAAAATATTGAGATAGACGAAAGTTATTTTTTAAAAATAGATCTAAAGTGTTGCTCTCTATGCAGCCTTTCAGAAGTCAAAATACCGAATATTGTGAATGAGTACGTACATTTTTATTTGATATTTCGTTTTCCATTCCTGTTCAACACATCAAGCCAACTTGATCTCTTATGTAGCCTTTTTTTAAGTAACCATAATATTTAAATTAAAACATATGTTTTTAGTAAAAGAAAAGTAAATTTGTAGCTCTGATTCGACTATTGTCTTTGCTCTTTTAAGTTTAAGTAAATAATAATAATACGAGTATGTACAAAAATAGTTGGATTTATGGTTGTTTTCATTTAAAACTAAATAATGCGAAGTAATAAAATTATATAGGAATTGGTTGAGTAATAACTCCACGATATTTGGACGGTTTATTTTGAAAGTAAAGCAAATCTAAAATGTTATAAAGAAAATTATTCTATATTCTTTTAAAGTAAAATCGATCTAATACCATTTTTGGACTTAGCATTTGGGGGGGTCTTGGGCCGACGATCGCATGGTGACCTCTTGTAAGGGCAGAACCTTTAATGCATATTAAGATAGGTTGAGTATGTTTTCTTGCTTTAACTCTGAAAGTAAAATTACTTTAAATAACAAAAAAAAAAGAAATACTATTGACCCTGTATCTCGTGTTTTAATAAGAATTCGCTTTGTATTTATTTATTTTCAATTTTTTTAACAATGTTTGTCATTCGATTAATGGGCTCGGGCAATTCAGGCTTATTAAAGCAGCCCCGAATTTGACGCTGTAACTTTTAGGTCTGTTCCCAACCAATCCATTCAATGTTTCATTCTACAAACGTAGAATGGAAGTGTTTCTTTATTAAAAAGTGGTATTATCTGTTTAATTTTCGTACTCCTCACCACTCTAAATTCGCAAAAAAAAAAAAAGTGATCAAGCTTTAAAAATGCCTAAAAAGCCATTTTGCAATCCGCTAAATTAACAAACAAACGCCCGAATGCAACGTTCTTTTATTTTTACACGTATTGATCGGTTTGAGCTGAGCCCAATTGGAAATTATTACTTTAAAAGCTCTTTCAATAAAATGCGTGTTTCATGATATGTTCATAATTCGCATGTAAGCCGTGTAACCCAGTTTTCGTGTTGTTCATAACACTCGTAGTAGGCGAGCGGTACAACTTCATGGGTTTGTTCATCACACAAACCGTGCCAAAACAAATGCAATTAATTGTGGTTACCCCCATTCTTTTAATATTTCATTGAGCAGCATATCGTAATTTCTCGCAGAACATGCACCAATAATTACTATCCGCGTATTCATGAGTGTTTTCGAATTCAAAATTAATTGTTTATAAAACGAAGAAAAATAATTGCGGGGACCTTTTGTTGACCAGGTCCGTAACAAATACGCTTGTTGTCTGCAACATTCGCCGAACATGGAATAACTTTTGAATGATCACTTACTAGGTATACTACCAAAATCAATTGATATCGTACAATGGCCATTGTACAGGAACAAATTGTTAATTAAATCGCCAATTAACGTAGGTGATTGGGGGGTAGTGGAGGGTTAAGGTGGCTTGTACGAACTGTGCGACAAATGGTTCTGCCTTCGACAGTTTTCACAATAAACAAAGGCAAGCAAGCACATGTATATATGTATGTGAAATTTCGTCTCCCTTTGTCGCCAACTATAGACACAGTATAAACCGAAAGCATTAAATGGGTTAAGGCCGCGAAAAAGTAATTTCTTGCCATTTCTTTTCAGAAGCCTTCAATAAATTTCCTATCATCTGTCGGCTCCTTTTGGTACATCTAAAAACTTTTCGACCTCACTGAATGATCTCGATAATTTATTTGCCTCTTTGTTTATCTTCCATCTCGTGTGGGGTGAAAGTTTCTCATCTGATAAATAAGTCCCGATAAGAATGTATAAATTTCTCTTTGTCGTCCCATCTGCTCGCATGTCCTTTATACGTGGGTGCTATTCGCTCAAACTGTGCCTCATCAAGTGGTCATCTACTTTGTTTTCGCAAGTTCTTCTATATAAAGAAATTCATGAGGGAGGGAGGATTTCTTATGTCGACAGTCTTGACCTTTTTTTCATCTTCGCTTCGAAAGTGAGAGTTTTGTTTCAACTGTCTTTGTATTGCTCTTCCTTGTGTTTCTTTTATTACCAAGAGATATATGGATAAATGCGAGAAAGAAAGCGAAAAACAACAGGGTAAATTGCTCTATTTATCGCCACTCAAGAAAGGCGTGCCTGGTTAATTTCAATAAAGAGAGTCTGCCTTTGCGACATATCAATAAAAGTATCTACTTTCAGGATAAGATCATACCTTGTGTTCTGAATATTGTTTCAGAGAATTAATGAGTTCATAAAATTTATGTATACTTGACTTAACATTAAAGGATTCAAAAAAGCTAAAGCCTATCAAAGACTCTGTTTTTGTACTTTATTAGCATTCAATAAAAAAGAGCATTACACATTATTTAAATCATAATAAAATCTACTAAATATCTAGACAAAATTTGAAACTATAATTTCTTAAGTATATTTACAGGTACCATATTTATTAAATTTACTTAAATTATTTATTACCTTTTAGTTTCCTTATCTACAAAAGGAGATTTATCATAGACGGTTTGAAATTGGATAGATATTTTCTATTCGTATTAAATTACACAGGTTAAAACTTCTATAATATAAAAAACAAAATTAGTCCAGTAATTTAGGTTCTATGCTACAAATGATAATGCGTCCTTCGCAACGCATAACTTCTACAATTTAATCTCATTTATCAATATATATGTATATATCAAGTATGAAGTATAAAGAAGTATGAAAATAAACGTGCTAACACAACTGCAAAAAGGCGCTCGAAATTGGTTCAATTGTTTCTAATATTAGTTCTGATAAATGAACAGACAGATGATAAGATTATTTAAAGTCTTATTTTGGCTTTAGGGTAATTGTTATTTTATTTTATATTATATATAAATTTTTGTAGATATTTTTAGATCTCTTGAAGGAGTTATACCATATATTGTTTTACTTGCTGTAATTAGAATTGCGTTTTGGGTCACTCTAGAAGCAGGGTGATGTTGCATTTTATGCATTCAATTCAATAGTATAGACAAATTCTTTTATAAAATTTGAGAATTATAGGGATAAATTTGTATTAAATTTATTATTTTTAGAAATAAAAACCCAAATATAATAAATTAATTAAAATAGAGGAAAAAATAATAAAAATATAAAAAAAAACCAAAAAAACCATTCAAAGTAGATAACTATTGACTTAAAGAGGGTTCGTTTGATAAACAAATTCAAAGAGTAAAGTGCTGGTGCGGTAGATTTATGTTACCACACATAAAATTCAAAGTCGGATATTTATTTGGTTCGCATCGAGAGCGATAAAGCGAGTTTAAATGAAATTAATGGGTGTAATTAATTTTACTTTAAACGCAAATGGCGTAATGAAGACACACATTACACAAACAAGGGTTACCATTTATGACTCGTTTGGAGCAAGCTTGAGAACATAGCGCTCATCTTCCCCGCTAGAAATGGGTCTCGATGCCACAGTGCAGGGCTTCGGGGCGAGTTATTACGTCGGTTCGGGTCGATTAATAACTCCCTGCGGCTGTAGAGGAGCCCCGACTTGGGCAATACCTACGGTATGACAAATATCTGCGTTGAAGTTCTCTGCTCCGTGTACCACTGGCGATTCGTTTGATTACAACCAATCAATCACTCGCAACTGAAAAGCAAATGTTCACAGGGGCTAGGGTCCTGCTGAAATAGGACCACTTTGCAACGTTGCGCCACTTCATCACGATATTCAGCAAAGAGTGTGCTTATTTTCCCTGTATGGGAGAAGAACGACGGGCTGTGGCCCTAAATCAAATTTTTTGGATTATTAAGTGCCACAAGTCCATATTGTAAGTAGGGCAGGGCCGGATCAGGCGTTTGCCTTCTTGGCCCCCGCACAGTTCGGCGGAGCTCTGGCATCGACTTTCACAAATCCGTGGCTCGGCAGCTTCCTTGCCGCCCTTCGCGTGAAATAAAGGAGACACGAAGGGATTACTTTGCATGAAATATTACGGTATAGAAAACTATTAATAAGCGATTTTTCTCTAGCCCTTGTAAAGCGACAGGGGCTTTCCACCCGAGATCGAACGACGGATATTGTACGAAGTTTGCAAATGTTGAATGTGCCCTGATTTGTCAATTTGGCTTTATTAAGTTTACTAAATTGATTTGTATCACAGGACGAACTCTCCTGTAAGCAGCCTCGAAGGAAAACATTCTGCTTATGTGACACATATAAACACATACACTATATTAAACATACAGAATTGCCGAAGGCATATTTTGAGATTTAGAGATTTGGTTAAGACAAAATTTTCCAGTTTGAAAACAACGAGTTTTCCCATAGGCATTCGTTGTAACAAAATACAACAAAGAAAACAATTCGGTTAGTTTAAATCAGACTCGAAATCAGTTACCTTACCTTCACTGATCCCATGTTTTGCGCCCTTTAATCTGAATTGGAAAAATATTTTTCTAAGTCACATAAAATGAATAATGTTGATATACAAAAAGTAGTAATTTTAAGGAAATTAAGGAATATTAGAACATTTTATGCAAAGGAATAATCAAACTAACATTTTCCAATATTAAATAACTTTTTTATAAGACACTTATGTAGGGGTATTAGCAGTTCTTTTTAATTTTTCATAAAAATAAATGGATATTTGTAAAATAAGAGTTAAACTTCTCATTTTAGATAAAATGCAGCATGCTCCAATAATCCGAATTTTTTAATAATTCGAATTAAGGATCAGCAATTATTTATGCGGAGTATGAGTAACTAACGTATTAAAAAACCCCTATGGGCCATCGATCATAATTTTATTGTTAATACGTGAGTAAAATTAAAACTAAATTTTAATTTACGAGATATTCAGCGTACCTTTTTTCATTTTTATTTTAGAATCCGATTACATAGCTAAATTTTCACTGAATTGACTTTTATAAACTATCATGTATGTCTATAAAGAATTTTAAAATTTGAGAAAAGTACACCAAATTCTCATGATAATTATCAATCTAAATTTCAAACCGAATAAATTTTTGATTTAAGTGTGTGACGGAAGGTGCATATAAATCTTAAGCAATTTGATTTTTGTTTAGTAAAGAAAAATTCAACTGTATGCTTCCTATTATCATCGCTGATTTTGACTAACTTTAAACTGCTATAACTTAGCCAATTGTTAAAATTTGTAAATAAATGACTCAAATAATTATTCTCATAGCTTTACGTTATATACAAGTACAATTTTAAAAAAAAAAGAAGGGAAATTCTAGCCCCTAAAATAACACAAAATCTACTTGTACACATAGAAAATAGAATGTCCCCAAGGAAGGTCTTTCCCGCAGCAGGACAATATCAGACCAGGACAGAAATAAAGAAATCAATTTCTTCAACTAGTGAAAAGAATCCCACACCTTATTCAGAAATATAAAAAGATGCTTTCATTCCCAAATTGAAAACCCTTCCGAGAGATTTCTCAACAAAATTGGTAGTCTTTATTGGATTATTCTATTGCTCAACTTTATTTTTATTCAATATAAAAGCCGTAGAACATTTTAGCTTACCTATTTTACCAATAAGTGTATTGATATCTGAAGACGATTTGTGATTACTGCTCAGGAAAATTATTTATAATAGTTAGAAATTTCTGAAGTGATGTATTAAAAATTTTGAGAAAAGAAATGTAGCGTTTTAGGTGATATGAGCAGTTTGTATATTGATCTAATGAGAACTACTATACACTACTATACCTTCATGTGTTTCGTTACCAGTTTCTTTTATTCTTAAAGTAAATAATTAGATATCTCAAATAAAATAAAATTTTGGTTTGGAAAACATTTTTTCGTTTCAATGTTCATTCATCCAACAGCCTATAGATGAATAAATAGCAACATTTTATAAGTAAAGTTTTCAAAGACAAACTTTTCTATTATATAATTTTTGCTTCAATCTAAAATAGAATTTTCTTTGAGCATCCGTCCTTATATACGAAATCTGTGTTATGTTGCCTGTTGTGTTTGTCTATGCACTCAAACCGGAAGGACCAAAATCTGTCCTTAATAACAAGTAGATAAGTGACGTTATAAAAACATTGCCAGTTTAGAGTAGCAATTTTCTCACCGAGAACGTTGAAAGGACAACAGGATGACAGTAGACGATGAGCAAATTTCAGGCTTTCAACCTGCACAAGCACACATACGGGCGTATGAGGCAACTATTCAAATTTTACAAAGGTTTTGATTTGTGTTGACTAAATGCTCCAGCAGGAAACATATGTAAGTCGCTCTACGAATATTTGCCCTGTCTGGTAGTGTCAACAGAATTTTAATGAAGGCGAATAGGAAGTCGTCGTCGGGTGCTAACAGTGTAGAGGAGGGGAACGGAGGTTAAGGGGCATAATACTGGAGGATATCAATAGGTAGCTATTGACACGTTCGTTGGAGCTGCATTGTTTCGATGGGCTGATTCCAAGCTTAATAATCGTTCCGTTCAGAATTCTCTATCATGTAATTGTTTCATCAAATTATAGTATATAAAAAAAACTGGAGCGGTGATAAATATGGAATGTATGCGAGTGGAATAAATGAGCGAGACTTTCCCTGCACATAAAAATATTGCTGTCCCTGCACTTGTTCTATTATATTTAATACTTAATGCGTTGCATTCTCATAAGAGGGAAACTTAAAGTTCAATTATTCGAAATTTTTGATTACCAAGTAGAGAGAACTCTCAGAAGATTTTGCAAGAAAGTTAATATTTATAGCATCAAATTTTAATTTACATTTTCAGTTTTTCCTAACATATAATATGTTTTTATTAATGTTACAGGAAAAAAGTTATTAATAAATGCTTTAAAGTAATTAAGACTTTAAGCTAGAAACACAGAGTTACAGAGATGTAACAGAAAATGTGTTACACCCGAAAAAATAACATTTTTTAACGAATTGGATATGAAAATGGATTTGACGAAAGAGAGATTTAATTTGTGACCCAGTTTGCTTCAACAACGATATTTAATTGGCAGATATATGTACAAAAAATATGGGTATAGTGTGTAAAATTTGGACATAGTGTGTAAACACACTTCATTCAGATGAATTCGTGCTTATAGGAATTTTCTTTTAAAAGGCATTGTATTGTAGGCGACTAATAAATATGTCAATTTTTACTTACTCTTTATTTATAGTGAGTGCTTTCACGAGAAGTTTAAACCAAAACAAAAATAAAGTTAACCTTTACACCCATCGTATATGTGCCCTTCAATATGTTATACATTTTAAAAGTTTTAAAGTACAATTTTACGCATCGGATTGCAGTATATGAAGGGAAGCTACTTCCTACCATAAAGCTATTGTAATATCCAGGAAGTCCAGTGGCAGAAAAAGAAGAAAAAATTACATTTTAATGGAGAAATATTTTCTGTCTCGGTTCTTGAAAATTTAGATTTATCCTGTTAACTAGAGCAGAAGAAAATCTCTATGGTTGGCTTCCATTCTACGATTTCTTTCAGAAAGGAACAAGTGAGCAAGTTGATAATATATTCCTTTTGACTGTGGCCCCAGAAAGCACTGAAATGAAAGAAAAATGCCTTTTCTACGATGTACCACAAAATATTTATAGAAAGCGGTGAAATGTTTTCTTTTCGTTTTGATTTGTTTAGGAAATCATGTTAACATATTTAAATGGTAACATTTCCATAAAATGTTTTCGAAACCCAGAACAATGGCCCATATTGTGGTGAATTTGAAAAAGTGATAGTACTCGGTAAATTTTCAACTCTATATTGCCAGAAAAGGACTCAACTAAAGTGTTTTCTAAATCAACTATAATGGAGTACCCGACACCAAATCCAGTTTGGATTGTCGATATTTACCCTTAGCATGCAATTAACTCGGAACTGTAGACTTAGACCAGATATATGTTCAACTTGTACATTCAATTTGAGCGAAAACTACTTGGCTCTCTCAGCGCAAATGCAATTTGTCAACTTCAGATTTGATCAGATCGATAGTTTTTTATTGTATGACGTCCCATTTGCCAGGCCTCCAATACATTTCCTGTTTTTAAGTCATTTGCTCGCCTACAACCCCTGCCAATCGTCAAGCACATCTGCTACAGATAAATTGGCTCCTTTTTATGGGGAACGTGATGAAGGAAAAAACCTTTCGCAGTAAATTGCTCTCATCACCCAGAACCCATTTCGTTCGCAGTTAGTGGTATCCGAAGACAAAGTCCTCCCACCCCTTTTAATCCTGGATCTTACTTCGTTCCAAGTTTAACTTCTTTGCTACCAGTTTAATTCGTTCGACCAATTTTGAACGAAAGCGCCTGCATACGTGAGCGTTCCAGGAACGCCAGATGCTACACCACTTTTGAGTAGAAGCGCCATCGATTTTTGGAGAAATTTCGCACATACGGGAAATCTATCCAATCTAGGACGGAACTTGTCTTATAAATATCTTCCTATTGCCATGCATCCTTATGCCGGACTGCTACCTCCAAGAAATTCGAAACTCCAGCGCTACTCATGAAGTGAAAGAGGTTTACATTACCTGTTTGTTGGGTGGCACAAGATTAAGATAACTTACCTGAACAATACCCAAGGAAGGTTAAGGATGCGACTAGGTATCACTTTGGTATGAAGTAAATTCCTTTCACAGATGAGCATCCGAACAAGGTAAGAAACAATTTAGATATTACTGCAGTCTACAAATGTTAGTCATTAATCGGTCGAATGTTAAATAGTCGTTCCAATTTTGAAGTTATCATATTCGAGCAAGTGGTTAGGTTATTGTGCAAATAACTTTGAAATTGTAGATATCCTTATTGGATAATTTATATGCCATTAGCCAGTAGGGATTACAAGAACTTAAAACATTCAGAAAAAACGTATTTTATAATAAAAGATTTATTAGTTTTTATTTCCTATATCTTTTCACAAGGAGAGTTTACCATTTATGAAGTCTAAAAATTGTCATAAATATTATTTCATATTTATACCAACTCATACAACAAAAAAGGAAAATGTGATTATTGTGATTTTCCTAGTAGACCTATTAAAAACTTGTTATCGCGGATATACCCCTTATACAGGCAAAGAATGGGAACCTGCTGAAATTTATCACTTGGCTCTATTTATGGTAGCAGAGCTCAAAGTGTTGTTCTCCGGAAACTTCTCACTTTCAAATAAAGAAAATTGCCTCCAGAAATGGAAAATGTTTAAATAGAATGCTCTTTTTAAATGAAGAGATTTGTTGCCACAAGGGCATCGCAATGCTCCTTTCTTTACGAAATATTCAAAGTAAAATAAAAATGGTAATTCTCAGCGAAATATTAATTTCATGCTTCCTTAAGGTTATATCCTATATTTCCAAGAAAATACTTTAGGTAAAACTATCTGCAATTTTGAGCTTTACCGTAAAATGAAAATATTTTGCAGTGATATGCTTCTATGGAAACTAAGACCAGATTTCATGATTTACATTTCTTTAAGTTGGATGGATAACACTTTTATGATTTTTTTGACTTTAAGGTATGAATAATAATGAGATTTATGAAAATGAAAGTGTAAGTCAAAAAAAATATTGTATTGCTCCACTTTTCATAAATTCTGAATAATGTAAACATTATTTCTCTTAAATTACTTGCAGAAATGAAAATATTTGACTGAGTTTGTTTATACAGTTGATTAAAATTTGTATCGGAAAGAGCAAAGATGGTACAGCAACTTATGCAAAACTAGAATATTTTCTTTTCTTTTTGCTAGAAGAACGAACGCTAAGACTCGCACCGACTTCAGATGAAATTTAAATGTACCAAGCTTAGGATGAAGGTTAATTTGTTTATAACATTTTAAAATTCATAAACCTTCAAAATTTACTCTAATTATCATTTGTATCAGATTATTTTGTACAGACCCCACATTTCTACAATATTCAATCTCGACATCAGCGACATTTCGCAGGTTTTTTCATCTCCATATATAACCCTTATGATATTATGTTCTTACTTATCATATACATAGAAACAAATACCTATTAATTTTAGCATCTTATGTAAGAGCTTAAAAAATTGTACTTTTATATCGCAAATGTTGCAAAATATTTGCTTTATCTGCAAAGTGAGTAGATCGACAACACGCTCACATCATTGGGGTTCTGTTTTTACCTTTCCAATAACCCTAAAAAAATAAGCGCCCGCTCTTATATACCTCATTAGCAATTTAAGTAGTAATTATCTGCTGCTGAAACACACGAAAACATTTTTTTCTGTCATACTAAAGTCATGTAAGCCAGCTTGAGAGCATGTGCACCAAAAGGGTGGAATGTTATTACAAAATTATATGCCTGACACGGAGTTTCAATTTTCGCATGTTATGTACGAAACATGTAGAGAGTACAAAACTGATATAAGGGGTGGTATCGTAAATAGCCTTCTGATGTGTCTGTGTATGTATAATTTTGTAACTGACAAAGAAACTTTTATCCAAAAAGGGTGGGAAAGGTTATACCATGCATGCGCTACGAGTTTCCTTACATCTAATTATGAAAGTCGATCTAAAAGAAAATATTTACGGAGCGGGAAATTAACTTGAACTGATTAAATTATATTCCTCTTTGAGAGATTTTCTGCTGCGATATTCATCTGTTCGTAATTTGTGGACCAGCACGACATTTCCAACGTTTATAAGCCCCTTCTCCTACATGTGCATATAAAAGAGCAACACGAACCTCCACCACTTTTATTGAAGCGTCAAGTGAGTGATGTGAATTGGCCCTTTAATTAAAATCCTTAATTAAACTTTTTATTATGATGAATATTAAATTATATATCCGGTAAATGACAAGCTGACTTTATACAATTTTCAGGAAAAGTTTCAGGCTTATATAAACTCTGCGCAAAATGAAATCTGAATAACCTTCAGCATTAATTTTAGATTGTATTAGAAAATAAACAACATACAGGATTTTGTTTAAACCATGTTTAAGATTAAATAAATATTTTTACTCCTCGTCCTCTTCAGTAACATACCAAATAGGCGTCTAATTTAAAGAAAACTGGAAATTCTTAACTTATTTGTTACCGAAACTGAATATATAGAAAAAACAAAGTTAATCAAGTATGAACTTCAGTTTTGTTTTAATTAAAATGATACATTCATTTTTAATTTAATTTATTTACAATTAATTCAAAAAATGAATTTTGATTAATAAAAATTCCATGAATTGTCGTACTTAATCCGCAAAATTTATCAAAAGCATAAAATCTGCTCTTTAAAAGTCTTAATTTATTGAATTTTTTCTTCAATTTAATTCATCTTAAAGCTAAAATAAGTCAAGAAATAAAAATTATATTTTTTTTTTTTAATATACCAAATATTTTTTTGGTTTTTTTCTTTCTATTTTAAGTAATAAAGTAAAACACACTATAAGAAATTGTTAGTATGGCATGTTACTCAATTATTACTGCGGACAAAATTAGAAGTACTCAACAAAGGCTTGTGAAATTTCATTCCTTTGAGGTTCATTACTCTCGTTAAGCCATGCAATCTCCCATTAAAACTTCATCTTGTTTGAACCACAGAGTTCTACAGAGCTTCTTGACTCTGAAATATCTTAATTTGAAATTACAAGAAGAGAAATGAAGATGTAACCGCAGCATTAGCGTTTAATAAACTTAGGGAAATGAACGGTACAAGCACGTCCAGGGCCAGGGTCCGGGAATTGGTGTAACGCACTATAAGAGTAGTGTATTTACAGGCAAACCAAGAGATGGGATAGGTCCCAAATTCCGTACCAGAGGACAGACATGACGCAGATATGAAAATTAATACGTACGTTAGATAAAGTTTGAATAAGTTACAGGGCCCCAGCAAAGGCACTTCTGCATGTCATGATAAATGTTCGTAAAACTTGAAGATAAAGAGTAAAGCTGTATTCCCAGTGGTGCCTTTGGTGACTTTGGTGACTTTTAATTTTATACGATTACTGCTCAAAGGTCTGAAAATAACGAGACAGTGGTATGCTAATCTTATGTTACGTCCCAGAGTTTTGACTCTATAACAAAATTCATTTGATGGTGAACGTTTCAGGAAAATTTACAAGAGATACTATCAAAGCGGATCACCTTAACAAACAGTGGACATAATTGCTGTGCGCTTTACTAAGCAACATCACTAGTAATTTCCATAAAATTAACCTTTATGAACATCTTTTAGTTAAGTCAAGTTGTCGAGCTATTTAAAATTTGTACTACAAATGAAATATGAACTTAAGTTTTATATAAAATATTTTACTTGAAAACGTGCGAGTCGAATACTAAGCTAAATGTAAAACCGTATTTGAAGGTTGTATCCTTTTGAATTCTTGCAAATTCCAAGGCATTTTATAGTTTATTCAGTCGAGACCTAGGGCATATAGAGCAAAGCCTTGCACTGATAAACAAATTACATTGACTATGAGAACCGAGCAGAGTGGCTCTATTTGAACAGCAGCATGTCATACCAAAATATTTGTGTTATGTTATGTCAATCAAAGATTGTTTCATCCAGACCCTTTTGCATATGGGAGAGAACTCTACCTCCATATCTGTACGGTATAATTGGCAGCGGACTGTGTTTATTTTTCCGGCACCATTAATTGATTTCCCGGCCGATGATGAAATTGTAAGGTTACTCATGATATTCTCGCCTCTATTGGCTTTTTATCCATTCCAGTGGTGCACTATTAGTTACGGGTAATCCGAAAATATAAATCAAACCAACAACCACAAATTAGTTGTAAACAAGCCGAGAAATCATTAAGTGATGGATTAATCTCGAGCCAACGCTTAATAAATCGATTAACCCCTCATTGTGTGAGTGATGATTTTCTGTCGGAGGAATACCGAAACGTCCTTGCAGGGTGTGCTACTTAGGTCTTAGATTTATTGTCCTTGAGGTTTTGGTTACCCAGCAGTTATTACAGCAATTAAGGGCACATTAATCCAAAATAATTTCGTTTCAGAATCCGCTACGAAATATTGTTAACACTGGTTTTGTTAGTTAAAAACAAATTTCATTTGTTAGATTAAACGTCCTCCGCTCACGAAAAGTAATATATATAGGAGTATAATTAGAGTGTCAGTTATACCGAGGAACAAACAATTTATGGGAATTTGAGTGTCAATTACTGGATTGCATGTCAGCAGCCATCGAGCTTTGCGACACTTTATCATGTCTCAAAGTGTTTCCTGCTGAGGATTATACAGCCGCTGAAATGGTAAGAATAAAATGAAAATACGTTTCGTGCATATAGCCCGTAAATATCGCCTGTCTGACACAGCTATGAAGGGTAGTTCATCATTTTGAACTGCATAGGCGAGCGGATTTTAACCAAATCAGCCCACAGCAGCTGTCCAAGAAGGATTATCTTAAATAGATTTATTCCGCAGATAGAAAGGGCTGCGCTAAACTGAAGAGATTTGTTTTATCCATCATAAAAAATGTCAACTGGTTGAAGTAGTAATGCACATGCAGTTTCGTGCAATATTTAAATATACTCGTAAATGATAAGTACCATGATTTAATTTATGAAAAATTAAAATTTTATCTATTTCCTATCCATGAGTGCTCTGTGATATTCTAAGCCTTACCCTACCAGAATAAAACCTCAGGAAATCCTTATATCCTGTTAAGGCGTGTATAAGGCATGCTACTTAACACTTGCCTTCTCAGGAAAAAAGTCAGGTCCAGAGTAATCTTACCATCATATTTCTCTACTTAAACTCACCAAAATACCAAACTGTTAAAAATACTAAGTATCATCAGGCTTTCCTGATAATTACCAGATTAGGACGAAAATAGTGTACTCCTAACGTTAAGAAAACTTGCGACAAAAATCAAGCAGCAGCCAATATAATTTTTAAGGGGATGAAATTATTCTGAAGGCATTATAATGCAAGAGGTTGGCGTGGTCACCGAATCTTTCCTTAAAAGGAGGTTTTTTTTATTTATTTATTTATTATTTATTTATTTGTATCATAATTATTGCGGTAATGATACAAAAAGATGTAATCTTTTATCATGTATAAATTAACAGTGGCAAAGAAGCGAAATGTATCACCTCAGGTAATCCTGATCAGGATCTTTTGAGTCCTTACATTATCTTCGTTGGGCATGCCAAATCCCGTCCTAATTACGTTCAGGCAAATATTTCTAGTCAGATATCTGGTAAAATATCTTTGGAAAAAATACTTTAAAAAAAGTTTTTGAGAATTCTTCAACTGCCAGATACGGGGTAATATTTTTGTTTGTTTGTTCTTTTTTTTCTAGTAGACCATTAAAATTATATAGATAGTTTCAAAAAGTCATAAATAGAAGTACAGTGTAAAATGTATTTACTTATTTATGATTTTAAAGGCAAGGTTCAGAGGAATTTTAGTCAAATTAAATCATGTTATTAAAACTGAGATGCATAACCTTTATATCCTTGAAACTTAATCCTGCTGACAATATCCGTTAAAGCTCTTGAAAAGCGTACAAATCCGCTGATGCCTCATGTGTTAATAAAAATTCTTCTCGTGCATCGCAAATTTAAATCTCCACAGCGTGGCATCCATGAATGATAACAACAAAGAAGATAAAGTTTTGAGCATTTTAAAATCCCTACGAATTTCGTCGAAAAAATGCGGGATCTATGCAAAACCTGTGTACGGCATATGCATAACTATAGGATAACTTGTCAGTTTTTGTATTTATGTATGAACGTTATAATTTCTGGTTGGTATAATTCTTTAAAAGCATGCAAAAGAAGTTAATAAAGAAAGATACGAGTCCATATTATATGTGCTCTATACAATAACTGCAGTTTTTATTGTTCTCGAGTATTAAATCTCAGTTATTGCATTGCACATTAAATTGCATCGACATCTTTCTTTCTAAATAGTCAACAGAAAAGAATAGACAAATATTGCAATGGAGCTTGGTACAAGTGTAATAAATATTTAATACTAATTAAATGACCCTGAATTACATTGAAGCTTAGACATAAATTGACCCTACATAAGGTGTTTGATAGAAAAACTTTAAATTATATAAAAACAATGACCTTATTTTGATATCGGATTCCGAAAGGTTATATTTGAAAATATGCGAATTACACTTCTCTCACAAATTTCAATCCTATTTTGGTTAGTTTAATACATTGAAAGTTCTTGTACAAAGTAGGAAATATGGGATTTAACTAGTTAAGAAAATGTCAAGCTTCAATTTACTGAGGTTATACTACTCGTATATGTTATTAGAACAAGTTTCATTTGGCGCCTGTTTTTCTATGTTTGTTTTTTGCTGTTTTTTTCAGACGTACTAACAAAAATAATAAATTTTTAGGCCAAATCGATTAATTTCCATTAGTTCTTCCCTTTTTGCATTTAGAGTTAATCGATTTCGCAAATGAGTCGCTAATTTATTAATGGATTAAACGATATACTCTTCTTGATAATTCTCTATTTCACCGCTGTGAATTATTTTGTTTTTGGAGAATCACCATTACTCAGTCCTCTTTACGTATGTAATAGCATGGTCTATACACCAAATCTTCTGGGATAACAATTTTAAACAATGGTTAATTTAAATCCATTCGATAGTTATCATGTTTTTACCCAACACATAGAAAAATTGATTTAAAAGAGAACATACGCATTGTATGTACTTTTTCTATAAAAATTTCAGCATCTTCAGTGTGAATTTATTTAATGGAAAACTGTTTCGTTGAGAAATTAACTTAATAAAAGCCAAATGAGGCAAATCAAACTATCACATTTTTGAAATCGTAAAATTCTATGTAAACGATATTTTCGGAGATTAATGAATAGGTAAATCAACAAAATGGTAACATAGTAATATTATTAGAATAAATTTAATTTTATTTTATAAATGAAGTTTTCTTAAATTCAAATAGATGCATAAAGCTCAAAATGCATACAAATAATGACAAGTTACATTAGAAAATATAGTAAAATTTTTGAAATAGTAATTCGAAAACATAACAAATATCAACTATCAATCACAAAATATCCGTTGTACAACCGGAGAAATCAAAACATAATTCCCGTCGGAGGTTATAAAGTGTCCAAAAATCAATATATGTGAAGGTCCTACATGGCAAAACTTTTATCTGGCTATGTTTCCAGTTTACAGAAAGCAATTTATCTCTGTTATGCCTTGAATGAGTTCACAGCATGGGGCTAATGCTGTGATAATGCAAAGCTTTTGAGTCCATTAATTTTAATGCACAATTCCCATTGTTCTGTCTGCTCTCTACAAAGGCTTTTTATGATGTTGGAATTCACCAACATTCGTATTTACATACTCTCGCCCTAGAATGTTTTAGGTCATGAAAACTCATCTGAAACAGATTTTCTGCTGAGCTCAGTTAGTTATTTCAATGACTTACAAAGTTTCTGAAATTGTCAATTTGACCGTACGTAATCTTGATATTTTAAGTTAAAATTATTTAAAAATATATTCAACTTCTATGTTAACTATTCATATTTTCTCAATCAGTTATAGAAAGGTAAGCTAAGATTTTCATAACATTGCTCTATTTTCTTGATATTTCCGAAAAAATAAAAGTTTGGCAAAAATGTAATATTCTCACATCGCACATATATTCCCTATATTTACCCAAAAAAAAAAAAAAAACCCACAGTTGGTCATATTTCCGTGTCGCATATCTGTGATCCCATTTATCTTTCTATTAGAAGAACCTGGAGTCATTGTAAGGCCATGAAATGAATGAAGTGCCAGAAGTGGGTCATCAGATTTGCGAATTTCATTTTTACCCCAGTGAATTTTGTGTGCAGAAAAATTGGAAGCAAGTTTAATGAGAATCTAGTATGAAATTTTAAGCCGCCACTTTTTCGTTACTTTCAAAATTATACTCTCTTTATAGCCTAAGGGGAAAAACTAAAAATATTTTCCCAGGATATTTTCACGGAGGGTTATTATATTTAAGAAAATTATTTTGAATTGTGTGTTTAGCAAAGATTAATGGTAGAAAATGTTTTAAAAATGTTCGCAAAATATTACTGAGTATTTTTCTGGAATATAAAACGTTTTCTCAGTTATTTCAAAATGACCAAATGCTGTTAACGTAGGTTTGATCAAATTTTAAGCTTAAAACTAGATATCAATCTCAGGTTTGAAACTTTCTAAACGCGATCCCATATTTTTCGAAAATTAGATTTTGTTTTTTTATAGGTACAGCAAGGAAGGAAAGGATTAGCTTGCATAATTATTTTCAAATTAAAATATTCAAGCAAGAGATTTATCTCCTGTGCTTTGTAGTTGTATTTTTACAGACTTTAGGTGTCATTTGTCTCTACTTTACATTCGTTATTTTATTAATTTATCGTTGGAAATAAAACATAAATACTCTAAAGTTAAATATTACCAAATTATCACAAGAACTCTCCATTAAGTACCATACGTATATGCATCCCTGAACAAACAATTTTTATTCTATTAAAAATAAATGTTAAACATTCTCTCTGTAAAATAGCTTAAACTACGGACTATTGAATTTGCCTCACATTTTATGTCTTAAAAGTGTAAGTTAAAAGGCGTCTTATTTGGTCGGATGAAATATGAGTGAAGGTGGTGAACCAATTTAAGCCACAAGTTCTTTAAAAGTACTTCAAGTTTAGTTACTTTGCCTTTAACTGTCTATAACCTTTAGAAACTTTTCCCATGTTCTACCGTAAATGAAAATGTTTTCAAAAAAGCTTTTCTTTATGGGCTTAACTTGTTGGTAGAAAATTGGAAGAATCTGTCTCAAAGTTGTGATGGAATTGAATTCGTAATAAATTTCTCGATTTATTTATTTATTTTTTTTTCAATTAAAATATTTACAAAAAAACTTTTCAGACGACATTAAAAACAAAAAATTAGTCATTAGTGTATATAAAACTTTCTACAACATTTTTCTCATTGATGCTATAGAAAATAATTAGGAAACATGATAAATTGCTAATTATCTAGAGATTAGAGATGGTAGGTTAGGTAATATCCATCTCCGATATCGCTTATAATTCTTTTTTTCATAACTAAACTGATCTTTAGTAAGAAGACTTTTAAAGGACTTTATTATAAAACAAATTGTCTTCATTTTCAATTCTTGAATATTGGATTAAATGTTATGCAAAAAATGGATTTTGTTTTGAGTCGCCAAAGTTGTGATTCATTTTACTTTTTATTATTCTAATTATTTTAAATTTCACTTGTTCTTTAAGACATTGAAAAAGCAAAATATTTGTCGGAATAGTACAAAATGATGAATGATACCTTTAAGGGGATATGAAAATAACCTTTTTGGGCCTTATCATGCGCATTCCTTTTTCTTAAATTTTATTTGAATGAAATATGTCACACTACTTTTCACCTTTACAAGCATTTCCTTTCTTTGGTGCTGGATTCGCTGTATCAGGTTCTAAACAGATTGAGATCTCTTATCAAATCTCCTTGACACCATATCAAAATTTTCCAGATGACAAAATATCTGTCGTCTCTAGCAAATTCGAGTTGGTTTCACAATCCCCTTTTGGACACTTCATTATCCTCTTCACTCTGGAAGTGACAACAGTAGAACAAGTGCCAGCGAGTTATCGCACTAAAGAGACAGAAACAGACATCAATCCACCGAGTGATGTCTGCGCGATATTTCTTATTCTAGAAGAAATGTATGTCGCTTTAAGTGATGGGTATTGGGGCTAAGTTCCTTTTGCCTAGAAAGGCAATGCGATAAGGATGAACGGAGAAAACTTTTCAATTCTAACATACCTGTCTTTAGAAAAAGCTGTATGTGTACCACACTAAATGTAAATCGTACATCATGCGTTATAATGAAATAGCAATCGTCCTTCAAAGTAAAAATTATAAATATTAAAAGTTATCTTCCAAAACTCAAAATTGTAATTGGAAATAACTCATTCACTAAAGTTTCAACATAGTTCCGGTTGAAAAGCCCAGGGAATAATGGTCCAACAGCATATGCATTAAAATTGGTCACTCTGATCCCGTCCGTCTATGTGACAGAAAGTGTGTGTAAATCTCCAAGCTAATCCTAGTACACTTTTGTTCCTTTTGTCCTGTTCTGTAATTGATGGCCACCAGAGGATATCTCGTCTCATTTTAATTGCATTTAGTGTTCCACATCACACCAGTAAAGTCGAATATCTGATCCAAAGCCAAATGAAGTTGATTTATGTGTGAACTCAATTCAGCAGTGGGAAACGTTGATCAAAAAACCGCAGGTCTGTAGGTGCAATGCATCCTGAAAATTTTCAAAGGTTTTCCTAAATATTGCGTCAGTCGATATACTAACTAAAATTGAATGTAATTGATGGAATAGTTTAAATAAGACTTAATTAATTGAAAATCAAGATCAATAACAATAGTTTTTTAAATATAGCTTTCCGCTATTTTGTAGAATAATTTTAATTTTTGCATTAGCTCATCAAATATAATTAAACCGTACTATACATAAAAATTTGCCACTTCGATTTGTCAGAATTTTCATCAGCCGAACAAATAGTTTCTAATTGACACAGGCTCTAAGTCTAACTTAAGCTTAGCAAATTTGGTTTAACCTTTATAGCTATTATTATAATTATGTTTTTAAGTAGCTGCTAAATTAATAAGAAAACTCCTGAAAATTATTCATAAATAGAAAAACAATTGCTTGTTTTAGAACACAATAAGCATAATTAAACTTTCTGTTGCTAAACAAAATTTTGTGCCGAAGAGATAAATATAATCAAGCTCTGAGGCATCTTTTTACAGTAAATAAATAGAATTGGATATGCATTATATTTACAGTAAACTTCCATAACAAAATCGAGTTCGAACTTTCCTAATTATCGTTTCAAAATTAAGTTTTTTCTCTTAATGGATAGCATTCCTCGCTTTCTGCTATGGCTCCCAAGATTTCTGGAGTGGGTACCGCAGTGCAAAATTAATAAGTAATGAGTCGGGCGAATGCCCAGCACATTCAAATCAAGTGCATCTCTAGAGAATCACTAGAAAATCTATCCGCTGGCCGTGGCAGCAACAGCAACCCATTATAGGGATGCTGTGGAGCCACCCCGGCTAGAACTCTTCCTTATCTCTTGCACACTAACCAAAGATCTTAATTAGCAGACGGAATTGAAGTAAGTTCCAGTCCAGGCACTTTAGAGGCTTGGAGGCTTGTTTTCTGGAAAAGTGGTGGACATGGTGGCAGTAGTCTTTCAGTTCATTTACTTGGCTCTTGCTTATTTCTTCTATCCGATTTCTTCCTTCTTTTGAACTTTTTTTATTTTTTGTTTTAGTACTACGCTTTTGGTTTTCGTACCAGTTCCCTTCAAATAGTTCTGCAAAATTAAATTAAATTATCGGTCTGCCCTGTTCGTTTCTATGTGAAACTCGAATTGGATTTTAATTGCTGCAAAGCAGCTCTTTTCTCCGAGAATTTGCTTTTAGTAGCTCCACTTTAACTTGCCCAGACATTAGCAATTAATCGATGGCGCCAGGAAAGACCCTAATTTTCCCTTTTATTGATGTTAACGATTCTTTAAAGCCACAAATTGTTGGTTATGTAAAATAATCGCATTATCAAGTCTTTTGTGCATTTCCAGTCAGATAATGCCAATTAATTTTGGAACTGTTCATACACTGCAACCCCTAGGCTAATTCAGCCCTATTGTTAATTCCAAATATCATGGAACTGTTACTTTTGGAATTCATTTTATATCCCTAATTCTGTCCATTTCTAGGAATATTTGTATACCATACAACGATAATGCCTGGAAGTCGTAAATTCAGTTGATGTTACAGAATCTAAGATTCTTTCAGAGTGTAAACCAAATAAGAACGGGATTGTATTTCGACATAACTAAATGTAGATCTGAGAAGTTCATAATAGAAGTACCTGTTACCTTAGATGAAACGGAGGTATATTTTTAACAAAAGTTAGTCTTCCATTGCGAATGAGCGCAGTCCAGTAGTCGAAAAACAGGGCTAAAATTGAAAGTTGTTTTGCATTTGACCTCAATAAAAGGAACACGTACAAATACCAAGAGGTAAAAATGGTTATTGCGGCTGAACTTTTCTCCCTGAATTATTTATATCGCAATATGCTAAGGTACTTTCGTTCAAAACAGGCCATGCATCTGCAGCGATTCAAGGAATGCACCATGTACCACCAAGGGATGCTGTGCTAGTGTCTATTTTTAGAGAGATCTGGGATGCTCTGGAAAGGGTTTCCTTTGTGGAAGAGCTTTAGGACACATGAATATGAAGGTGTATCAAATCTCTTCCTGAATCTATTTATTCTTCGAGCCCAGGCAAGTTACTCCTGTGGCTTTAGCAACCACATCTTTTTGCGAAAATAAAAACTTCCCGCAAATAATGAATTTCAATGAGATGCGAATGATGTTCGCCTATTTTCAAGATGTTCTTCAGGGAGCGCCTATTAATGGGCGGAGTCCTTCTCATATACACTGGCATGAATCCGTTTTATTATGCAAAAAAGCATTAAAGGCCCCAGGACTGTCATTAGGGAACCGTGTTACTATCAAATTGTCTTTAACGATTTATCACTTCAAAATTTTACACGAAGCAGGCGAAATGTTTGAAAAGAAAGTAAGGTATAGGGGCCTATTTAATATGCACTCTTCATTGTAGTCTGTTATTTCTAAAACAAATTTGGTTTATAATATTTGGTTTTTATTTTTTGAAACATAATTGATATATTTAAGAAAGCATATGATAAATCTAAAACTTAAAGTCTAACAGAAAATACGGAATAAATGGTATCAAAATAAAACATTTTATTATTAAAGATATATTTCCCATCAGTTGAAATTAACTTCAAGTGAGATTACGCAAAGCAATCATAAATAGACAAAATATGGTTTTTTGAATATTAATTCTTCAATAATTGTTTTTCTCTTATATGAACACACATTCAACATTTTTATAAAATGTTATTTTATGTAAAAATAAATAGTGCAATACAATAATCTAGTGGAAAATTTACAAAATAATTAAAAACAGGGTTTTTAGTTAAAATAGGAAATAGGTTCTATCAAAACTCATATCAATTTTCTGCTTATTACTACAAACCATCTTTAGAACATACTCAGCAAATCTAGGCTCAGTTCAGCTTATGCATAAATTGATGAGGTATATATCTTCATTCCAGGACAGATATCTACCGAAGACGTAACAGGGTGAAATTGTAATTTTCTGCATGAATTAATTTTCTTCATGCACGACTGATTTAATAGGAATTCCTCGTTAAGGACCAAAAGGAAATCGATGCCAACTAAGGAGATTTCTTAAAGGTTATACCAAAAATTGTCCTCAGTTGTCCCTCCCGTATACGGATCTGAAGCTGGGGATGAACTCCTTCAAGTTGGGTTAAACTAGCACAAAAGGACAATTGTTTTCTTTTATTTGTCAGCCTAAGCGTTTTATGGGAATCATTGCATATTTTGTCACAATAACTAGCAAAGTAATAGACATGAAATATTTTTATGTTGCTATTGAACTGAGAACTGCAAGATGATTCGAATAATTAACGACCAAAGTAGATGTATTAATTTTTTTTGTTGTGAACATCGAGAAAATATGTGAGCTTGAAAATTTTTATTTTTCCTTTTTTTTTAATGATAGTATCACACCTCACTATCACTAGGGAATTATATTTACTTGCGTCAGGTGCAAAACTGAAACTATTTTCAGAGGTAAAACAGAATGTCACGCCTGAAACTTCCACCTACAATTCCCTCGGCATCCCAGAGCGAAAAAAAAACAAACGAAATGCTATACAAAAAGCGTATAACTTTTGATGCGGGGTGAATTATGCTGCCGAGGAATGGTCTTGAATAAAAATTTCAACATTGAAAGGGTATATCAAATTTAAAAACAAGGAGACTTGAGGTAGAAATAAAAAGTATTACACGCGACCAATGCGACAATTCCCTATGTAAATTTGATGTAAAAATAACTCCTTTCGCTCATTACCTATTCAAAAGCTGTTAAACATCTTTTATGATTACAAATTACCAAGGAATTTGAACTTACAGCTTCTCTGTTTTGTACATATTTAAAACAAACAACTGCTATAATTACAATCAAAATGAGGCAGAGCTTTTAAGCAGATAATTTCTTTAAAGCCATTGTGCTTCTGATCATCGTAACATAACATTTTTCAACACACTGAAAAAAACATTTATGTCATTATATTTTTTAAATTTTGATTAAAAGTAATATTAACTGGATGTTGGTATCTTTTATATTATTATTAAAATTACATTTCATTCAACAATAAAAAGTAGAAAAAAAACTATCTCTAAAGGCTGGATACAAAATTTCTAAATGAAAATACTCAAGTTGCATCAAAATGTTTTTGTATATAACTTGGGCACGTTTGAACCTAAAATAAAACATGTAAAAATTAGATGCAAATTATATTTGTATATAATAAATTTTCTTTTCGCAAATAAAAAACTCTAGGTCCTTCCGCTACATATCTTCATATGTTTATTGTCACAAATGCCAAGAATTATAGACGAAATAACACAGGTCAACAGAAAGTTTGTTGTCGAAAAAGCAGCAGATTATTTCTATCTATCTAGTTTTCTGTAGATTAAGATTTTGTAAATACAATAATTAATCAGTCTCTACTTTCGAAACAAATTATAACAAAATCAATAGATTGTCCTAGGAACTGGGCAAGTAGTTCAAATGAACCTTGGACTTTTAGCTATGCTTTAACAAGACAAACGACTTTAAAACTTTTCGAATTATTCAAAGAAATTAACTTGTTTTGACAAAAAAATTATTTCATACACTAGATAGTGTATTAGTTGTTCGGCAAGATATTTAGAAAGGGTTATAAAGATTCATGCTATTTTACATTTAGATTAGATTAGGAATTAGGCTTTCAAATGAGAAACTTTATAAGCTTCTAAAAATAACCTTTACTTTTAACTAACATTTAAAAAATTTACCAAATACAGTCTCTTATGTATTGTAACTCTGTTTTGTCTCGAAGACAACAGGAGCTGATTAGGCATTTTTATGTAGAAATTTATAATCTATGGATAAAGGCCAATGGAAGTGAACTGCTATTTGTTTTAAAAAAAAAAGTATTAATCGTGGCAAAAATGTTGAAACAAGTAGTGCGGTTATTACCAAAACCGTGCCAAGTTTTATAATATTCTTTAATAAGCAGATTTAGAAGTCGAAAGTAAAAATATTGTCTAGTGCTTAAATTATTTTGGCAGCCTTCATTTTATTTGTAAAGCGTGAAGACACATGTTTAATAATCAGTTTATTTTGAATTGAAAGTCTATCTGGTCTCGATTCGATTTACCATCAATAACAATTGAATTTAATTGAATTTGAGTTGTAATTACGTGCTCTGAACAAGTTAAGAGTTAAAACTTCCATCAAAGCTTAGGCATGATTCCTGGATGAAACATTAATTCCTGTCTGATACACAATTTCATAAATAATCCACATTTACCTACAATTCTATCCTATGCAGAGATTTTAATTAAGTCACACAAAAAACCAATTTTTAATGGGAGCCCGCCGGCACTAGTATTAATCGAATTATTACCTTGAGGTCAAATCGAACGTTGGCCAGTGGTCGAAAATTAAATTTGCTCATTAAAACTATTTCCAGGATGTGCGGAGATACCACTTGGGTCCATTTGGTTCAATCATTCGCAATCCACTGGGTCGTGCCACGATTATTTCGTTATCACTTTATTTTCCTCCATTACTTTAATTATTCGGTTCAGTTATTGAAAACAATCGCAGTTGGCATGGATCCCAGGAGTTTTAAGCTTAAATTGATTTGCCACGACCAAATAGTAAAACGATAACCGGAGCTGAGGCTTTTCGGGAGTCCAGAAATGTGTGTGCGTTTTATTAAAAGTTGCTCCCGGAAGAAAAGATGATGAGGCTGGTTGGCAACAACACAAATGCAGTGGTCAAATTATTTTTGAAGAGAACTATGATTCTGCTCATGCAATAATGGAGAGTTTTTGTGCGATTACGGAACTCATCTTATATCCGCAAAATAATGCTTCTATCTGGGAATTGTTAAATGTAAACTCTTCATGAGGTTCTAACTTTGCAACGTACTCGTACATCAAAGAGAAACGAAAAATGATATTCTAGCGAAAAGAATATACCCATTTATTTATTCGTATAATGGATTTTCCACCAACGAATGAGAAGGGTAAAACATAGCTGTTTGCTTAGGATTGGAACATCCAAAAAGATGACTGGGACAATATCTTTGTGCATTCCTGCGTTTAGAGGAAGTGTCGTAAATCCTGCAAAGTTGCTCTGCTGCTTACACTAGCACAATCGGCTTAAATTCTCTAAATTCAGTGGCTACATTAAGCGCAGCTAAATCCTTGTGAGAGAGGGGAGAGGGGCTTTTCATCAAGTCAATGCTCCGTTGTCCTTCTGTTGAATGATATTTGGTTAGGTCTGATTTTGTCTCGAAAGCAGAAATTGGTTATAATTTATGGTTTATCAGAAGATGGCACATTCTCAAGAAGGAAATGCCATCCAAATTGCGCCAAAAAACGTAACAGAAAGGATTTTAAGATACTAGTAGAACTTTATCTGCTGAAATTATTTACTTGTAGATGAAATTTTACAGGATCGGCATTCTGTGAATTGTATTCATAATTATTCCACGAAATAAAAATACAATGAGCGTTCCTCCCTGCCTAGTACAGAGTAATGATTCAATTTGGTTTTTAATGAGTTACACGTGCAAGTGACTAGGAATTTTATGGCATACACGTGTAGTACATGCTCAAGTAACAAAACAATCTCACACCCGACGTACCATAGGTATGTACGTACATATTATACATAAATATATGTCCACAGTTGCCGAAGAGACTTATGTTTAAGTAAAAACGGTAGCAATTTAATTTTGTCTTACAAATTGGATTTTGTAATTTTTTTTTATGAACCTTCGGAAGACAGACTGCAAACATGTTAAGCTTTTAAAAATTAGAAGAAATTTTTCGAGGTATTGTGTAAAGGTTCGGCTTTAAACTGTTTTACTTTCTCCGTAAATTAGCATAATTTCTTTTTCTTGTTTCACCGTCTACTTTTTCATCTTGTTCTCAAAATTCCTGAAATCTTTTAATTTTACCAGGCTAATTAGCACATTTTTTTTCTTAACGGGCAAAGATACTTATATTTGATTCTTAAATGAATGGGTAAAATAATATTAATTCTAGATTAATATAACGATTATCGGTTTAAGCAGTTACCATAAGTAAAAGACGAAAGTAAATTAGTTTTTAAAGAGCACTAAGCATAGTAATTTTTTAAATAGTAAATAGGAATATTGCTGATTGAGTAACGTTTTTAGACTTAAATGTTCAATTTAATGCAAACAAGTTGCGTTTTACTTTAGCTACCTTTTATTTAAATTCCGTATTTAGCGCAAAGGCTAAATAATATCAAGTCTCGATTAAAAACACTTCCTGGCTTAGGTATCTCCAGTGAGTAGGATTAATGTACATTGAAAAGCCAATCGTCTACATGCTGAACTATCGATCATACTAATTGATAGCATTCAAAACAGATTCGAGTCATACTGAAGGACTTTGCCTTGAGAAAAAAATAATGTTATTCATGATCAAAACTTTAAAATTCGAATTATTGCATGGCAGTCTCATTAATTATTTTAAAAATGTAATAATAAGTTTGAAAATGAAAATTAGTAATTTTCCAGAGCAGTTCACGTCATTAATTACTTCACCGAAAATGAGGTTTTTAGTCAAAAATGGTCCTGCTAGCATTAGTGGATTGAAATTTTGATTTTTTGGATATCCAATGTAATTTCGCTATTCAATAAGTTTAAAATTCCTTATAGTTCGCTTTACAGACTTCGAAATTGAACTTCTTAGGATTTAACAGAAAAGAAATTGAAAACTAATTAAGTCCATGATTTGACGCGTCTATCGACCCATCGAAAACTTCCCAGAACTATTTTCTTTTAAAACAAAAACTACAAAGAAAACGTCTCCGGCTGAAGTTGAAGGAAAGTTTTTAGTTGGGGTGATATTAAATGGGAATCAAAGGGAACTTTACTTATTACGCTACTCTGGACTAGCTTCTGACGACGAAAGGAATTAATGGTGTGTCAGTGAAGTTTTTCACTAAACCCTTGGTTAGTTTTTGTTTCCAAACCAAACAAAATGCCTTTCCAGTCTCAGAGTCATGTGAATATAGGGCAGTTTTATCCCTTTAATCGCTTAAATTGGGTACCCAAATTGATCGCTATTTTCTCAATTTTATCGCAAAAAGCATGGAAAATATCCCCATTTTAATTTTAGCAAGTGTTTCGCTTGCACTCGGCTACCAATACATTGGCTTTCCGTTTAATATTTGTTTGCTTTTTACTATCATATGTTTATGTTGTGACCTTCATTAGCATATTCAATGGTTTCCCAGAGTAAAACTTCCCGGAAAATCATCCAATTTTGGGGGGAAAAGTCCTGTTCGATGGACATTGCAGAAAGAAGCTTCTCGGGATGTAAACTGAACAGAAAACAAGCTATTGGGTTTGCATGTTACAGCAATCTATGGCAGATTGCAGAATCAAATAGAGGAATTTTCCTATTCAAGTACACTAGTCAAATGCGGTGTCACAGAAAGTCATGAGAATAGAGTTAAAATATAAAGCCCAGGATATTTTGAACGCTGGCAGCCTTTGCTAGTTGTGTGTAAACTAATAAAAGGGCGGTAAATTCTAAGCATTTGGGAATTCTTTGGATATTATTTAATGGTCGTAATGTATATATGAGAACTTGTTATGACGTGCCATTGAATCGATCAAAGAATTGTGGACATTTTTGGGTAAATATGCTTTATTTCGCATTTTCGAAGTACTTATATAATTTAGATGGAAATTGAGAGATTTAAATTAATTAATGCATTATATGGCATTTTATGGCTGCAATGCTTCAACTTTTAATAGTATACCTTTTTTAAAAATATAGCGCAACTGGTATGTTGAAGTTGTGTTTTTACTCTCTCTATCAGTTGCTTGTCAGCGATTACTTTTTGAATTAATATTAAGTAATTTATAATATAAGACTGCAAAATTTTTACGATCAAGACCAAGCCCAAGACCAAGTGTGAAAGAACCAAAACCAATATCAAGACTATCATAGTTTAAGTCTTGGTCTTATTTTTCTAGTACCTAGGCGAATTAGTATACCTCTACTATTCACATTATTCTTGGCTAAACTCAGTCGCTTTTGATTTGTGAAAACAATTTTTTAGTAAATTATTTTCATTTTTACCATTACATTATTTTGTTTCCTTTACTAAATATTTTGAATTATATCTATTAATATTTATAAAGATCGGTATCATAACTACTTAAAGGGACCGTCGATGCCCGTGTAGATGCACAAGAAAGAAAGCATCAAAATACGTTCGTTTAAAAGCTTTTCTTATTCTTATCATCTTAAAGGTTTGGCTCCGTCGTTCATTTCCCTCGCCGTCTATGAACCCAACAACCGGGGATTACACGTTTTCAGGGGCATTCGCATCCCTGGGTTGGCTAAGTCAAAATAAAAATTTATATTCCCTTGGAGATTTTGCTTATTGTGAATTATTTATATTCAACTCTTTCACGATTACAGCATTGACCGTCCCTGCATGCCATCAAAAGATGTCTAAGGGGCGATAAGATGCCCGAAATGATGTATTTGGGTAAGGTCGCACCCACTCGCATGAATACAAATGTACCCTTTATGGCAAAGACGGCGACTACCATCTGCACTTACTGGCATTAGCCCATTGGAAGATCACCCTGCTTGATTACTGGAGAAACCGTGATTTCGCAAAAGAACAGACCCGTCCACGCGATTATGAACGCAAATTCAAAGTTTCACGATATAGTTTTTCGAGGAGTGTAAAGGGTCCAATTATTGCTACAGGATCAGCTTTTATGATATGCGTTCGCAGTAGGTGCCGAGCCGTATAGAATACAAATCAGCGTGAAATACACTTGTGATGTACCGCACCGCAAATGATAGTTATCTGCAATAAGTACCAAGGTAAATCAAACCTCTCCAGAAACCATAATTTCTTTAGTGAGCCATTCACAATTGTCCGGATAACTGGAAAGGGCTTGAGGCTCTGGGACCCTTTAAAAGGGCCTTATCGTAGCCGAATCTTAGCGTGTTTGTTCCTCATGGGCTTCGTGCCTTGGAAAATCACTTCCATGTTTTCTGTCCCAAAAAAAAAATAAAACTCTCGGTTTATCATTTTCTGGCGCCGTTTTGTGTTTTTGTTGATTCTGCCCTCTACGCGACTCTATGTGTTGTACCCCAATGAATTTAATTTCTAAAGCTTCGTGTTTTCTTGAGGTTATGTCTCCCTAGGGCCAAAGTTCGTGAATGATTTTCTGTTTACTTTTTCCACCTAATATTCCCCCTTATAAATCATTTTAATCTGAAGCGGTCGAGGACAACTGTAGAGAAAGTTTTCGCAATTATATACAAGTAGCCCGTAATTTACGCCGTAGTTCCATTCCTTCAAAAGCCAGCGCAAATCAAATCAGTGTAAAACTGATCTAGATTTGCAGTGAGGTAATAGGGTTTAGTGTAAAATAAGCAAATACTTTTCTTATGGATAATACAAATTACATATATTATAAATTTAATTTGTAAAATGTCCTTTATTATAAAATAAAGTGAAATGTTTTTTTTAAGAAATTTTTAGATTCGGATCTCTTATATTAAGAATTTCGAAATATGGATATGAAAACCTTTGTTGTAACGAATTTACATTGTTATGGCTTAGTAAATTTTTTAGTACTGAAACGAAAATCAGTCTAGTATGGGGAAAATCGAAGAATTCTTCGGCGCAACGACCGCAGCGGCGTTATTGTGAATCGGCTTAAATTGAGCCGGTGTAAGTCGAGGACTATTTCACTTTTCCTATCGCCGAACTGTAGTGCGTACTTACTTTTAATTTGTCTCAAAACGAGGGGTGACCCAATCCACTTATGTAGGTGACTGAAACTAATGCAATGTCGTATGACACCTACCAACCCTCCATTCATTTTTAAATATTTCTAAAATAATTTTGATACCGGTAAGAAGATACAATGAGCTCAGGTAGATAATGTAATTGTAACTGCAGAGCCTTCCTCCGGTCATTCATTCATAAAATGTGATTACTATAAATCACATTTGCAAGCAAATTATTCCGGGAACACAGGCTTCAGGGGATGTCCACTTCCCTCGTCACACTCCACTTTCCGGAACTGCACACTGCACACTGGGCAATGAACACTGCACACTGTACATACCCTGGTCACTGGACGTCACTCAAATTATTATAAAAGCGGTTTTCTCACTTTGAGGTGCATTTATGTGGTCGAAATAAATGTTCCAATATGCTTCTTTTTCCAGCATTTTAAACAGGGCACCATCCCCTATAACGATGGTATAGTGTTTTTAATTTTAACGAGGTCAAAAATTAATTGGAAATCTGTTTTGTACGAAAAATTTATATATTTTTAGTTTTTGCGGCTTTTAATAACCACACACTCTGTGTGCGAGTTTTTGGTATTTTAACATAAAAAATTATAAAATATTGTGGATTTCTTACCACAGGCTATGTGAGCAGTAGGAGGTATTATTTAAAATCAGTCCTAAATTTTTTGTCAGCTATAAAATTTAATTGAACTGACTACCTGAACAAAACACGGGAAATGTGATTTTTCTTTTTGTTAGATTATATATTGAAATTTCAATACAGGTAATTGAAAATTGTTTTCATATATTGGTTTATAGTTTAATCAAATCCGAAATATTCTTATCTATATAATAGCTAAATTTTTGAATAAGTCTTTAATAATTCATTATAAATAACACGCATCATGCATATTGGACAATATTAAAATTTTAAGTAAACCTCAATTTTTATTTTATTCATTCTAGAAAGATAGTCTGTTTTTTTTTTTTTTGTTTTTGGTGTATGTGCAATCTCTTGGAGTTTTAACCTCAGAGAAGTCAGGCTAAAGATGCTGCTTGTATGAACTATGATAGTCCTTAAAATAGGTTCTATGCATAAAATATTAATGCAATGTAATATCATTACGGTTATAAGCTACTTATGCTACACAGTAAAAATTCAAACCATCTCCATATTTTCGTCTTCTTGTTTTCAATGACTTAAAAAGATAGAACTTAAATTTTCCTACAAGGGAAGAAGCTTAAAAATAAAGCCCATATATAGTACAAATTTTAAATTTACCATTTTCAAGAGGTCAACTTTGTAGAAGTACTGTTAAGAATGAAATGTATGAAATGAATGTACAAAAGAAAAATCACCTAAAACATATAGCCCACCTCAGAAGCTTAGTAGTGTAAATTATTGCATCCTTTGCCTGTGGGAGCGAAAACAAATCCGTTCAGCTGCTGCACATTACTTTTGCACAATCACAAGTTTTGTAAACGTCTACTGCCTTCGGAGATGAAAGCGCAACTTAGACAGGAGGAGACTTCAAAGGCTAAAAAATAATGGCATTGTCATGAATGTCAGTGCATAGTTCATTTTGCGATCCACAGACACGTATGAGAAATAGTAAAAATGTATAAAAGGACAAGAAATAGTATGTAGCTTGCACTCAAAACGAAAAAGGTTTTTCCTTTTGTTGATAAGAAGTGCTGAGATCCTATTAGGAAATGGAAGCAGAGGTGAATACATGGGAATTCATTCTGGTCTTGTTGGATAAACAATCTGACTTCTCGCCACTTTTATGCTCTTTAAATTCAGTATAGTCGACACGATAGACATACGCAATTTCAGTTAACTATGACACATGTGCGGCCTTAGCCACATTCTTGCTGCGGAAAGGCATTTCATTAGCATTCTACCTCGACACTCCTGGCAGATAACAAAATGTTGTGGATATAAATTGTCCTTAGACCGTTGGACAAACAGGTGCGAAGGTGAAATAAATCATAGTTCTTATGTTTCTGAATAAAAGCCGAGAACAAATTTATGTTGGTGCGCATTGTTACCAAGTATCAGATGCTGCCATGGACGACGAAGGATTCGATAGGCTTATCAATTAAAGCTTCATAAAGAATACACGGGTTCAGACGATGCTTTTATATTTCTTGAAAATTTATTAAAAATGTTGTATGAGCGAGAATTGACTTTGTTTTAAAGTAGTCATTAATTAGTATAATTTAATATACTAACCGAACCAATACTAAAAGGTACTTTTGGCATACAGTGCTTTTATTCAAATAATTTTAGAGAAAAATGCACATACTCCTTAACAAAGGTTAAAAGTTATTGTGTTTGCAACTAAATACGTTTTAAATCTTCTTTCGGTTAAAAGTAGTAAATGAAATAATAATAAATGTATATGTGGGATCGATCGCACTTATCATTAGTACCAAAGCCATGTGTAGCTCAGTTTGTTAGAAAGTATCGAGGCGTCAATTCCAAAGGACACGGGTCAATATCAATAATTAGTTTGCACAAAACATAAAAACCATACGTTCAATTATTTTCACACTTGGATTAATTTAATCAAATTTTTCATAATATAGGAAACGATAGAGGAGACAATACTTAAATAATTAATTGCGGAGATTTTTCCATTCATGAATTTACCCTGATAAGAAAATAAAAAAATAGAGATCTAAACATATATATAAAATTCAAGTATTTTTAGATTCTATACAAAAAAGGCCTTAAAGAACACTTACTACATAACTAATAAATTCCTTTTAAAATCGATTTATTTACAAGAAAATAACTTTCTTTAAACTGAAATACAACTTTATTTTCAATTTATACATTTACAAACAGAGCATAAAGCAAACAGTTTACAATTTCTCAAACCATTCAAATCTTTTTTAATAATTCTTCTATCATTTTGGAGCTTTTGAGCATGAATCTAGTATACGCCCCAGGGGCAATTTGAAAGTGTCACAAAAAAACGTTTTTTTCCTGAATCAGAGCCATCCCATACCAGTCTTATACCTCTGTCTAATATACTCCTACCATCGGACCAGAACGAAGTCACCCGTGAAACGCAAAATATTCCGCATGAAAGTGGTACCAGAATTTCACCGACATTCATGATGGTTTGGGTTGTCACAGATCTATCTAGCTTTTCTCTTTATATTCCGCGCAAAAGGCATTATGTTGCGTGTTCCAGCCTCCCATGACGCTTTAGAGTACGGCTTGTCTCATTGTGCCATGGCATGTGCTATCACATTCAAGAGATCTAAATGGAACTCCATTTATGTGTAGATTTTACATATCTGACGGGGCTGTTCAGGTGAATATTTAGGCAGCTAGATGGAATTTTTACGGCTGTTTTCTCTCGCACTTCAAAAGATTCTTAAGTATGAGATTAACTTTTTTAAAACATATTAATTTTGAAAATTTAATTTAAAGCTTTAAAACCATTGCTATGTTGAATCAGAAATCAAAATCATAAATTTTTGCCATGATTTCTGAAACTAAAACCAATATTTTTTAATACCGGTTTCATTGTTACTTTTGTATCATTTCGTTACACCCATCAATTTTCTCATGACTTGTGAACATACTGTCGAAATTATTATCACTCAATATAGACTGATTAAATTCAAAGTAATTGCAACGAAATGTATTAACCCAATTTACAGAACCACCCTATTCGACGAGGTTGTAAAATTTACGTTTTTGAGACTCATTTACCTCGTAAAAGTTTCCTCTTAACATCCTTCCTAACTTCTCAGGAAAAAGGAGGTTCCTATAAAATCCAGAACAATTTTATGATGCCACTAGAAAGTTTTACACACTAACTTTGTTTCATTCCCTTCTACTTTTCTACAATTTCTAGTTTAGGTGGATCTGTCTGAAGGTTTACAGCCCAATTTCATGGTCATTTAATTCAGTCGTATACAAATAGTGCCCAGTTCTCTTAAGATTTAGATAAATCCTGTGTCCGGTATTTTGTGTGAAAACGTAAAAAGAACTTGAATTTACCAAAAAGGTTGCTCGAAATAAAAATTTTAGAAGATTGGCAAAGATACTCGTATTTAAAAATGCTACTTTACAATAAAAATAGTTCCTACAATAAAGTTGAATAAATTAGTTTTTTTAGTACATACATACAAATTTCGCCCAAAAACAGACAATAACAAAAATTAGCTTCGTAGATTTATGCAATAGCTAAGATATCTTCTGCTATATTTTGTTAACAGCTTATAGGTATCAAACCAAAAACTTGTGAGTCAATTACATTCGTTCGTATGCTTGAACTGTTTTGAATTAGTTAAATTTGAATGTTTTGCAGAGTCGCAAACTCTAACCACTATTAAATTAATGTTTCCAAATTAGGCTCACCAAAACCCGCACTAAAATATATTTTCTGTTGTAACAAACTCATTTTAGAGGCTTTTGATTCTTTTGAAATACAATTTTAAGAAGCTTCTATAGACTCTCTACTATTTCCGAAATGACGCACAGAAATCGTTTGATCCCCTAGGGGTTATACGCAACTTCTGCACCATCGAGCGAATTATTGGGGAGCATGTCTACTACGATAGTGTCTTATTGACGTCAATGTAAATGCAAATCAACAGGGACAGGGCGGTTTTCTGGACCATTACCAATTCATTTGCTTTAATTGGCCTGAAATAACTGAGCTTTTCTGTATTTACCTTAAAGACATGTAATTGAAAGGGCTCTGCGGAAATTTTCGCGAATCTATATATAGAGCCTATGGAACCTATAGTATCTCCGGAAAATAAAATTAAGAATTGAGCCGTAAGTTCAAAATGTCATAAGGTCGATTTTACTTGAACAGAATATAGAAAAATCGATCTTATGACATTTTGAACTTTCGCCACTTTCAAAATAAATGGCTCAATTAATGGAAAACTCTCAAATTACGATACGATTCGGGCACGGTATATTGAATACCAGTGTTTATGAGATATCTGCATATTGTGCAATTAATTTTAATTATGTAACTAATTCCTATGTATCGCAATCGAGAAATCAATATATTACATTTCCGACCTCAATATATCTTAAAACCCACCAAATTTCCTAGTTTCTAAATTTATTAAGTTCTTTGAACTGTGCCCCAATTTTCTATTGTGTAATCACGTCTTCCCATGAAATTTAATTATCTTTTTTTTTATATATATATAACTTCAGTTCAAAATAAATACCCATGCCTCAAAGCTAGTGGTTTTATTGAACTACCGCGATCAAATTGCATTTAATGTTTGAATGACTCTGTTCACCGGGAGCATTTTATTCTGGGATAACGATCTGATAATAAGAGGATTATCGTGTAATTCTCGCAAAAGGTTTACATTATTGATTGCAGTTTAATTTCACAAATAACACAGGCTGATGCATTTAATAGCATACGAAGCCTTGTTCTAGGGTCATTATATGGTTTTAACAGATTTTTTCTCCCATTCTCCCATACCTTTTATTCGAGGATTTTTAATGAAAACGTGCAGATGGTTGGTTTTTATTCGATAAGTAATACTTCAACAATAAGCTAACATGTTCAAGACTACTGTACTGATTCAGGTAAAAAAGTTAAAATAATAACAAAATTTTACCCGATTTTCTGCTTTGTAAACACAATTTGTGCAAAAAACGTAATTACCGAAAACCTTTAGCCATAGAAGCACGGATTTTCTCTTTTACATCACAAATGAACACACACTAAGGTTGGGTCCCATATATACAGCAGTAGGAAAGGATAAATCTCGACAGACAGAAAGTTACAAATGCGTAAAATATAAACTATATAGTTCCCCAAAAACTGGCCTCTATAACTTTGCCAGGCCTGAGCCCTAAAAGATAAGTAATGAAATCACTTCTGGCTGTTAACAGAAAATCCCATCAGTTTGGGTCTATCTCGACCGGCCCACTTTCAGGATGTTGGGAGGCTTTTCTTTTTCAATTAGGATAATCTGCACTTATTTGGCCTTTGGATGTGAATTCAAAAACTCCTTTTTGTAGTGGATTATAGAGGTACTAATAGGAAATTACATGAATGAGGAAAGGATTGACTGGAATTACACGAAGAAGGCACTTAATTTGGTTATATTTGAAATTTATAAGAGAAGTCCCATCATTCCAGGCAAAGAATTTTCCTGCCTGATATATTCAAATTAAAGAGATTTTTTGGAAAATTATATTTATCATAATCTGGGTTCATCTTCCTCACAGCGACGATAAGTGATACTTCAATTTGCATATTTGTTTTAGCCCGATAATGTTTCCGAAATATTTTAAGAGCATTATCTCTCAAAAATTAGAATTAAATTTATTTAATGCTACATATATGTATATTTTACGTACGTATACTCGTATATAGGAAAATAAACTCTTCCAATTCAGGGAAGAGAGAAAATAAATATATTGCTCCACTTATCCTTTTATTTCTCTCAAGTTTCATTAATTTTTATTTTGTAGGTGTAAACTTTATAGCTTTGAATTGAGATAGATTCACTCTATTCAATTCTTGTTAACTTATCTCCTTAGTTATCATGAGAATCATCAAGTCTTATCTGTTTAGAATTGTGCTTAGAATAACCTGATGAAATATAGACATGTTGGCAATTTAATACCACTAGAATAGAATAGTCACTCGAAGCGCAATGAAATTATATAAAAACTTATTTTAAAAATTATTTATTTTTTATTATATTTGTTTTGAGAGTGCGCCTATAATCGTTGATTATATAGTTACTCTGTGTATGAATTAATTTTACTTACATTACCTTAAAATTGAATGTTTTGATTTTCTCAATTACTCTCCAAATATTTACCAAAATAACCACAATTATGGTCTAACAAAGCAAAAATGTTGATTGATAAACTAAGCAAATTTATTGGATTTACCTTTTGTAATACAAAAATAAAAAAAAAAAATCTTTGTGTTCCGCAGAACAGTTTCAAATGCTTAACTAAAGACAATAAAATCTAGGGCATCGCCAGAGAGAAAAAAAATCAAATTTAAAGTTCATCCAATTTAATTGGGAAAAGTTTTTGTCTTTGTCAAACATAAATCGACGTTTTCTCTTCCGATTAGTTGGAAAATAGTTTCAATTTAACTGCAACAAGGAAGTTCTACTTAGCCATTATTTTATAGCATTTCGAGCGTACCATCCATTTCTACAGACCCACTTTAGCCAACACAAAATTGAATTGGACTAAATTATATGAAAATGTTGGTCCTGTACTCCTCCTCCGACAAGTATTTCCATCTTCTGGAACAATAGTGCTCTTGAAAGCAACTTATAGTTTGAAATAAATTAAGGCATTCAACAAAACCTTGATGCCGACTTTTAAAATATCGTTTTCCAGGTGAACTGATTCCAAGGCTTGCAGACTTCGGAATAGGACTAAATAAACCCACCCCGAAACATTGTACAATATTTACATAATGCTTGAGAATCCGTCGGCGGTAGAAACCGTGCGGGCTTTTATTCCGCCACTTCTCTGTAACTTGCCGGTTATTCCTATTCTTTAGAGTGGGAATAATGTTAAATTAAAAATTCCCTTTAAGTTTAAACTCTGCCGCAGCAGTTACAGGCGATCCTGTTTTATTCGAACTTCAGAAGTTTCCATTTGTTGGTAAAACTCTAACAACAAGCTCCTCCTCCGGAAGCATTTTGATTTTTAATATTTATGAGGAGCGTGAAAATGGATTTTCCCTCATTTCGAGAACAAATAAATTTTTGATTGATTTACAAAATAATACGCCGCCAGACATCCGGACTTGGAATTGTTTAAGCATAGAAAACGCGAATGCTCTGGTAGTCAATAGACGCTCGTTATTTAAAGAGCCAATGCCCGTTTACGACTTTGGCTGACATTTTGCTTCTAATTGGGCCATAAAGTAGGCGAATAGAGGAGTAACCATCAATCGTTCGAAAGGATCACGTCCTAATACCTTTTCTTTTTAAATGAAGCATACGCGGCAGAGGAGCATTTTAAATTGGACAACATTCCAGCGAAGTGTGTGCCTTACTTAGTAGAAGCCAACTCTAATGTCTGACTGAGCCACCAATTAAACGCTTTGTAATTATTTCCAAAGTACTGGAAAACCGTTTAATTGCATTCAATTAAAAAAGTTCAACATATAATTAAAGAAATTCCAGCAGCAATTTTCAGAACTAATCAAGTAAACAGGGCCCCGAAAAAAACAAGAACTGGGGGAGCACGAAGGCGCCAGTGTACATTCTGGCGTACCCTAAATTACACGCCTAATTGGTTTTGAGTCTCGAAAAACTTTCATTAAGTCCAGATAAAGCTTTTGTTGCAACTTTAATTGTGCGGTTATTTTTGTGGGTTATGCTCCGACGGGGGGGGGAGGGAAGAATTTTAATTTTTGTCCCAATGAATCTGACAACAACCACGACAAATGCGACGTCGGCGAGGACAACTGGGACGAGCGCCAGAACCGACAGGACAAGAGCTTTATTAAAGTTTCTGCTTGGACCACATCTTTGTAAACTTTTCGTCGATTACCTCTCTTCCCTGGTTGCATCCAGATTATCTCATTGTATTCTTGCAACGGATTGAATTCTTTTAAAATTAAAAATTGTACGCCACCGTCAAACTTCTGCGTTTATTAAGTATTTTTCGATTAGGATTTGAAATTTGGAACTTTAATTTATGTAGTTTTAAATCAGATATTTAAAAGTTTTATTTGTGGAAGAACTTCTACTCAATTTAAGCTACGGTTGAAACTCACTAAAACGGATAGAACGATACAATGACCGAAAATATGGTTAATCCAAAAATTACTTAACCATCCATATAGTTTTCTGTTTACTTTACTTTAGTTCAGTCTAAAGCTAATATACTACCTTTATAAACTTCTGTTCTTCATACTTTCGCATTGAGTGGGGTATCGTCGAAAAGGGAATTTAAAATCATTATGAGATGTATTAAATAATTTTTTAAAATTGTATCCCCTTTTTGAAATATTCGACTCTAATCTAGCCATTTTCGATTAGGTTTGTGTTAGCCAAGATATCACCCTGAACGTAATTTTGGAAAAATTTAGAATATTAGCTCAAAGTCTGAAATTACTTTTAAAAATAGCAATACTTACTAGAGTCAAATAGTTTACGAAGTACGGGTATAGCCGACCAAGTTACACGCTAAGATATCGGTCTACGATAATTTTTATAGCTTTATAACATCGTTTGTTACAAATAGATGTTGTTGTGATATTTGCATATTGAGACAATAATGAAATTTTTGAAATATGCATGAAATAATAAATCACATTCGCTTTGGCATGATGTTTTTTTTCGTATGTATTCTGTATTATTGATTCGGTTTTAAACTTAACCAAATTTAAAACTCTATCGATTTTATCGTTCGAAGTAACAGCTACAGAACCCTACACTAAACATTGCCCGACATTCTATTGACCGGTTTTTAGACCTATTTGCTATAATTACAAAGTATCAACATTTCAAATCCTTCATTTTATTCACAGTGCTACATTTTATTCCATAGTAGCTACTATGAATACAATATCCATACCCTTTGTCAATTACACCGTGTTAAAAGGTAGCAGAGAGAATCAAAAGTTGAATACCTTTTGAGCTGTTGATAATCACCTTTAAGACTATAAAATTTCTTTATACACGTACAAACAAGATATGCATTTATGCAATTCATTAAAAGGCACTTTTGATTTCTTCGTCTATCATCTCTATACATTTCAAAATCTAGATTCAGGGTAAGAATGGATTACTTCCTGAATGTGAAGCGTTTTATTGTAAAAAGTTTCGTGTAGCTATCATCTAATAAACATTTCCAATAGCGACAGAAGGCAGCAAAACGACGTCAAAACTTTCTGGTCCGCTGAACTAAGCGATTGTGCCACAATGAATCGAAATTTAGTCGTAAGGATTCCTGACATTTATGAATTTCCTTCGACGAACAGCGAATATAAGCAGCCACCCTGTAACCGGGTCTCGACCCGGGATGCACAACAATATCATATTTCAGCTCACAATAGGAATATCAAATATTTGGCTTAAGTCCATAAGAAGTCAGCACAGAGGTCTCCAGGTTTTTTCGATGTTTATCCCAATTTTTGCACATTGATACACCGAGACTGAGGGTTAAGGCATCACACGTGTGGCCCTTATGGAGCGAATGAGTGTGCACATGAAACTTTTACCTTATTTTTCGTTCCATTTGATTTTTGCCATTACTGGAACTCGGTAGCTGCTTTTATGACTGCGTTAAAACACTTTTGAACTGTTTACATGCGAAGAAGTCAGCGAGCTTAAATGGATCGCGCACTTTTGGTTGTCTGTCACGTAAACTGAAGCGTTAGAAACCCTTCCTTAATGGACCATTGAAATTCTTAATATTTGCGCTTTTTTCGGTCGCAAATGGGAAAAATTTTATTCAATGGAACCATTTAGAAAAGACAGGGGATATGCGAAATCGTGATTTAAGGCAGGTTTATTGCGTATTACTGTAACGACTTTAGAGAAAACATTGTTAGCAAACTTACACGAAAGTACTATCATTATAAATCAATCAGAACATTAAATTGGGCGTCTTTATTTACAATGCTACGATACAGGGACTATGGGTTTAATAAATACTCCTAAAACAAATTAAGTATTTTATTTATTAAAATTTTAAGTTTTCTTTTAGTTCAATAATCTCCGACAGATTCGAAAACAGCAACCTGTGTGCCAATTTTCATTAGAATGCCGCATACTCGTACATCTGTTTTAAATTAAATCGTTTGCAAAGTTGTTCAATCAAGCTGTCTAAAATAATAATATAATAATAGGATTTAGTATTAGATTAATTAATGTTCGATTTAATACCTAATAGGTCGATCGATATGTAAAGCCTCAATAGAACCGAACAAGCTTTTGTCAAACTTTTATATACCTATGTCGAAATAATAAATCAAGTCCTATTCAGAACGTAACAAATCCATGATTTTCCAGTATAAACTTATAAGGCTTTTTTTAGATCGTAATCTTGATTCTTCTTTTATTCATTTTATTATTTATTTCGCTTAATACAAATTATAGAACTTTTACCTTTTACCTCATTTTTGTAAAAATAAAAAGGAAGATATTAGAAAAATTTACGCCTTTATTATTAAATTACGATTAAGTACTTATACCATTCACAAAATACTTTCTTTCTATAATTAGACAGATTCTAAAGGGCCTAGTATAACCTGATAAGAATCTAAATTTGGATAAAAGAAATACCTACTAGATCTAAAATAGGTCCTAATCTTAATGTATGTTTAAAAGGACTTAGAGAGAGCCTTTTAGTTATACAACATTCGATTTTTAGGTATAAACTTGTTATGTTCTGAATAGGGCTTACTATTTCGGTTCTGGTAAGAAAAATAAGATTTGTATTGAAATGTGATTCGATATTCACCCTTTGTACTATAGTTTTGAGTCTGTCTGACTAATTCAACTAATGGACGAAACAAATTGAAGCGGCAGGGTATATCGATATACTTGTTTAGTGAAATATAGATCAGGTTTGACTGACATTAAGTTCAATTAAAGGTTCGGGCATGAGAGCCATTTAGTAAATTTATACAGACAAATCGTACCCTTTAAGCTTCTCAAGTCGCTTCTTCCTTAAAAGGTACCCTTAATTGTCTCTCGCCATCTAGAATTAATGGCGAATACTCAAATTGAATTTGTATGAGAATGGAAATGTACCCGAAACCCTATGCCATGAAATATAAGATCTGGACAGTCCGGCCATTAAACGTTTACTGTTTACTTTCCTGTCAAGTTTTATATTCTCGTAAGATGGTTTAAACGCATCCACTCGGTGGACCCTTAACCGTTGACATCCGCCCTCGAATACCGTCCCCATGCTTCGCTTGTAATGTCTACGGCGATTCCCAACCGCTCGCCAGGACTTAGCACCAGAAGCAGCTCCAATTGTGAATTTTGTGCGCAAAGGTCACGTACAGATTGGAACGTGATGAATTTTTATTGAGTGGAGTGTTCGCTTTTCTTCAAACGTAAAGTGCTTCGCATAAAAAATTGAAAAGTGCCGGAATGTGGTAAACTTGAAACACGATCGCTGTAAATCAGTCGAGGATGTCTTCGAAGTGTCCGAATAGTTTATATGTAGCAATTGGACTGATATACGGCATGAGCAATCCGATTTCGATTCAGAAACTCAAGGAATCCCTTTGGATTGTTGATTATGTTGGGACAATCTTGTTGGATGGGCTCCTCAAAAATGCATCAATTCGACTTCGACGTTGTATAGATACAATTTTTCATTTCATTGTATTAAAGTTTCTAGAATTTTTGAGCAATATTAAGGCAGAAGTACAAGTCACAAGGGTTTGTGCAGAAGTACATAGTAAACGCGGAAACCATATGACTGTAAAAAGGTGGAGGTATTCCACTTAAAGGAACTTATTGAGCTATAAAGTTTTAGTGAAGTTTGCTCTCTTATTTCCGAGGGCCATGAATATCAAAGCTGGTTCGTTGCCTTTGTTTGCCTCAGCAGCGGCATGCACGTTTATGTGAACAGACTTTACATGGTCCCTCAAAAGAACTCATAAAATGCTATGTTCGCTGCTCAGGGCGCCGGCGAGTGCAGCATCCCTCTTACTATTTATTTATAATATTACCCACTCATACTGTAATCAAATGCACATAAACTTTTCAGATTCCTTTTCACTTAGAGCGCGGCTCATTGTGCTCCTAAATTTTTCCTTGCTCCTAGCAGGAATGGATGTATAAATTCTAATTTTAGTAAATGGTTTAGCACAGTACTATCTTTTCCCTGCATTTTCTTGTAAATATTCTCAAAATATTTGAAAATTTTAGTTTATAGTATTTTGAATCTAACGAATTAATCTGGATTGCTTTAAAAAGTTTGCACTGGCATCAAATCTAATTAAAAGTTTCCAAAACTTATGAAACGCTTACTCAACCATTAATGTTTGCAAGAAAATTATTTGCTCCAACATTTTCGGTATCCTTCAATTATGAAAGATAAGAGTTTACTAAGTAATCTTTTGAGAATCTACGAACTTCTTAGTGGGTTGAGGATAAAAATCTACATTACCTTATTAAAACATGTTTGCTATGTAAATTCATTGATTAATTTTGAAGTATATTTTCAAATATAATTAATATATAAATGTTTAAGCTAATCTATTTAAAATATTTATAGAAAATAACATAAAACATAATTTCAATTATAATAAAACAGTTATGTACTGAAACTTTACTTTACTCACTCTGGTTCATAAAATAAGTGATAAGCTAAATTAACAACAAATTAAAATTTTTCTGTAAATGCGCTTTAAGGGCATATTCAATTTAATTAATTTTATTTCCACGGTAATTGTCGTGTCATGTCTATTTCTCCTATTTTGTATGAAGTTTTAAAGGTATGCATCAATACATGAGGTGTTATTGAAAAAGTCTCTTAACCCTTAGCTTGTATCGATCGATTTTAAATTACCTTGTTGGTATTGAGGGTCCAGTAAAGTAATACACCTTTTCGAATATAAAAATCAACTCATATTAACTTTATAGCAAATCTTACAACATATATTAGTTATTATTATATAGTCCCTGACTTGAGACAACAATAAATGTCTGCGGTGCGGTCCACTTGTACCCCACGATACCAGTTAAGAGTTAAAATTTGTTTATAACTCATTGTAAGAGATTTCCTTTTGCAATTCAAGTAATCAATAATGAAATTACAAAATCACGTCTATTAACAAAACATTAATTAGGTGATACTTTCACTGAGTTATACGTTACTATAATAGATATGAGGTGTGTGAAAGAAAAACAACAATAACTTTTCTGCTTATGAAAATTAAGAAAAAACTAAAAATTTAGAATCTTTCTATAATTTACTCATTCTAACACTAATGTAATCTAATTTCTGAAAATTGTACACCTATTTTATCGATATTAATTTAAATAATAATTCCCATATAAAAGATTCCGACATACATACCTGCGACCATATCTACATTCATGTTTACTGCTGAACTGTATCCAAATCTTTAAAACATATCTGAATGTGTTCTGGTAATTTAGAAATACACTAAGGAAATGTGAGAATAATTTAATATGATAATTTGAATTCAATCTTTCATTTGGCAAATATTTGTCTTCATGTCGTGAGACATAATTCGTTGGATAACAACGATCTTAACATTCCGGTATGCCACCAGAGTCTCATCTTAAGACTTTTGGAGAGAATTCGATGTAAATAGACTAACATACAACCAGTTATATAATCAGCACATCCGATACGATACGCATCCCATTAACAACGAAAATAAATGGAATGGCTTTAGTTGTTCGAGTTTTGTCTTCTGTAATTACAATATCCGGTTACATTATTTGTCTTGAGATGTGTGCCTCTACGGCATATAAATAAAGTGAAAATGTCTAAAGAAATAAAGGGTTGTTCCAGCATCGTGAAAGTGGGAATGTAACAGATATATGCCTATACTTATATGATAAAATTTTTCATGGATTATCGGTCGCCAACATATAGAAACTCTGTAGAATTAATGAGTTCTCTTATGTTTGATAAGAAAAGTTTGATGAACATAGAGAAGGGCGTATATGATAATCGCATTAAAAAAGAAATAAATGTGCTCAATGAAAGTCAAGTCAGCGTGTGGTATATCTGGAATAAGAATAGTGATGGGAATTTAAATGGCATCGGGAAATTTTATTGGTAGAAGTACTGATTTTCAAAATCCTTATATTCCTCATTAAAATGTTAGCACCGTTTGGTGTAACCTCATCAAGCTAACGATCATTGCAGACAATTTGCATGCTGCTTCGCGATTAAGAGAGGTGAAGAAATCCATAAATCAATTAAGCAATAAAAGGTAATTGCTCCGCGTCAGAATTCTCTGTAGAAGCTATTCTCATATGAGGTTCGCAAATAAAATTGCCAGAACGTGCCAGGAGGTGTAGTTTTCCAAGCGTTCTATGGGCGGGTATATACCCGCTAGTTAGGTTCGTACACTTAACACCACAAGAAATAATTAAGATGCCATCAAATTATTCTGGAATTACCAGAAAATTTATAATTGGAGCAAGATTATTGCCATGAAGTCTACATTTACGGCTTGTGGGGCAATAAAGTGATTCCAGCTCGAAATTGAAGTGAAGTGGTTATTTGTGACTCGGAAACTTGAAACTGAAATCGGGATGGAGGATAGGTGCGGTGTGCTCTTTTCAGTCATATAACAAGATCCCTCTGTGCCGACAGAGATACGGTTGGACGAATAATATTGGATTTATGGAGCATCCGCTTGATGCAGGGTGGATGCAATATTGTGCAAGGTATGCGTAAAAAGGTAGATTAAGAGGTATATGAACCCTGTGACTTTATGTTGAATAAAAATGGGTATGGGGAAATGTATCTCTGTGGAAATTCATGACATTTTGAACCGCACTTACCCCACTTTCAATGAAAGGCCTCAGCGAAAATAGAAGTGAACTGGAGTATCGGCGGAGTTTTATTTCTTTGAAACGCAATTTTTTCATCTTTTTTTGCCCCTCAATGCTTTTAATTAAAAGGCGCTATAGCTCTTGACAGGTGTAGTTCATGTAATCAATGTGAAGAAAATCGAAATATCAATCTCCAATATGCGGCAATAACACTCATTTCTATATATTGCCTCGTATACCATAAGCAAATTTAAAAATTATTACAAACAAGCCTTGAGCAAAAACAGCTATCCTTTTATCCTGGTGAGGACCTAAGAGAAATCCAGTATTACACTTCGAAGAAAATACTTGCCATGCAGTAAAATAAACCTTTTCAAAATGTTAAAAGTACTGATTTATCAAAAGGAGATCACGAGCTCATAACTTTCGGTACAATCGATAAGGAATTTTCCATAAATCAAATCCAACTGTGAATCGTTAATATCGGACCCAAATCAAAAGCGATTTACAAGCGAACGAGATTTCATGCCAAAAAGTCTTGAAATAATTGAGTGTGCGGGTTTTGGCAGACGATAACCTGGTAGTTGGACAGAACCGGCTTTCTTCGATAAGAAATAAATGAGGATTCATCGTGGTCGTCTTCGTTGGTCTTGGTTGGGAAGAAGTCGACATTTTAAAAATTCCTTTAGACCGTCATCGTCTTTATTGAACCATTCGTGTTCGTTTCTGTCGTCTTCGTTGTCCTCATCGTTCTAAATTTTCTGCAGTTTGGTCTCTCTTTACCGGAAATTCTCCTCAAACGCAAAAATGTTTTTGGCAGCCATGTAATTGCTGGATGAAAACCTTTTCCCTTATAAATATCCCCGTAATACCGATTTCAAGTACGATACCAGCTGGGAGAAGAGAGCTTCCAAGATTTGTTAATTAAATTTTCTAAAATCTCGTAATAAGACTAGCAAATATTGCACTATACTGACAAAACTATATTTTCTATAATATTTCGAATTGGGGAAAGTTTTCGAAGTGTTTTTCTTTCAACTCAGCATTTAAGATCCTTTCGGTTCTGTACTATCGATTGGGAATACAAAGTTTTAGTTAGAAGAAAGTATACGTAAACATCCAAATATCTCAGACATAAATTGTGGACAAAACTTTGTAATTAAATGTTTTGGAAATTGAAGTAAACCGACTTGCTAATGCAAAACCAAAGTAGAAAAGTTATTCTGAAATTGTCTTTTAATGAGAGCTACATATAACAAAATTTTTTTATTTTTCTACTTATTTACATAAGACCCCAAATAGCTTTTAATTCTTTTCATTTATTTAAACTTGTCAAATAAGTAAGAAATTGCTTTCAATAGAATCAATATTTAATTTATTTATAATACTTATTTATTTACCCTCAGAAATTTCAGTGGTATCCTATAAAATTTGTTATAGGTTTTAGTTTACAGTAGAACTATTTTATTGAATTAATAAAATGTCTCATCGAAGCTTTGTTGAATTGTGTCTTTAATAAAGAATTACAATAAATCAATGCATTGTTTCATTCTTAATTAAGTAACATACTTAAAGTTAAAGAATTGAATTTCATAGTTTCGACTACCTTTTTTTAGCTTGCTGAAATATACTGAGTGATTTTTAAATCTATTGCTATTTAATTAAATAGATAAAAGTATTTTAATTTAGTGTATATTTTTTTTTTTGTGCACGATATGCATATATGGTACACCTGAGGAAATTAACAGGGGCACCTGTTTTATCTCATGAACAGATAAATACATCATCCAACAAATACAGTACTTATGAAAAAGTTACATATAGATGTGGTATGGAGAATTTTCTATATCAATTTACTAAAATTAGAAATCTTTAGCCGAAAAAATTCGCTGTAAATTTGAAACAATTCTTCTCGTGAATATAATGGTTTGATACATTTTTAAGAATTCTACCATAAAACTGGTGAAACCACAAGTCGTATAAAATTAATGAGAACTTGAATATTGGCTCCCACAAGAACGACGCTTCTGCATGGTGGGATCCATTCAGCCCAAAAAAGCAGCCCAACCAAGCTCCAAAGAATATTTTGTTTCTTAGCATAAAAGAATTTAACTGGGTCATGAACGACAATGGATTTAACTTTCGTGTGATAAATTATTTATGGCCAATAAGGAGAGGCAAACAGTTTTGGTACAATACTACCACACAAAAAAAGGCTCTGGTACGCAGGGACAGGGGGGGGGGGGGGGGGGGACAGACCCTCTTTTTGTGTGGTAAGTGCATTGTAAAGCGACTTGGAGCAATGTTCCCGGTTTACAATTAATTATTTATGAAAAATGCATGATGAGGGACGAGATGGCCCCCTGGTTAATATTGTCGCTTTTATTGCCTGTTTTACGAATACGAATAATCTTTTTTGAATGGCGATAACCTTTCGAAACGTGCTGAATAAAATTTCATTTTTTATTGCCTGGCGCAGATATTCCCTTTTTTTTTTGGAAAGGTATCGATCCATGTTGAGAAACCCTGAAGGTATTCTTATCATATGTATGTAATTATGTCTGGAATGTACGAAACTCAAAATAAAATTCCAGACAATTTTCAGCTATAACATAAAATTTAAATACAAATTTAATAAGATGAAATCGCATTCTTTTCAAGTCGCTTAGTTACAATTTCCCATTCCACTCAATTTCGTAATTCATTCGGCCAACGATTACAATAAGCGCCAGATATAGACAAGTATTGTGAAAATGACCGTACCGAGGGCGCCGAAAAATTAAACTTAAACACCCAAATGGCCTCCTTAAACCGAATAATCTGCGACATCATTAGGAAATTTTTCTGAGATAAAGATATCATCCTGGGAGGATCTCAAGTGCCCATATTTGCGGCCAACAAAATGCCCTTGCCCATTTTTCAAGTTGTCGGTCTGTTTCATGCTAGTGGGGCCGATGCTGCCGCCGCTAAAACGCACAGGACGGATTTTCTCTTTGGTCCCATCAAATGGCATAAAGCACTGCCGGTTTTATTACGTTTGCCAGAAAGTTGTCGCAATAAAAGAAGTCTAATCAGGAAGGAAGTTAATGAGGCATGAAACAAGAATGGAGAGATTAACTTTAGTATTCCTCTGAAAAACTGCTATTGGTGCCTGCGTGCCTGCGTCTCTCTTTTACAGATTATTGCTGTGATAAAATTGTCCCTCCGTTTAAGAATTTTTAACCGGAAAGGAGTAGTTTAAAATTCAACTGCGACATCCTTTCGGTGCCTCCTCTAATGGAAGCAATTGCTTTTCCGACAAGGAAATGGCGCATCGATTTTTCACCTTTCTCCATTTTTAATGCATACCAAAAGAGGACTTGACAGGTATAACCACAAGTCCCCAACAAATTATTTCAATCCTGAGTGACAGATACGAATCCTAAGCCTTCCCTTTACTAAAAATTTATTTATTCGGACGGAGAGAAATTACCGCGAACCTCTCTCAAATAAAGGACTAAATCCTTTAAGTTCAAAGAAAATTTTTACCCGCCCTTGATGCTGGCATTTGCCGGAACTGAAACCTCCTCAGTCATTTTTGTAGGTATTACATCACAAATCTTTTGGGTGAAAAAGATATCCAAGAAAAATACAAGAGCATATATTGCTCTTCTGGGAAAATACTGTTTTTCGGGGGTGGGAGGGAATAATACAGTTACCAAAGGGCTTCTTCGCGGTGTTATATTGAGAGATTGTTTAGACCGTTTTAGAAGATATGCCTTAGCGTGTTTCGTTAAAATATCTGACATGAATCTGCACCATGTTTTTTCAGTATTTTTAGTAAAGAGCAATTTTTTATTCAGTTGATCACGTTCATGCCCTGCGACTGGTACTCTCTCACTTATGTTTGTATAACACATAAAGTAAAATAGGGTCCCGCTTTTGTTTAGTCATGCACATCTTTCCCTTTTTTTTTTAAATGAAAACCCCTTTAATAAAAATAAGGGCATATTTAAAAATTGCATTTCTACTACCTTTTCAATAGTATTGTTTCTAAAAATAAGAATTACTATTTCGTTCTTGCTATAATAATAATTAATGTTAATAAGTAAAGACTAAACCATTCTTGTATAAAGTAATAACAGCTCTCTTTAGTGGGTATTAATTAACCCAGTAAAAATAAACATCTGAAAAAGCAATTTGTTGCGATTATACTTAATTAAATGTAGTACCTGATTAAAACGTTAGTACAGCTTGCTGGGAAGAGATAAATATAAAACTTACGAACATAAAATATAACTTCTTTCCCCGCCTAGGGATTCTCGCGCTGTTCCACTACTTCGCTTAAACTTTTACATTTAAATTTTTCATTTTTTGATAGTAAAGTACTCAATATAGTTTGATTTTAATTGCTTACTATCTGCAAATTCGCTTCTTATAAGCAGACTTTAAATTATCGACCCCTATACCAATTATTAAGCAAATTCATTAAAATATTAAATTTTAGAGATCTCCGTATTCCATTGCGAATTTTCCCAGAAATTATACCTATTTAGGACGATTTCTTCCTTCCAAAAAACCCTATTCTGTAAAATTCATCAAAATTGTTAGAGCCAATTTGTAGAATGCCATTACATATACAAATCCAAACATTGATATAATCTACCTATACACATTTATGTTCGTATAAAATATAAATCCTATTAAAAGTTTATTGAATTTATTGACGCAAAGGGAATATACTTTAAAGAGAACTTTTTCAGAGCCTCATACACTGGATGACATTAAAATATTGACTGCATGAATAATTAAGTTCGTTCGGAAGTGAGTGATATCTGGGTGGATGGATCATGAACGATTATGAAAGAATTTTTGCGTGTCAGATAGGCTTAAGTTATTAATTTATTTTTCTTTATTATTATGGAAAAAAAATTATTTATTTTTTTTGTCTATTTTTATTTTTAATTCCTTTTATGAAATATTGATGTTTTGTGGGAAAAAAATATTTTTAATTGATGAATTATAAAATTATGGAATTGTATGATCCTGAGCTAATAGTTATCTTCCTGTAAAGTGAACTAATATGAATATCGATTATTAAGTACTACAACTTTTCACAGCGCCTTTTAATTAATATGCTTTCTATATATACAATTACAATTACAAATTTTCAAATTTCAAAAGGGTTTATTCCAATTTCCAAACTTATTAAGAAAGGTACCAATCTTAGACATTAATTAAGATGTGTCCGGAATGAAAAGTGATCAAAAAGTCATAGTTATAAGTGTGTAAAAGATTGTATTTATTGAAGTACTTCTTTTTTACATAATAATCAAAGCCTTAAGTTTCGCACATAATCAATACTCATAGTTTTCCTTTGCCTATTTCAGTTTTTTTTTCATATGAGCTCAGTAGGGTCCGATAAGTCGAAATTCTAGGTAATTCGTAGGATTTTTTCCTTTATTGTGTCACGTGATCCTTTTTTCGCCCCAAATTCAAGTTTGCTCTGAGTTGTTAGCCTTTCCTCAAATTAATACCTTTTGGATGATGCCTCTACGAATTTTAAAAAGTTTTGCCAAATTTGTTTAACTCAATTCTGGGAATACGTTGTATTTGGACACAATCAGTTTTCTCTGCTTTTCACATTTTGATTCAATTGTTGTCACTATAGTGCTAAAAGATTATTTGAGTTATTTAAAGTAACAAGTGTGGGGAAGAAAATGAGATAAGAATGAACGTGATCGATCAGTTTTTACTTCTTGGCATGAAATTGAAATGTATGATCATTTTTCATTCTGGACACCTCTTATTCTAATTTTTAAAGTCAATGTTATGTCGGGCTATATTTGAACTGCATTCTATATATTGAAAAAATATAAGTCAAATTAACATTATTAAAGAAAGCTCTTAAAAATAAGTATGAAAAATGCGAGAATATATTTTATAATTTAATATCAATTACCAATAATTATAACGTTTGCTTTGTATATTAAAGGCAGACAGTAAAATGAAAAGTAGCAGGTTAGTTGGTGGGTCTATTTTATTTTGATTGAAATCCAAAAATAACTTTCCTCGTAGCTAATTTTAGCTTTTACCCCTCAAGGAAATCTATTGGTATACGGTCAAAATAGCGATAGCTGCTTTAAGAAAGGAATGATAATTAGTGTCTTCAACCGATCGAAATACCTTTGTAGTAGGAGGGGATATTATTTGCGTGGAAATGATAATATGAAAATGAAGCCGAAAGAGCATTAAAATAATTGGTAGCATTTAATTTTACAGCATTCCATTTTAAATTGAAATTCTACATTTAGCCAAGGGCATTCCATCCACTAGGCTTTACGCCTGATGTCCTTATTTTGACACAAACCAGAAAAGAAAGGGGATCGGAATACAGAGAAAAACCGAAAGCTAAGGCGGCATAAAGCCCTAGAAAATGTCTTTAAATTCCTCAAAAGAGCCCGCCGACACATCCGCCGTGGAGGGAAGGAAAAACGGAACAAATAAATTGCTACATTTGTATGAGAATTAGCTAGTTAAATTCCTGGGGATCAGCAGAATATTCCCTTTCATTATTTATCTGAGCTGCGTTCCTCTTTACTTCCAGATACTTAGACGTTCAGTCGGCTAGAAGAAATGCCCAGCTTCGCGGCGAAGTGATGAGTTATAATTAAAATTTTAATATCTTGAGCTCGCGATTACACCTGCCTTCTCCTGAAAACTTTGCAGTGTGCAACCCAAATGAAATTTCAATGTACTTCGTTTGCTGTAGACGGAGTTGGTAGTTGCTCGGTGGAGTGCTACACCTTGGTAATTAAAATTGTTGCGGAGCTGTTTCAGGGAACTTCTTTAAGTGCATCTATCTTTCGCAGAAGTTTGTTAAGAGTTGCATTGTGCAAATATAATGACACGTTACGTTCGTATCCCAAATATTCACACAGGGCTGAACCAACCTTATTGTCTGCTGGAGTATGAATAAAATCCCAATCTTATTCACATTTATGCATTTCGAAAGGATACATATAAATCCGTTGCAGCTTGACACAAAATCTCATTTTTATTGACCAAAATCTTGTTTAAATCTTGCGGAATCAAGCCCGCTTCACAAACAAAGGCGCACCCCATGAAATCGAGGAGACGAGAGCCAATAAAAATGGACTTAGAGTTGACATTGAAGTTTGATTTCATTCAGTCCTCCTCAGCAATTTTCACACTGCATAGGAGTTTTGCGCCCGTGAGGCACATGATGCCGTCGGAGTCAACTTATGGCCCATTGAATACCCTTTCGAGCAAGATAAGTGGAAATGCAGGATAATACTCAAATGATAGAGTTCAAACACATAAAAGTTCCTTTATTACAAATTGCACTGAGAAATGAATTTTCTTCATAGTTGTGCTCCCCCTTGGGTGAAGTCAGACGATGCTGCTGATCTGCAGTCCTCCCTCCTTAAGGAAGAGTAACGTCTGAATAGCTTGACCAAAGTGGATGGACTACAGAATGTATAAAAGTCCTGCGGCGTTTTCGTGCACACACGTCCTTTTATGCCAGGCTTCTATCTCATTTGACTCCCATTGTGAAGTTAATGTAAACTTTGCTTTAGGTAGTCTGCAGTTTTGCACGGAATCCCTAGAAATTAAAAAAATATTTGCCTCCGTTGATATTTTCATTTCTTTAATAAGTTAGTCAGTACCTACGCATTATACTTTACGCTCTTATGTGAGATACATATTTACGCCTATAGTAGATTGAATTTTCCATACTTCATAAGAAATATATTATACAAGATTTTTTTATATTATCTAATATTTTATACACAAATTATGTACTGTATTACATAACATATCCGTATGTTATTACTGTCGAAAATAATCCAAGCGTTTGGACAGAAAGGATTAAATGTGGAAATCAGAAATATCCATCTTCTAAAGTAACAATAGGGTCTTGTGGCCAAAAAGTCCTATTACATGAAATAAAAAATCTTAAATTAAAATGAAAGTTTTGGGAAAACATAGCAGGATTAATGGAAAAACTTATAACAAATATTTTCGAAATTGTTCTTTTCCTTTGTTTTTTACATATTCATTTTTTATATATTATATACTCGTATATATCGCGACCTGTTCAAACTAAAATATTTATTTAAAGAAACTAAATACACAAAAATCGATTGGCGTTACCGTCCATCAACAAAATCCATTTGTTTGAATTCATGAGAAGAAACGTTAAGTGTCGTTTATTAAAAAATTTCTAAAGAATTTGTTCTATTAATCATGTCAATATCTGTCGCCCCTTTGATTAATTTCACTTTAATTGGAGAAAAGAGGAAATCTATTTTACGAAAATATGATTTAGTATATCGTAAACTTAGAAGACAGACAATTTTGACAGTTTTTGCTGAAAAATGATGGATTTCTAGTATCTGTCTGAGCTATTGCATGCAATTGTATTGTTCATAAATCATAAAGCGGATAAGATTCACTCAAAGAAGGCAAGACAAATCATAGATTGAAATAGTATGGATGTCATAATTGTAATATATTCAAATATGCAATTGCAAATGTAAATTTAATCACTGTCTTTAGAGTCTATGAAATAAACTTATATTAACACTTTATTATTTATTTTGATTTTCAAGAACGGCAGCGCCAACATACAATAAATTTTCATTAAAAATGGAATAGTCCCGTGAATTAAAAAAGCAATATTTTTATTTAAATTTACGGCACTGCAACGCTCTGTAAGATTTTTTCGATATTTTATTGGAGTATTTCGCCAATACAGTACCAGAGCTTTGACGCATATCTAACAAGTCTTTAAGTATTATTATTAATTATTCAAGAAACAAAACATTTCAAGTTTCCATTAAATTTACATCCCAGAATAACTTTGAACTAATAAAGCGACAAGTTTTAAAGATAGAGTTTTTTTCCGATATCTTTTTTCAAAGAATCATTTTATTATTTTATTTTATAATAGTAATAAAAAGTTTGTTATATAATATAAAATAAAAATAAGTTTTGTGTCAAATTTGATGCAAAAGTTGTTGCGATTAGCGTATGGACAAAATTTTCTTTTACTTAATCGTATTTTAGAAATAGCTTCTACAAGTTGGTTCTATCCATTTGCATTGTACAACATTTTTAGTTTCCCACACTTGAGCAGTAAGACAAAAGACAATGACTGGAAGAAAGCTTTATCGTAAAAATATGATTTTTTATTGATCGTACACAAAATGAAAAACAAAAACCACTTAAACGCTGCAGTTTGGGAGGGGCCAACGAACCATATCGTGTAAACCCTCAGATACACAAGTCCTGAAAATTGAAAGCAATATATTTCATGGAACTATAAATAACTCCGTGAGATGACTGAGCATTATTTTGATTCTGAAGAAATCTTCCAGTGGTATAGGGGCGGGTATGCTATACACATTACGTGGCAAAAACGGAACCCTCCCCAAAAAGAAGATCCCCTAAATACAGCGCCAGTACACATGCACACACATGTTTGCCGGGTTAAATTTAATGTGCGTAAATTTATGATGTCTGGAACGTTTTTTCGCCGCTTCGTACAGAAGATGGAAGTTCTTGCGATATAGGAGATGAAGGAGTTCTACTCCATTAACTATCCGAGCGCCTTTGGGGAATTGCTCTTTTTTTTCAAATCTTTCTGGTGCCATGTGAATCCAGACAAGTTTCACATCACAATTGAAAGACACTTGTTGCGGCTTTAAAAATATTTGTTTTACTTTCTAGACCCATAGCAAACTTACACCAAATTACCTAAGGGACAGTGTTCATTTCTTATGAACAATTTGGATTAGCTTATTTTGTTTTCTGATTTTATATCTAGCATTTTCTGGATTGAATGAAAAATCGCTTTCTAATACTGATCACTGGTAATTTTGAAAAAAGGAAATTACCATTGAGGGTTTTGAATTTTGTATTATTGACTTAATTTAAAAAGTTTAAATGAGATACCCTGTATCATTGAAGTGCTTTTGTTAAATATTTAACGATGAGTTTGTATGTAATATTATTTGAAAAGAGCAAATCGAAATAATTCTGGTTATTTCCGTTTATATTTCAGAAATAATAGAAATTTTTATCGGCGGCATCAAAATATTTTCTATCAAAATAGCATTAATACAATACTTTAATTTAAAACTAGCTAGGTAAGTGGATATGTGAAAAGTAAGCCATAAAATGAAAATTGGTACAAAGAAATTAGATCAAATGCCATTCACTGAATTCTTGCAAAAAAGTAATGAAACTGCCAGTTATGAATTCAAACGAATGCAAATACTATGAGCACACGTTTAAATTGAATACCCTGTCCGGAAATTTGCAATAAAATTTGAATCCCGAAATCCGTGAAAACTCCATTTAAACGAAATTCACCCGGTTAAAATCCCAAAATCATTAGACAGCAGCAAAAAGTTGCCCGGTCACGTTACCGCACCGACAATGCAGATAGAAGGACATACCCAAATACATAATCACTGGACCGTTTTGTGACAACTTAGCAGAATAATTTTGCTAATTTTTCAGAATTGTCGGGATCAAGAGTTAATTTTTAACGAATTTCAACTTCCCGTACATGCCATAGGACCATATTCTGAAGGCGAACGAGATTCGGACCTGGTTGAAACGCGGCTGTCCGCAATTTAAACTCAGTGAAATGGGACGGCAAATGAATTTCAGATATTCAGAATTTTTGCAGGTACAATTCATTAATTCGTTGCGTTTTACATTCAAGGCACAGAAGACAAATTTATTCGAGTTTTCAATGAAGTAAATATGCTGGATGCAAATGCCGTGTAACGAAGCCAAATTGGCGCGATACTGCAGTATGAAACGGATGCGGCGATATCGACCGAAACGCAATTTATTTGTTGCATAAATTTGTTACCTGATTAGAAGCTGAAAGCGGCCGCTCACCCAGAAGCGGTGCAGCGGCAGACATAAATTGACCCTAATCGATGGCGGACTGCAATTGATGAATTTCGATATTTCCCCGGGATCGAGTTATCCACAGAGCCCACGTCGAATTTCGGACTATTTGTGGACATCATATAACTAATTTGGCACGGCTTAATTCGATGGCTTTAGGGCATTTAAAAGGACTGACTGCCAAGCCTTTGCAGTTACCGGCGGGTCCTGCACCCGGCAGCGATCTGCACTTAATTGAGCCAAATGAGTACAATTAAGGCGTAAAGATTCTAAGCAGGTCGAGCAACTGGTTTTGTGATAATGAACCAAACAGAATTGTTTATTGCAGCTCTGCGGCATTCGACGAAAGTCCTTACTTTGATTTATTTCCACCATTGCATGGGCTCAACGCATATCTGTACGTAGAAATTATGGGCTTTAAATACCTTCATAGTCGAGAAATATGCCATCAGCTCCATGTTGTACCTGAAATAGTAAATTACTAACTTCTATAATTGAATATTACATCTGTAGATGAAGGGAATAATCTATTTTCGTAATATTCAGACTTATAACCTCCCTACCAGGTCGGTTAAATCTGACATAAATATCAAAACAAATAGTAGCACACGACCCCGCACAAACTACCCTTTGTAGTATAAATCGAGTATAAATAGGAAAATAGTCCCAATGGATTTAGTTAACATTTTTCGATTTTTTACTCGTAGTTCATAGTTTTAGTGATATTAGGTTAATTTATGCTAGCTTAAGTAGTGCTAAGTTAATCTATGCTAAGCTTTGTTGGCTTAATTGGTTGTTAGACCACCTTGCGTAAATTCTGCGGGGAGTTAAATCCTCGCTGGTTTTATGTTAAGCTAGGCTAAGTAGATGCAAGATTAGTGAATCCCTTGCTAGATGACTTTCCTTGTGGTTGGGACGGTCAATACAGCTTTCTATAAGTTGAGATATTACGTATAGATCATTAGGGGATTTGATTATATAATTGACCTCCTGGCTCGAAAATTTTCGAAATTGGATAATTTTTTTGAGCAGTGTAAATTCGGGCTTTCAGTTAAAATCGTATGAACCATAAAATCCAAAAATTGAGAGAGGTTTTTACCGTTTTTACTGGATTCAACAATCCTGAAAACTCTTAAGCAGTAGTTTCTATTTATAAAAATTTATATGGAGAACCAGCACGTTTTCTATGTTTCTTAATAAAAGCTCTATACTATGCATACATACATACCAATTTTTACAAAAATCACAAAAATTTAGAATTCGATAATCCGTCATTTTGAACTCATTAATTTTTAAAATAGACAGGAGATATTTTTATGAAAATCTTACAATACATATTTAAAAATCGATAGCAACCATTTTGAAAACGATTTATTTAATTAGTCTGAAATGCTCATTTTAATTTACGTTTTTACCAAAGTAATAAGCGATTTCAAACCTGCCATTATCTCGAACTCGAATGTTTTTTTTTTTATTTTACTCTAATACCATTCCTTATATCTTTTAGAACATGGGAGTTAAATTTAATTTTCTGAGAAGAGATAAACAAATATCGATTGTATTTTTCTGTATACCTATCTTATGAATAATTCCAAAAACACAAAATGTTACGAAATTGATTAGCTAAACAATATTAAATTTGCATGTAAAATATTTTCTTTTTATACGAAGCGATATTTTCTGAAATAAACAGAAGCTAAAACTTAGTGTGCTATGGTAAGAATTTAAAACCCCCTATAACTTTTGATAAGATTAGAATCGTAGAGAAAAATTAAGGCGAGAACGAGGGGCAAAAACACGCTTGCTCTTTTGAAAGCCTTTCAGTTTTAATATTATTAAGTAATCCGGTATGAAAACAATAGCCAGCATCGATCTAAAAAAATCAGAAAAAAAGGGATGGGTTGCTATTACCCAACTGATAAAGTACTTATTGTTGGAATGAAGGGTATTAAACAATTGGCTAAGTGTTGGGCGCTAATGTAATTAAATGCCATCGTCAGAGATATTTCACTTGAAAATGTTAATGGCAATAAAAGTAGGAGGCGATTTAATTAAGGCCGAGGGCGGCTTTCAACAGCTCATTAATCGTGTTCATAAAGAGGGGAGTAAATGGGCGAATGGACTGGATCTATATCCTTTTTGGGTAGGTCCGAACTATATGAGTATCCAACTACAGGAAAATAAATGGGAAATGACCGTTAATAAAAAAATTTTCCCTCGCTCACTTTCCAGCTTAAGAAATTTATCTTTCCATCCTGAGGCTTTGCTAGCCGTTGGTTCCTACACAAAAAGGCGGAACTAGAGATTTCCGAATGACCATGAAACGGGCGCTTTCTTTTTCACTCGATTCATCCCCCCCCCCCCCCCTACCATTCGAACTATGTACTATAACTGCGGCTGTGGATAATACTGCTTTAAGTTATGGATTATCCTGCAAGCTACACAAGGACATAGGACGAGTTCCTATCAACAGCAAAGATATACTGTCGAACTGTGCAGACAGTGGAAAATTGTCTTTTGTATTCCGGTGAATGATAGCAAGAAGAAACATTTTTATGGGGATTTTCACATCGTTGACTCATATGTCAGCCCGGTTCAGGTGGATGTGCGAATGAGGGACCCAAATCCTGCAGAGATGAGCCGAAATTTATAAACTCAAATCTTGTTCTAAAGGAATGAAATTTTAATGGTAAGGACCTACCCAGCCAAGCTGAGAATTTATTGTCAAAGCCGAACATTTTGGTTAGGTTTCCTTTATTCCTCTGAAGTAATGTAAGAATTGGGTCTATCGCGAAACCTGGACTGATATTTTGCAGCCTTTGCTATATTTGTTTCCACTATCTATGTATATGTGAATATGTGCTACGTTTAAATTTCTCAAAACGCACAGCTGATCCCAAACCCCATCCCTCCTCTAATCGATACGAGCAGGCGAATGGCTATGAGCCTCAGGAAATATCATATAGCTTCACTTCGGCAAATGAGAAAAACTTTGAAGGCCCGTAAAAAGATCCAACTCAGGACTCAGTCTTCGGAAAACGTTTACATACCCTTCAGAGTAATTTACAAGAAAACTTTTCTCCGTACAACTTTTCCACGTTCTCTTTTCATCTCTAGAGTTTCCCTTTTGAAATACTTGAGACATGGCGAAAAGTTTAGTTTTTCCTTATCTATATCTAGGAACTTTGAAATAGGGTCCTGAGAGATATCTTGCCTGCGGTTAATTTCAGGTCTCCTCCCGTTTGTTCGCTCTCGCAGTTATTGTTGTTTTGATTGTACTTATGACGGCTGTGATTAAAATCGGCAGTGTATTACCACTGGGTACGAGCTTGTAATTGAGCATTTAGGGACGAAGAAGTGGGCGGATATGTTTGAGGTTCGTATTCGAGACAGTTTGTCACTCTATCATATAATTGACTTTGTTCCAGGAACAATACAATAGGCAAATTGGTAATTACAAGCATGGATTGTGATAATTATATATAGTAGGAAGATGAGACATATGTATTTACGTTATGTGCTATTAAGATCTCAACCCATCAAAGTTCAATGGATCTTTCGCACAACCTTTGAACCCTAGCATAGGTTGCCAAGAACTTAAAAAAATATCTCGATAACATTTCTAAATGATGATGGTTGTTAGTAATTCTAGAAGTAAAACCTTTTCATTTCTGTTAGAAATTGACCAAAATACGTTTACAAGAATTTTCTATCAAACTTTGACGAACGCCAAAGATTTCTTTAAGAACGTTTGTTTTTTGAAAGCCACAAGAACATACGTGTGTTAATATTGAATTATCCCTTATTTATTGAAATTGTTACAATTAGAATTCGAGATTTTTATATATAATGCCTAAAAACTTTAAATTGAGGTTGAGAGGTATACTGTATAATAAACAAAACGATTTATAAATATTTAGATTTAGTCGAAATATCGATATTTTTAACTTATCAGTTTAATACTGGTTAAAAACCCAGTTCGTAACTGGTAATTTAAATTAAATTTTAAATATGAATTAATAATACACAAAAGTGCAAGATTAAATTAAAAGAAACTTTTGTGTTTTGAAATGTATAAATAAACTGCTTAACTTTAGAAACTATTCTATAATTTGTCAGAAATATGTTTTAACAGACAACTGAAATTACTAAATTAATGTTCAGAAGTACCTATGTTGGTATTGTGTTCAAACTAAAGGACATAATTAAAATGCACGAAAATGACCTCTCCTAGAAACTGAAGGACCACTGTATGGCCCTAGAGATGCAAATTATTCGGTAGATCAATTTATCATTTGAGTTTTTTCGAGTATTTTTGTATAAACAATCGTATTAAAAATACTATGAAAATTCAAACAGTGGCTACCAAATACTTACCAGTTTTCAAATTTTCACTATTCTTTTAGCTTTTAAGCTTCACATAAAGCATGTGGATTTTAAAAATTAAACTTGTGTGACTCCGATGTTTTACAACAATTGAGCATACGCTAGATAATACGCCGCGGAACAAATCAGACTCCGGTAAAAGTCTAGCACAGTAGCAATTTTTAAAAATTTAAAAAATTGATTTTGTAAGTTAAAATATGTAATGATACGTAGAAACAGTTCTAAAAAAAGCAAATCTCTCCCTATCTATTCCCTCTTTGCTAAAATATTTATTTAGATTTATGTAACACAGAAGCGTGCTAAATAAACCAATAACAAGGCACGTTCGCATGAGCCGCTTTATGCCCTGGGAAGAGAAACACCTCGATCAATCTTCCACTCGAGGAAATGCTACAGGAAGGCAGTCAATCTTCAAAGCAAAATCCCCGGTGGGTCTAATTAAAATTGGGATTCGTCATAATTACAGCAGCAGCCCACGTGGAAAAGCATAAATAAAAATGTCTGTGAATGCACAACGTAGCGCCCCAGAATACCCGGAGCCTGTGTCGACGACTTGTCGGAAAGAAGGGAAACCGGCAGAGTGCCAGGGGAAGTGCGCTAAATAGTCCTTCATCAAGCGGATGGAGCACCCGCACAGTCCCGCGATATCTGCTAATTTAATTCCCTGATAACAAATTACCTTCCTGCACAAAAGAGAAGTAAACCACCAATGAGACCGATAAGATCCTCCCCTTCGCTGCACAAAGCGAAAACTGTAATGGGTTTCCGGTACGACACGGAACAACAATCCGGGCGGAAAGGTGTTAATAGCCCGGGAGCTTATAAAGCCATCCAAAAGGGATAAACCTGACAAATGTTGCCATGCGGTAATAGGATATGATCCTCGTAATTATTTAATTCGAAAACTTCTGCACTCGTGCTCGTCCTCCCACACTATCAGAGTTATTGCGCAGAATGCGACTGGGTTGGCTTACCGGTGAAGAGCCCTAGGCTGAGTCTGGAGAAGTCCGGATCCCTGGGAGGAGCATTGACAACTTTACAATTAAGGCACAGACACTTGTGCAGTTCCGGGTAGCTGCTTGCGTGCTTCCTTATTACCGGCCTTTCAGCGGGGGGATGCACGGAGTGCGGATGTACTCCCCAGGAATACCTTTCCCATTTATCTGCGAATGGGGCGCTCTCAAGCGAATCTGAAGAACGAATATTTTCTAAACATTCATCAAGGATTCACAGGTAATTGCCGTCGCGTAGCCGTTTCTGTGTTTTCAAGGTATTTCATTAAATTCTCCGCAAATATTTGTTATTTTCCCGCCTTTTATTTATGGTAATTGGCGTTCAATGGCATCTATAGATTTTCTTCTAAACTGGGCCTTAGCTGCAACCCCTGGCAGAATACCATCAGAGGGGTCGATAACTTGCTTTTACACCGGCTGGCACCCTTAGGTGTTTTCAGGTGCTGAATTTTTCACTCCAAGGAGGAGAAGGTATGGTAATAATATGCAAACAATTCGTCTTTCTCCGGGGAGTTGAAAAAAAAACAAAAAAACAGAAAACGCCCCACACAAAGTTTGTTTGCACCTCCTGATAGACATTTACTTCCAGTATTCCTTTATTTTTGAACGTGCATTAATTTGCTACCTGTAGGGAGAGGGCAATCCTAAACCGATGTAACGCATTATTGGATCAAATGCGAAAAATCGCTTCGAATATCTCCTGAACGATGCGACGGTTGGAGGAATAGAAAAGAGGACAATTTTTGTTTGATGTATGGAGTTTATTGATTCGACTTTTTTATCTACTCAAGAGCTTTCTTTTGTCTAATCTTCTTGCCTTAGTATTTCTACAAAAGAGTACTTTATACAAATGCAAATAAAATAAAATGATTTTCCGTAAATGATCATCCAATAGAACGAGTATATCACGTTACTTGAATTTATTCGTTTCGTTTTTACTTCGGTGTCTTAAACTTTTTCATTTTCAAAAATTTACAAGTGTTTTTCATTTTCAAGTTTTAAAGGTATAGTCTAAATTCAAACATATCATATATAAAATGTTTTGGTTACATTGTTTGTCGAAGAAAAAATACGAGTATGCATTAAAATTAATTTAGAAAACATTGTAAAATACACATAAATTGATGTCATATTTTAAAATACTTTACTATATATAATACCGTGTTCCTTGAGCAACTTTTAAAATCTACTCATTATACGAGTAACTCAGACTCCTATTTTAAATATGAAACCGTCGAATCCGTTCATATTTTACATCCTATCCGATACGTTTCTTTGTGTCGATTGTAAGTGCTACCACATATTTTCTTATAATGAAATTTTTAACTAGAATTTTATGCTTTATATTCTTTTCGTCTATTATAAATTTCACTTAAGTTACCCAGACTAAAATGCAAATGCTTATTCATTTAGTTTTAAAATAATATAATTTCAAATCATTCTTTCTAATTATTACTTTGAAAATTCTCTGTATAACGTCAACATAACAAACAACATTTTGCAAGTTTTAACTTAATTTAATGTAGTAGTTAATAGCTTACATTATATAATTTCCTCTACGGAAATGGAATAAAATAAAGTACACCATATTTCGAACGATACTAAATATAGTTAACATCAGAATTCATATATTTTAGAGAAAAATTTACGAAATTTCCCGCCACATTAGCTTGATAAAGTTTCAGTTCTGGGACCTATTCAAAGTAGAACAATTACTAATTAGTATGTAGCCATTTTTCACATAGGATAAATTTAATTACATCCCACGAGAAGTACAAACACTGTTGGCTCTAGGATGGTACATCGTTCACAAGACTTTAATTGGATTTCCTCTTTCAAAGTTACCCACTGGTCTATGTGGGTAAATTGATGTATAAAAGGGACACATCCCTAACGTGTCGCACTTAATCATAGGTTTATGACATGAGCATGTGTGCAAGATGAATTAATGAGGTAAAACTTTTTAGTTAATTCGATTGAGCGAGCCAACATATGTGGCAGCCAAGTGAATTTTCAAAGATAAAATTTTTATTTTTTTTATATTCAATAATTATCACCAATTTTATAAATCAAATGTGTACCGAAATTAATAAAAAGTTAAATATTATTAACTTCTCAGATGTACTATTTACTTCTAAACGTATTCCTTCGTCGTATAAGTAACGTCTAAGTACAATCTTTTTTGCAAAACTATAATATGACCAGAAATCAGAAAATACTACTAAATAGTAAAATTTTACTATTCAGCTTAGATAAAAAAAAGGAATATTATTACTTTTCTGAAAATACGATTTTATTTAGAAATTTAACTGGACCATGGCTTTTGACAATGTTATCTTAAACTTTCGTCTATTCTATTTGCTCATGTTTCTCTAGTGGGTATTTAATAAAATCGCTAAAACTCGAATTGATATAGATTTAACTAGTGAATGTCGGCCATTTAGTGTAATGTGAATATATTTTTATTTTAAATTGAAAAACTTTAAAATTCTCTTTGTTCTGTTCACAAAGTATCTAGGCAAACCCCTATAAATTCAAGAGATAATTTTTATGAAAAATTTATTAAATGTAAGATTGCTTGTCATATAAACACATACTCATAATCTTAACTTTAACTTTATATAATAATATTGAAAATTGATTCCAATGACGACTAATTAATTAAATGCCAAAGAAAATCGGCCAATATATATTTTTATATAGATAAAATTTGATGTACAAAAATTCAGTTTAAATTCAACTATAGCGAAGGGGGCAGATTTAATTTTATACAATATCTACCCGCTAAATTTAAGGGAGAAAAATTCATTTTCGTTCTTCTTAGCAAACCTTTTAATGTCATTTTCTAAGTAAAAATGACACATGAGGGAAGTAAGCTCATAAAAGCTAATACCCATCCAACATGGCCACGTACGTTTGCACATATTAGCCCTCGTATCCTAGAAACTAAATTAAATTTACTTTAGTGTCGGACGTGTAGAAACGACAGCTACTGTAGTCGTAGCCGCACATATTTATTTCTAGGAGTCGCAGGCAACTTCTATCTCGTTAACGAAAGGTGAAAAGGAAGACGAACAATAAATCCCGGGTCCTTACCACCAGCGGGAAGCTTTCATTTTACGCATTTGTTTAATTAAATTATTTCATGGACGAAGCAAACTCTCTTAGTACCGAAAATTCAGAAAAAAAAAAAAAAACAGAATTTTACGTTGCGTTTGTAAGTCAACATAAAATCCGGAACAGGTTTTACTACAGTCGAAATTATTTACCCTATAAATCCTTTTGGCGGAAAGTTCGCTATAAAATTTCGTCAATTGATCTCATAAAGTTAATCAAAATTAGAGGAGAGGTAAAAGAAAAACACTACCAAATTCTTAATTTACTGAGTTGGTACAGAAATTTCCATACTTTTAACGTATTCATCTGAATTCCGAAAGACATTGAGAGGACACTTCTGGGACGGCCAAAAGAGGTCATATAAATGAATATCCCTACTAGAGCAAACCAGAGGGTCCAAAAGAAAAAAACCAAAAACTTAGGTTGCCTCATAACACAAAATTGACACGAGATTCGACGATAAAGAAAAAAAAAAATAAGCATTTTCGGAAAATGTAAAACCCCCAAGGGAGGAATAAAGGCACCAAAACATGACAGATATTCTGGTTTGATGTGTTCTAGTTGCTTTCGTAGAACTCGACACGTTGAGATAGCTCCGAGGACAAATGGACACGAATTTCTCATAGAAAATTTAAGGATAGCGCTTTCTGCAACCTTACATTGGTCAATAGTCTCTCTTCCACCACCAATCCAAACATGCTACCCGACTAAGCTGTTCAAATACTCTAGACGGGGATGAAAAATAGAGTTTACTTCAATCAGAAATTTGTTTGCTTCTGTTTTTCCACAAACCCTAGTGAAACCCAACATTGAGGGCTAGATAGTCAAAAGAAAAATTAGTTTTAATATTATACGCCAGGATTCGAAATTTAGTCCTATTATATTAAGCTTTTACTCGCAGAGCGTATATGGTGACAATCCGGAGGCATTTTGTGATCGATCGTTGCAATATTAATTCCCTTAAATCCACATATCTCCAGATGAGCACATATTTGGCCATATGCATTCTGTACCCGTCCCGCACGCCACTTTTGGAACGCCTCCTCGACCGAGGCAGAAATTCTATGTCAACTGGCACATATTTACGTACTTCTGCTGCACAAGTTGGCTTTGTAGCCATCGTCTTTTAACTCAAATATTTCCAGGTCAATAAGTTTCCCGTAGCTAGCCATCCATATCCGCATATAAATTTGTAACATTATTAGACTTGTGTACGTTCCTGCACTGATGGTCTTGTAATATTCCTGAGAGATCGAAAGAATTTCTAGAAGTTTGCAAGGAGGTCGGGATATGGAGTGGAAAAAGTCCTCCTCAGACGAATATGATACTTTTACGTACGTTCCACGAGAAGAGCAAGGGGAAAGGTATGGACGGTGTACAAAACCCGCATAGTTAGGAGCGAAAATAAAATACATCAGGATTGCATTAGCACTCAGATGGGGATGATAAAAAGCTTGTGGCTCATGAAAGCTTCTTCAGAAATCCTTTAATAGAACATGACTAGAAAAAATGTTACCACATTTGAATAGGCTGTGCCCTGTGCTTTACCCTGTTTATTTGCTCCCCTGTATAAGCACACTTTGTTGATTGCGTTTGCTCCTTTCAGAGAGCACACCATTTTCACACTTTAAATGGACAACTTTTCACCCTTTTTGGGTTTATGCTTTACCGCTTTAGCCCTGAACATGGATTCAAACGGCAGTCGGCAGGCATGCCAGGCTGTTTGCACAGTGCTATCTTGGCGGAGACTCTTCTAGCCTGGTAGAGGAGTCTCCTATTGAGCGTCGTACACCTTGGAATAACTTACTATATGTTTGCGAACGACAGTTTTCAGTGGCATTTAATCTGCATGTTTTCTCAGAAAAGGGAGATAGAATTTATGAAAGGCTCTAAGCAAATTGGATCCTTAGATAGCACCTACGGCCCTTTGAGCTGCTTCAAATTTTACGGTGACTGACAGTTCTCAACTTTCTGAGTCTAAGATTGGTATGGGATCAATTTTCAATGCCCCTAAAACGAGTAGTGCTTTTCCTTCAAAAAATAAAAAAAAATAAAATAAAAGAAAAGCAAACGTACGTATTGATTTTTGGGAATTGGGAATATATTGTAGGTATAAGGAAGGATCAATGTTTTTCCATGACATATTTTTAAGAACTCATTGAACATGTAAAAGACTTTAAAATATTTTACGTATAACTAACTACGAGCTATGCACCCAAATCAGAAGTTAATTTTTTTCTTTAGTCCTAAATCAAAGATATTTTAAAGTCACATCAAAGATATTTTAATATTCATGTTTAATTACAGTGTTGTTTAGATAGATATCATAGATTAAATTTTGGCAATTTTGAGATGTTATATCCTCGTTAAGTTGCAATATCTCTGTTTTGAGCAGACTAATCTAAAATATCAATCTTTTCATTTTCTAGCTAAAATTTCGCTAGGGGTATAGTGTACATAGAATAGCCATTTAATCTGTATATGGTTCTACAAAATGTCCTTCAATATTTGTTTGAATTTGTCTTATTGTATATGAGCTTCTACTGTCTCGATATCGTTTCTGCTTATAGACTTATATCTAAACTTTTTAACAAAATTTGGCGTTTGTGATTATTTAAATGTTTGATAAATTATCTAAATCAAATAAATGAAATTCTTTAATCAAGTTTAGTTAGAGGATATCATTGCTATCTATTGTAAAGTAACCAAATAGATAGTACTGCTCATAACACTGACATGATAAATATTTCTTAAAGGATGAACATATCTTGAAAAATATTCCACCAATTATATTCAAATGCGCACTTTTTTAATAACATTATCGAAAAATTAGAAAATGACATATTTTTGATCAGATACACCATTAATCTTGATATTATAAATGTAATCATTTCTAATAGACATAACGGAGGAGCTTATTATTTTAATTTTGATGAAATATTCACCAATGTTTACTCTAAATAGCAATAACTTAATTTTGGTATGCTAAGTAGTTTCGTAGTATCCTCAAATCATTTGTTCAAATTGACGAAGGCAATTTTTCCACTGTAAATTTTTAAATTCGAAAATAGAAAAGTTATGAAATACGCAGTAAACGAAATTTCAATTTCAACTTTATGCAAAGATAGTTCGGACAAATGCAACCCTCATTTTGTGTTCGAAAACTTCGCCATCAATTGAACAAAGAGTGGCCTATATTGGAAGGCATTTATCAAATACGCGATGAAACATTACTCGTTACCTGGATGATGAGTCCCGTGCATGCGAAAAGTCTGTAACCTTTTACAAGATACCATAAATGCATCGTTTGCAGATAAAGGTCGTGGATTTTAATGCAGCAGTCCTGCGAGTATATCACAGAGGAGAAAATTGCATGTCCTGTACTAATAGAGAATTATTTTGGTTGATAAAGTGTCACACATGCGGTACTTGTTGACATGCAACTTGCTAATTGGCACTTAACCGCATGCGAAATCAATTTCAGGGATTTTGCAGGCATAAGCAGCTTTATTTATTTTCAATTTAATTTCTCGCAATGCATGGACAAGTTGACATTAACATTGAACAGGAACCTAGCCCGAATGAAAAATCAATTTAGTGTTGTGGTACAGTACAGCAAAACGCCCAGTTTCCAAGCATGTCGTGCGCGTATTCGCCGGAAGTTTCCAATTAAGTGAACTATCACCCCATCTACAAGTCCTTAACATTAACACAATATTTACGCCAATTTAGTTTACAGGATTTTTCACTAAATAAAAGCCCCTATTTGTTTAAATTGTTCTTGTAATCAGGTTAGTGTAAATATTGCAAATGCTTTTAGGATCTAGTCTCAATTAAACGTAGCATTGAAACAAATTTTCCGGTAATTTGTTGCTACGGAATTTCAATTTAAAGAAATATTTGCTAAATTTTGAGCTGAAACCGTAACATGGGTATAATCGAGTAGTTGTTAAAATTTAATTTTTATGTTAAAGCATTTTAATGCGTACAGTAATTAACGGAAAATTGGGTATAGGACATGCAAAACACATAGAAATTAATTATGACAAAACGTTTATTTTTAAATAAAAACATTATAAATGTTTTTTGCTCTATACAATACTGATACCATCTGAACAATTTCCAATGCTATAGAGGTTTACATTTCTGAAAAAGATTGTGTTCCAAAATTGATAGTGCACTTTATGAAATTAGGTAATTGACGAAAGTAGCGTTTCCTCCTCGGTTTTATAATAACATTGTGAACGAGTTGTTAATTTTCATTTTAATACGGTTACAAATTCAACGAGTACAAATTCTTTTAAATGTAAGATTAGACGAAATTTTAAAGAAAATTATTAAGAGCATATTTTTTTCCATATCAGTGCACACTATGCAGCTCATATCAAATCCTAAAGGGTTGTTTGCTCTTTACTTAATTTTCCACCAAGTGCGGGAAGCAGGGAAATTCCATTGGGAGTACGTAAGCAAAAGTCCCAGTAAACAGAGACTCAGATGAATACATTGCGTTCCTTAAAAAACTTACATTTGCTTTTCAAATACTCCCCAAATCACAAGGTGCGCCCCGCATATAGACAGAGGTCTCTTCGCCACGAAAAGTTTATAAAAAATTCAAGTCATGTACTTTGAAAAATTTCCTTTGGGATGAGGCGTTTTTAAAACACTCTCTCTTTGAAATGAACTAGATAAATTCGCATCATCTAGGAAGACTTGCGTTCCTACGGTAATACGAACTTAAGGAGCACACCTGCAGTCTATTTGGTAATCTTCGCTCTAACTAAATTGCAATTTCGCCCGATTTTGTTAGTTTTGAATGCAAAACTTGGAAAACTTTTAACACTTGACTGGAAAATTGTGCTTTTAAACTTCTGCTGCACTTTTTAATGGAATTGTGATTGAATTAAAACCTTTCCTTAAGTAATGTGGTGGATATTCTATGATTATTTACACGTCCTTTGAGGAGCCGCCGTTATAAATTGTCCTCAACGTTATTTAAAAGTGTTATCATGTAATAACTTTTAATCATCCACAGAGATCAAATCTATTAATTAATTTTTTCGAGGATGTATTAGAAATGTATTTATGTATATTGAAAGATATACCATAGGATGCTTAGAAGTAATATTAAATAAACAAATTACAAAAATATATACTTTACCCACAAAACTAATATTTATTGTACGATAGGGAAACATAATCACAATATTTTGGTTTTAAAACTTTCAGCAATACAAGTAAGAAATTTACGATCTTATTTTTTACATCTCTATAGAGATACTCGTGTACATATATAATGCAATAAGGCAATCTAGAGTTTTCTAGAACATCTTATAACTAGAGTACATAAGTAGGTAACGAATGTAAGCCATTCAATTATGACTTCACATTTTAACGTGTTTGTCTAATAATTTACGAATTAACCCGACAATCTCCACTTTACCAGTTTAATGCTTCACTATATATTTTCTAAAAATATTTTAGTATTTTTTATATCTACTCTTCTTAAATCTTATGTATTTAAGCTATTTTTACAAGTTAACTATAATACTTTAATACGAATCCAATAATTTATCTTATCCATGTTTTCCTAATCGTAAGAAAACAATTCAAGAAAATATATTGAGTGCTGAAACTTCGATTTGAATACTTAAGTCTAATAACATGCTACAGATAACAGTGCAAATACAGGAGACATAACAACATAAAAATCAATGTGATTTAAGCTTAATCGAATGGTTGAAAAAGTCGTTAATATATTTTATTTCGCACAGTTTCGTAACCATTATGCAAGGTTCCGCTCCAAAATACATGCAAAGATAACTCTCTGAAAAATGATAGCATCCTGACCTCATCGTATATTTCCCTTAAAATAAATCACAGTGAATCGCGTTGGTCGTTCAAGAAGGAAATTTTTGTGAAGGGAATCCACTAAGAAGGCGGTCTTGAGGCTGTACAGTCGAGAACTTTTTGTTATTTATCTATCTTGTGGGACTTTTGAATAGTTTACTTTTTACCTAAGTTTAGCCCCCATTTCTTTAACTACTTCTCAGTTGAAGTGAAGGATGCTCGTCCGAAAGGGTAGATGTGTCTCACGATCGTACGATTAAAAATAACTAAAGTGCATTTACTTAAGTATTTCAGCTTTAAAGTCGTTTAATGTCAGAGAAATAAGTAACACCAGTCTTATCTTGTTGAAGAAATCTTGAGGACCAAAAGGAGAGAATAAGTCGGTAAAAGGTAGAGGGAGCTCCAAGGTACTTAAGTTTAGTAGGTAACCAACTTAGAACGGAAAGTTAAAACTTTTCTGCTAATACTGGCCTCTTTCCGACTACCTACGTCGTATATTTACATTTGTAATGGACGTTTGCACTGAAGTCGTCCCGTATTATCTTTGGACTTGAAAATGGGTCCTGCCGCTCCTAAAGGACGAGGAAGTCACCATGGTCCATGAATGGACACCCCGTCGCTGTCAGGAGAAGGTGTAAAATCGCCTTTTCCTTTCCATTTTCGGGACATTAATTATCACCTAACTTTATGTGGGGAAAGAAAGGCGATATCAGGGTTAATGACTTGGACACGGATTCAGAGACTTTAAAGACTCCACCAGTATGAGCCAGGATATGCCTTTCGTTCAAATTTCGAAGTAAGTACTGATAAAATTATCAGTGGTTGCGGTCCGGACAGAGATTTATACCCTGAGGGCGTAGACGACTTTTTATAATAAAAAATATTTACATATGCACATTTATATCATCATACTTCATAATCATGATAATAGACAAACACAATTTTTTAAGCACTTTTGTCTAAAAGTGTCTCAAGAACGAATTTGAATTTATATCCCTGAGTCTTTTAAACTTGTATTTAAAACTGCAATTTAAGCGAAAAATGAGAGACCAACAATGTCGTCTCCGTTCCACTTTCTTCAACATTTTCTTAAAAGCACGTGCACCTCTGTCATCATATAAAACGACTGAAGGACAACAAATTGCAAATTTTGCCGTGATTATGCAAATTATTTACATAGCTCCTCTCTTGTTGACAATGTAACTGCGTGGCATAAACCTTTTCTTGCTGTATGAAGGATGCTTTTTAACAATTACTTGGAAACAATGGAAACTAGCTCAAGTTAACATGATATACGTAATTAAGGTTAAAAATGACTCCTATTTCCTGCGGCTAATTTTACAGACGGAGTGGAAAATGCTTCTACAAATTGCAGGATATAAAATGCAATGCGTACACATGTGTTGCCTGATTAGTGTCATATTTAAGATTATGAACTTAAATAATAATAATAATAGAAAAGTTATATGGCGGATCGAAATTCAAATTACTTTCATAAAAGAAATTGGTCATTTTAGACCCCGAAAACCTATCAAATATGTTTTAAAGTAAAGAACCTATAAATGGCCACAAAAGGAGTTATTTCAATGTTTAGGCCGGAATAAGTCCACATGATATAAATTAATGTTCTATTGATTATTTTCTGTCGCGGCTCTCGAACAGAATATCACATTTCATATATGCATACTATGCAGCTCCAGCAAGACATTTATAAAAAAGACGGACAAGTGAGAACAGAACTCGCGTCTTAAGAATTCCGTTCCATTTGATTGCTTTATAACTAACTATTAAATTTGGATTACATAATAATAATTTTCACTTACATAAAATAAAATATAATTTCAAAATTCTAGATCAATGGGAAGGTTCTAGTGTGTTAGTTTGTCAGTATGAAAATAAACTTTGTAAGGCCGTATCGTTTTATTGGACTGAGTTAGAAAGTTGAATTTTATACGGGATTATAAATCTATGACTAGCATTTGTCAGTATTTTTATCCGTCAAGATCCTTTCTATTATGAAATTGATATTCAATAAGAAAGAGACACTACAAGGGTTCCATAAATAAGCAAATAGATCGATCTATCTATCTATACAAATTAAAAATAATCAAGAGAATATAAGAGTTTTTTTATTCTTAAGATAAGAACCATAAAGAGTGCAATATTTAAAATTGCTACGCTTTTCTTCTCTGCATATTTTCTATCAGCTACGCCATGCAATTCTTAAAGATTTATAGCTTAAGGAACTCCCGGAATTTTTTTGAAAACTCGCTGAAAGTTGTCGCCAGAAACAAAAACAAGATTACGAAAGACACAGTATGTCTGCAAAGGGAAATTTCTTGATATGACATATGCCCATTTTACCTATCTCGGTTGGGAATCAGTCGAGTAAAAAAAAATAAATTTTTTTTTAAAGTAAAAAAATAAATTTTTAGGAAGCGCAGCCGAATTGGAACTGAATAAGACATCCAAGAAATTCATTCTTGTGCCTCACAGATTTCTTCTGATAACTTCAAGAGTTCAAGCAATGAGCTGGGCCCGTTCCTGTGGAGTTTATTATTGCCCTCCGCTCGGATTTAGTTTATCGTTGGGCGGGTAGTTAAAGCAATTTATTTGACGGCGCTATATCACTTACACATCCTTCCCCGAAAGAAGAAACTTTGCGACGAACTGATGTGCTCCAGTGATAGCGAAATATAAATTTTTCTTTGCAATTTCATTTTCCCATTTATATTGCTTTATGGACTGCTATTAAGGAGCCCCCACCTTCTGCTTGTCATCATTTCGTTGGTTTTTTCCTTAGCTTCCTGCAATTTATCGAGAATTCTTGACAGAGTTTTTTTCGGCACTTTGTAATTTCTTAGTATTAATTTTGGATCACGAACCAAAAATAGGTTGACAACACTGACAGTTCAGTTTATAGCATTGAATTGAAGAGAATACCATAGCGGCTTTAAGCAGAAAGTATTTGAGTAAATAATGCTTGGCTTTCTTTGCTAACGATTCTTTCGTTTGCAACCTTATTCGATAACAATCCTGAAATCATTGTGAAAAGCACAATAACAAGTACAAAGTAAGTACAAAGTACAATACAATTTAAGGTTGCTTATGATAACGAAATAAGTATACCCTTCATTAGGAATAAAATTATATACTCGCATGTAGGTATACAAATTCCTTGGTCGAATTATTTACATATGAAATATGTTCCCTGTAGCTAGTAAACAAATCAATATTTTTAAAACCATCTAGGCTTAGGTCTCTCAACTGTTCCAGTATTATAATACCTTTAGTAAATTAGAAATGTACTCTTTTTCGAATTATAATCCCAATTTTCCTATATGAATTAATAAAAATTTATTATGAGTCGAAACGTTACATCCTCTTCGTTAGTCTGATATTGACGTAAGTGTTGTCGAAAATTTGAGAATAGTCAAACAATCCAGCTGTCCAAATGCAATAGTATATAATATTTTTCCACAAAATAATTGTAATGGCGTAAAAACGTCAGAAATGCATTGAATTCATAATTCTGACCCGGCTCAAGTTACATACGTGAACATGTCTACAATATTTGAACAAGTTTTATGGAACGATACCCTTCACTATTCACCGAGCGAACAGATGAGTGTACATCCTCTCTGGTTGCGTCTCGTCCTCATTAAAATTCTGTTGACAATGCCATATAGGGTAAATATTCGTATAGAAACTAACATATGTTTCCTGTCTGAAAATTTTGTCAAGTCAAATCAGACCTTTGATAGAATTTGAATACCTCGTTCATATGTGAGTTCAGCACCATTGTCTCGGGACTCCAGTAAAATTTTCTGCGCCCTACTGCGGTATCACTTCATTTTGAGCCCGTGTACTACCGGAAGGATGCAGTTTCGGGGAATGTTTGAGTTCTTAACGTTTACCACTTTGTTATTAAAGATGAAAATTTTACTTTGTTAGCTCTACTGACTGGGAAAGCGATAGAGTGAAAAGAATTTTAAATGAACCCACTTCACGTTATATAAAGTAACTTTCCTTCTAAGGTGAACCTTATAAAAAGGTGCCGATATTGTCACAAGATGTTTGATTTTCTACATAATGACAAAGATCTTATTAGGTTGGTTTATCTTCAATTTGTCCTTTAATACATTCATAATAAGTTAAGGAAAAGGCTAGAAGTTGTCTTCCTAAAAATTCATGTTAGGTGGTATTCGGAGAAAATTTTTATATTGAGAGGACGGAGTTCTGATCATCTAATTACAAAAATTGAATCGGCTATGAGTGCTGGTACTTAGGTACGGTACAAAAACTAATGATTGATTATTGAACAAATCGTAGTAATTGCAAACCTTTGGAATTACCGCACAAAATTCTCTCTTTTTTTCTTTTTACCAAAGAACAACAATTTTTTATTTATAATATTTACTTCAAAGTTTGCATGCAACTATATTGAAAATAAAAACCGAAATTTTTTAAAGAAACAATTTAAAATTAGTTCTCGCGACAACTCCCAATTTGAAGAGACAATTGGGAAATAAAAGCGTTTTACCAATCACATTTAAATTCAATTTTATATTCAATTCGACGTAATGGTGAACTATTATTGGACCAGATAAGTATTAGTTAACTTCTAAAAAAAGCTAAAATTAAATGCATAGGTAGAGAAAATGGCAATAGGTTTATTCCAATTAATTAACCTGAACATAATAAATTTATATTTTATTTTACAAAAACAATCACTGAAATTGAGATCATATCACATCAGAATTGTCTTTCAATCATATCAAATTATAAATATTCCTGCGGTTGAAAATAACTTGAAATTTACGGATATGGGGTACCGCATTTTATCTCATTTCCTCAATTAATCAGCGGTCAATTGATTCTTTTCATTTCCAATAATAATTTCGAGTTATGAGTGTATATCTTCAAAAATATTCATCAATAATTAACTGCTACTCTGTTAGCAGACCTATCAAAATAATTTCCTCGTTAATTGCGTTTCGATATATCGCAGCCTGTCGACGGATTTATAATTCCCATCGTATAGAGGAACTCTGAATACGATGAATTGTAATCAGAAATATACTTGCAAATTAATCATACCATTAATATGCTGCGGACCATGAATACTAATTATTTCATGTTGGTTGTGAATGTTTACAGTAGAGCGCATTTAAATTGTTCAATTATTAAAAAAGGAAATTTCGAGCAAATGTATACTTAGGACTTAGGGCCGTATAGTAACCAAAACCAAAATACATATATTCACGGTATGAAAGGTGTGAAACAAAAGTGTTAAATAAAGTTGAAAAAACTTTTGCAGTTCGTCTCAATCTATCGAAGTAACGCAAATCTCAAATAATACAAAGCACTCATCTGATATACATTTCGGTAGATGTGTGTTTAAATTTCATGGATTTTACCACATGAACCACATGAACAAGTTCAAAGTTTCTGGAAACATGCACATATTTTATAAATTTTGCCATGATTCTGCCCACTCCATCTAAAACCCATGAAATATGAAAGGGAAAAGTTTTAGAAGATTCGTCCTCTTAAAAAATATACTTTTCCGGCGAAACGAAATACTTTTGGGTGTTAGGGAATATTCTTTTACTTTTTTTTCCCTGTAAATTATCCTGGAGGGCTTGTAACTTGTTCGAATGACGATCAAACTTGACGTCGATAATTTCGTGAAAACTGAAGCTGCTAATTCAAACGAAGGAGTTCAAGAGCTGGTTTGGGATCGGAAAGCTACACCCAATCCTTGCGTTCGTTCCACCATCATCGCAGTGGAAAATGTCAGAAGGATTCTGGCTCTGTCAGGCCTAATCAAACTTTTTCAGTAAAATATTTCATGGAAAAAGTTTTCTTTTCAAATTGATTTTGGTCAAACAAGGACTAACTTTTAGAGTAAACTGCACTTCAACAAATTAAATGTAATTAGGACTTTGACTGTTCTTTTTTCTTTAGAAGCTATGCGATAACTTATGAAACTTTCATTCGTGCAAAAATTTAGGTCGCAAAATTTTCGCAGAATTTTAATTTAGGAGTAATTAAAAAGAGGTCAGATGGAAAAATGAAACATTAAATTACATGTTGATATAATTTCCAATAACAAATACAATCATTACGGATATACAAAATTATGTACGAGTATGCGAAGTAGTAAAGCAATTCAATAAAGTTATTTCGTAATTTTTCGATTTACATAACTTCTTTATAATATAAATTTATTTCGTCAAATTAAAGATTACTCCATCTTAGCATTTAGCATATGATTTTATGTTTTTGTTTTATATTTAAATTAATTGTTTTATAGTTTTTCGAAGGATACCTACTATATATTTGTGGGTATAAGCATATAACGCGTTTTTCAATAAATTGAGGGCAGTTAAATTCTCTTAGGACACAGCATTACTTATCTAAAGATTTAATATTCATAAAGCAGGTTTCACCTGATAGCAACTAGTCATAAAATATTAAATATCTTAATCCATTGTTCAATCGATAATTGCAGATATCACACAAAAGCATATAAGGTATCAAAATTATTTTCGAATTCAGTTTGTCCACAGAAAGTTCATAAAAGTCCATTTCATCGCTATCAAAAACCAATTAAGGAAGTTTCTTGCCAAAAGTTGCCGGCGAACTTTTTAATTATCGCCAGAGCTAAGAGCGGCTTCCTTGAAGCTTGAAACATGCATATTTCATCATGAGGATGAAGTGATATAGTGCGCCTTTTTATTTAATTTGCGGGAATATAAGTTTCGCAATTTGCAGTTGCTTCTATCCACTTATATACCGTAATTCCATAATTTCCGCATTAATTGACTGTCGAGAAAAGAGGGGAAATTTTTGAAATGATTACTGTCTCACAAGGACCAAGTCGATTAATTTGGTCTTTGAAGCAATTTCTTAGCATAATTGTTTCGCCTGTTGGAAATTTTAACAATTGATAGCACAATTACCTTCTTCCATTCCAAGAATATTAAAGTGTCGAAAAAGTTGCATTGATGTTCAAAATGAGTTTTATAGTTTGAAAAGCAAAAAATTGGTGGTTGCACGTTTTATATAAAACCATATCATGCAGCGCGTTCTCTTACTTTTTGGGTTTGTTTTATTATAAACATGAGCAGAATATCAAAGTTAAACAATTTTGTGTTTATTTAGAAACGTTCGTTGATTTTCTACATCCAACTTATCCTCGGAGTATACGCGACGATGTCATAGTATCAGATGGGTGAACAAGGAGCCAAGGAAAATCTCAGATCAAAGTCTTCGTACATGTTTTGCTAAAGGTGCCGCGTGTTATTCTTGGCGAAAACTTACCTATCACCGAGACAGAAAATCAGTTTAAAGCTCTGCATAGTCTGCCACTAGGGCGCATTATGCTCCGCTTCTCATTACATACAGAGCGCGGTATATGCAGAGGGTGGTAAGTCACTAAATGACAATGGCAAATACTCGTACATCTTCTCTCCAAGTTCTTAACCCAAAGACAAAGTCATAGTCTTATAAGCGAACTCATATTGCTAGTAAGTTAATAGCTATTTTGCATATAGCTTCGTTGTAGTTGTTAATCCATATCGGCAGGATAAGTACAAAGTTCTCAGGTCATACTATAAGATTTGCCAGGATATTTTGGCATATATCAAAAGACAATTCAGCACTAAATTTTCGATACTTTAGTTTAAAGTTTGTGTTCAATGCTTATAAAAAAGACCCATTGTGCACATACGACAATTTTTGGAATTTTATATTGAAACTACTCTAATCAATCTAGCAATAGAAGTGAAAATCAAACTAAAATAAAATTGTAAAACGGTTAAGGAGAATTATGTTCATATAGAAAAAGGTCTAGTACTTTTAAATTAATACCTATAATTTAAATTAGTTTGTTTTGCTCTTGTTTAAGTAAATTTTATTCAAAGTAGCGATCATGCCATTGCTTTACGAGTATTTTGATAGTTTTGAATAAAAACGGATTATTCAGAATTGGATTCTATTTGTGACCTAAAAGACTAGTAGAAAAATTAAAGATATACAATGAATTTTTTAACTTAAACAGTAATGGCAGAGACTCTGCTCGCAAAAATAAGGAATAAAGGAAATAAAGACGTAATTCCCATTTTAGTTAATTTTGAGAACCAATCTACCGCATAGTCTCATTTGTTTTAAGCATGTTGTTTGAATCCTATCAACTTACTGCTTTTACAACCCCATTGTCATGCTAATTCCACAAAGTCAAATAAATTCTAAAGAAATTGCCGTCCTTTCAAAGAACCCATTTCCAAAGGTACTTCTTTTAATTTTGTATCACTCATAAGGAGCCTGAACTGGAGGATCCTTATAAATTGCTCTTGTTATAAAAGATGCTCACGCCCGCCACCACCGTCCTGTTCCTTTTTCAGGAGTTTTAGTGCAAAGCAAATTACATAAACAAAAGCATTTGTAACACCCCCACGCAGCGCTCCCTCCACCCACATTAAGCATCTGTACCGGTCCCGCAGCTTTTCTCTTTTCTCAAGGTATGATGATACGCTTCTGGCACGGGGACAGCCAGCCCTCCAAATTTCAGAAGCTTAGCATAATAATTTTTTGCTTCTCTTTAGTCTGGAGTACAACTGGGATAGACGCCAGCCCTCGGGTGGGGTGAGACATGTAAAACAACTGACAGATAACAAATCGCCCAAATCTGGCACGCATTAATAAAATAAATCAAACTCTTTAATCTGAAAGAAAAATGCCTGCTTAAGACGTGTCATTTTTCAGGAGTGCTCTCGCACCATAAAGAACAGACGGCTCTCACTCATTTTTATGCATCCTAAGGACCTCCGAGGGATATGTTTTAAAAATGTATCAAAAGGGACTGATTACGCTAATCGCAGGGATGACTGAGAGCACCGGAAGGTGGAACGCGGTAGAAGACGCACCCGCAGGGTTCCGTCACTTTCCTACCCCACAAGGAGTGTTGTCGGGACAATTAGTTTCTGTCGGAGATTGTTTTTTGTAAATAAATTGTGAAATTTTACAATAACTTATACATACATCAAAATCCTCTAATAAACAGCCTTAGCATAAAATATTAAAGAGCTATTATAGTATAACAAATATAATGCCAAACGACAACTACTCTAGTAAACAAAAGGTACACATCTTTCACCATAAATTAAATGATCGGTTTATTGCAGTCACACTAGCATACAATGCTATTCAATAAATTATTATAGTCCGTTGAATACCACAAAATGACGAGATAATGTTCAGTTTGATCAATTTCATCCCTAAAAAGAGTAAAATTAAAAATAGTGACTGAACAACATACCTCTTGCATGGATGGATTATTATTCAATAGCATGGCTATTTCATTTAATTAAAGCCCCATTAGCGAGAAAATATCAGAGAGTAAATTTAGCCTCAACTTCCGCCATAATAATAAATTGTCTGAACGACTATAGCAATTCTCTATCGTATTTAGTTTCCTTGCGTTGTATGCCACGCCCGGATATACATAGCTTTGATATAAACCATAATTTTCTAAATGTTGCATTACTAAGACTGTTTAACAGAATTGAAAATTTCCAGTGAAATTAATAACTTTCATGGGAATTAAGGGGTTTTAATGATTAAAAATTTCGCAAGTAAGCCGGCAACACACATATCGCGTTAGTTGCTTAATTGATTCAGCTTTCGTGCGGAATAAATTGAGCCTTTAAAATCTCCATCTATAATCTAATGATATTAGAACATAGTATATATATTATTTCTGTTCGCGTTAAGGCTATGGCTTTTGTTAATGCTGTACAACAGAGTGATTTTGAAGATGAATGTTTATACTTTATGCTAAAAAATGCATTTTCGCTTTTGGCCTCTTTTATTACAACTATAACTAGCCTGGCCTAATATACATAACTTTAGAAGATTTAAATCGATTCACTTGAAATTTTTACTATATCTTTAAAATTAAGTATATTATCTATAGAAATAATATTTTATCCTCTAAACATTATACATTTTTTCGTCGAAAAAAGAACTTTATCTTTGACTATACTCCATGTTTACAATTCATGTTTTTTTCTCTTTTTTAAGCTTTATTTTGGTTTTATGTATTAGACCTTTAGAGGCTTTTAGCTAATATACAATCAATTCTTAAATCTACTTAATGTTTATTGCTTTGCCAATGAAAACACAGTTTATTTGGATCCGTTGTAGTTATGCCTTGTTTATGTTGTTGTTGTTTACGTACTTCTTCTTGATAGAGCGCCGATAATCTTTATAGAATTGATAAGTCAAATTCACGGCTTAGGATGAGTAGCAGCATCTCGATGTTCTCAGGGTTGACGTCGACTGGTTTCACAATGATGGAATTAATGACCTACCCGGTGTTAACTACCTGCTTGCTCTACGTCAGGCCCATAAAGATTGTCTGACGGATAATTATAAAAGATAATTGATTTCTAAATTGAATAAATTCATGTTCATTAATTCAATTTTTTTTCAAATAATAGGATGAATATATTAATTTTCCACAAAGAGCATAAACAATTGCTTTCGTCATTCTAATAATAAACTTATTAAATTCGGGAATCTTATCTACTCCTTGTAATATTATTCAATTACTTTTATAACTAAATTTAGAGTGTTTCCGTTTTATGGATTGAAAATAGAAACAGTCTTAGCAAATGTTACTGTTTGAAATTTTACATAGATAAAAAGCAATAACAGTAGTTTTTCAAAGGAAACTAGATTCTGCAGTATTTTTGCATAAATACAGCTAAAAAATACTATGTAGATGTTTGATATAAAAAGATGCAAGCCCTTTCTCTCTAAAGGAATTATTCTTGACACAGTTATCACAAGATATCTGTTGAATTTAATCTGAAAAGCTACAAAAGAAAAGTTCATTTTTAAAGTGTTCAGTGCATCTTCAAATTGTCTAAGCGCAAATCAGCTAATCCCCACCTCCAAGAGAACTCCATTCCCATTGTGCTGAGAAACACATGTGTCACACTTCCTCTTAAAATTTTATTTTGATCGCCTTAAATATTGCATAGAGAGCAGATGGATAGAACAGATAAAATCCAAATGGTGACATACTCTGCTTCATCTTCTCATGGGAAATCATTGGAAATTCTACCTATTTCGGGGATGATATATCTTATATAAAGAATTATACAAAAAAGACATCCAACATTAGATGAATGTCATAAAAGGCTGATCTTTGTCCTTTCAATCCATGCGAACATTACGAGAGATCTTGAAAATATTCACCTGGTGTATGTATGACAAAGAATATGGAAATGTTATCTCCGTTGTCTCCAAGTTGAATCATTTTTATCTACGGGTAGACGATGGTGTGGGGCAAATATATCAATACTTGGGCGGCTCCTGCTGTCTATGAGCAAACTGCGCGTATCGGTCCCATGAAATATCAACGCTCTGCAAAATAAGAGTACTATGCATTTTATAAAAATGAAGACGGAAAGATGTTCAGCGGTATGAAAATTTTCATCAGGCACACCAGAGCTGCTACGACGGAGGAACTCGACAGTTGTTTGCCTGAACACAGCGTTTGTTTACTTTCATATTTCGCAGAAATAACAGAGAGCAATTTCAAATTTGCAATGTAAAAGTAATTTGGAATATAAATCAAAATATTTCGTGCAATTGTAAGCTCAAAAGGCACTGCTCCGGTGCATACTACTTTGAATGCGACCTAAAGCTATTACATTGCCCTTGGAGGGAGTGGACGGGCTATGCCGTTGCTCGACTTTCCATTGTCTATGCAGGGAAAAAAAATATATAAAGAACAAATGATAGGTTGGCTGAAGCCATTAACCTGAACTTAAATATTCTACAGATCTTGATAAAAGTTATAAAGTCTCTTTGAATATTACTTTTTCAGTAGTATTCGTCCCTTTGACATTATCACAAATAGAAATTTGAAATTTTGCCAAGAAAATGAGGAGAGTTATCGCGGGGAAAAATCGAAATACAAACGCTTTGATTGTAAGATACTCCTCAGCTAGCGTATCTTTTAATAATAAGATCCTTATGCTCGAAAAAGTCTCTCTATTCTGTTCACGTACACATTTTTACATTTACATTAATAACTACTTGGCCACAGTTAAGTTTGACTTTGTTAGATTTGGTGCCAAGATTTTATTTCAAAGGAAATTTCTTTTTTCGATTTACCTTTTATGTTTTATTAAACATTTATCTAAACTAACTTGTTTAATATTGCAATATCAATTTGCATTTCTATCTGTATCAATTCATATTTATTATTTGAATACAACCAAACCTATAAAAGTCGAATCTAGTGATAATTCAATTGTACATAAGTTTTAAATTTTCTTAATATTGGTTTTTTTATAAATGTGTTTATGTGTTATTTGAACCCCCTTTTAAATCTGAAGACATATTTCTTATTATTTTCTCAGTATGGACAACCAAAATCCGACTGATAGCAATAGAAGAAAACGCCCAAGTTATAAAATTTACTATATATATATGTATATGTTAATATACTTCTGTTAAAATGTTTACTTTAGTTTACTCTTCTATTTTGTAACGAAAAACATATAAATACTTTTATTTTGATACCTATAAATAGTACATAAGACCCTCTTCCTGAAGGCGTATTTATTTTAAAACTTATTTGAGTTGATGATAATGAAAACAAATCTTGGTCACTTATAAATTAAGAATTTCAATAAAAACCATTTACTTATATAATGGAAAAGAAATGTTTCCCGATTGGAGAACCAAACCAAACCAAACAGTATGTAGTATGTTAACATATATCTACCCTTCGAAATTCACTTATATCTTAGATAGTGTAATATCTCGCTGTTTAATTCAAAATGAGTCGAGAACAAGAGCCAGTTTAATTGTAATTCTATAAAATCACTTAAAGTAGGTATATATAATGATTCCTTTTATTGCACGAAATATGTAGAAAGTAATGCCAAACCAAACCCTAATGCTATTTTTTGTTATGTTAGTGTTATGCATTCTAAAGAAAAAATGTACGAATCCGACATTTATTATTCTCCCAATCCAAAAGTACATTGCTTCAACCTCAAGAGTAAATTTTGCTCATATGTACATTTTTACGTTTCTGGAAGAAAAATACGCAGAAAGATATACAAGCTATTTTTGAAGTTTGACATTATACAGAGAGAAAAAGCTGCGGCTACACCTTGTTTCACATTGATAAATTTAGCTGGCAATCGTAATATATCTGCCACTTGAGACTGTTGCTTTTAGCCGCCTTGGTAAAATTCCCATAAGGCTGTCAGTGTTGATTGATGCTTGCATTTCTGAGCCCCCACGACTATACGTGATGCAAGGCAACGAATGAATTCTGCTTTAAAGTGATATTGGCGAAATTGATTCGAAAACATTTATCATATGCGGCTGCCAGTTTGGAGGATATCCTTCTGATTTTCGAACTATGTTGGGAATCAGCTATTTTGTGAGCTAGACAGTATATTCAAAAAGATAGATATGTTGTGAAGGGGTCTGACTGCCTTGAATTCATTACTATCGATGGTATCTAAAGTCTTCCAATGTTAATTTCATACAATACTCCTACATAAATCCATCAAACGGGAAAAAATATCACATGGCGTATTAAGTTTGTCAAAACAGAGACTTGTTGATAATGAAGAAGGAAATGTAGGGCCAACATCCTGCTGCCCTATTCATCCACAATTCAGAGATGGTGAATATATCATTTGGATGACAGCTGCCTTATGATCCCGGGTGGAAAATGCACTGCAAGCTGTACTGAACACATAGAGTTGGGTAGGAAAGAAAAAAAAAAAAAAACGATGATGACGACGACGACTCGACTCTGGGAATTTGCAAAAGTATGTATGTTAAGACAAGAATGGAAGGGAAGAAATTCTTCACAGATGTTCCAGATGGGCATCTAAATTCTTCTCCCTTGCAAAGAGGGTGCACATTCGCAATAAATTTCCATAAAAAGAGATAACCACTATATTAAAGTCACGAATTTTGCATTATGTTTATACTTTTTTCTCTACACTTTAACTATGGCTCTAATGGGGTGAATATTCGCTCGGTGGAAAATATGAAAAGGAACTTTATGGATATCGTCGGTAAACTGACAGTGTACTTTATATTGATTTTAAATTCCGCTTTTAAATTATTAAAATTCAAACACATGGTTCTCTTCTCAACACTATGGACAATTTAACCTTTAGGTCAAAGAGAAGACTACTTTAATTTATTAGAAATCAATAATTAGTTTTTCCTGTTTATTGCTTACATTTCATTACCTATTATATTTGCGAACTTTTCAAATTTCGGGATTAAAAAACCATTTAGATTGAAAGCATCAAATAAATTACGTTTTTAATAGAAATTTATCAAAATAAACTAATTGCATTTTATTTAATCATTTAAAACTGAGCTATTATTGCGTATTCTATTCGTACACTAAAATTAAAGAAAAAGTTTTAATCAAAAGTGACTATGCTGATGTTTATGATAAATTTCATAAATATATCGTCCACATATATTAGAAGAAAGCATTCCTATTTCATATTATATAAGAAGAGTTGAAATTTTTGTTTATAGCTATGTTACTATCAAATATAGTTAAAGTTATTTGGGAAAACCAAATTTGTTAAAAATTATCATTATCATATTCCACTATTTTTGTCTTTAAGTAAAATATTTACAAAACCCCCATTACCCTTTTATTTAACCATTTAATATAGTTAAAATCAACCGTTTTATAATATCGTGGAATTTAAAGCTTTAAACAGTTTATCGTTAATTTTAATTACTCTTTTCGGTGAGTGTATAAAATGTTTCACACTTTTAAACACAAAAAATATTTAGAAAATGGAATAAGCTCTTAGTTGAGAAACTTTTAAATTCAAGAATTCGCTTCAGGGCTTTTTTAACGTTGCTAACAAGAGATTGGAATTTTAGGAATAGTATTGTGCATTTGAATATTTAACACCCGAAAATAATTTGATCTCTTTTGCGGATAACTCAAGTGTCATCGTATGCCTCTTCCTTTAATTCAAAATTCGCATTTATCTAGTCGTGCGTGAAGTAAACCAGTTCATGCAGAAAATTACAATTTCCCTAGTTACGACTGCAGGGGTAATTTCGATCGACCCAGATACGATTTCTCAATTCTGATGGATGTATACATTTGAGGAATCACACAATGCTGCAAGGCTCCTATGAAGGCGTGCTATTATGGCCGTCTTGTTTAGTCCTTAGTTTGTCAAACTTTGATAATTTACCAAGATTCTCGAGGCTTTACAAATTGCTTATGGAAGTTATTTGCATAAGCATCCTATCGTCTGTTGTTTCTATACCAATTTTGTAGAGTTATTTGATGATTAATTCGACTAAAGGCTAAAGTGATAAGGCAAAGAGGTAAGTCCTTGATTTAATTGGATATTTGAAATTGTACCATTTCAAAAGACATTTATTCTCTTTTATTCAATTCAATTTTGTGTTCATTGAATGTTTTTAGTATTTTTAAATTTCTTCAACACAATACAACAAAAATTTAATCCCTGTATCCATCATTTGAATTTTATTTCATTTTTCCAAATATATTATGATGAAGACATATTCATCATAAAGAGAGCGATGTAAAATATATTTATATTATCTTTTTAATTTGAAAATGTATAGCTTATATTATATGTATAACGATTTTTATGAGTGCACCTCCATTCAAGAGTATACACTTGGGATATTGCGATTTTAAAACTGAATGATTGACTTTTTTATCAAACTGTGATCAAAGAATCGATTGGTTACTTAACACCCTCTACATGTAAGATGATAATAATTTTTAAAAAATTAAAATTTTTAAGCAACAACCCAAACCCCAGAGTATATGCCCTAAGACTAAATCGGTGGACACTCCTGCATCAATAAATATTTTAACGGAATAAACTTATATACTATAAAAGAATGATATTTTAAGAATTTATAGATGAAAGTGAAATATTTACCAATGTGGTTTATGGGAAAATTAAGCAGACAGACCTACCAGCAACCAACTAAATGAAGAAAGTGACGCTCAGTATCACCGCATCACCAATTGCGTTGGAAACATCTTACATATTAATGGGCGAGTTAGTTTAAATAATTTATGCTTATATTTCATTATAAATTTTAATCGAATTGTATGGTAATTGAATCTGGCAATTTTCCCATTACAGGAGCTCATGGGCCACCAGCGGCGGTGCTTCTGGTGGTTATGAGCTGATAGTGCTACTCTGGCAAATGAATTTAATGTTTTTATTAGGTTTGATTGTTACCTAGCAGACAACTCGCTGAATAATTCAAGAAGACATTAGCTTGGAGGGATAGTCATCAGGTCCTCATTCTCATACATAAATTTGTCATACAATTGAATTTCGTCTTAATTAAAATGGAATCCTTTTGGTAAGGCCTCTGCATGAATTATTTAGGGCGAAACGATCACCTCGGGGCGAGTTGGCTTACGAAATGCTCCCAAAAATTATTTTACCGCTGTTAAACATAATCTGTCTCCTTAATTGTTTGGGAATAAGCAATTAGTTATTAAACCCCTGGTTGTTTCAATGATTGCCTCAATGCTGATAAAGTTAAATTAAATTCGATGCTTATGCCTAAGGGTAATATGTGTACTACGGGAAAATCTTCGTCCTTGAATAAAATATCTTAAAACTTTTATTGGTTACGGAAGACTTCACCCAGGTAAGCTTAGGCACGTACATAAAAACCAGCGGTGGTTAAGACTCACCTCGTTCTACCTATAACTTCCCAAAAAGCACCAATGCCAGGACAAAAAATATGGAAATGTCTCGGCAAATTAAGCCCTTGATTAATCATTTCGTCCAGCTACCCTCATTTTTTCATCTTCTTATCAAGCTGTCAACTCATCTCGCAGAATATTTTTGATATTAGTGTATGAGCACGGTGGAGTAGCTGGCGCCCGTCCTGCTCCCCCAACTAGTCCTGTGTAAACTGCAATTTATCATAGACGTGTCACGACGGAAAGAATGGAGAATTTGCATAGGGACACTTGGGTGATGGTGTGCATGAAATTGTCGGTTGATTGTCCCTTTCACGAAGACTGGGCTTTCTGGAGCTGCTTTTTGCTCCTTTCTATGTAACTTCATTGCGGACTTCGCAGAGGATTTAAAACGCAAGGTACTTAACCTTTTTGATTTATTTGAATATTTTCGCCGCAACTTACGCTCGCACTGAGTTATGTGGCCCCTGTACTGAACGTATGTCTCAATTAATCGACTGGACTGGACCCTTTTTGGTAACAATCAAATTAGAAAAAAAAAACCAATTGTTGAATATATTTAGCGTAAAAAAGTAAAAATCATGTTAAAAATATAAATTAAAGGGTTACACGCAAGCGTAATTTTCAAAAAATAATTTTCTTTTCGCAAATTTTAATAGAATTTTTTAATAATATTTTGGCACATACCATAAAGCAGGAAAAACTATAATCATCATCATCTTCCGAGAAGAAAGAAAGGAAGAACCACTTAAGGATAATTAAAAAAAGAACTCTTAAGGATAATTAAAAAAAAATTATATTTCTGTAAAAATATTCTTTGAAATAAGCCTATTTGATAGTAAATAGCGTTTGATAATCAGTAGTTTATTTTAAAATTTATTGGTTATTTTAGTAATCAATCTAGTTTGATCATAATTTTTTACTGCTTTGCTTTATAAATTATCGAAGAACTTGAGTTTTCCAACCAATCTATCTATAAAATATTTGTTTTGCATAAATACAGTATAATCGAAACTTATAAGTTTCAATGATAAGAATCCTCCATAACCTTCTTGACACTTATAGAAAATACCAAGACCACCGAGGGGTGCTGGTGGATTAGTCACAACTTCCTTTAAATCCATAAACGGAATTAATGTTTGACTTGCGTCCTTAACATAATCTGTTAATTGAAATTTTATGTAATTTTTTCCTGGTTTACTAAATTCCACAGTTCCTTTTTTTTTATTAGCGTATAGTGGACTATCAACATTTTGAATTTGAATATATTCTCTACTCTGTTGATTGTTTATTGAGAACCATTGTACTTCTGTAGAAGGGTTCGGATTTCCCATTATATCGAACATTTGTGTACCTGCTACTGCTAGTGATATATGGTCGCTATCTTTTATTTCAAATTTAACTCCTGTAAGGACGTGTAACAAATAAAATAATTATTACATGCGAATAATGAGTTTTGTGTTATGAAACATACCTGTAACGACCATTCCTTGAGGTAAAATTAAATCATCTAAACTGAAGCTAATGTGTCTATTATTTAGATTAATTATGGGTTTCCCACTCCAGTAATCATCGGCATGCGGCAATACAATATTGTGCTTTTCATATTCTTCTAGCATTCGCGTAACATCTTGATTCCATCGAACTGAATTAGGATCAATAGTACCATTGACTAATTCTCCATCTTGGATTTCAATATATGTTATTGACCATTTGGTAACAAATCGAACACCGGTGACAACACTTGGATATAAATATGAGCATTATTATGCTTATAATATTAAAAAAATACAAAAAAGACTTGCCGATTATTAGCTACGTTCGTGTATTGTGCAGTCATATTTAAAAGAGCAGCTTTTTTTTGTGAATAACGTTCCCTGCATAAACATGCACGATGTCTTTCCCCTCTTGAACTTTGTATAATCATTGGATCATCCTCACATTGATCAGTTTCATGGCCTTTTTTGTACCAACTAAAGTCGAACCATCTTCCTGCTTCGATAATTTTTTCATATCTTCTTCCACTTTCAGGAGGCTAGTATATTATGTATTTTTATTTAATGTTTTATATAAAATTAAAATATAAATTTACAGCTAAACAAACTTTTATAACATCGTAACTTTGACAATCTAAAGTTTCTCCATCGCACATTGACTCTGTTCGAATACCAGTTAAAAGACTCTTCATGTAATCCTCACTCACCAAACCGAAAGGATTATTCCACGGTACGTATAATGATAAAAAATGATAACTTTTATAATTTTCGCCTGTATTTTGGTGGAAAGTTTAATACAAAAGTATAAACGAATATAATAAATTAACCTTGTATATAATTTTTAGGATCACAACTGCGAATTCCTTTAGACGTGTAGTTCATTACATTTCGCGCAGCTTTAGAAATGTTAAATACTGTTCTGCTGAAATCTGCTTCTGTTTTACTCAATATCGAACTGTAGACATCTAAGTGTTGGATAGAAAATATTATGAAATCATTTAGTTCAATAGCTGTCGTTTGGGTTTTTCTGGCTTATTAGTTTCTTATTATCAATGCTACTTAAAGATAATTACTTACCAGGATCTGATTCATGTAATTGACGGTACTTGTAAGAGTGAGCAAGCATAATATATCCTTTTGATAAAGCAGATATTGCAATATTGTAGGCTTCAAATAAAAGCTGATTTGCTGATACCCCGATATCACAATCTAGGTTATGATTTGCCTAAAATATAAAACAAATTATGAAATATGAAATTATTGCGACCTCTTTCCCGCTGTATTATGGAACGGTGATTTGATATGTTTATACCTAAAGCGATAATTTCGATGATTCTCGCTATATTGATATATAGCTACCAAAAGCAAGAAGGTTTACATAACCGCGAATATGAAAACCATCTTAAACCTAAAACAGAGCCTAGCACTGTGATCCAATTAGCAGCAAATAGTACAGAGCAGACGAGATGAAGCCACTAATTGACTGGGCAACTTTATGAAAATCTCATTCTATCTCTTCTACTCAGAATATCTTAACATCGGTCTATTAAAATACATGCTTGAGAAAATTGATCGGACCTTAGTTACTGCTTACACGTTACACAGCACCGTTTTGCTTACCATATTTATACATTGTACTTATCAAATGCCATTCTTTACTTACTTCAATTTTATAAATGTCATGGAGTATTTCAAATAGCCTCTTATCATCAATATGCGGTAAAATATAAGTTGGCACAGTATCTTCTTCAATCATATGTAGTATATTTTTAAAATCTCGACTAAGAATATATTCTACAAATTTTTCAATAATCACTGAATGATGTGTAGTAGATCCCATAAAATATTCCATATATTCTTCATCAAATAGATTATTTATTTTGTCCACCGTTCTCACAAATCTTTTTAAAAGTTCTTTATTTATCTCTGCTTTAAGTTCTTCAATAATTATATCAGTCTGGTTTGTTATAAGAGATTCAATTTTTTGCGTACTTTCAATTATTTTATTCACTGAATTTATAACTTGTTGTTGAAATTCATGATTATTTTCTGATGATACCAATGCACTAATTACTTGTATTGCTTTAATTCCATACTCTGCCAAATTTTTCGGTTTAATCATTATTTTTTTATTCAACGCATATGAATTATCCAAAAATATTAATATTAAACATATCTGTAGGAAAAATTGGCATTTCAAATTCATTGTACTTTACTTTACTTTACTTGTACTTTTACTTAAATTCCAATTAATAGTAAAAAAAAAGGAAAAGTATAGCGTATAGTCGATACAACAATTACTGATGAACTGATATTCGAATAAAAAGCACACTTAAGTAAATTCTTAATTAAGGCAGAATAATAAATGCAAGCCAGAATATGTTGGACAAATACACACATATAGGTGTCTGTTATCTTATCAGTTTTCTAAACAAAATATTGCACAGTCAAGCTATGAAATGAGATACTCATTTAATTATTGCGGTGTAAAAATATTTTTAACATTCGAAATTTACATTTCAAAATTTTTAATCAATTTATAATATATGACCAACATTTTACTGATACGATGCATCACATGAAAATTGAATGTTATTAAATCAAATTGAACAGATATAATGAATAGAGTAACATTAGTGAGATATTGTCGAATTCACGTTCCCAAAATCGATAACAATGCTTAATGTATACTGCAACTTTTCTGATACCTATTCCGATTGCCAATTTAAAGATAACAACATTTGTCTAAATAATTTTATTCGTATTTAGTATTTGATTGTTGTCCCCTGTTTTTCCTGGAAAATATACATTGTATTAAATATGATTAGTATTTTATTTAATATTGTTACGCAACTCCGAAAAAATACCAAATAATCAAAAACACAATTATTGCTGTGTATGATTTAAAAGAAACCATATACATCTGAAATTCCCAGAGGGATATTATTAAAATGCATATCTTTTTCCAATTTTTAAATTCCCTAAAAGCATATAATTATAATTTTTAATTTAATATAATTGCTATTAATATATCCTACTTTAAAATGCTTAAAGTAAATTTTATGACAATTATTATTGAAATTTTGATATAAATTAAGATTTTAAACAAACAATTTTCTTCAAATCGAATACAATTTAATACCGACTTTTGGTAATACCAAAAACAACCTAAACACCGTAATTTAAATAAGACTTGCTCTATTCATCATTACAGAAAAATTATTTCAATTAAACTGAATTTCCTAATCAAGGAAATAGGATCCAATAGGATATGAGAGAAATTATTGACTAATTATTTATCAACAACTGTAATCGCTTTGCTTATATTTGGATCCAACTAAAAGCTGCATTATCAAATAATAATTACCTCATCGATAATTATATGCAGCGTTACTACGTGCCTTGGCAAAATATCGTATCACTATTAATTCTATTAATGATATTGATGTTAATCTCGAATGATTTTTAGCAAAACAATTTACGCGAAAATTTGTGAGGTTGGGTGTTGGCTATTGGCTACTATAAAAGTCGAATTGTGCATTCAATTTATTCGGCGAAATGCATATACATACAATTTATTTTAAAACCAGCACATACTCGAATAAATATGTATATATATTTTTTAATATATAACGTTAACACACAATAGAATTCTTAATGCAATGACACTTTGTATAATTCTTATACGAGTACGAGTCTTGAAAAATGATGCTTTACTTGAAAGTATACGTTTAAGAAAAGAGGCTTCACTCTAGCATTAGGAATTATATAACTATTTCTGGATACATAATAGTACTAGTTAACATTATTGAGGCAATACACAAATGTCCGTCGTCTTTATTTACCATGTTTGTTATCCATTTTGACCCTATCGTTGCTAGATAATGACTTGAACTATCGATTTAAGTAAGTAATTATTACTATTTTATTTTTAACAAATCATTTGTTTGCAAGGAAATACACATCGTAATTCCACATCAAAACTGGCTGGCTAGTGCACAATAATACTTAAAAAAATAAATTATATAAAGATACACTAAAACCATATAAAATCTAATGCAAAAATATGAAATACATCTTGAACTATCTTCTTATAAGATAAAGGAATATAATTCAAATGTATTACTTTATTTTCAAAATAACACAACGAGAGCTGTTAATTAATTAATTAACATGTTATTACAAATGGTAAGCAAAAAGGTTACATATATATTTTTTGGGTTAAAGTAACCTCTAATACAATTTTATCCAATTTTCTTTATAGCTCAAGTATCATATCAAAATCGATATATTTTTCTACATGAAATGATGGAAAGGACTTTCCGATTTAAAATGAAGGCAAACTTGAATTTGAAGTTCATAATACCGATTTATAAATTCACTCATCCGATCGCAAAATCTTACAACTGTAAACGTTTTTAATAGAAGTAATTTTGTTCAACTCGATATCATTCCACTTGCAGAGCATTAGTCATAATATCGTTGAATAATAACAAAATCTAATAATTCCCAGTAAATCCTATCATTTCCGCATTTTTTTTTTTATTTTTTTATTTTTTGCGACTTACTCCTTCGGAGAGAGAAGACTTGGCAGGACCCTCAACTACCGCAGCATAGCCCTTTCCTCCCCTTATTCCTTTTTAATTTTCCTTCGTTAATGGTTCTGCAAACAACGGAAGAGGTCTTAATCCCTTGCAAGTGTTTGTTGCCCGTTTAGGGAAATTTCAATTAAAAATTTACAAATGCAATTCTTAGCTTGCCACCAGAAACTTGTTTATTTAATGGATGAAAGACAGGGACAGAGTAAATCTCTTTATTTTCTATTTTTCGCCTCTTTTTAAAAAGAAATACCAAAGAGATTTGTTCCACTTCCTTAATTGGCCCTTTGTCCATTTCCTTTTTAATCTCAGCTAATTACATGCCGATTTTCAGTGAGATTGCTGCCTGCTGGGAAGTCCAGTGATTCCTTTAGAAATATAAAAGTGCTTGGCCCTTTTGACGCTTCTAAAAGTTAGCATTTTTTTTCGAATTTTTTACTTTGTCTATTCCCTAAGGCAAAATCATCAAATTGATCAGTTGGCCCTTCAAATCCGCCTATGGTCTGGAAATATGAAAAATTGAACTGAGAAAAGAGGAAATCGCCAGGCCATCCATCAATGATCTTTAGGGTCAGGGAATATTCGAAATGATTTCGTGTCCGCCGGTTTAATCAGTGTCCATCGCTAGGAGGCCGCTAAAAGAAAATCTCCCACCCATGTGTTCTTCTAAACTTGTCCGGTGACATTCGGCGAATCGAGGACCGTACGGTTCAAGCCTTTTGCTTGAGGACAAGGGATCCTACGGTTCACTGAATAGGTAAACGGATAATGGTGCTCGAGAAAAAGTGGAAGGTCGGAGATTGTTGAATTTAGGTACCTCACGTTTCGTCGGCATTAGGTTGATGAATTATGATACATGACGAGCTCATTTCCATTTATTATGAGCCAACCAGTGCGGGGACGAAAGGGCACAGTAAAAAGGAAACATTTTCACAGGATGGGGGAGGCATTTTTCATAATCTTTTTCTGCTTTCCTCCTTTTCAATCTCGTGCAAATGTTTGCCTGGATTACAGCGGAGGCGGGGCGCTGGTGGGTTGAAATCTTCCCTGCGGCACGGGGAGCTCCTGCTTAAAGCTTCTCTGTTTACACTTTTAATTTTATCATCTGGTGTCGGCTGTGCTTTGTCTTAATGCTTTAAACCCGGCGCAAATGCCCCAGGCCTGGCAGCCTGCCGGTATAGAGCAGGCTCAGCGCTCGTGCGTTATTAAGACTTTCACTTGACTTAATTTGTTTTATAATTTCGGCTAAATAGCGCACAGCATATGTCAGAGATTAATTTACCTACACGCTGAGCGCTGGCTTGACTTACTTTTTAATTAATGCACGCTATGAAACCATTTCAAAGGAATTTTTATTAAAACGGTTATAGTTACCCGCATGAGCGTCGAGTGCCTCTCAACTCAACAATATTTATTAACAAACAGAGAGGAGCCCCACCATCCAGCTCTGGAGCAGCACAATCATATCCAGCATAAGAACTTTTAAAGAGAATTGTGCAATTGATTCTGCTTTATGCTCTACAGTAATAAATTATAATCAGTAATTTGCACGCGTTACGTTGCACTGTTTGCAAGAGAGAAGCTTATTTTGTGATATCTTGCTAAACGTAAAGCTTCTAGGCCCTAGATATCATTCAATGTCAGTGATCTTTACTATCCGACTGAAATTGATTTTTTAGAAATTTTTACATCCTGTAGACCTCAAATCAACCATTCAAGAACATAATTGTATACAATTTAAAGCCATAAATTGAGTTTGAACTTTGAAAAATGTTAATTTAGGTTTAAGAGTGACGGATATATAATGGTTTGTGCATTCGTCACTTTTGACCCCAAGTGAACATTCATACAAGGTTTTATCAAAATCCGTAAGGACATCTCAAACTCAATAATCCCAATAATCCCAATAATACCATAATAACTTGTTCGCTACCAGCCAAGACAGCGTTTTCTTATCAAAACCTTTTTTGGTCAATTTACGAAGATAATTAGCGCGTTTTGATTTAAACAGAATTGCTAAGTTTTAAAACGGTGAAATATATGAAGAGTGTGTACCAGTTTAAAAAAATGTTTATTTTACCTTTTTAAAATGCTCTACAAATAAATCCACAAAGTCAATTAGAAATGCTGCTATATAATCCGAAAAGAGTTTTTGACTGTGGTGAACGTTTTACTTAGGAAACCCTGCTAGCGAACAGGATAATCAGCATTTCTGATCAACAATAAGAATCCTTTGTAAGTGAGCTCTTTAATAACTTTAACAACTGAAAAACTTCAGACCACCTTTTCAACTAAGAAATTATTTATATACATAAATCTATTTCTAAAAGCCGCATGATTGGCGAAAAAAAGGTTATTTTGTTGTCTTCGGCAATTAATTTTCAACTTTCACCAATAAATTATGGTTTCGGGATATTCTTGGTTGAAAACCCTATTAAATTATTTAAAACAAATTTTCCGCATTAGTGATAGCTCTGGAACACAGCAGGTACCACCTTTTCGGGAAGGAGCACAATAAGTGCGCTTCAAAGCTTCGCAAAATTTTCATACCTAAGCTTATTTTCTTTCCTCTGATTCTAAATGAAATATTACTAAGGGAGACCAATATTTACCAAAAATATCACCAGGGTGTCAGAAAATTTAATTAATAAACCTTCTGAGAAAATTTACCAATATCAATGAGAAATTTATAAGAAGAAAAAGTTCCTTTCCACAATTACGTGGCTGCCAAAAACACTTAAAAGTTTGAGGAAGGAAGTCTCCAAAAGAGTATTGGACTAAAGCCTGGGTGAATACCAAAAATTGCGGAAAAAGCAGAAGCGACATAGATGTGGAGGATGGATTTTCAGTCTGCATAAAATTTTCGATTTCCTCTCTCCGGAGGAATCACTTTTCCTTTTTCGGTACCGAGCATCTCGCCGTACCGCCCACTGGTGGTTACAGTCCGCTGTGTCTTCAACACTCAATTATTTTCGGAGTTTGGCATAAAATTTGACCAGACTGTGTAAATCGGCCGGGAGCAGGACTGATATTAACGATTCATCAAATTGTGATTTATAGCAGCGTATGATATCGATTAGGACAGTTTCCCCTATGTTTTTTGTCTTCCCGAATTTGTTGGCATTTTGAGTTATCCGGTTTATACATTGGTCGCCTTCTCGGTTCACAGCACAGCATACAAAGTACTCTAAGGATTTGTGCGACGTCATCGGTTTAAGTTTCTCCTCTGCCACGCAAAGATTTAGTTGCCAAAAGAGAAAACCGAAAACTTGCTAAAATCTCCATAAATCAACGCGTTTCTACACATAAACTGCTTTGACAGTCTGAGGACAAGAAAAGCTGATTTACCCGGGGTATCATATTGTTTCATGTTTATCACACTCCGGCAGCTTTTCAATTTTTTATGTGAGACATTTTGTATTGCGAGGTGAGGTGAACACTCACTCGTTTCACTCAATGAAAATTCATCACGTCCCCATTGGTACGTGACCTTTGCGAATGAAACTCCCAAACAATCGAAAATGGCATCTTCTTCAATGAGAGGGAATCAGTGAAAACTTGTGTTCGGGCCTTCCGATCCTTTCGACCATATCAACAGCTCTAGGAGAAGGACTTACTTATTTTAAGAAAATGCGTTTCAGTTCCCTTTCGGTGTGTGAAACTTGACAAGAATTTTAATTTCTTTATTTTCTCTGTGTTTTTAAATTTTTAATGATCCGAATAGAGACTCTGTGATACCAATTGAATTTCCCTTTCCACAGAAAAAAGTGTCTCATCTTCTTAAAAAACATCACTACCACCTAACTTAGCTATTCTTAAGATGCATGCTCATTCATACATGTTTTATGTGTGTTATATCCATTACTATTTAAGGGTTTTCACCTTTCTTCTACTCTCCTTTCAAATGGTGCAGTTCCCTTGTTAAATTTAGGATGTAGAGAAAATTATTTTATTTAAGAATTTCTTTATCCTTTACAGTGATTGAGTTTTATCGCTGAGTACAAAAATAAAACTCAAGCTTTAATGCTTACTTTGGGCAAAATAATACACGTTATAATTACTTAAATGTAATTGAAGAAATAGAAGACCATATTTTTATATTCAGCAAATTAAGAAAATTTCTATAGAGGTATAAGAATTATTTAACTGGAAAATACCACGTAAATGCGTTTCAATAGTTATGAGAATAAAATTGAAATATTCCGATAAAGTTTGTGACTTTACAGCCTTTCGAAGAAATTAACGACTCTTAAAATATATAAATCACGTATCACTGTGTTCGTACACGCTAATCTCCGAAACCGTCCAACCCATTTCAATGAAATTTTGTGAGTGCGAATCGTTGATTCCAGCTTAAAAAACAGGATACTTTTGAGCCCGATAGGTGGCGCTGTTGGCGAGATCTCATATATTGTTTTTATTTTTTCAAGCAAACATTTTTTAATATTTTTTCAATAAACTAAAAGCATAGTGCGAAAATTTATATTGACATTTCTATTTTTGCTAGCAGCGTTATTCTACCCTTTTTCATGAATTTAATGAAAATAACGTGAAATACGAGTATACTGACAAAATGCGTATTAAAAGTTTTCAATGCTGATTTAAACGCGGTCTACATAGAAGCCGGTCTGTGGGCAGGACAACGTTTGCCCGGACTCGCTAGTGTTTATATAATAAATCTTTAAATTTTAAATGAAATGAATAAAATATCCTTAGAATATTATTTTTATAAGAAAGAGATAGAAATAACCCTTCCAAAATAAATATTAATTTCTTTCCCGACATGTTTATATTTATTCTACTTTAATTACTTCAACAGTACATAATTTGTTTTGTATGTTTTGTCAGCCATTTGATATTATAATTTATGATAATTCGAATAGTAATTAGTAGTCTTTAAACGATTAAACGATTTTAATGTGGAAATATTGGTATTATAATATTAATATCGCCTCAATTACAACTTATATTTTAATACGTTTTTATTTAAATGTTATCATACTAAACTAATTTGGGTATATTTAGCCAATAATTAAAATGAAAGTTAAATTTGGTGTGTTCTTGTATATAACCAAGAATTTACATCTTTATATATATATTTCCAATTAATCTTTTACGCATTCATACAAAACAGAACATTTCTCTTGTGTGTGATTCACTTAACACTTTTGTTGTTAAGTGAAGATTTCTTTCAAATCGGTGGATGACCGCTTTGACCTCACATCGGTTTTGTAATTGATCCAAGAGCTTTTCTTGATTAATTTCTTTGTTTTCTTGCATTCGAGGAACGTAATTGTTTAATTGAATTCGTATAAGCAATATGTGTAGGTATATAAAAAGTGAGAAAATCGCAACCAATAATAACTAATTTAAATTAGTTTGCTCCAATTAATTTTCCAACAATTATTTCACTACAAGTGCCAATTGAAAGCTAATCGTACTTTGACCTTGTCCCTAATGGAAAGGTATAACTGAGCTCAGGAATAAACTTGAGTCGATTTTCGTTTCGATCCCATTATTATGAAATCGAATCCTCATCGACAAATGAGCAAAGCATACAAAACGTCGTAGCCTAATAACTTTGAAGTGCTCGAATAAATCATTTATCCACCTGTCCCATCCAATCTCTTTTCTGTGGGGTTTTTTTTTTCATGTTTACTGATTCCTAGATGAGATAATAAGCATATGCCACTCGAGTCCTTATTTCTGTTTACCTTTTCCAATTGCTCCGAGTGCTCTGATGGAAGCTCAAAAGGCGTAACCACCACGTACCTTTCCGAAGGGTACACACTACCTCCCCTCAGCCTCCAGGGGTGATGCTCTCCCATTCGGAATGTCTCACCTGCGCCCTACCCTAGGCACGAGACACGAGCCTGACCGAAAAGCTTCTTCAGGATTTGGCTTCAGTTCGCGCAAGCGACCAGCATCCCGGTGATAAGAGACTACCACTTATCAGATACACCGCTGCAGCAGCATCCAGAGATGATGAACCCTCGTAAGGCACACTCAGTTCGAACTTGATGTCCTCTGGTGAAAGTGCGGTCCGCGTTCGTAGCCTCCGCTGAGCTGAATTACGTCCGCGAACCGTTGAGTGTCGTACACGTAAATCAAATTGCAGAAAGTGAAGAATGCTGAAAATAAGCGCCACGCCCCAAGCGCTAATTTCAAAGTGATGTGCCCTCTGCAGTGTAACTCTGCGAACGGATGTTAACCTTTGTCATCGCGAAGTGTGAATAGGGGGTGATCTTAAAGAATTTTTTGAATTTCTTCGGAATCATGTGACTGCTCCCGTTGGAGGCGAAAGCTTAGAGCTTTTACGGCACAAGGAATTTTGTTCGAATTCCCTGTCACCTTCTGCGTGAATTTTTCTCCCCCCCAGACCGGACAGCGCCAAGGATACCATGATGCTGGGAGGGTACCTTCTAATGGTCGTCCTCGCTACCGGTAGGTTGCCTCCACGGTCGCGCTTAATATTTTATCAAATCCTTAATGACTTTAAATTAGGGTTAAGTAGGACAAGCCCCGCTGCTATGCTTTTCGGATGACGGAGGAGTGCTATGATATTATCCTTTGATTAATTGCCGGCCGAGGAAGTAATATTTTAGCTTCGTTGCAATGATTAATGTTACCAGTCCGACTCTCATGTACTTACCCTGTTGGATATTTTAAAGATCCCCTCTACCAAAACGATGTACATTTAATTTTTCAAAATTGTTGCGATGATTCGGACTCGTTTTACTGATGGCCAGTAGTTTGGCCAAGTTTTCGCTTCTTTGAAAGTTTTGCTACATCTCAACAGCACTAGCGGGGATAATTTGTCTTCTTTTCACATGACACAAACAGGATTTGGAGCAGTCATTGTTTGTTATTGCTATCTTGAATTTTTCTATTACAAGAAAACTAATTACAAATTGTTTTCAATTCAACAAGGATTCAACATCAATTTTTAGATTCAGTTGAGTCATTAACCCAAATTTAAACACATTACATAATTTCAAACTAATTTCCGTGATTCTTATAGTCAATCGAAAAGTTTTATCTCAAAGTACTATTTGGATTTTAAATTTAAAAAAATGGCGGGAAAAATGAACTCCATGCAGCTCATGTTTTCTTAATATTTGATTCAAATTTTAGCATCTTTATTTGTTAAATATTATATTTATTAAAACTATTATTATGTGCCAAAAAGTGTACACGGTGATAAAACTTGAACTCAAAATTAAACTTGTCCTGCGTGAATTTTTTTATCATAACCGCAACATAAAAGTGCGTTAATTTTTTTAAAAAGCTGCGAAAAAATCCCTTTTATCAGAATTGAGATTTTTTTACAAGAAATAAAGATAAAGAGGTGATTTAAATTGAAACATTAAAGGATATTCTATTAAAAATTAAAGCTGAATATCTGGGAAAGCTTTATATTGGAAATTCATTACCCTGTATATATCCGAAAAAGAAACAAAAATTATAGATATTTATAATAATAACATTATTATTTCTAATAATAATAATAACGAGCTACCAATAATTAATCAAGTTACTAAACTTTTTTATTATTAGTATCTCTATTATTTTATTATATTTAAGTATTATATAAGTACACAATAGTGTAGCTAAATTTTAAATTAATTAACAGAACAGACAGCTATGAATTATGGTGAGTAATATTCATTCAAAAGGCCTCCGCCTTATACTTTCATAAGGAGTTTGATAAAATTAGCTAAACGGCGAATATGCAATACTTTATTGTCTATGGATCGAAATCTAATATGAATAGACTTCTCAAAAGGGTAGAGAGATAGAGACAAGTTTTAAAATAATTATTATTATAATTCGAGCATATTAAAATATTTAAAACATTTTTATTTGCATGCGAAACTTTTCTTTTAAACAATTTTATAAAACTTCCCATCTTTACTTTGGTATTAATGAATTATCATGAAAATTAGCGTTCAATGATTTTGGGAGATGTTAATTTTGAATGGTGCTAAAACTTTTAAACTAAGCGAACAATTTACGCATTCGAGGATTGATGATTTTAAACTTAGAATATAAAATTAAATTGAAATTTGTAATTGGTTATATACAATAAAACCGCTTGTTTTCTAAAAATGGTGAATGGATTTACGGGTCGTAATGAAATAAGATCGAATACCTACGGTTTTTGGATAAAAAAAAGTTGTTAAGGTGATTACCGATTTAAAAAAACGCTTATTTAAAATATTTTCTCTAATCAAAGCCGAATTAAACTCAGGCTTTTGATACTACCTCTTAAATTATATTCTGGTTAAAAATAACCTTCTGGTTTGCTGATCTTTAATTTTTAATATTTCCTACGGTTTTATGATATCTTTTAAAAATTCTGTACAAGGTGTTACTTTTTTTTATATAAATTTCGTAATTTTTACTAAGATTATATTTTCAAGTACAAAATTTCCATTCTTGAGATTTTTATGATAGAAAAATAAGAAAACTACGAAAAAGAAACTTTTAAAATGTTCTGATGTTCAGTGAACCTGAAAATCCTAAGTGGTTCGTGAAGCAAAAAAACTTTTCATACGAAATTGCGCAATTTGCCTTATTAACCTGATGTTGACACCATTTCCTCGATCCCGATTACACCCCGTGCCGCAACAACTCGAGCTATATTACATAGTTTCGCTGCACGATACCATGGCACTGAAAAAACAAAAAAAAAAAATGTAAAAGCTGGGATTAATATTTAGTAAAAGTTTCCAACAGTCATTAGTTGAAAGGAGCAGCTCCCGGCACTCCGATCCGAAGAAGACATAACTTTTTAATATTATTTCAATGCACAAAGAGGCTACATCCCCATTCTATCGTGCAGTCATGGAATCCACGAGGTCACAGCACTGCCGAAGAGTTTCTGAAACAAAAATGTTTTCAAAGTTAGAACGAACTTGAAGAAGTCCCTTCTGGTCCTCGGACGAAAGTTACCAGAGAGAAAAAAAAAACAAAAAAAAACAGCTCGACACAATGGAAAGCAACACCAAGAAAATTAATAGGACAAAAGGTATTTATGCTTTCCGTCTCGTAGAGCGCAAATTTCGAAAATGCCACCTACCTGGAACGACCGTCGCGCACGCCATGTCGCGCCGCGCTGTGCAAAGGGCGAACACCACTAGGCTGAATTTGTAAATGATAATGTGATTATGCAAATTTCACAGTTGGACTTTTGTCGCAGATATTGTGGTCATATAGCGCGAACCACCCCCGACCATGTCACAGATACTTTCTCACAATTACTTGGAGACAATAGGCGCTACTGTTGACATAATGCCTTATTAAGCTGTTTAGGGCTTTTGAATAGGGCTCCCTTATAATGGGGGTGCTGCTCGAACAGGACCCAAAGAAAAGCAGCTCACCGCAGAATTTCTAGAAGTTAATCAATCAACTTGACTGGAGACAAAGGGAGCGCTCGAGGTATTTGCTGGGAAGCACGGAACCAGAGCGAATTTTTGTGGAAATTATTTTGTTCTCACGTGCCAACCGAGCTTAGTTTTCAAACGGGGGAGACAAAAGGAATTTCCGGAACGAGATGGTCCCGGGATGTACAGGGAAGCATTGAAAAGTGTGAGAACTATTTCGAACTGATTGCAACATTAAACGAAACTGGAGCTGGTCCTCTTCAATAGAACAATGCTGTTTTCCTCTGTAATGCATATCGCTAGAGCGACTACTAGACAACTTATAGACGATGCTTTGTTACAGCAGACAAGAAGCACTTCATGCTGCTGAGATATACTTTAAAATATTAGCACTGTTACAAATAGTTGGTTGCGCTTCTTTCCGGCACCATTGTGTCGCACTCTAAAAATTTGTATCGAATTCAACATTTTTAAACATAAATTAATGGTAACAGCATTCTCGTGAAATTGGGCACAACTAGCCAAGATGTTCATTTACATAGTCCTGTAGAATAAGTGTGTAGCACATTTTATATATTATATATTCATAGATTAACCCCTTAGCACCCTAGAACTTGCTTAATATTAACTCTGCAAAAAATTAGATATTATTTGATAAAAGACCGTCCACCCCTTCCAGTCCGTACCTAATCATTACTCTCATTACTAACTACCCTCTCCAATCATAAATTTGGACATAACATAAGTTTGTTGAAGTGTCCTCACGCGTTTTGATTAAATAAGCTTATTTAGGGGTGACGGATACACAACAAAAAATTCCTTTTCTTCAGATATTTAATTTATTTTTAAAATAGATAGATTTCCACCACGATGTTTTCCATGCTCCCACAATAATTTGTTGAAATTTAATTAAATTAAAATTGTTTCCATCTGATTTATGTAAATCCTTCCACATGAGTGCTGAAAACAAGAAAAAATTTTCCATTATTTCAATTTTCAATTTCATGAAAGAAATGCATACTTGAAAAAGATATTTATGTTTAATTGGATAAATTCGAAGGTTTTAAAGAATTTTATAAAATATAAAAAATGGACACATCTTTAATTTCAGGTATTTGCACAATTTGCAACGAAATTTTATGGGAATATGCAAAAAATCGTAAAGGACAATTTTCATTTTTCGGAATTTCAATGTTAAATGTTTTAATAACTGACAAATAATGTTGTTTGAATATTCGTCCCTTTATTGTAAAGGTTGCAAAGAAAAGAAGAAACGTCTGACCTTGTAGGTAATCTGAAACTAATAATTTAAACATTTTCTTGAAATAAAAGAGTTTATCACCATCGTTAATCGTAACAGATTTAACCAGTTTTCTTTAAAGAGGCAAAATTTAAAAGAATAAATAAATAGTTTTCTCTGTAGGGGAATCTATGTAATATATGCATAATGAGGAAACTTTTCGTAGAATATACATAATTTGTATCTTAAATAATAAAAGTGGGCATCTTAGTACATCTTTAATTTAAAAATGTTGCATGTCTCAAATTACATTAACTAAATTGGGGCTGGCTGTAAAAGCTTGGCAGGTGCATTTTACGGCTGCAATAGAGCACGCCCTCAAAAGTGCGCAACTACTTTGGTGTCTAAAAATAATGCGATCAGTCTACCGCAAACGTCCATTACAAATGTAAATATACGGCGAAGTAAGTTTTTACGAGACAACCGTTTAAACTTTTCCCTGAGTAAAGCAGTTTTATCTTTTTCTTCCCGGTGTCTTTGTGCCGCGCAGCGAACTTTCTTTAGTCCGCCGTAAGATCTACTTTGGCAGGGTATACCTGATAAGCTCACCTTCACCTCAGCGGTATAATTTTTTTTTAGTTTTTTTTTATTTTTTATGTTTTTGCTCCAGGACTAAATCGTTTTAGTCGCAAGGTATGCTCACATACTGCCGGTGAGAAAAATGCATCTCACCTGTATTTTCGCGCTGTAGTTGTAAACAGCAGAAAACTTGCAGTATGACAAAGTATAGTTTCAGCGTATTGCTGGAAAAATTATCAAAAGTTTTCTATCGTCGTCGTTCTGGCAATTTTTATGTAAAGTGATGTGCAGCGAGTATCTAGCACATACCCTCCTTTCAGCAAAAATCCAAACAAATTCGTCCAAAGTTTTATTTGAAACGCTTTTCACCTGAGCAACTTTGCTCTCATCGTAGTTACCTTTTTCCATCGCACCATTACTTTACTCCACGAGCACGATTATATTGGGAATTGTTTTATCGTGATTTATTTTTGACCGGAAATAGAATAGAACAAGATGCAGAAAATTATCGATTGTTGGGAAATATTTTCTTCCTGATGGAAAATCTTTGAAAGATTCGCTCAATAATACCTTCATTTTTTTTGTTTTTAAAACTATTTTTCATTTCAAGGTATAAATAACAAAAAAATTCATAGTTTGCTTATAAATTTTTTAAACGATGGATGATTGTTCGTTTTTCCTAACATAGCCCATTGAAAGGAGTTTAATTGATACTAATGACTGATTAGTAAGCAATTTCAAGTTATTAATCCTATTTTTGCGAAATTTTTAATTTCCAGAACTACCAATCACTACTTAAATGTTAACTTCTCTTCTCTCTTCTTTTTTCAATATTACTTTCAGAAATAGGACTATATTAAACTATTTTAAAAAAATCACCTTCTATAGGTATTTTGTGAAATATATTTTTGTACCAACTATCTTTTAATATACAGCAAAGATCCAAGAAAAGGTTTTGCCTTTTTAGAATTCCGTTCCAAATTTGTAAAGGCGGAATATTTATGGAATCACTGGTGTATCTCAGATACTACGCAATATAAAGAGGTAAAATACATAATATTGACCTGAATGAATCAAAATTCTACATTTGTCCACATTTGGCTATCGTAAATGTAAAAATATTCTAAATTTTTTATCCTAAGCCAACGATTAGGTCAACATTTTATGTTTTCAATTATGTAGTCTATATTTCAATTAGATTTATATTAGAATTACAGGCTTACTAACCGGTAGTTCTAGTGTTAAAACAGTAATTTTACACACATTTTTTGGATTGTACATAATTAAAGTGTCTTTACTTAGAAACTCTTGTATTTTGTCTGTTTTATTTGTTAATTCCAAAATTCTATTCTAATTACGTACATGTTTCAAACCCTATCGAGAATAAACTAAAATGTTTCTGTATCTCAGCAAATAATGTATTAAATAAGTTTGAAGTAAGTAGGAACAAAAACAAGTGTACCATAGTTCAAAATCTGTATCATTTAATTATATCTTACGAAAAGTAAATTCGTAAAGTGAAATTCAATTAAAGATCTCTACTACTTTACCTGATTAAAAATTCGGGAGGGGGAAATAAGTTTAAAACTTTTGCGACAAATTCAGCATTTCAAACAATTCTAGATGGCCCTGCTCAAAATCGGGAAAACTTTTAAGTGCGAATCATTTTCCACTTAACTTCGGTTGTTAGGCGTACTCGAAACTAAATTTCGACTAAATCATCCCCTTACAATAGCGATGTTAAGTACGATGGGTTCGGATGCTTAGAAAGTGCTCATAACTATGTGAGGTGAGAATATTCCATCTCAGGGAGTTCCATCAATAGTGGTTGGAATCACTTAGTACCCAAAGGGAGTAGATTACCATTTTGCTAAATTTAATTTCCCTCCCAAAGTAACTTAAATTGTCATATTGCTATTATCCTTAAAATTAGAAGGATTTGAGGTAAACCGTAAAATTTCAATTTGCCAGAACTTTTATACGGGTCTCCATAGCGTTGGGCAAAATAGAATTACGTTTTTGCGCGAAAAAAAAAAACCTTCCAACATTTAAATATGATCTCGTAACTTTGCAACTCTAATGCGAAACAAAACCCCAAAAAAATTTTATTGGCGACGAAAAGCGGAATTTCAGCAAACTTTTTTTGTGTAGTTTTTTGCTAAACTTTTACATGGAAAAAAGTGGCATATAGGATGCCCGGGGTACGGATAGCGTACAATGCAGATTTGGAACATTAAAATATAATCACCGGACCGTTTTGCGACAATTTACCAGGATAATTTTACTTAATTTTTCAGGCTTTCATCACATCAAAGCATTGTTTCTCACAAGCGTCTCGGTGCCGCGCGTTGTGGACTTCAGGGACCGCGCGAGGTTGAATTGCAGCTATGAGATGGGCAGCCACAAATTGAATTCAGTCAAATGGTACAAGGATGGCTCTGAATTTTTCAGGTAGGCGAGTAAATTTATCCATTTAGCCGCACACCATTACATGGCCGGTAGAGCAATTTATAATTTATTTGAAGCATTTTCAATGGAACTAAATACCTTTAGTATGCAAATTTTTTGGTCAGCCGTACTGCTGTTCTACTCTGTTTCGGTTTTAGTCACAAAGTGAAAATAGCCGGAAATTAGCAGCAGGAGGCAATTTAATTGTTGCATAAATTTTGGTACATGATTAGGAGGTGAAAACCACCGGTTAACTGATGCTTAGTGCCCACACCAGAGCATAATTGATGCTCGGATAAATACTAAATTTGTCCGGTTACGCTTCATTTTAGTTAAATCGGTTGAAAAGATATTTTTGCTCTGCAGAACCGCCAAATTTATTCACAATTTATGTTAGAAATTTGAGCTTTGAATTTCAATTGTTTTGCGGTGAATGTAGTATTTGCTATTTATATTTAGATATAACAGGTATAGTTTTCCTTACTTATGACTGCATCCAAACTATGTACGATTATTTCTATTGAAGAGGCTTAGGCTTATGATGAGAGTAAAAATGGTTTAATTTAAAATTTTGTAGTCAAAATTATTCATAATATAAAAAGTTCCAGAATGTCGTTTTATAAACCACGATTTTCTTAAAAACATGTTTATTTTATAATTTCTAGTTTCTCATTAAATATACTCCACAGGTATTCACCAATGACTTACCCAACTTTCCTAACTTTCCCAGTGAAAGGAGTAAACATATCAGAAAAGAAAATTTGCAATCAATACACATGCAGCATTGACCTGGAGCACCTGGATGGGACCTCATCAGGTGCTTACCGATGTGAAGTATCCGGAGATGCTCCCGAATTTAAATTAATCGGGCAAACCTCAAATATGACAGTGGCAGGTAATTTGAGCGGATGCGAAAAAATAATCCAAAATTATCTCAAAAGTTTATATTTCAAGAATGGCTCACGCCAGCAAAAGATGCTTCTGGACACTATGGAGATTTATGATGGGAAATTGTTTCATGACGTCGAAATTTTCCTTGAACGGCATCATAAATCACCACAGTGTGACACAGGCGTGCTTCACGTCAGTGAAGTTGAGATTAATTCCTGTCCTGAGCCCACCCTCATCCTCTCTTCGGCAGCTAAATTTGCTAAAGCACAGAAGCGACTTTTTGGGATAATACCCCTCGCCGTAGTGTTCAGTCTAGTTGTATTGGATAGGCGTATATACAGACAATATTTACAGTGAATCCTCCCCCGATAAGTCCTAAGCTAACAGTTTCTTTTACCATGTATTTCCAGCCCTGCCACACAGTGATCCGGTCATCACCGGGATGATACCCGTCTACAGGTTTGACGATTTTGTCGTAGCCAATTGCACTTCTGACTGGTCAAGTCCTCCTGCAGCCCTCTCTTGGTACGTCAATGATAAAAGGGTACGTGTTCAAAATTTTTAAAAGCTCATAAATGTCGTATATAATATTTGAGGGTGCAGGACCCGACTAGGACCCACTATCATCCCATAGGGTAAAATTTCTACCAATGATTTATAATAAATTCCAGGCAACACCCGATATGCTCCAGCCACAGCGAGAGACTACGCTTCAGACGAACGGATACGTTTTGCATTCGAGGACCTTAGAGATTCGCTTTCACATAGATAAGACACGTTTCATAAATACCGAAAGAATATTAAAAATGAAGTGTTTAGCCGACATCACCAAGATACCATCGCTTGTACGTGAGCGGATCGTTACTGCTAACATCCTATCCAAAGATGATTTGAATAATGAAAAACTAGTTGTAGGAAGAAATGGTTCAGGTAAGTGGGCCGCAGGGACCAAGGTGCCATTCAGTTTTGCTTCTTATTGTAAAACGGAATGTTATCCTGCACCTGCATGCAATTTCCTATTTTCAATGTGCCACTGTTCAAGTAAAATACAAAATAAATGTAATTTTGTAGTTTCAACCCTCCAACTGGGAAGTGTACGTACTTCGAACAAGGGCAAATTGAACTCTCAAACTATCCCTTAACCTTAACGTGAGGCACATTTGTCGATGATTATATCTTTGGTCGTTGTTTAATTGAACGAACTGAACAGCAGAGCACTAGGACATTTGCACTTGTATTAGATTGAAGTAGAAGCAGTTGCCCGATACAAATAGATAGACTTGTCTTAATGAACTGCGACATAAATGCTCTTGTCCCTCCTTGGATAAATAATAAAAATTACTGCTACTGTATGATGGTCAGCTACATACACCATATATGGAGTATGTTAAATCGACAAATCTATAACCCTAACCACTTCTAAACGAGTCGACGATTTATTTTCTGTTTAGCAATTAACTCTCCTAATAACAGTTTTTAGTTAATAAGTTGGACGCAACCCAAAATTTTCAAAAATTTAATAATGATCATGAAATACAAATATTTTATTTCTTTCAGTAGTTGAAAAATGTTGCCTTTACCTAGTATTTTAAACGATTTTTTTCATTTAAAAAAAAACTATTCTCAAATGTAAGGGGTATTTATTTTCTAATTATTTTTTTTCTTTTTCAAAAAGTCGAGTAGTGTATAATTGAATACATTTGTGCCTTCACATCCCACTCCGGTATCACCTAAGGCAGCCACCTCGGTCCTTTAATTTTCATATTGTCCATCAACGATGTTGAGAACATAATTAATCACTCTAAAATTCTAATTTATGCCGATGATATGAAAATCTTCAAACAAATCTCTAAGTCATCTAATTTGTCTGTCCTTCAATACGACATAAACAACTTTTACATCTGGTGCACGATAAACTTTCTTGACCTCAATGTTTCTTTCCCTGTTCCTTTTCCCGTAAGCGCACCTCCTCTTCTCTTAGTACTAACCAACTATGGTCATTTTGAACCTTTTACCAGAATGCTGCGAATGGTCAACAAATCTGATGCCTTCGATTTCCATCTTACCAAAACCTCCCTTAAGCTTGCCCTATACTTGCCCAACCCTTCAATGAACCATTCAGTCTCCATGCCCCACTACTACTAATCATAGTAGATTAATTTTAATTTAGTTAATTTAGTTTTTATTGTTATTATTTGTTGTTATTTATCTATGTAGCTTGTATTAAGCGAAATAAAACCACAAATGTAATAAATACAAAAATAAATATATGTGGAATCCATCCATCGACCTCCAATTAAACCTTTAAAATTTCTAGGAAGGCATCGGTTAGTTCAATTTATTAGAGAAACGAAGGCCAATTCATATTTATATCCGCGTTATATCGTAATATCGTACATGAATATGACATATTTGATTTTCTAAAACCATGATGTACAAACTCATCTAGTCAAAGAATATTAAGCATAAAGAGGTCGATAAACTGTCCTATTGTTATATCTTATTGTTGTATATGATGTAGAAAAAGATTAATTTATAGTAGATACCTATGTTTCACACATGGTGTCTATTTTGAGAATTAAGCGCATTACCAATTACCAAAGACTTCAGTTACACAATTAAATTATTCACTTCAGAACGGGCAAATGCAGATCAGATTTAATAAATATGTTTGTCTACCATTGCAGGTCGTCCAGAATGCCAGTTCGTGCTCACCACCCTTTTAATATATATTATGCAGAGGACATATACCAGCAGCTGACACACCCCGGCTCCATAGAGACGTAGAAATCACCCTACAGTAGCGTATAGATAGATGAATAGTTTGAATTGAGTAAGGACCGCAGTTCAATCCGTATCATGTAAATGCAGTCACATTTTGCTAGAAGCTCGTTTTCATTTTAAACCACCTTTTACCCCACACAAATTAAACCCAGTAAACAAATTGAGGAATCCATCAGGCTAAGCTCCGGACGAAAATATATATTCTGAGGTAAATCCTATTTATGTTGGCGTATCTTCCTCGCGCACATTTTTCTTTTACAACAAAATGCCATAAAAATGTGATGTTGCTTTACCTTAGTCGGACAGCTAATCAATCAGAGGAAAATTCTAACCCCGGACCAATTTATGTAGGTTGCGATGGTAACGAATATGAAGGGAACTAACTTCAAGCTCTGCACGAGATTGGTCATTGAGCAGTTTTTCACAAAATGAAAACCAATCACAGAGATAAAAGAGTTAATTTCATCCTGTACCATAAGGAAAAATCTGCTAGAATTCGTTTCTTTGTGATTTTAATAAATCAACGAAATCAGTCCGGGAGCAATTTTACAATTGGCAATTACCTGGAGTATCGCAATCCTGATTTGTAGAGTCTAATTAATTCCGACGAAATCCTCTGCTTTCGATATCCTTCGAAATGTCGTAATAAAATGAATTTAATGCAGCAATCCTAATTTCATTTTTTAGTATCAAAATTACTGACAGGAAAGTTAACAGATAATGTTAAAAATTATTTATGATTTTTATATTTGTTTTATATTAAGAGGAAAAAAACGTATATCATAATGACTAGAATGTAAAGATATCATTTATTTCTTTTCCTATAAAATAAGGTGGCACTCTAGCGAAACGAGACGGAGTATTCATTTTAGTCCTAATTGTGTACGTCGAGTATCAATTAAAATTTTGCACAGATCCAGTGTATTATAGCAGTATTGCACTCATTTACAGTTGTAAATATGTATGTACATCTTTGTTTTTGAATTGTATGTTATTACAAACATTTGTGTTAATAAAATCTGTTAACAAAACAAATTACAATGCCTCTATTTTTTAGTATATTTTAATTTCAGCTTTTATATATTTCACATTCAAAGATAATACTATAAGAATAAAATTGTTCTTATTTTGTGAACTTCATCAAAGTGTTTATTTATAATCCCTTTACAAATTGAAGAGAATATTTAATATTTTGGAAGCAGTAATAGAAAGTTTGCTTTGAAAAAATAAAACAGGCTATAGTACAAATTTATCTCGGGATAGTCCGGGCAGGAGCACTGGTGTCTTCACAAATTTCCAGGTACATACACATAACTAAAAAATTTCTTGATTTTTAATTTATGATTATGAAATTAATAAAATAAACAATATTTAACTGAAGAATCTTTTCATATTGTAATTCTATGATACTTCGAAATCGCTCTTTTAGACCCACCTCAGTGACGCAGAGGTTAAATATTCAGGCTTTGCACTGAGCGGTATTGTCGACACTAATGCGATACTTCTAAAAGTGCAAGTCCCAGTCGAGTAGCCATACATAAATACATACCTTACAATTATGGTAAATGCTAAGTAGAAAGCTAATAACCAAAAGAGTTGATGCGACCTACGTTGTTGTTATTTTTAATAATAATTTTCAAAAAAAATTATAGTAGATATAATTATACAGTCATGAACATTTTTTACGATACGGAAAGCCTTTTAGGGGGATTTCTTCCTATTACAGAGACTTCGGTTACAGAAGCCTTTTATGTATATTCGCAAAATATCATCCTGCAATGTTATACAATAATGATCAGGTATCGATTTTAAGCCTCTATATATTTCAATATATGTAGGTATAACAAAATTTTGCGTCATCTATAGAGAGAACATTTTTTAGCAGATGAAAATGAAACTTGGCACGAAACTAGCTTAGTACAAAATGTTAGGCTGAGTACATATAAGGACCAAATCGGACCATCAGTACAACGTGACATTTTCTATGAAGGCAAACAAATAAAAATTCACACCAATTTGGTATTACTGCATACTTTTTAAACGTAAAAATACAATTGTTAAAAAAACATTTTCATTTTAAAGGACCTCCACTTTCCGAGGCCCTGATGCCTTTAAATCCTGGCTCTGAAAACAAGCTTTTAAATAAATGACATCCGCAATTTTTGGCATCGATTTTCTAGGTATGGTTTTTAATTTGAAATTGTTCGTGTAAAGTTTTACAAACTTATTTAAAAAAAATAAAAAAACACTTTAATTTTACAGTCATTGATTGGCACTTTCGAAGCGTATTGCTATAGTAATAGATCATTTAAATAATATTGATTTGATAACCGCCAAAAGGAGCAATTCCTTTCTAACCTTGAATCTTTGAACCGAAAATGCTTCCAAAATCTTTGCTGACTTAAACCTCATACCCGCGGAAATTGTTTACGTATCCAATTCAATTTCCATGTTACTCGTATCCGTCTCCGCCTCTAAACGAATCGTTTTTGGGAAGAATGCAAAACATAACATGCAAAGCAAAAGCAATTGGAACACAGCGGCCTCCTTCCCTTGGGGGTAGAAATTGTGGATGTTACGCCAGTTGAACATATATTACTGTCTTCAATATTGAATTCAAACGATTTAAGTCACTTCCCGCTTAGATATCACACTATAGGAGTGAGGGTGCTCAACCCCCAAGGACAAGTGTACTCGTATATGTGCTGGAAAATGCGGTGAGGTAGTGTACCTACCCTGAAAAAAAAAGACGCGCCAACTTATTACCTTTTAACGGAAAAAGCTTGGTATTCTCCACACGAATACGTGGCTGATGGGCAACGAACCACATCTTGTAAACCTTTATGTACTCCAACGCCCCGAAAATTGAAAGCGATATATTTTACGGGGCCATAAATAAAGCAGCTACAAGATGACTGAGCATTATTTTGATTCAGGGGAAGGCGCCCCAAGTAGGCTGGGCCCTTTGTCTGTAGTCAATTTTCTAGCCCTGGGCCCAGACATTTATACGCATTTGCTGCACTGAGCGTGATATACGGCCATGGCAGCTTTATGACGCACACCATACGCTTGGGGAGATTATCGCCACTTTGCGCGAAAAGTACTTACTTCTTATAAAAATTTCTTCATTAAGCCTTCACACATTTTCGGAATATTTATCTTTCTGTTTACGATCTACAGCCTGGCTTATAGTGGCTATAGGAGCTAGCAATTAAAAATGATTAGAGTATTAAAACTCGAAAAAGAATATCTTAAGATATCGTGTTACTAATGTTAGTTCTAATGGGACCCCAGTATTCCCCAGTATTCAATATTCCGTAAAAATGTAGTTCCATTTAAATCATATCAATTTTTGAAAATTTCTTTTTCTGATTAAAGGGCAATGTTTTGTTTAATCAAACAAATTTCAAAAGTTATTGGCTGGCTGTAAGAGTAAGCGTATAGAAATAAAATAAATATTTATAAATATAATTTTAGATTTAAAGAACTTCAGAAAAGCAATTAAATCCTTGTAAAACTCCAGAATACCTAAGAGTGAATTTTTTATATTATAGAAATTATTTACTTTAAAGCCAATAAACGCACAATGTTTTTAATTTAATAATGAAAATAATACCGCGATAGGTTTGCGATTCTATGCAAAGGGTTACCTTTCAAAAAACAAATGAACTCTATTAAATAAATCCGAATCCAGCAGTACAAAATGCTTTTTATACTGCACTACATAAATTTAAACTACATTTGCCTTTACTTTTAGGGTCTTATATTTAAATTTTAAATTTCATTTTGAAAAACTTAAACAACATTTTCATCGTCACTACTTTCCACGTAAAGAAGATGATTGAGAACTTCATGGACCGAAAGGATTTTGTTATCGTCCATTTCCATTTCTGTAGTTTTTGATTTGCCAAAAATGTTGGTACCACTAACTTTTAATTTTGATTTTATCACCTTTCCCCCAAAACGGTACCGATTTCGATCGTCTATCCTCCGAAACACGTTAAAATTAGACGACATCCCCCTAACTGCTCTCCGGTTCGCAGGTACAATGTCCTTAAATTTTCGCAAATTGATCAAATCGGTTAAGGCACTTTCAAACCCAATTCGCTCCAAGTCCCTTCGATCAGTTTGAGTCCCTTTCGATAGCATTGAAATCGAGCGCATTATCTCACTCTCGTCAGTATCATCATCAGAAAAATCATTCACATTCCTGTACTTAATAGGCCTCGCTTTAACTACTACCACCTGTTAAATTTAGAAATTATCATATAGCAGATATTTTAAAATCATAAAGCACCTTATTGTTGTTAGAAAACAAAAATTTAAAAATCCCTCGCAAAATGAAATATGTTAGCCAAAATGGGTTACAAAGTTTGAACGTAGACAATTTATTATTAGGCTGTGGCAAAGTCTTCGTTAGGTGCATATTCCACTCATTAGTCGCCTGTTCTGTTATTAATTCATCAAGTAAATCAAAGTAGAGTTCCAAAATAGGCACATCATAAAAGAACAATTTTTCACTCATTTCAAAATCACTTCAATTAAGATAATTTTTGTATATTTTGAATGACATTTTTTGCAATTACAAACGGGCGCTTTGTTGTCTGTTATTTTAGGAGAATTAGAAAAAGGCTTATCACTCCAACCGGGAGTATCACTAGCAACATTTTGGAAATTTATTATTATTGCATTAAGTTTACCTTTAAGCCAGAGTACCATGCCTTTCCTTTCTTATTCTCTTATTTATTCTTAATCCAAATTTTATAAATATTCTTACAAATAAAATTAAGCAGCATGTTTTCTTAGCACTTTGAAAATTATTCCATAATATTCTTGGAGTGATAAGGTTTCAAATGTTTTAAATAACGATGATTTTCACAAAAGTTTTTTCAGTAGGTCTTACCTAATCAAATTGATTTTAAATAGTCAAATTGAACCTTTTCAAATGATACCCTGCATTAGAACTCTAAAGTACTAGAGAAGAGTAATACTGAATTTGTTATATGAGCTTTTACATTAGAAAGTGTTTTATATTCTTTTTATACAAGTATATCTTTTGAAAATAATGACTTTTTATATGTTGTGTGAAATCCGACTTTATTCTAGACCACTCGTATTATCAATTGAAATTTATAGGACATATTTAGAATGATCTTTTTTAGTTAAATTACACCCATAAAGGATTTTCTGTCGGTTGAAAATGCTGAAAAGAAATCATTCGCAATTAAGTCCACATTTAAATAGCTTTAATCCTTTAAAATTTTTGAAGTGTGCATTTTTATCAAAACTAATTTCCTGTGCACTAAAATATTCAATAAATATATCGGAATTTTAAAAATTAGCTGCAACGACGATATAATGAAATTGGTCTAATATTTTGGCATAGACTGTTAAAATTTTGTTATTTTTGCGCATGTCGATTGCCGAAGCTCTTCTATCTTTAAGAAGAAGAACTCGTAGTTGGCTGGGCAATTGGATCCATCAAAAAAGTCATCCGTCAGGGGAGATTTCATCAGGATTTATTGGAAATTTGTGACGAGTTTCGTGAAATAAATGGCATCCCGATTATTACAAATTTCGAGTGCCCTGCGTGGGCTCTCAAGAAATCAAAATGTTATCAAGGTAATGACAAATTATGGACTTTAATGCTTATGTTCAATTACGTAATTTTGCGAACCGTCAAAGCCGATGAAAACTAGTAAATCGTTTTCAAAATAAAGTAATTTAACTGTTTTACCAACATACAGTGATCAACAATCATTTCATCCTCTTAATTTGGGATTAATTCGTGAAAATAACTGAAACAAATGCTTACATTAATGAGGTTATGTCCACCAGCTGGGGAACCTCTTTGCTGTTGTAAATTCTGTTTAATTCTCGATTGTTTTCCTTTTGTAGCGTTTTAAAGCGACTGAGTCCTTGCAAAAGACCCTACTTAACGTTCCAGCGACTGAAGTGACAACGATCGACAATTGCCTGAGGGTCGCCAGCGAAAATTCTGGGGCTGCAACAGCCACAGTCGGACTGTGGATCGATGCCGGCTCGAGATACGAAACAGAACAAAATAATGGAGTTGCTCACTTTTTGGAACATATGGCTTTTAAGGTAATCTTTAGTTGTTTTACAATTTTTAAAAATCGTAAACATGTTTTAAATCTAGGGAACTTCCAAACGATCTCAAACAGATTTGGAATTGGAAGTTGAAAATTTGGGTGCTCACCTGAACGCGTACACTTCTAGGGAGCAAACTGTGTTTTACGCAAAATGCTTGTCTAAGGATGTCCCCAAAGCCGTTGAAATTTTGTCTGATATCATTCAAAATTCGAAACTTGGCGAGGCGGAAATCGAAAGAGAACGAGGTGTAATTCTCCGGGAAATGCAGGAAGTTGAGAGTAACCTGCAGGAAGTTGTGTTCGATCACCTGCATGCCACTGCCTACCAAGGAACTCCTCTTGGTCAAACCATTTTGGGGCCCACTAAAAATATCAAGTAAGTCTGTATGTTACAGAAAAGTATTGAGTTGACGAATGCATTTAAGGTCGATTGGAAAGAATGATTTGCTAGACTATATCAATGCCCACTACAAGGCGGCTAGGATTGTTCTAGCTGGTGCAGGAGGTGTTGACCACGATCAGCTTGTTAATCTCGCTGAACAACATTTGGGTAAACTTGAAAACACCTATGATGGCAAACCACCCACTCTATCCCCCTGCCGATTCACTGGCTCTGAGGTTCGAGTGAGAGATGATTCTCTGCCTCTGGCGCACATTGCTATTGCTGTTGAAGGCTGTGGTTGGTCTGATCAAGATAACGTTCCTCTAATGGTTGCCAACACCCTTATTGGAGCATGGGACCGGTCTCAGGGAGGCGGTGTTAACAACGCTTCAAATCTTGCTCGTGCTAGCGCTGAAAGTGGTAAGACGGATTAAATTTACTTTTCTCTTTGGACAAACTATTGCATTTTTTTGTATAAGGTTTGTGCCACAGTTTCCAATCGTTCAACACTTGCTACAAGGACACCGGACTTTGGGGTATCTACTGGGTCTGTGATCCATTGCAGTGTGAGGTAATTTTTAAAATGCTTTTATAAAGGACGAAGTTATTATGACCATTTTCAGGACATGCTCTTTAACGTCCAAACCGAGTGGATGCGCCTCTGCACTTTGATAACTCAGGCTGAGGTCGAGAGGGCAAAGAACCTTCTAAAAACGAACATGCTGCTACAGTTGGACGGCACAACCCCAATCTGTGAAGATATTGGCAGGCAAATGCTCTGCTATAACCGCAGGATTCCTCTCCATGAACTGGAGAAGAGGATAGACAGCGTGACTGTGAACAATGTGAAAGACGTCGCTATGAAGTACATCTACGATCGGTGCCCCGCCGTTGCCGCTGTCGGCCCTGTAGAAAACCTTCCTGAATACAATAGGATTCGTTCATCCATGTACTGGCTGAGGATTTAAATTTAATTTGTAACGCGTAAATTTTATGTATAAAAAAAAAAAGTTAGGATGATGGACGGCAATAAATATAAAAAATTAAATTTCAATTTCTTTATGCAAAGATTTCAGTATTAAGCTCAATATTACAAATCTATTTCGAAACTGTACGTTGGAAAGTTTTTACAATGGAATTAATCACAAAATGAGTAGCCCTTCAATTAACAAATTTTCCTCTCAAGTCCTAAATAAAAAATTAAAATAACACAAGGTCCGCAAGCCCAAAAATATTGAGTTATGCTCATTGCATATTTTGACTATAACCGAGCTAATAAAACATCCTTCATTTTAAGCATTACACAATTAAGAAATATTCGGATATAGTTAGAAAGTAATTTTCACTTCTTATGCCAAAGGTCTTTAAAATTTGTCTTTATTTTCAAAGAAAATTTCCACTGCTTAAAAGCAGTTCGTCCTGGAACCAAAATGAACATGTTGAATGTTGTATGAAAGCATTTGCTTTAAACGAATTTAAACAGTTGGATCATCTCTGACAGTTCTGCACGTGCGTTTGACGTGTTTGCATTGCTGTGCTTTCGGTTTTCGTTTTTTATTCCAAAAATAAGACTAATTTTAATTAAAATCAGTTTGAGTAAGTGAAAGGGATGAGTTCTATAAAAGCAACTGTGGACGAAGTGATAACAAATAAAAAGAACGACGATTTTCCAGTGCTTCGTGAGTATTTTTCGCAGGTATTCCTCATTTGCCGGTCAATCGTACGAACGATTTCTTCATTTTTCTGCAGTACACTTTCAAAATGGGGATCTCAAAGCAGAGGCCGGTGAAATGGAATTCACCTTCGCCCAGCATAAGGAAACGGGAGAAAAGCATGCCGTTGTAGCTGTAAACAGCAGCATCTACCATGGGGCCGTGAAGGACCAGTTGCCAGCGGAGCTCGTCAACACCTTCGTCGCTGTGAGAAACAGGAAGACGAATAAAGTACCCTCAAATATGAGACGGTTGCTCAAGTCTAATTTCCGAATTTCATTCAGGTACGCCTCATACAAATGAAGCAAGCCACGATGCAACACTCCGTCTATGACGGCAAGCAGGACAAAGCACCCAATCGCCTGGATGCTGAACTTTCCAGAAATCTGCTGATGAAGCAATTTGGCGGTCGGAAGACCATAAGGAGTTTCGAAAAGAGTTTGAGAATGAACTTGAGCATTGACGGCCTCAAGGATCAGCTCGCTAAGACTGTTGAAACCAGTGAACTTCCCGAGGAACCACAGGAACCTTTGGACGAGGAGCATTTATCGGAGATCCGGCCAGAGTTCAACCAAACCGCTAAAAGGCTGGAGGATGTCTATTCGATTTACAACATCGTCTCCAAAGATCTTATGGACCGACTCAACGGAGAGGCTGAGGCTGTTCTAGCCACAAATATTGATGATTTACCGTAGGAAAATTGCTGGTCTATATTTCAAACAGTTTAAAATCGTTTTTTTTTGTAGAATCGCTTCAGAACTAGCTAAAGAACGAATTAGAGACATCAAGCTTTCTGGCGAACCCCGGTCCAACGAAAACTTGATAATGGTTAAAGCGCTGATCTACTTAGACGCCCTTAGGAACCTTCTGAAAATGAAGCAACATAACATGGAGGGATCTTTTTCGGATATCACCGAAAAGGTGGAGAACGACATTAGAAAGAAATTTTCACAGCCCGGATTGTCTTCTATGTGAGTATTTTCTATTTGGAAACTCATTCTCCTAGAATTTTCAAAATTTCAAATATACTCCTGTTAAAAAATGCTAAATCACTACGAAATCATATCATTCTGAACTTGAAATATTCCACATAAAATTAGCTACCTTTATTTATATTATTTGTAATTTTTGATTAACAGGAGGAAGACCTCTTACACAAGAGACAAGGCATTTTGTTACTATATAATCCTTGCGCTCCTGAGCAGCCCTAACTACGAAGTTAACATGAATGTTCTGACTCAAGAACTGGCAGTTTCAAAGACCAAAATAGTAAAGTATGCTCATTTTGTAAACGCTAAACCGAAGTCTAAATCGGATATTCTAACCCTTGCTTTACCGGAGAGCATGAAACAGATGCGCACGTTTGTTAAACGTAAAAAGTAATAATAAATTTGTTTTTTTTTTTAGAATAAGCAATTTTATTGATAATTAACTGGAATTCCGCTACGACCTTGTTCTAACTTAGCAGGTTCCGTCTGCCCTAATGCTGGTTCGAGTCCTCTCCAGGTACGATCCTCGAAGTTTGCTCCTCCATTTGCAGACATAACTTGATAATTCTTTCGCTCGGAAAGCTCTGTGGTTCCGTCCCCATTCCACTCAGAAGACCTAGCTTCAACGACTCGAACTTTACCACTGATGAGACTCATGTCATTCTCCGGAACATCCTCAGCCTTGAACTCTTTATAGAATTCGCCGTCACGCAGAATGTCCCTAAAGTCTGTAGAGTACTTTTCAGGAAGAATCATCCGCCAAGCAGGATTAAGAGCCATTTCCGCCTCGAAAACGGAAACGATTGGCTTAAAGAATTCCCGTGATGTGTACATGTTGTTGAAGGGACACCCGATAAGGACAAAACAATCAATTTCCATAAAATTGGCTAATTTGGCTGGATTTATACGTCCCACTGATATCAAATGGGTTTTTATTCCTCGAGCTCTAGCCATTTCTTGGATGTGCTTAACTACATCCAGGTATCCGTTACCTGTTAAGGTGGCAACTACTAGTCCTAAAGTGGTTGCATCTTTGCATTTCTCAATGTAGAAATAGCGCCGCTTTAGCCATTTGGTAGTTGATGGATCCACCTCCTTCAGGCTGTTTTGCAATGGATCGAAGATGTACCACTTGTTCGCTTTTACGGACATGCTCAGATTGAAAAATGTCTGATTATCCTGACCAACGAAAAGGCAAATCTTGTGGACTTCCGAAGATGTGGTTGGATCAGTTGCGGGACTGAAGAAATCTTCTAAAAATACTTTTGCCACAGTAGTGTTGATTTTTTCTAAAGAAATGAAATTGTTTATTTATGAAAATCTATTATGAGATAACTAAATGTGTGTTTGTTTTGTATAAAAATTTTAAAGTGAAAACAAACATGAAATTATAAATTAAAATCAATAGATTGAGTGAGGCTGATTTTTGGTGGAGATGTGTTTAATATTAACTGATGAACTAATATAAAATTATTAAAATTGGCTTAGATTTTACTTACCTAGCTCTTCCTGGTACTCTTTATCTAGATAGGGAAAAAGTTGTTAAGGCGATTTGAGACTGAATTTGGAGTACAAACCTGCTAAATGTTGGTAGGGAATGTCTAGGTAAACCCGCACTTCATCAGTTTTCTGAAATGTTTTCGTCAATTGCTCGTGAAGTACGCTCCAGTCAAGGTTAAGGCGGGGGAAGATGTAAAGCACTGGTAGTCGAGAAGCTTTGCTTTTACATGCATTCCCGAAATGAATCAAGGAATCAGCTCCTACATGAGAAGCCGCAATCTATAGAAATTATAAAACATTATTTTAAGCATAGTCCATTCAACTGTGGAGGCAAAACTCTTGAACTGGTTGCATTTTAAACGAGCATAACTTAATAAAATTAACATTTCTCACCTCATCGACGCAACAGCTCCCGTATGATGTGTCGGCTAGAATGAAGAAATTTGCCTCACAGGACTTTTTGAGCTCATCGGAAATCTTTGTACTGTGGATCAGGTAACTGTCTGGAAACTGCAGACATATCTGCAAAAGTTGTAAAATTAAAAGTAGGTCGAAATTTTCTTAATCACTTGATTGTTACTTACCTTTCTGTATTTATTGTTCTCCACCCATTTTACACACTGTTCTTTCTGTTTAGGACCCCAAATTTGATCGAAAGTGAAAGCCTCCTCGGCAGCTTCCGTTTCCTTATCTAAACTCGTGCTTTCCGCTGAGTAAAACGCAGAGGAAGTCATTTTTATTTCCTTTTACGTACGAACTTTCACCTTGGTCTGTAAACAATGGCCGACCGCTGTTGTTTGACAGCTGTCTGATTAACAATTTTCGTACAGTACGGAACGAATTTGAATGAAGCGCACTACGTTGTATTGCGATCAACTGCGATATTGGCACTAACTCTGAAATGTCATTGAGACAGCCTTGGTTACGTCAAAGTGTCTGTTTTTAAGCATGCTTTGAACTGCGTTTCATTTCCTATTATAAATCAACCTAACAAGCATTTCCAGCTGAAATGACGCGTTGTGCTGTTTTAAATTGCAAAAATTATGCAGGAAAGAAAGCCTCGGATAAAATAAGATTTTACGCGTTTCCCAAAGACCCAAAAATTTTTAATGAGTGGGCCAAAGTTTGTGGAAAAGAAGTCACAAAACCTAACAGCAGAATTTGCTCTGCACATTTTGAAGATAGTGACTATAGGCTGAAAGATGTCCTTTTAAATGTGCCCAAGTATAAAAGGACTTTAAAAGAAGACGCAATTCCATCAATAAACGTTATTAGCTCGAGCTCTGCTCACTTGATGAGGACGAAAATTCAAATTAGGAGGGAATTAGTTGAAGAAGCTCTGCGATCTTATGAGCAGAAGTAAGTAATTTTTGTTATTTCCCATAAATTTACACTTAAATGAAGTAATTGTATGAATAAAGTAGATCACAAAATAATTCCCTGGCAAGGAAAGAATCGTAGCAGCAAACAGGTTAGGAAGAAAAGGCACAAAGAAGTTCAAACTGAGTAACTATTTTATGATTTTTGTATAGAAAATAATGATTAATTTAATAACAATTTTTAGCAATATAGTTATGGGTTGTCCCCGGGAGCAGCAAGCTATCGAAGCAGAAGCAAAAGTGCGCCGGTTAAAAGCGAAATTGGAAAGAGAACTCAGCTTCCGATCCCGTTTTCTATACCCGGACTCAAAGTTAAGGAAATTGTTTACCATTGGGCAAATCAAACGCATGGAGGAGCCCGACAAACAATTTAAGTGGAGTGATGAGGATCTAGCAGCTGCACTGGCTTTGTACAATGTGGGGAGTCGAGTTTATCGAATTCTAATGAAAAGGGGATTCCCCCTGCCGCCCCCTGTAATAATGAGAAAATCGAGGGGAAAATTAGAGTTAAAATCCACTTCCGAAGGAGGTTCAGACGACGAGACACATGCGAACCAAACATTGAGTGACCACACTTATTGTTGAATTAAAAAACAAATTAAAAACTTTCCACTAAATATAAATAAATTTAACTTACGCTTTTTTTACTACAGTTTTTAATATCAATTAAATTCAGATATCAAGAATAATTTTAATTTAGTAGTAAATTACATCAGTTAAACATGTTGCGTTCTGTTTTAAGATGATCGGAGATTTTGAAGTTGAATCCATTCTTTATCGTTGAAATTGTTTTGTTTATGCAAAAATATTGAATAATTCCAAAGCTTTTTAATTAAAACAAACATTTGAATAATTCTTCGTCTACTACGCCGAAATCAATTCCATAATTTTGCAAATCCAACTCACCACACAACCTTAATCAATCGTTTTTTAATAATCGGGTATTTGTTAATAATATCCCTTATTTAAAGTAGTGTACATTAATGAGAATATCCTTAAAACTGAAGAAAACATCGAAATAATGCTCTTTGTAAAATTTTATTGAATGTATACATTTTGTATTCATTACTACGGAAATATAAGAATTTTTACCCGAAAAAGATGTCTAGCTAATAGTCGAGAACATCGTGTTGGGCTTTGAGCATATAAATGTCTAATCCTTTTTAACAGGGACATAAGTTAGAATAGCCGCCGAATAAGGCGACATTGGAATGGCTTCAGATAAGACCTTTCCTCTGAAAATGATAAAATTCAAAAATAAATCGCAAATAATTAGAATAAATTCTCATGATCATACTTTGGAACAGCTTCTGAATTATTGAAATTCAGGCTGAGCATGTCGAAAGTCATCTTGTCGGGCAAACTCTCCACTGTGAAATTGGCAGAGACATGAGCGTCGGTTGGATTTAAGACGACAAGGAATCCTGGGTTCCCCGACTTAAATCTGTAAAATAGAAAATGTTTTAAAATGTACAAATGCTTTGTAGAAATAAATGGAAAGCTGTTAATAGCAGTACTATGAATTTTCTGGTGAAAAGTTCTGCTTTCAAGAGCGTAAGCAACCAACAGGGTAAAATTTTAAAAATGAGCATGACTGATCGAAATTTAGGTTCAGGTTTTTTCAAAACCGTTTGTTACTAATAATTTTTCAACATAATAGAACTTTTCACCTTTATGTGGATTGTTAAATACCTTTCTCTGTTGTTTCATTCCAGAAAAATATTAATTTGCGAAAATGAAAAGTTAAAGTGGTTAGTTAGATGTTAGCAAATGTCTGTTAGAATGAGTGTGGAAATTAAATTACCTTGAGTATCCAACAACATCTCCAAAGTGGTATAAATTGAAGGTGCCGTGCATATAAGTTGGCGTTAGGCGCATGGTCTCCAACTGCTTGAGATATGCAGCGCTATTGTTGCTTGTACTCGTTATAATTGAGGTCTCACTTTCTACAGGAACCCCAGGCAGCAGCATAATAAACATATTGTAGGCGGATGGGTCAATTTTTCCGAATTCTTCAAAATCGTACACCCACTGCAGCCATGTGTTATTACCGACCTCCACCATTGTTTTATAAAGTTCCATATGCAAGTCTTTGTTTTTAGTGCTATCTCGCAATCCAAGATAGTGGCTAAATCGACCGAAAATGGGCAAATCGATACCAAATTCTCCAGTCTTCGTTTTAAATACTTCCGGCCTTATAGTATCTTCATTGATCGATAAAAATGCTTCACCATTGCTGGCATTTCTTATATCTAACGTTAATTCTTGTAAGAAGTCGCCTAGACCTTCTTGGAATGTTGTTTGAGAGTGTGTCCAAAAGCAGTATTGGTCATGGATGCAGTTTCGATCATTTGATGGCACTTCGTCTTGAAGATTCTTAGTTAATATGAAGTGCTTAACGTTCGAGAGGCGGAATCCTTTGACTCCTAGCCCAAGCATATGTCTTAAATTTTCCTTTAGTAACTGTTTAACGTGTGAGTCGTTTACATGTAAATCATATTTTCCGTCCCCAAATTGACTAAGCACAAAATTTTGAGGTCTCACTTGATCCCAAGCAGATCCGTTCACAATTGATCGCCAATTGTTGGGCATTTCTGGTTGCTCTACCCAAAAGAATGCACTGCGTTTAGCTTCATCCTCTATAGCTTCTTTAAGCAGATCGGAGTCCCTGTTAGCGTAGTTGGCGGTCACGTCTAATATTACTTCAATCCCGGTTTCTCTGTTATATTAAGAAAAGAAAATTTGATTAGTTCAACACCCTTAACAAATTGCTCTTATTTTAGTCTTACTTGTAAGTGTTGAGCAAGTTATTAATGTATGCTTCCACTGTAGGAGTTTTCACAGAAAAGGTATGCTCTGCAGGCAATTCATAAATTACACCTTTCGCACTGACTTTCTTTGCCATTTCAACATCACTGGGCGTTGCCGCACCCTCCTTAAAATCAACCAAAGGACCCTGTTTCCACCATACAAGCGGTGTTGGAGCAGCACATTTTGGAGCATTGATAATGATTAAAATAGCCCCGACAAGCATTATAATCCAAATCAACCAAAAAACTATGAAGAAAATCCATCGCAATCGTACCCAAAATGGATCATTGGCATATTTCATGAGTTCATCCTTGGTCATGCCAGTAAAGGCCTGTTAATGAAAGTAATGAAAATAAATTAACTTTTTATTCAGGTTTTAATCAAAAAAATTTTAACCATCCGAACAATGATCTTCTCCATCTCGAATGCAGTTGTAAAACTTAAAGAGAGAAGCATGCGGACGCAGGAATAAATTGGCTAAAAGAACTTAAAAATAGAAACATTTCTCACGCACACAGGAGTTGGCGGCGGAGAGCAAAACTCAAAGAATAAAGCACGTGCTAATAGGAAACTCAAAGAAGACGGAAAAAATTCGATGTACGTTCGAATGACTTAAATATCTGAAATCTCACCCCTTGCTCCTCCTCCTGTGGTGTTGGGAGCACGGCAAATTCAGAAGGAAATTCGTTACTCATTAGTGCATTCGGTTTACAAGTTGTTAACGTAGAGTAAGCATAGAAAACTTAATAATTGTCGACACTTTTATCACAGATCCGGGGAACTTATTCCACGAATCGATTAATTTGTTTTTATATTATTATTGAAAATTTCTTAAGGCAACCAACAGTTGTCGAATAATACAACGAATGGAAAAATTACTTCTACGTTTTGCAGTTCATACTAAACTACTGGTTTAATTCCAACATGCGGGTCCGGTATGCACTGGAAATGTTTTGTTCTTGATCATAAAATAAAAAATTAAACTGATTACAAAACACCTGCTGACCTTCTTCAATGATAATATAAAAACTACCATAACAAATAACTCTATATATTAAGTTCGTTTATTTTTGAATCACAGTGAAATTAAAATATTTCATAAAAATAAATGATAGTACTCATTTTGTACGGGAAAATGACTTTATTCTTTTTTTTCGCTTCCATTCACCAAATTTGTTTTAAATGAAATTATATAAATGTTGCCAACAAAGTTATATGACCCAAACTTGTAAATAGCGGGTGTCAGGAGATGCTGAACTGATTTAATTAAAAAGAATTTGTGCTCAAATAAATCTTTTTATAATGCATTAGCTTTAATTGATTGCGAGTTTTACTTTTAAGAACGGGTAATTTTGATAAAATTAAGCATTATTTATGATAAGCTACTTTTTGAAAAATCTCATATTCTTCCCAAATGAAAACATGAGAACTCTTTTATTATATGAGTTAGAAATACGTTTTAAATACAAAAATTAAAAGTTTGGGATTTCTTTTTCAGTGAAATTGAAAAAGAAGTTTGAATTGTCTTAAATTGTTTTTATTCCAAGTCTGCACCTATATACAGTGGTGTGTAAAACATTTGCAACAATTGTAATTGCTTCTCAAAGAAAGTCGTAAACTAGTAAAACTAAGAGTTATATTTTTAAACTAGGCATAATAAAGACTAAAATGCTACATCCAAATTTCTTATTAGCTTACACCCTTCTGTACAAAACACATTTTTAATTTTAAGAATCTAAAGAGGGAAGATAATCAATACCAATATTAAATAGTGAATACTAAACTACCAATAATATTATATAAAATATTATGAAAAAAAATTGCTTTGTTGTTATTTAAATCTATTAAATCAATAAAATGGGTTCAAGATGTCTGATAACTTAAATGTAATTAAAAAATTCAATTATGAATGTGTTAGAAGGATTATGATTTGTGTTTTGAATGCAACTTGCGGTTTAATTGTGGATGTATCGGTGCGGTTAGCAACTGCGCGTCAATGATTTGATATCAAAACAAAGTATTACCTTAGGCAATTAAATCCTATAATTGATAATTATGTTTAAAGTGCATTTATTAGCGTAGTGGGGAAAAATCCGTAATGCATTTTTTTTAAGTTTCTCAACATTTTAGACCAGCAACATGTAAACCTTGTTGCGTCAGTGCATGGATTGGCGTATTTCTTCTTGGGTTAAGTTAAAACTCATGCACTCATTCAATAAGCTTTTAGAGTTTGTAAATTTCTTACCTTGTCTAGCGTTCCAATATCAATCTTAGCATCTCCATTTTGTTGATCTCCTGATATAAATTTCACTTCATCCTTTTTAGCCAAATTTTCCTTTTCCTCATTGTTAAGCATCTTCTCCTCAGCTCCATCGCTAATGCCATCTCCATTTTGTACCATTCTGCCCTCTTTCTGAGATTCAACTAGTAAATTGAATAAAAATCGAGAAAAATTAAACTCAATATAAAAATTGACACGTTTTCCCCGTCTTAAATTTCACAACTTAATGTGGGCCGCTAGAGCTTAGAGGTAACACAGTGCCAGTTGAAACTTTTTGTGGGAAGGTTCATATTCTGGCACCAACACTACACTAAAAGGCGGTAGTTTTGATTTTAATTTGTATAAAAGCTTAAAAGTGGCGAGACGCTCTCGCTTCCTATAACTGTGTTAAAGCATTATCAAGTAATCGAATTCACGAGATAATGTTAAGCGCGGCGCTTCATGCGAACTTTGGATATCGCATTTAAGATAACACGCTCAATAGTCCGGTTTTAAGTTGAGAGAGAACGAAAGTGAATATGAGTCACGTGGAAAGGCGTTAAAAATTTCTTGCCGTCGATAGAGCCACATTCTGAGATAGCTTTATGCTCAAGCAGTTGTCCATTAAATAGAATTGACCGATTACAGTAAGAGGAAACTGCCAATTTGGGTATAAGAGCATTTCATTTATTTTAATGTTTTGGAAGAGAATTTAAGCTTAAAATTAATAAAATAAATATGGAAGTAAATATTTTATATACGATTAAATAATTACCAAATATTTAAATTTAAATACATTCATTAAATAATAACAATTTTTATGATATTTACTATTATTTATGTGTGCATTTATTTTGTTTTCTAAATAATTAAATTAGGTATTTTTTAACAATCCCTTTTATTTATTTAAACCGCCAGCTTGATCTTCCATTTTACATCAATTCAAATCACAAAATAATATTTTCTCTCCTATAGTCTTATTTTTAGAGAATTGTAGTTTTTTAAGTAAATGCTTTCTTTCGTTAAGTACTTTATAGGCTCCCTATAAGGGGAAAATTGTCGGGAAGAAAACTCAAAATTTTTATATTTGTTTTATATATATCAGCAAAGTAAAATAAATGATTTTATGATACTGATTGGTCGGTAAGTTCTTTAAAACCGCACAAAAGGCTTAAAGGGTTGTTTCACTCAATGTAAAATAGCTGGCAGCCCCATAAAACTCTGGCGAGCTTAAGTTGTATAAAACTGCCGGAAACATGAACCATGAAAACACTAAATAACTAGTGCACCCCAGAAAAATCCAACATCAATGAATAGAAAGAATAATCTAATGACGCGTTCTAACAAGAGACGCAAAACCGATTGAAAAACATGTCTTATTTTAATGCGAAGTCAATTTTAATGCGAAGTCAGTTGTGCTGATTAATTCATGCTTTCAAACGACATTTGTTTTTGCATTTTTTTTTAGCAGCCTTAGCCTATTTCGAATGGTTGAAAAAACTCTTCAACCCGAGAGAATGCAAACGTTTTTCTTTAAGAAGTTTCAAGTTCTTGTTGCTAGGGAATTTAGAAAGATTGCTAACCCCAAGCGGTCTGTGATTGGGAAACATGACTGGGAAATTACATCATGCGGATTCTTTTCCTAACAAATTAAAGCCTTAACCTAAAATCCAAGAGAATCTTTCTAAAAAAAAAAAAAAAATGCCTTTACAAACCTTTCAATTCGTCTCCACTTTGAACGTCTTCGGGTAAACTCTTAAAGGTTTCTTTCGGGAAATCACTGATGCCACTGTCGCCCGATTTTGACTCAATGACGTTCAGCTTCAGACTGGTCCTGCTCTTTTCATCCATTGTTCAGGAGAGCGGCTGATTCTGTTTTTTTTTTTCCCAGGTATGCTATACTAGGCTGGGGCACTTATTTATTCAGCAGTGACCTGACTACGAAGATTTTTTTCTGCTCCTCGCTCTTTTTTGTCTTTAGTTGGCTTCAACTGCGCTAGTCAAATTGGAAATTGAGGGAAAATTCGTCACACCCCACTGTCTTGGTATTCAATGAAACCCACTTTTGGTGCGTTGGACACTTTTCCACAGTGGGTGACGTTTGCGTTCCAGACGTGCATAGCGCTCGTTCATCATTTTTGGCTGATTTCCAATCGTTTCAGGGTGTGTTCAATGTTTAAATAACGGTTCATTCAATAGAGGGCTCAATTTACATGTAAACTGATTTATGAATGAAATAAGACATTTTGGTTTTTCTTTTGTTTTTTCAAAAATCTTTGCTAAAAATTAAGAAAGTAAATATTTAATATACAAAATATTATTCTAATCATGTTATATGTAATAAATCATTACCTGATAAATAAATAAAGAGAAGTAAATAAGTTTTACATAGCGCCATAAGCCCCCAAACAAATAGTGCCCAGATGGTTCACACTTTGCTATTGTTTACCTTCTATAATATCTGCGGAAATTAATCAGCACGTTTTCGTTATCTGACGCTCAGGTGATTCCACCAGGTCTGACGCTCTTTTCGCGAGATTCCCATAGTTCAAGGTCAAGCTAAATAGCCCATAGACTAACATGGTTGGCTAATTTGTATAAAAACAAATTTTCAACATTTTTCTAATTGTCTTCTTTTACGATTAAGCATACCTTCAGAAAATATTGTGGAAAGTCTCCGACTTATTGAGACGATGGCATATTTATCTATTTTTATATCCAAAGTATTTTAGAATACGAGAAACAAATTTTGTGTTATGAATGACTACATATAACAGAACAAACTCCCTCGATAGGTCTATGTTGGTGGGCGCTTTTCCACTTAAGAATTGACCAGTGCTTTCGATCCGGTTTTCAAAATTAGATAGATTGGTTCACGTAAAGTTTAGATCTATAATCACAGGTCTACAGCTAATTTGTACCCGAACAAGTGGCAGATTATTTCTATTCGATTTTTTCTTTAGATTATGATTTCGTTAAGAAAAACGTTCGGATTGAATCATTTAGGAAACATTATAAAAAAAATATGACCGATTGCCAAGGAGCTGGAAGCCTGGTTCAGGTGTAAGCTTGAACCTTTTGCTATTTTATAAAAGTACAAAACATTTTAAAAATATTCGAAATATACCGTGAAATTGACTTATTTTCACAAACCAATTATTTCATACAATAGATGATCAATAAATATCATCGCAGCGGACTCTCATGAAAAACTTGTTCGCCAAGATTAGTGCTATTTTACATTTACCCGAATAGAATTCAAATTTTCAAATGAGTCACATTACAATCTTCTAAATTATAACTTTATATATTTTACTTATTTTTTGAAAACGTCCAAAACACGTTCTTTTTGTTTTTCAACTCCATTTTTCTCAAAAATGATTGATTTACAAAATTTTTAACCTACAGAAAAACCAGGACCGTTTGCACAGCACTCATTTAAATGATGCCGTGTGCTCTTAATGTAATTTGAAGTGTGCACTTTAAGGGTTAATGCAACTCTACTAGCTCTTTGTATACTTTAGTATTAGGGTCCTATTGCAAACCATTCGAATCGAAAGCAAAAACATATTTTTGAAGGTTAAATGCAAGGCATTTTAGTGTTTTGCCTCTTTCCTCGCGATTGCCCCTTTAGTCTACAAAGTTATTATTATTATTACGGTTTGTATTAAACTTAAATCAATCAAATTTAAAGCTAAAATATTAAGGCCGAACAGAACACCCATTTTGATAAAACAATTTTATCATTTGCACGTGTTGTTGAACGTTATATCTGTCCATGGTGATTTGGCAAAACGGGCTGATTAAATTACAGCCAATTTGACAGATATATCTTCAACAATATGGCCGCTTTCAACTGTCAAAGTTCGGAAGTCCCTATTGGAAGACCCTTTGTAAAGGAACACACATCACAACCATTGGTAGGTCTTCCTAATAGATAAGCGCCCATTAAAATTCGAACGGTGCCATTGGAGGGATTAAAGTTAATAAATGGTAATCGTGGTTACACGGGCAATTGCTTAATAGTTGTTAGAAAGGGAATGCATTTTTCCTGGACTTCTATAAAAAAAAAGAAGACTATTAATCAAGGAGGCTTTGGATACCAAAAGACTAAAGCTCTGAATTAAATATTTTTGCCACTACCCTCAAATTTAATAATTATTTAATTCAATGAGTCCTGATCATACCCACAGGTCTAACAAGTTCTATCTCAATTTACGCTTTAACTTTAATTGGATGAAACAATTTCTAGAATGCATTTTCAAAAAATAAACTGAACAGCCGAGGACTATCAGCAGCTGGAATTTTAGTAAATTTTGCACAGTGAGCCGTTATAGTCGGAAATGTTTACCTTAGTCTTGAAATCCTTTTCGTAAATAGCGTCCATTATGCCTCGCAAACTACACTAAATAATTTAACAAGAAGATTTTGTTTTCAATCAGACTTTAAAAGAGAACGCATTGCAATTTCTTTTCAAATTAAACCCGAATTTCAATTTCCTACTTACATTTAAGTAGCGGCGCTTGACCGCTTACTGTTTGCTTTAAATTGTCTCTAAAATAATGAATTTCAATGAAAATTAATAATCCGTATAAATTAACTCAAAATGCCGTGCAGATGGCAGCAATCTTTGATCGGTTTCGAAAATTATTGAACCGGTTCAGAGGTACCAAGTGTTTAGAACGAAAAATAATTTTGACATAACCTCCAATTCAGTGACTGAATTCGATTTCTTGGGTGAGTTGATGGATTATTATGTAATTTAGCAAGAAATATAACACATTCCTCCTTTAGGATTTTTCTGGCAGCAAGCAGTCGAATTAAAATCGTTCCAAAATGTCTGACAAACCAGTCGGTCGTCCCATGAAGTTCCCCTACACCTTCTCGGCGAAAATTGCCCAATTTCCGCTGAAGTACTACATTAAGAATCAGTGGATCTGGAGGTATTATTTCATTTCTCTCGCTATCTGCTTCCCTATTTTCTACAAAATAAGCAGACTCGGTAAGTTTAATTACAAAAATTCTGAAATCTTTTGAACTGACTGGACTTTTGTATTTCAGCCAACTCCCCCGAGAATAAGGCCAAGTGGGCTGAGATGAAAAAGAAAGAGGCAGAGGAGCACCACCACTAGGCACGTGCTTAACTCTTGGATTTTGCATTCTGTGTAATGTTTAATTAGAAAATACAATCGAAGATTCTGGAGTTGTCTTTTTTTTTTGTAAAGAAATAAAATTTCGTGGAGGGCCTAAATCTAGCATGAGAAGGAGTTGGTTACGCCAGGGGATTCAGTTTATTTTTTAGTTGATTACCAGTCTAAACTTAGTTGAATCTGGTTCTTCAATGCAGCTCAGGTCAAAAAAAGGGGAAATCCTACTTGCTTTTACTTTTAAAAAGCATTTCATATTTGTACAGATATTTATTGTTGTTGCAAAATTTAACATACAAATCACTAGCTACTCGGAATTTGTTTCGGCTCACTAGATTTGTCCAAATTTTTCACAATAGATGAGACTGATGCTTGGAGAACCTTCCTCGATAGTCTCATAAACCCAGACACTGGATCCCTACCGAAATATTTCACTTGAATTTCTTGTCCTACATTAAGCCCCAAAGCACTAGGGTGGGCGATCTGTGGAAAGGAAAAAAAAATATTGAAGCAGGTTTTACTTCCACAAAGATCTGTACTAACTTTTCTCTGATCCAACTGCGAATTATGCAAGAGCGTCGGTGGCATGCTCGGGTAAAGTGTCACCATAACTCCAGTATCCTTAATTTCTGTAATCTTTGCCGTGTAGATACCTCCAAATTCTAAATCTGGTACCCTTTCACTTTTCATAAATTCCTCAATTTTTTCTTTAGCCTCATCCATAGCTGCTTGTGATGGGGCGAACAAGGTGTAAGTTGTATCGTCTTCTTGGCTGAGTTGGGCCCCTGTTTCAAGGTATAATCGTTTTACGTTTACGCCATTAGGGCCTATTAAGCGAGACCTCTGATGAGGTTCAATGGTAACACGCTCACTAACTGGCCAGCAGTCCTTACGAACCTTTCTTTAAAGATACAATTATTAAAAATATCGATACGATACTTTTACAAGTCTACCTTGACTCCCGAATGCACTGTCCCATGATATCCAAGATCTTCCCTTTTGCATCAGTTGCCTTCTGCATTGACTCCATGACAATTTTTAAGGGAATTCCTGGTATTTTAATATCTGCCTGAATGGCTGTGAAACCCTTTTTGGTGCCTGCAATTTTCATGTCCATATCGCCCATATAGTCCTCAATTCCGAGTATATCCGTAAGAATTCTGTAGTCTTGCAAATGTTTGGTGTCGTCATTTTCATATTTTGTGACTAGGCCAATTGCAACGCCGGCAGCTGCTGCGGATACAGGGACTCCAGCATCCATTAGCGCCAATGAGCCTCCGCAAACACTTGCCATCGAACTGGATCCATTCGATTCGAGAACTTCAGATGTAAGGCGGACAGTGAATGGATAATCATTGGGTAGTGTTGGCAGAAGACCCTTCTCTGCCAGAGCACCATGTCCAAGTTCTCTTCGTCCGATTGGACCTATTCTTCCAACCTCTCCAGTTGCATAAGGCGGGAATTCGTAGTGAAGCATAAAGTTTTTTGCCTTTATGCCGCTGTAGGAGCTTTAAATTCAAAACGGGCTGTGAAAAAAGCTAAACTTATTACCTTTCCAGGGCAGTGAGGGTGTCTAATTTAAGAGCACTTTCCTGGGAATCAAGTGATACTGTGCAAAACACTTGAGTTTGGCCTCTTTGAAATAGGGCTGATCCATGAAGGGGCTTATGTAGGTCCACCTGGGAAAGAAATTTCAATAACAAAACTAAAAATTGTTTTAGTAGCCATTCAATTTACTTGGCAGCTAATATTCCTGAGATCGTCGTAACTTCTCCCATCGCATCTTTTTTCCTCCTCAAAAATCATATTTCGAAATATGTCCCTACAAATCTTGTTGAAGATCTCTTGGATAGCGTGGGGCTCTGAGTTTGGAAAGCTGGACCATACGCGATTTACAACGTCAGTCCTTATTTCATTCACGGCATGATCTCTGCTGATTTTATCATGCCCATAATCTCTAAATACTTCTCTCAGTCTCATTTCGCACATTGTTTTTGTCGCCTCTTCAATTTCCTCAGGAGCTGCAGGGGGTTTTTCCACAGGATGTTTCGTTTTTCCATAAGATTTCTGTAATTTTTCAATTGCCTGGACCACAAACTGCGCTTCCTTAGTGCCTTGTTTAATAGCTTTAAGTAAATCCTGTAGCAGAACAACGTTGCCTTTCCCTTCTAGCATAACTACTAAATTTTGTTTTGTTGCCGTAACCACCAAGTCCAGTTCAGAGACTTGTAGTTCTCGCCGGGAGGGATTCACAATTACTTCCCCGTCACAGAAACCTAAACTGGCGATACAGGGATTCAAAATGTCTCCAAATGAGGTTTACTGCATTAAAAACCAACCGAACTGCTCCAATTGGCCCGTTCCAAGGAATATCACTCAGACTAAGGGCTGCAGAAGCTGCGTTAATCGCTAAAACATCAGGGGAGTACACCGCGTCCATGGCCAACATATTGCATACCAGTTGGGTCTCAGATTTGAAGTCGCTGGGGAAGAGCGGCCGCAGAGATCTATCAATCAGTCGAGCAGAAAGAATTTCCTTTTCAGAAGGACCCAGCTCTCGTCGGAGAAAATTTGTTGGAATTCGACCGGACGCGGCCGATTTTAATCTGTAGTCCACCACTAAAGGCATGAACGAGCCCCCAGAGTGCTTTAGCTTAGATACGGCTGTTACCATCACCGAGGTGTCACCCATTGAACAGACAGCTGTTCCATTTGCAAATCTTGCATACTTCCCTGTAGAAAGCACTAAAGTTCGCCTGGAATTCGCAAATTTAATTTTCGAGTCGTTACATGTGATTTAAGCGAAAAGTTCCCTTACCCATTTGAGAATTTCACTTCGATTTCGGGAATTTTTTCGTCCCCAGTTGTCATATGTCTAACATCCTTAAAAAACTGTGTCCTATTCTGAACTAAGATCCATCGGGCACGGGATTTGTGACCCAAAAACGAGGATATTCGTGCAATTAACATTTCAAGCATGCACGGCTGTTATGCAGAATGACAAGAGGTTGACAGCCAGCTGTTTTACTCTTGTACAAAATTTAATTTGGGTTTAGTACTGCACGCAACAAACCGGAAACTCGTAACATTTTGTTGAATGTTTTTGAATTCTCGTTTCAAGGTAGTTAAGTATTTTGCAGTTTTTAATAGACTAAATAAATTGATGTAGAATAGTTGGAGAATATATTTAGAGTAGATATTTTTGTATTGGTTTATCCACTAATTACCCTCCTTCTATTTGAAATGCTTTGCTAAAACTTTCTTCCACATACACTGCGAATTTTGAATTTTCTCATTAAAAGTTGTTATACGTTTCATTTTAGTTGGAGTTCCCATCACATTAAATTCAAATTGATGAAAAGAAAAGCCCCGTTTCCATTTTTCTAAGAAAATCGTCACTAGTTACTTTTTTAAATATTTTTTCTTTGGAAAATTTTATCCAGATTTCAAATCCTATAGGGAAACACTCTTTTTATGCAGATAATCATTTTTTAAAGGTAATATAACAAAAGAAATTACTGAATAATTAGTTTATATATTTGCTATAATTTGAAAGGCACTTTATTTAGTTTGGTGTACTATTTACACAATTTCAATCGCTAAAATAACACAACAGATGGTTTTCATTTCTAAATTACCAGCCGCTTATATTTCCTTAAGTTTTAATCAGTCTTTACAAATAAAATAGCTTTACATTTTAAGCACTAAAAGAGTAAAAGAAGATTTAAGTAACAAAAGATCCAACAATTATAAACTTTATGTATAATTCGATACTCCACTATTTTGAAATAAGCGACTTCGAAACCACCTGTATACTTATTAAAATTGTAGAATGCTTCGAATAATGGGTACAATACTTCCACTCTGTGTGGAATTTGATAATAATTTCTGTTTTAATTATTTTTTATAATTTTTTAGTGGTTATTGTGCTTGAAATTAAAGTCCTTTCAGTATTTCTTTACGTTTTCCCCTTTTTCTGGATATAATTCATGCACTAACTAGTTAAATACTTTGATAATATTCATTTTCTCTATAGTCTTCTTAAGTAATAAAGCTACATAAATGTATTTAATTTAACATATACTCGTACATATGTCACAGAATGTTGTATAACTGGATTCAACTCCATCACAATAATGTTTAAGTTGTTTTAATTAAACATTTATCAAATCAACTTGAATAAAACAGATGTTTCCAGGTCTTTAAATGTACGATACTTTGTATATATTCAATCGTTCTTCATGTTGTGCTGTACATACATATGTACTACATGTATCAAAAGTAATCGAATCTCAGTGCCCACCTGCTGATATCCTGAGGTATCGCGAAATGCTTTTGTTCCAGAGTTTATGTTACATTGTCCTCACAGTTTCTATCGTTGGTATATTTTTTTCTAAATTTAGAATAACGTTTTCTATATGTATGCTATGTTATGTTTGTTATGTAGGTTTTCGATTTCCTACATAAAAAATAGGTAGGTACACGCTGTTGTAAGGGGGAGGAATGTTTTAATCGGGAAATAAAACTAGTTCTGGCTTCACGCACCTAATTAGGCATATCGTGCCTAATATTTTAGTTTTTCTTAAATTATATTTTGCCAACAATTGAAATGGAAAATGCAAATAATTCCCATAAATATAGCCCTAAATGTTTTAAATCGATACATCCGCTGTTCGAATTGCACGAAAGTTAAAAACGAAAGAAAACAATCACGACGGACCTGAAATATTACGATTCCCTAGGAAAATATTTATGTTGATTTTACTTCCAGGTACTTAGAAGCTAATTAGCCGTGTCAATATAAAAAGAATTTCATAGTAAGCTCGGCCGATTTTAAATGCAAGCCAAGCAGAACCAAAGACAGTTTCGTCGGGAGCTTTTGGGGCCCGACATAAATCAGGATTGGTGAAATATTTGGTTATCTGGCTTCCCATGTATCACTTTCGCTTTTCACTCCGAGGTTTTTCAAGTTACATGGACCTGGTGCCTAGACTCTCTTAACGTTCGATTTAATCTCTTCGACTCGAGCCCGATGTCGGATGGCCCATTTCCCCAGGTGGATAACCTGCGCGGACGCAAGGTACCCATCAACTATGCACCATACAATGGCACTCCATGAGGTTCTTGAACTCTTGCTCGCCTTCTTGTTGCTGCAATCAGCCTTCTTGAAAAGTTCATAAGTTCCATGGATGTCTTATATACTGAGGGCGGGATGTTCGGGTGTGGTTGTTGGGGCTTCGTTTGTAAAAGTATGTCATGCCTAATTCTGAGCTAAATTCAGAATTACTCAAAAGGGAAAGCTCACATGGCCTGGCCCCGTAGTAGTTCGTGCAGAGGAGGGCAGAACCGTTGCGAGCCCACAGGAACAACAGAGCCAGCAACACACCATCAACAGCCAGCTGAAGGATCATCAACATTAGCCCTCGAGTCCTGTAAGGAAATGTATCCGACGAAGGAGCCTCGCAGTCAGACCCAGGCGCTCTTGTGTTAAATGCAGACTTCCAGGATCGCCAGTGTTCAGTGTCATGTTCGTGATGAAGCCGCCAACAGCAGCTGAGCTTCAGAGCGCTGATATCCATCTTCTTCGGTTTTCATAGTGTTTTTGTAACATTTCCAGTACTACTGAGTGGGTCTGGCGGTTGCCTAAATCTTTGGCCTCCAAATAATAATAGGGGCCCCAGCAGCATTTTGAGTACTTTTACTAGTGGACTTGAGAGTGCAGTTAATGTGCAGAGGGGTGTGTTTGGATTTTGGATAAATATCTTCGTTTTTTTGGGACTTGTGTGAGCTACTTATTATTTATTTTTTGTTATTTTATATATGGGTCCAGAAATGGATTTTGAGGGCAAGCTTGATTCAGGTTCCCATTTGGGTACACCGTTTCCCACCTCCGACCTAGCTTCCTTCCGGCTGGCTGATCCACTCAACACGGTGGCATACAACGCCGACTGGGAGGTTTTAAAGGTAAAAGATTAAATAGGCCCAGATATTTTCGGGGTTTTTGTCATTAATATTCAATTTCTCTCCTCCGTCCCCAGCAGTCCTCCAACTACGGTCTCTTCGGAGGTGATGGAATCGATATTAACGGCCTGATTAGTGGTACAAACATTATGATGGGCAGTAATAGTGGCACTATCCTTGGTGCAGCCGGATTCGAAAACGTTTTCGGCGACTTCATCGACAGCAGCTTCTCAAACATGACCTACACACCTGAGGACGAGCTCTTCTATAGGCATTCGGCTGCCATGACCGCGGTCTACTGTGTTGCGTACATTACAGTTTTTATAGTCGGATTAATTGGGAATTGTTTTGTGATAGCTGTTGTGCTGCGTGCGCCCCGGATGCGCACTGTGACTAATTACTTTATCGTTAATTTAGCGGTCGCCGATATTTTAGTGATTATATTCTGTTTGCCAGCGACACTGATGAGCAACATTTTTGTTCGTAAGTACCCCTAGGATATAGGTCATATTCCGAAGGACTGTTGAACTCTGTTGTTGTTGTTGCAACGGATATAAGAGGATTTATTTAATAGGTGCTTGCACTGAAAATCGATTTGAGCTTTCGCATGAGAAATTGGAAAAGTGGGGCGTTTTAAATACACTTTTCTTAAGCAGACATGTGCTGATCAAATGTTATTTCCTCGTTGAAAATGAAAGTTTAAAGCTTTTCAAATGAGTTTATATATGTCAAAAACAGACGTGGAATGATATCTTAGATGTACTTGTTTGCTAATGGGACTGAAAATTAGAAAATAATTCATTCTCTGTAGTTTAAGCGAATCGCAAAGAGAAGAGCACAAGTCTAGATGATAAAAAAAAACGAAAGTGAGATAGCGCCCTTATTAAAACTTATCGAGGATAAAATTATGTTGAAACCCCTTACGGGCTCGTAAAGTTTAATTTTCACTTTGTTCTTCTTTAAATTAATTTCTTCGTCGTTTTATTTAATTATTTAGTTATTTATTTTTTATATTTTTCTTAAACCACATCTTAAAATATTTTATTTTTATAAAAATAACAATAAATTGTTTACATATTTTATAATTTATTTTTAGTTTTCAGAAAAACAAGCACTAAGCCCGAAATGTTAAGTTAAAACACAATTTTTTCTGTCCATATATGTGGTAAATTTTTTGATTGAAAAGTAATACCAAAAAGTTTTGAATAACAATTATTAAAAAAAAATATATTTAAACATTACATACCTAAATTATATTATATTACTGTTCAGGCTAGAGTTATTGTTTTATTAATGAAAAATTAATAAAAATGATGGACAATCTAAGGTTTCATTTTAAAATTCTTTAGAGCTTTTAGTAATTTTTCATTTAAAAAAAATAGAACATTGCTAATCGATTGGCCAAATTGCTTTCTTACAATCTACACAGCAGGTAAATTCGACATTTACACATTTCGACATTGCATTACTGCTCAACTTCAAATATTTTATAAATAAATTGGAGTATAAAATAATTCTTATAGCGAACTGTGTAAAGAGTTTATTAAATTTAAAATATGTGTAATTGAAATTTGAATTGACATCTTTTCAGATTTATTTGATTATTTGGTATAATTAACTTTGCTTCAATATGTCTGCAATTTTTAATATATAAAATTTGAAAAACCGTATATCAATGAATATCACTTGGAAAGTAAATTCAATTAATAAATTCACTACATGTTTTTAGTATCTGGATGATCCTATCTAGATGAAAAAGACAAGATAATTATGACTTAAGTCTTATCGTCCATTAAAAAGGAGCACTCAGCAATGCCTCTAAGATATACGAGTAGAATTTCTTTCTCCTTTTGTGTGTCATAAACAGAAGATAAAAATCTGAAAAGGTTTTAGTGCTCGTTTTTTTTTTTTTTTTGTTTTTTCTTTCGATATTCCAACTTTGTGCAGAGTTTTCTGTATTTTACGTGCCTCATAATAAATTCTCATTTTAATTTCTGCACTTGACAAAGTTATTAAATGCGTAAATAAGCAAAGGAAAACCAAAGTCTGTCTTAGTGCAATGTCTTTTTGTCAACGATTCAAGGCATTCAGGAATAAAATTATCCCATGTTAAGAAAGTTACGGGTTAATTTATAAAAACGTATCCAAAAATCTTAAAGTTCATTCAGAAATAATGAATTGCGTACATCAGATACAAAAATGATAAAAAGAGTTTCAGAATTATATTAAATAAGACCTTGTAAGTAATATTTTTTCTGTCTTTGTTGATATACTGTAGATATGTAGTTCAATGTTAAAAAATCAGTAAAATGCTATCCCAGATTATCCTGCGCATTTTTGCGTGATTTTCTTTCACTTGCAATGGTTCAAACATATTCTCAAATTGCGTAACCTTAACTTAACTCCATTTTTGAATGAATATGTCTACATATTTGGTAAGGAAAAGTATTCAAACAGACCCACTACACTACTTATTTATTTGAAAACTGCTTAATATATTTCTATTCTTTTAACCTGGATATCAAATAATTGAGGATTTCCTGATGGTATTAAACAAGGAGGAATTTTCTTATTTTATGCTCCATTTCTATTTCTAGTATTTTATTAAGTAAGATTTCACTATGCATTATCATATCATGTTATGTAATTTACAAAACAGATTCAGTATATAATGAAAGTACGACTACATATAATTTTAAAGTTTGTTTGAGAAACTTTAGTAAAGCTGATTGGATTTAATTACATAAAGGACAAATATTTCAGGTAAATGGGAATTGCTTAAGTTACGAGAGAGGTGGAAAGTAGAGGGAAAAAACTCACCTTGAGGGTGGTAAGTGCCATTATTCTTGTGGCCCTTATAATGTCAAGAAATACAATAAAACTGTAATAAAGTCGTGCCATTTATGACGGAATTAGACGATAGTATTTATCAGTTATTTCCTTTACCGCAAAATAAAGTAAATGCCTTTAAATTAGCGTGCAATAATCCCATTTATATGAGTCACTCAGTCCCATGTACAGGACTTATCAAAGTTTCATTCAGCTGGAGTATTGTCGTCGGAAGTAGCCCACTTCTGGACTTAATCCAAAATTGAGTGTGGTCGTGAGTAGTAGTAGTAAGTTGAACAACCCCAAACAGCGCCTTCCGCTCCTGGTCATGATGTGAAAAAAAAAAAAAAATAGGGATGGGGAAGGAATGAGATTTTAACCAGGACAGCGCAGACATTACACATAAACTGAGTTGAGTGGATCTGTTCGGCAATAGAAAAAAATCGAGTCCAGACAGCATTGTTACGCCATCGACAGATATCTCTTCCAATTAGTAATGAATCAGGTGCAATAAATCAATAAAAATAGCTCCTAACCACGACACTGAGCAAAAGAAAGAAAATAAGGTTCCGGACTGGAGAATGAGGTGGTCCGGTCCGGCCGGGCCTGGCTTTGGCCCTGTGTGTGAGAGTATCTCGCCCTTTGTTACACCACCGCGGGGAGTTGCTGCAAATTTATGAACTCGTGCTTTACTGAAAAGATCATCGACACGTTGCTGACCTACTTTCTGGGCCTGGCTCAGATTGGCCGAGTACACCTTAAACGCCGTCTCACCGCATTGTTCAAGTACCTTTCCGGTGCTTTTACACATTCAGGGGTACTCTTGAGGATTATGCCAGAGCGCTCTTATCGAGCATCTTAAGAGCTTTCATCGACCTGGTTTCACCCCTTGGCATTCCCATATATTTTGGATCAGGGCCCCAGCCCTCGAAAAGCTTTCCGCCGGGCATGCACACCTGAGCAAGGTAAGGAAAAGGAAATACAGCCATAGAAAATACAAGTAGAGCGGTACGGTCCCTTTCTAAGTGCAGATTGACGAAGCGCGAGCAGCCTTAATATACACAGGCCGGGTCTGGCTCCGGTGTGCATTTTAATTTATTCCGAGCAGCTAAGTCCGTCTTGTGGAAAACGGGGTCCCTAATGGAACCATGCCAACATATGAGCACTCTACCCTCACCGTTCGCTCCTCTTTTAATGTCATTTTTATTTGCAAATATTAAGATAGCGGGGTTTAAAAGTGCACACCGCGCTATTATAGGCGACCACCGGCAGGAATCCCTGCAAACTTTCCGCTGCTTTGCATTAATAGGTGCATAAGAATTAAGGTAAAATGGGCGTGGGTGGATGCACCTCGAGTTGAAGTTTTACGCCGCAATGAACTTGTTGAAGTCAAAACGCGCACGGCACCCCCATGGGTGGTGACTCGATGAAGTTGTAGACCTGCGAAAATGGGGAAAATGTTTCATTTTAATAAGGCAATTTGAGCAGGAAGCTTTCGTAATTTACTTTTCTGCCGGCAAAAATTTTATAACGCGGATCCTAAGCTGATTGCGGGAGCAGAGGGTGTATTTTTTTCCATATTTTTATTATTTTTTGGTTGTATGGGGTGCGGCAAAAGATGGCTTGGGAATTTATCATTTTTTTTTTTTTTAGAAAGCTGGCAGAGACTTACGAATTCGAATTCATTTCACCGCTGGTTGAAGTGATTTTTTGAAGTGTTTAATTCGTATAATTTTTGGTTGAAAAAATACCACCTCTAATGGTTTTGTTTTAATGCACGGCATTTTTGACGATCTGGAAGATTTTCAATGGGTGCTGGTGCTCCGTCTAAAAATTTTCCTTTTAATACTTCTGCCCTTTGACTTTTTTTTTTTTTTTTTTGAAGAAAATTTATGAAATTTTAGAACTTTAGAACCGTCTGCCAGTTTGTAAAGTGGTCGCAAATTCAGATGAATTCAGATACTTTGAATAATGATACTTTGCTAACGTATTGAATACTCTTTTTATATTTTTAAGGTAAATACTTTTATGTTAATTACATTAATTATTTCCATTTAAATTTAAGTATCTCTAGACTTTTAATATCCGTTACTTAATGGTGAAATTAAATCAGCCTATGAAATTTTTTCTTCGAACATCTTTTATAGGATTTTTCTATAAATTACGAAAATGCTCCTTTACATCATATTGTCATTAATATTTGCTTATAGGAAGCAACCTTTTTAGAAGCCTTTTCATATGTTCTATGAATTGTATTACCAGGGACATAGGCGGTGGCATTACATAAAAATTTTGTTTCCTGAAGAAATCTTGAAGAGGTTAATTAATTGATATTATATGGATATATTAGTCAGATATTTAGGTTGTTATTAATAATTTCCAATAATTGCCGAAATATAGTACGATTTTACTCCATTTTCCAACCTCCTGCTTCTCAAAATTATTATGAAATCGATGTTATAACAAAAGCTCTTACCAGCCTTTCAAAAATAGGAAAAAGAAAAATGAGCCCTTTCAAACAATACCTTACTCTGACCTTAAATAGAAATTTGTGGAATTCTACCAGATAATGTCAGATAATTCAGGATATTTTTAAAATAAAAATAATAGTGAAAATAAAAATTATTCATTTATTTTTTAATAATAATTTTTGTAACCATTGAAACATTATGAAGATAATTTTCATATAAATCAACATAATGAGGGTCATTATATGCATGATTTTTTGTTGTTTTCATATTTTAATAATCCCTATATGTTTGTGTTTATTGAAATCTTTTTAATTACATCTTGAATTTCTAAATGTTATTCTTCCACGGATCATATACGTTTTTCTGGCTATTCAGATCATATGGATCATTTGTATCCTATAGAATTGTATTTTTACTTATTAATAAAACTAACAATATTCTAGCATACTATTTAGTGATTCTACTTTAAAATCTGACAGTTTTTATACCATTTACATTTTATAATTTTGAGTAATAATTGCTTAAGTAAATATAATGCGGGAAAAATAGGTAGGTTTTCCGCTATGGAGATAAGTGACCCGTATGATCCGCGGAGGGATTGTAAAATTATAATTATATTTTCGTTCTGAAAAGTAATTTTAAAAGAATGATTTTTTAAGTAATCGAGGACAGATTTTAGATATTGGATAAAAATCCACGTTATTAGGCATCAGTTACTGAAAGATTTATGATACAATAAGGTGATAGTAAGGTTTGTTTCGGCGATATTTAAACCAAATCCCATTCTAGCATTTTGTTCTGGTATCTCTATATATATTGGAAATTTAATTGTAAATTCAATAATGAGAATAAGCTCCTCTAAATTGTAGTCAATCTCCTAATTCATCTAACCAGAAAACTGTCAGCAATTATCATCCATTTCGTTCGTTTGCCTTTGAACATTTTATTTAATTAAGGGAAATTCGAGGGCGGAAAATCTTTAGCTGATTAATATCGTAATCTATTTTCAGGTGGTGACAATCTTCCGGTCATTGTCTTGGGTTCATCCTTCGCCTAAGTTCTGGCTGGTATCCTCCGGGGCTGAAACAGACTTGCGAATATCTGCAAAATCTATAAAAGCTTTTTTTGTTTTTTTTTTTTTTTTTGGGAAACATAAGCCCAGAAGCTGAATGACCCAAAACAAATAACCGCTCAGAGACAAGTTCACTGTCCTCATCAAGTTAAGTCATCAACTAAATAAAAAGTGAGGAGCAAAGGGAAAATGTTTTTATAGGAAAAGAGTCCCATCTCCCTTAGGTTCTAGCCACATCGGCCATCTTAAAAATTATTAAGCGTTTTCTGCTGTAGGGTTTTTCTATACGGTTGTATACTAGCCCTGTACTATTGATTGCTCTTGGGTGCAGTTACACGCCCTACCGCATCGCGTCTCAGACAAAGGATTGGTTTTACGATCGTAGCGGATGTTATTGCTTTTACACCAGCATATGCCACACCCGGTACCTACAAAATCCTCTATAAAAATTATATTTTCTCCCGTGGTGTCTGGAAGTCACAAAAACATTTGCTGCTAGCACATCAAATCCCTAAAGGTGAAAAATGTCCCAACACTAAAAAGTGGTGGCTGCCGCTTCACAACCAAAAAAAAAAATGTCTCTTCAGATGACTTGGCATTTATCACGGGGCAAAAAAACATTCAGAAGAAAAATGCGTGTATTGTTAGAGAGATTCCTGGAAAATATTTTATCAGATTTGATTGTGGCGCCTAATTGACAATAAGCAAATTGTATGGAACTACGATGTCCTCATCCCCCAAAAAAAAAAAAAGAAAAAAAAAGAGAAGCTTTCAATCTTATTAAACTGCAAATAAAGGGCGGCAAAATCACGTCATCGAGAGGACGGATATCATCACGAACAAGAGGAGACAGGAAAGAGGAATAAGGGGCAGCGGAGGACATTAATTTATTCCAAGTGCGATTCAATTCAATATTTCACTTCAAACGACGAAGATGATACCAGGAGAATCGGTGTATGTAGAAAAATAAATAAAATATTGTTGTATTTGCAAATAAAAATTAATTGTCGATAGATATGCACATCAAGAATAATATCTCAAAAAGCTATCTTGCTCACATAATACCTGGCGACCTGCTATATGTAGATTTGTAACTTGGTAAAATTTAGTCAAAGCCTAGTTTAAACTCGACTTAAACTTTATTAGAGCTTTGCTTAAGCCTGATTGAAGCTAAACTAAACTTCGTTTAAGTTAAAGTCGAACCTAACTAAGTTTGATAATATAATATAGCCTATAGTATTTATATAGGTGTATAGCGCTCTATCAACCAAGTATTACATAGTAGATAGTCTATAATTTTACACTGATTTTAAAAAGTCTGTTGGAAAAAGAACGTTCCTTTAATGTTTCAGTAGAAATTGAAAGTCTTGTGGATTAAATCTGAGCATTTTTACCATATTGCTTGCACTGCATTTCTTAGTAATTTAATATATTTCTATTTTTCCCGTATATTTTTATATTGATTTGCTTGAATTCTTGTTCTTAAAAAGGTATATCATGCGTCGACAATGATCAATAATACAATAACACTCTGACGACCGAATTGTATGCAAATCTCTTTTGCTTGTTCATTTTTAGTGACCCTAGAAGAGGTAACTCTTCGATAACATATCCAATTCATAAAGCTTTTCTCTAAAAGACATTGCGTCGATATCAGGCGAAGTAGGCCATAAAATAAAATTTCCCCCGTAAAACGATACCTTCTACGAATATATTTAATATTTGAATACATATGCCCATCTTGTGCTGAAACTATAAAAGCCACTCATGAGAAAATTGCCACGATTTTACCAAAACAGCCCTCACTGTTCCTATCATGTCTCGAGGGTAGTGAATCAATTCTCTGCGTCTGCGACTGGCAGGTGCGGAATTCTCCAAAAAAAAAAAACGTAATACGAGTCCTGCAAGATAAACAGTCTCAAAATCAAAAATATTTTTTTTTTCTCACAGTTCGTCGACCCATACGCCGGAGGGGTGAATAATATTTGGTGGTGCCGAAATGGGGCGTCTTTATCATATCTTTGATTGATTGATGATCCTTAGTCCCAAAAATAGCAAAGCTGGTCAAATTGTGATGATTTAATTAAATAAAACGGCCCTTAGTTTATAGAATGTCTACGGATTGTGTATTCATTTTTATGCAAACCATCCGACACCAATAAACCAGAGAAGATTGAAGTATATTACATTAAGTGTCTGAACGTGTGTACCGAAGCATCCCCGCAATTTTCCTGCTTTATCCAGAATTATTAGATTTTCCACAGGTAAAGTCGCTCATAGCAATGGCGAAAGTCTCGAACATTTTCATGCAATTTTACCAGGGCAAATAATAACTAAAAGCTGGAATCTTCTGGAAGAAATTTCATTAAAGGCGAATGCCGTCTCGAAGGCATTTACGAGGAAACTTTGTTCCAAAGAGAATGTCTCAGCCACTCAAATAACTTCCCACCGTTCTTGCAGAAAAGGTTTGATAGTCTTACGAACTACCTGCCCGAAATATTGCATAAGAACCAAATCGTCCTTTCCTCATTTTAAATATTGAAAATTTTTTTTAGGTACGTGGGTTGAGCAATTTTGGCCATTTCTCTTGTATATAGGCTACACCTGAAAGACAACAGATCTAAAAATTTGGAAAAAAAAAGGAATACAGGTTGCAAGTCCGAATCTAAGACTTTGTTTTTGATCGATTTTAAGGAAAAGAAAGAAATTTTCCGACGAATACTGTCGACAAAGTGTACAACAGCAAATATTTATCCTGGAGTGGTTGCAGGAGGCCAACATTTTCGTCATGAACACTAGGAACTGGCAGAGTGTTAATAAATCTCGCGTTTTAATTAAACACGATTTATGTGCGCTGATGTTTTTTGTCTGGAAGTCACTTCCTATTTTGCAGATTGTATATTAATACTGCTTCTGTCTATGTATTACCAATTAATTTCCTTTAAGGATATCAAACTGGGCGCTTAATTAAACTGCTAGACGATACGAATTTCGTCGAAGGTTAGGTGGGTGGGTGTTAGTGTACATGTTTTGCATCATTTTGCGGGCATTGTGTTTAAATGTTAATCGAAGATTGATCGGTGATTGAATAATTAGGTATGGTCAGCTCAGTGGTTATTTTAGCTTTCACATAATTAGGCACTTGTAATTAAATTGTTAAATATTAACTTTAATTTGGCGGAATGTGGTTAGTGCTTTTCAACATTTTCTGTAATTAATTTCAAAATTTGCAATTTGATTATTAGAATTTTATGAGCATTACAGATAATCACATATTTTAAAAATTTCTTCCAATGAATTTTCTTCTTTTTATCCATTTTTATCTTTTCTTGTTCTCATAATAACCTCACATCATTCCTACTGTGTCAGCCTGGTTTCTGATAAATGATAGAAACGTAATTACTTTTAATTGTTTTATTATTTCTTGTGTTTTGTTTTTCTCTTTGTTTACTTACTTATTTGAAAGGTATTTACTGTAATTTCCATCACAAAATATTCAGTGCAATGGTAGTTATAATAAACTATTTTTCTATGTAGGGAAATTCATACCCTCCTTGTATGATGTGCATCATCGTGATTTCTTCACTTCTAATCATCTGAAGAGGAATCAAACGATTTTATGCCAGTTATATGCTCAACTTAAATTTTCTGTTACCTGTACAATTTTTGGAATTTTTGAAAAACACGATCTCTCATGTGCTTTTAATGGCTTATACATAAATCGATTTTTTAAAATTTTTAAATGGAAAAATTCGTTTAAGATGCCATACTCAAGTATTCTTAAAATTTGGGAATTGTGCGACAAAATGTTTCGAAGCTTTTTTTAAAAGAGTTAGGTATGCAAATAAATAATTAAAACAAAAATGAATTGGTAAGTTTAATAAGATAGTAAAGATATAATGAGATAATATTGAATTTGTGGTAAAATAAAATAAAACTAATACTTAATACCCAAAATACGTATTTACTTGCCGGAAAGTATTTCATATTAGCAGTACGGTGCAGTACGTAGGTATCAAACAAATATACATTTTTTCGGATAATTGCTGTCGGATAGCATCGGATCATGTTGTACCGTACACGATACCTTTGATATGAATACTCTAATTTAAAACTCCTTAAGGAATATTTACTGAAGCGGTAATGGTATGAGCATGAAACGATTGATGTATGCATATAATATGAAAGGGCCTTTAATAATAATAATTTATTATGTTTACCACATTTCTATCATAGGTCTACTGGTATATGAAAACTATGCAAAACTTCTCTAAAAAGTGTTTATCTTTTGCCGCAATATGAAAAGTTGTCTGACTCAGAGGTTTATTCTGTACACATAGTGGTTAGTGTGGGTTTTAAAGCCTACTCTTATTTCAAATTCAATTCACCACCTCAGTCTTTGAGTCACACGGTCACATTTACTTGAACATGGTAAGCAAACAAAAATGTTGAACATCAAAGCAAACCACCTTTTTTCCAGTTTAGAATTGTCATGTCAAACAAAATACGGATACATCATACAGCACACATCAAAAGTGCCACAGAGGGAAGCCCCCCCACTTTTCCCTTCCCATAGAAGAAAAAAACATAGATAAAACCCTTTTGACGGAATAATACCCTTCGACCGTTGTACCTACAACTATATCACGTGAACAACGTGATTTTGTTCCATCCAACTCACATATATGCCCCTTATGTTTAAATTGAAGATATGTACATATATCCAATTCGAAAGAAAAGTGCCAGTGGTGGGTTGAAGGACGACGACGGTGCCACAAAACAACGAAAAAGGGACTAACAACAAGCTGGATGAGGAAGAAAAAAAGAAGAAACAAAAATTGGGGCAAACTACCTGAATATTCATCCACCCTATTGAATTGAATGTGCTCGAAATTTGTAGTGAGTTTTGCCAGAAATGTCGAGCAGGCGGATATTATTATCCCACCACCCGCAATCGAATGCTGGGTAATTCATCCTCAGGCAGGGGGTCGCACCCATTTACCCCTATTACCCTAGGCACTGAGGCACAAGTACATCCCCTCTAAATTGCATAAAGCCAGTTTTTTTACACAGATTTACCTCGACTCGAGAGTACCAGAAAAAGGCAAGGTACCCGATCCATACCAACAGCAGGGAGCTTTTTCACGTGCGGCGGCCCTGACCAGGTGAATATTGTGGTGCAGTTCGTTGACCGGCTGTCCCAGTTAGGGTTGTTTTAAAGTTCGTCCCTCCTAAGGTTTTTAGTTGTTTGAAGCTTCGACTGGATGAGCTTTTCATGGGTCCTCCCCCGTTGCACGTTTCGAATATAAAAACAACCCCACAAGACTGCACTGAAGGCCGAGGGCTGCTGGAATGCAGTGGTATGTCGGTGGTTGCAGTCACTGCTTTGGCGGCCGACCACGCCACCTGCTACAAAGTGCACTATATTTACTATAGTTGAAAATTTTATGCAAGCTCGTGCTCAGCGCCAACTTCCAATCTTAAGCACCACCGATACAACATTGTACCGCAGTCTCGGTGGAAGGTAGAAGTCTTGACATAGGTATAGAATTTGCCAAGTAGGTTGTCTGCGAGTGGGATTATATTGTGACATGCAAATTTACCAGTTTTGTGGCAAATTTTAGTGGAACATTCAGGCACACACACACACACACACATAAGAATTGTGTACACGGCAGTTGGCAAATACAACGATTAGCCCAATACTCGTTCGATATCCACGACATATATATCTTCGACCTATTTAGATAAATTCGCGAGCCTTCGAGAGCATGCTAATTACCCGTGTCAATTTAATCATACCCCATGTCGCCGTAACCTACTTTTACGGTCGACGGGAGAGCATACCATTCCGAAGTCACTAATTAAAAAAGTTGATTGATAGTTGGCGAACTTTTCCGGATATGTCGCTCGACCACGTGACTGAATAATTTTTGATTGGAACCTTAACCAGGCCCTCCCTTACAACGACGATGTCGATGGTGCCCCATTACCGAGCCCCGTCGGTCTGACATCCCCACAAAGACGTTTTTCCGCTTAAATGAACATGTCGTACCCGATGTCCTACTGGTCCTGCCGTAGGGATAGGGCTCTGTATTATTTCGGCTTTCTGTATAATTTCTTTCGCACCACCCTAATAAATGAATTTGAAAGGACTGGCACACGAGCGCTCCAGAATGGCTCCACACTGCGGTTGGACTTGATGTATTGAGTCAATAACCGCATCCCGGCACATATGACAACAATTAATCATTCCTCAAAAGACACTTTAACAGTCCCCTTATCAGGCAATTCATACAAATCATTAAAGGGGAGTTCATGAGCAGGCGGGAGAGCGTGTTTTCGACGTCAAGGCCCTTTTCTGCAAGGCCCTAGTAATTCCGGGGCTCTGAAGGGTGGAAGACTCTTCTAGCCCTCTGCATCTTCCGAATAGAGAAGATATTCTTGCAAAATACATGAAGGCAATCGCCCTCAGTGGACCTATTCTCGCTTGGCTCCTCAACCGAAATATTGAGCATTATTAAGTAAACATTGTCCGATAAGGATTTCTGTACACCCCGCAGTGTTGGGTTCTTTCCTTCCCATCCCCAACACTCTCCGGATTCCTCCATCTAGAGCTTTGCATGAAATTTTCATAAGTAGCCACTGGATGGCTTTATATAACCATTTTTTTTGAGTCTGTTTGCATTTTTGACTTGAGCCGAAACATAACACATATCTCTTATCGATTTTTCTAAGGATAATATTGGCTGGGAAAAGTGATAAACGAATTCGTTTAGAAATTTTGATTGATTCGACCGAATAAATTTCGAAACGCACTTAAAATAAAATTGGTGTTTTACGGTGCTGTTTTCCTCTCCCGGTTCACCCCGCCGTCTGATTTGAGTAGGTTCTTTTTGGTAAACAGCCTCCAGGAATGTACGAAGGATTTGTGTAAAAAATGAAGAGCCAAGTAAAATGAAAAGAGATGATTTTCAAGTTATTGAATTTTTGGTCGTGAATTTCACTTATTAAAGTGAGCATTATTTATTTCATATACTCGTAATATTACTGCCAAATGTTGGCAATTCCTGTTGGAAGGCCGTTTAATAGCTTGGTAGACGATAAAATTTTGTTTTAAGATACCCTAATAGCTATAATATCACTCCGAAATTTTTCATACTTATAGAAGCGCATATCACGCTTTCATAATATTGCTTTGACTAATTCCATTTTTCCAGCACGTTAGTTTGTCAAAATTTAATGATAGAAAAATTTCTACTATATTTCCTTGATATCATCACCAGTTTATTGATCAAGTCTGTTGTCGCAAGTACTTGACACGACTTAAACTATTGTCCAGCTAACGAGAAAACTGTTAAAACTTTTTAAAAAAAGGAATGATTTACTTTGCTATATCCTCTCAAAATTCCCTTTCCCTCAAAAGATTGTTTTTGTATATATCGCATTTATATAATGTCCCCACAAAATTTATAACTCACTCACTCACTTATCTTCAAAAATAAAAATACTCCAAAAGGTAAGCGTATTCCAAAGACCGAATCAAAGAAAAAATAAATGTTTAGACATACATAAGTCAAAATAAATAAAAAAGATATGATCTAAACAAGGACATTAAAAATAAAGAAATCATCGTTATAAAACCCATTGTTTGTTTTATAGCAGTTCAATTAATTATACATGTGATTTGATAGGCAAATTTTATGACTTGAGGATAAAAATGCAAATAATTCCCATAAGGTATAGGATCAAGGGCAATACTATTGTTTAGTTTAGTTAAACCGTATTGTTTGAGTGTAATATATTCAATAGTTTTTGATTACATACTTCCTTTAGGTATCTAGTTAATTGTCTATACATCTCTATTCGAACAATAATCAAGAAATTATAACTAGCAGATATCCGTTCTGTTCTGTATTCTATTAAAACTTGAGGTTAAAGATTACTTTTCTGTAGTTAGCACATATGTACATATATCCATATCTGAGCTTTATTCGTTCTTCAGTGCATTTCATTACTAATAATCTCGAAAGCAACACGGATCGAATTTGGTGTGAAATCAATTAAATTTGTTATTGGTCTCTTTCAAATCCAATATTTGTATCACAATATTAGTCTTAAGTGTACCTTGCCCGCCAGCCTCTTTAAGCTCACCTAAATCTAATATTTTATTGATTTATATATATAGTTTATTTTCTAAAATCGATAAGATAAGTTTGATTTTATATATTATTTTCTGATATACACCTTTTTCTATTTTTACAACCAGTAAACCCATAAATTTTTCTGTTATTGTTTTACAAATTTTAGTAGATAGTTCGAATTTTATTCCAATTATCAATTTAAGGTTGTTTTTATTCTGATATTATAAAATCAATACTGGTTTATTTGTTTCAGATTTGTCGTAATCAACCACAATTTTATCGATTTTATCCTAAAGGTTTCAATTAAAATGGTTGCTTGGTGATATGTTTAATTTTTCCAATATTAAATTTCAGAGAATGTCAGAAATGTGGAATTATAATAGTAAATGGGTTGTATATGTAGTAGCAAATAATTTCTTTCCGTGAATTAAACAAAACATGTTGTCAATGACATTTTCATAAAGCTGTCGAAAAAAGATCAACGCTACACACTTAACAAGCATGAGTCATTGATTTATGTTAAATGGGTGCAGTTTGTGCTATTTAGTCAACTTGAATTAAATTTTGTATAATCATAATCAGCTTATCAGGAATTTACTCCATTTTCCGAAGGTTGCTAAACTGTGAAAGATTTGCATACTAATGGAGGTCAGTATATCATTAATTTCAACGAATTTGAATCAAATCCTTAAATAATTGAACAGTACGTTACTAATTCCTGCCACATATTAGAAAATGGTCTGCTGCAAAATACAATTTCAAAATGCAAATGACTGGCAACTGTAGGACTTTCTGGAAAATACTCTTCTCAGTTTTAAGGCTTTCTGAAAATTAACTAATTTGTTGAATTACCTGCGATGTGGGTAGATTCAGGGTGCATGTACTCACCCAGAGTAGAAATTGTCGAAAGGGATTTTTCGGTATTAAGGACGCTTTCGGGTGGCACATTCAAATTCGGTTTTACTGAAATTCTTTAGGGTGTTAATAAAATTTTACGAGGCCTAAAAATTGCGAAACGATTCTGGTACTTTTACGTGGCGGCAATTTACGCAATTCAAAGCACGGCTAGAGCTCCGCCACCGTTTCCCTATTTACATCTGAAATTCAGTGAGTGGCACACCCAAAACGAAATCAAAGTTGGTTGAACCCATAAGTGGTGGTGGTGGTACAACTCGGAATCGAATTCAATCGAAAATCTGAAAAAGTTTTAATGAATTCACGAGCCAGGGCGATGGCTCGGCAAGTGTAGATGGCCTAACTTCTCGTCGAAAAGAATGTTTCATTGATTCCTGATTTGATTAGTGAACAACATTTGCCACAGCATCATCGCTGTTGTATCAAAAGACATCTCCCTTTAGTCCGTCAAACCGAAATGTTTGTTCCTGTTCATAAATCACAGCCGCTGGAGCCGGGAGTTGGCCTATTATCTGCCTCTGGAGGGACACAAGTACCACTTGTCAACGTGTTGCTCTTTCTGTGACTAAATTATGCGAAAAGAATTCACTCCAAACAGTTCATGATTTATGGCGGCTGTAATGTGGCTTTTACCTATGATGTAACTTCCGAGAAGGCTTTCTGCAGCCGGCCTAAAGTGCGATGAGCGAAAATCGATACAAATGGAATCCTTATCGCATCTGGGAACTCCTTTCTATTGTGTGTGCCACCGGTGTCCCATCCCGTCTCCGGCATATTTTTTCTTCCCGAAATCTAGGTGAGAGAATGTGCCAGTGGGTGAAGAAGCCGTGCCAGCCCCTCTTAAGGCAGTATATTTTTTCAGCTTTTTTTATATTCAGTTAAAGCGAGTGTCGTTAGACTGAATGACTGCTATTACGGAGGGTTTTGACCAAATGTCAGTAGAGATTTGCGTTAATAATAAAACTTCCGTAATTTTCCTATTGCAATTTACGTCCAGGACGATCATATTATATCACCTCCTTAAGGCAGGGTCCAGTGTTTAACCGATACGGCGTAATCCCCTTTTTATGATGAAATGAAGTCCCTTCTGGCCATGAGACTTATTTACTAACAGAAGCAAAACTTTTAAAGGTTCAACGTTCGTTGAATGTCTTCCAGTAAACTATCGGGAAAAGATGTAAATGGGAACTTTTGCATTCACAACAGAGATTTAACCCTTCTTAGGTTGTAAGGGGAGCAGATAAACCTTTAAAACCACTGGGTATTATTATCCGATTTCGCATAGTATCAAATATTGAGAAAAAGATAAACGTAATGTTTCAATTAATGAACGTCTTACTGTTATTGTCATCGTGTGCAGAATGTTGACCCGATTTTTCCTAGCCAAGAATTATATTAGAAATATATGTATATCCTAAAAATGAGAAGATTGAACATCAGATTTAGCTTATTGATGTAGAAGTCATTTCGAATCATTATAGTTTCCTTTTTGCTTTCAAAATAAACTTGTTTGATCCTCATCAATCAAGTCTTTGAAACGCTATTAAACTTTTCTTCTTGAAACCATAACTGCATGAAATCCGAAATATTATAAGGGGGCAATATAAAAAAATTAGTTTGTGGTTTATTTAACATTAGAGAGGATAGAAAAAAACGCATATTGGGGAAAGAAAGAAACAACATTTCAAAACGAATATGTCACATATTTCATCAATATTACATACATTATATCAAAAAATTCAAATCTAAGCAAATGTAAATACATAATACAGTATAGAGTGCTAATCAAAGGAAAACTGAAACTTTGGTTTTAAAAAAGTAAACTCTTCATTTATATTTAGTAACAAAGTATGGAATAATATAAAATATGTGAAATTTTGTATAGAAACGAAAATATTAAAGCCAATATGAAATAAAGCTCTGGCTATACAGAATTAAATTTACAAATACGCAGGCACCTTCCATCGATAAAATCATCGTTCGCACCCTTTTCCCATCGAATTAATATCCAATGAATTTGCAGAAAAAGGAGCACACTTAACCTTATTTTTTAAGTTTTTCCAATAACCGAATTCTTTTCATAGGCAAAAACAAAAGCCCCACTACATCCTTCGGGAAGAAGAAGAAGAAAAGAATATAGCAGGCTGAACGGAATAAAAGGGAGGCAGGCGAATCGTTACGCTCAGGCTTCAGAGGGAATACCTAGGGCTGGGGTGCCTGAAACTAGGTTGTGCCTCGCAGCTGTGCAGGGTGGAAAAACAATCTCCACTTGTAAGAATTCTTGCCAGCGGAGCCAAAGACCTACTACAAGGTGATCGGGTACCGGCCCGGCCGTCCACTGAAATGCATCTAGCTATTATCCTGTCTGCTTTCGAAGTCCCATCCCCCGGGCATTGGGCACCGCTCCCGCCGTTCGTTCGAAGGTATCGCACTCGCCTGGCCCTACCCTGGGTATATAGTCCAAGTAAATAGGTCAAACAACAACCGGCGGTGCTCGGTGCTTATCGTAGCTTGATATCGTACACTTATAGCGTTTTGCTTGGGTTCGCCCTGTGTTCTGCCTCTGTATACTACGGCTCAGTAGAGGGGTTTCTGTAAAATTTCAGCGAGAGAAAAGGTTCTGCTGGATAAATAGGAGAAAATTAACCTAAGAGATAACCTGAAAGCTTCGTGTGGTATAAAAGGAGGGCATTGCCGGCGTTGAGCTTTTTATTGATAGTTTCTTTTCTACTGAGTCGTTACAAGGACCGATGGGAAGTTAAAATTCTATAGAGTTTGCAGTTTTACTCAATAGGCAAATAGAGGCTGTGGCACTTTTGAGAACTTCAATTTGTAGACAATGGATACGTAATCGATGCAATTTATTCTTTGTTCATTGTCAGGCAAAAAATTTTCTTTGGAATTTTCAAGTTTCTCCAAATATATAGCAATTTGGGTGTACATAAATCAATACGTTGGAAAATACAAACTAATATATAAGCTAATTTTACTTTTAACAAGATAACTACCTTGCCTTAAAATGAATTACCTAAATTGTTTTTGAAAACTATTTCATTTTAGAATATTTCTTTTTACATCTACATTTTCTAATAATATGTTAGCAAATTTTTAAGTCGTTACTCTTAATACTGTCGAAGTTGTAAAGATTTAAATTTAAATGTGTATTAATTTAAAATCTATAATTGCGTTTATCTTGAAACTACATTTTTTGAATTGATGAATGATGATTGGAGTAAATAACATTTACATAGAAAGTAGATCATGATATAACCGATGAAATATGCAAATAGAAAGAGTTGTTTTTGAGTTGGTCACTCATTTTAGCAATTTGCCAATTTTCAAGTTTTTAATAATCAATTTAATTACTTTTGTAAGGAGTCATCAAGGGTTTATAATCATAGATGAAGACTATGATAGAAATCATAAATAAACATTAACTATGTATCATTAATCACAAATTTTGTACTCGTTTTTGTTTTTTCGTGCATAATAATCTGGCCTTAGAAGTAGTTTATTTCAATTTTTAAATTTATTTAGGCAAAGTTTCAATATTACCCCGTTCAGAATAAGGCCCAATCGAAGATTGGTAAAGTAAAATATATAAAAAGAAATCAAAGTCATTCCAGTTGAATACGATCTCAGAAGATCGTGCTCAACAGTCCAAACAAATCAAATTACACAGAATGAACTCAATAAAAATTTGCAAACCTATCTATAAGCGCTTACACGACAATGATTACTTCAGTAATTCCCGGAGCAATCGTCTATTAGTAAACATGTGTGGTCATTGTTATATCTAGAGTTAATCCCGGAGTCCTTCCTTTCTACTGTCTGAAGCGGAACCTCGGCACACACATGTTTTCAGTCTCAGGGGGTGTTTAGCTCGTAAAAGTACGTGAGCAATTCGTTTCCCATAGCTAAAGATATTTGTAAACAGAACTTGAAAGGCGGACAGGACAGAAAGTTTTCTTCGACTACATTACGTGCTGTCATATAGCCTTTAAAGACCGAAAGCAAAAGTAAGAAAATTCCATGGAGAGGGATTCCCTCTAACTTTTCATACCCATAAATATTTAATGGATGCGTGCCTACCATTAGATGGTGAAACTCAAAAATATTTCTATTTTTTATTTTATATTTTTTTTTCATCCTTAAATTCTTCGGTTTTGTCCTTTATAAATGTCATCTTAATGTCAAGTTAATGTCGTTACTGAGAGATTCAAACCACTTAGGTTTTGATTCTTTTAGATAAGTCATTTTCTTATGGATTTTATATCCGATACGAGTAGAAGGTGTTTCATGAAGAATTTCAGCACTTAGTAGACCTTTTTGGCTTAACTCAGAATACTTTAGAGGCGAATCATCCGATTGCAAAAGAAACATGTTTTCTGACCGAAGAATGTACCTACATTCAATTTTTATTATCTCATTGCTTCATTCCAACACTAAATATGACAAACCTGTCTGCAGGTTTACATTTATTTTATGAGAACTAAATAAAATTTGTATAAATAGTCAACGTTTTTAGAAGAGATAAGTTTCAATTTAATATATCCCGAATTATTTAGGAGAAATTATTTTGCTGTTGTCCTTAGTGTACTGCATAAAGTTAAATTATATCCAGATATTTTATATGTATAATATACATAATTGGTACGTGATCTAGGCTGCAGAATTATTCGCTATTGTCTTCTATAAGAACACATTTTCCAAAAACTCAAGATTTTACTGTTTAAATTAAGCATTTTAGTATCACGATAAAACGGCGCAATCACTCACTATCAGTGGCTGCTTTGATTTGCTTGAAACAACCTAAGAGCATCAATTTAAGCACTGAAACGTTGTAATAAATTTTTTCAAATGCTCCAAAGTTCTCATAAATATTCGCAAATCTACCACAAAAAAAAACCGATCTTTCATGCATCCCCAATACTCTAAATTTTGCTTTATTCCTAGCTTTACTTTTTACCAACCTCAGAGCCCAGGTGCTTTTACGATTAATTCCATTTTATGCTAAAAGAAGCTAAAAGTGTCCTATTTAAAAGTTTAGGGCCCTTCACAACGTGACAGTTGGTTTTATTTTCCTTTTGAAAAAGAAATGAGCTTAAAAAAGGTTCCTTTGCCTGCCTCTATTCGAAAGTAGAGCCAAAGGTTTCGCATTGCTATAAAATCCCCATACCTAAACGTATTCAAGTTCAGCTTATAAATCATTTGTTTCCCCTTTCACGTTTTCCATCAAAATTTTTGTTACTGTGACCTTCGACAACAACAGGATCGTAAGAAATGAAAGTGTGAGGTTGATTGACAGGAATTCAAACACGTTTTTTTTCGTGGATTTAAGTGACTTTTGCTGTTTGAAGAACGTTTTAGGTGAGAAGTTGATTAAGGCAAATTGGAAAACAAAAACCTTTTTTTTTTGCACACTTGGATAGTGTAATTGATTGAAAATGACTGCCTCAAAAATTGGAGGAACATTTTAAACTTTTTGGGGACTATTTGGAAATATTAAACAAAAACAAAAACTTTTCGTCCTCTAATGAGTAAAAGTTTACGAGAAATTTTAGTCACTTGGGAAACTAAAAGTCTGGGCCGCAATAATTCATTCCAGAAGGATATAGAATTTTGCCGGCCTTGTCCTAAATAGGGTAATGTCGCCTTGCTGTTTAGCTTAATTCTGGTTCTGGTACCTACAAGAAAAACTCATTAGCAATGCACGCCGAATGCAGCCGTTTAGAAGGGAAAATCACCAAGACAGGACAACGGAATAAATTGGCGTTTCCCGACAATAGGCTTGAAGCACAACAGAAATCTTTTACAATATAATTACAGGTGGGCGGATATGTCCTTGACTGACTTTGTTTGAGGTATTTTCCATTACTGCCTTTTCAAAAAGGAGTCAAAGGAATTTTTAATTATGCATTGAGCATTTTCCAAGTTAAATTCACAAAGAAAATTTTAAATGAAATATTTCTCGTCTCCATTGAAGAACTACGTAAGGTGTAATTATTAAGTTTAAATTTCCTTTTACCATTTTTTAATGGTTTTTTCTTTCATTAAATTTTAACACTTTCTCGATGTTGTTTTAGTATAGCTTAGTTTTATAATTCAACATTAAATGAACCCCAATATTTGACTAAATTCTCATGCAAACGTTTAATAATATTTCTAGTTTTAATAAATTTTAAAATTATACACTCCTACTTATTTTTACTCAATTGATTATTTTTGTTGGCTTCTGAAAATCATCCTACATTAATTTTAACTAAATGTTGAAACATGATACGAAATATGTTTTAATTTATTTTTCATAAACACTGTCAGTCTCTTCGGTTAATATGTTCGGGTAGATATGTTTGTGAAATGTGCTTTTATAAAAAATTCAAACAATGTAGAAAATACTAATGAGAAACCTTTTAAATGACTTTGTTATAAAGGAGCTACTAGTACATTTTCTTGTGTACTAACAGTTTGACTAATTTGAAAGTAAAATTTCTTAAATTTACTTTAAAATTATTTTAGCTTGGATCGATGATTAATTTTAAAATATTTTTTATTGTTTATTAAACATTTATCCATACGTGTAACGTGTTTATATGCTAATACCCAGTATGACAATAGATTGTAAAGCATACCTCATGCTTAATATGAAAGAGTAGTCCTAGGGTGAATAATTTTAATGGATCCAAACAGCTATCTCGTAAAGTAAGCAATATGGCAAAATATATTCTATACAAAAGTTGTAAGACTTGAAGAGGGATAACCACATTGACCCTTTTCGAGAGGTTAAATTGTATTATCATTAAAAGTTTAAATTGACCCTTTATATAGTTTATTATATAAAACCAGCAACTAGCAACAGATAATTTAAAAAAAAAATTAAAGCATTTGTGTTACTCGTAAGAATGAAATTCGCAGATACACTACTTGAAATATGAAACAAAAATTGGTAAATTTACCCTAATTCTCAGTGTAATGAATCATCCCTATATATTCTTTGAAAACAACAGAAAAGTTGAATTGAATGGATTATGTAGATGAGTAGCTGTGGGCGGCTAGTATCACTCATAAACAGAAGATTATTTAAATTTTATTCATTTCGCCTTTAAGTCATAAAGGTAATTGCACGGAACTGCCACTTCAGCCTAAAAGGTTCATATATTTTTTTTTCTTTCATTTTACCGCCACCCACCAAAAATGCCGTGATAAGGGACATCATAAGGGACAATTTTTATGTGAAATCGCCTGGTTACAGCATGCTGCTATTAAGCACAAAGCAATCATGAGCCATGTAATTGGCCATTAATCTCGAACCGATTTGTAATCATTGCTTATTGTATAATCCCTTCAAGACGTTGTCGGTACATAATATGGTGACTGCTTACATAAAAATTCGAATGTACATTTATGCTATGATGTGAAGAATCCCTAGAGGTTTTAGTCTTTTAGAACATAATGAAAGATGAGGAAGGAATCTATAAAGTTCCGGCCTAAGGCTTTGTTCCAAGTTCAGGGTTACTGCCACCGGATTTGCTATATATACGGAGTAGATGATGCTTAACGATAAAGATAATTACCATAGGAAATGGATATAGTTCTGGTGGAAGAATGTCCAAAATGATCTAAAATATTGCGCGTTGGCAAGGTCGATGGTGTAATAAATGTGAAATATAGCGCCTTTCCGGGTCGATTTCTGGTAATCAAGGGTATACTTATTAAAAGGTATAATTCAGCGGCGACCAATAATTACTGGCTGGTTAACAAGCAGAATTTTTTGCCTCTCTATCTTACCACCTTACTGGCCACAAGAAAGCATACCTGGGATTCCTCTATTATATTAAGGTGATCCTTACCCAGATCCGCGCGCAGGTCCGGAATTTTCATTACAAGAAAGCTACGCATATAAATTAACAGATATCCTTTAAAGAACATTCTTGCTGGATGAGGGAAACTTAAATATAACTACGCCATTTGGCAAATATCTACTCTATATGATACATATAGATTTATAGTTTTATACTAAATTTTCGCTTTGAAACACAAAGACTTAACAACATTGAACATCGCCTACACTTCTATAAGAACAAAGATCAATTTCTGCGTAAAATCTAATTTCGAGTTGAGCACGTGTGAATTTATCTCGTTCTGTTAGGACACCTTAAGGAGTCACATAATACCTCAATTTTCGCATATCCGAAATTAAGTGACTTAGCTTAAGGTGTGAGACGTCAAAAAACAACAAACGAACGCATTCACGTACACCTTTGTTTTCCAAATTGATTTCATTCGAGCAAACGTTGCTCTCGCCTCCGCTTCTCCGGAGGAAAATCACAGCGAATCATTAAAGTGGAAAAATATTCATCGCACGTACACCGAGGAAAATTCACTGCTTTCCAGAAGCTACGTCGATTGGAATGGGAATTTCCTTACCACTTTATATATTTTTTCAAGTTTTCTTTTCTCACTTATTTCTTTATAATCATTCGTTTTCCAAGCCGCAATTGTTTTTTTATTTTCAATTTGTACGTCGACCCACCTTCTGACATCGTCGTTGAAATTTTTCAATGACCAGTAAAGTTATTTATTGGACTCGAAATTGTTTTGATGATTGAACAGAATTACTATTAAATAGCCTATTTGAATATTATTCTATTTAAATATATTACCATAAAAACTGTAACAATTGGCATCACTGAAATAAATATAGTCTCTAATTGAGTTTTAATGTCTTGTTACAGAAGTTGACTAACTTTTTAGAAAAATTCATTTGGTAAAGAGTATCGAATTGCTGTTGGTTCTTATACATTTTACATAATAAATGCGTGCTTGTCCCGTCGGTAGATCGAATAAAATATTTTGTTTTAGTTCGATTACTGAAAGGATTATATAATAAAATTTATCTCGGGAAGGTCAAAGGACCGACATACTAAATATATTCGGTAAATCTCTGGGTATCGAGAATAGAAAGCCTAAGATATGGCCTAATTTAAACTACGGAAAATACTTAAGGCAATGGAAACTATAAATTATGTCTCTAAATTATTAAATTATACGAACTTCTTTCAACTTAAACCAAAAAAAAAAATATTTCAGGTCTTTGTTGACTGCAGAAGTATAAAAAACTTTTTGCGAAGATAAATTTGTAGAAAAGACAGAACAGAAGTTAGAAGAATTTAAATTATACAAATCGCACTTTGTTTAATAAAATCACTCGAAATTCCTAAAATAAAGTTGTTTATGCTTGTTTAATGTTGAAAACTGGGTGTATTAAGAAAAAAACCACGCATTTATTCTCCGTATTACAATAAAATTTATGACATGCTGCCATTACTACCAGCGCCGTGCAAAAAACTTATATATAGCACGTATAACGTTCACTTGCCTCTTACTCGTGGAGCCATAGAAATCCCCAAAAATATCCAGGTTACCTAATTTTTTCCTTCTGAAATTTTAATGCAGAATTAAATATTCTTCCTGGAGATGGAGCTGCGTATGCAATTCCAGCATGCTATCGCTCTGGAGAAAGTACCTGGCTGCTTACTGCTTTCACTTAGAAAGTTTTCGCCGTGGCCTTCACCCAAATGCCGTTCAACATAAAAATTGCAAGACATCATGCCTTTTAGCCCTACTGAGTTCCCGGGATTACCTTTTTGCAGGATGCCATTGAAAATCCTCGGTATAAAGTACAAGAGAGCGCACGGGCTCGTGCACGAATATAGGTCGAGCAATATTGGATTCTTGAAATTTTTTTCATCTTTGTCCGGGTAAAGACAAGAAGTTGAGGTCTCTTCATTCCCAAAGGTATTCATGGGGTTGCACACGTCTTCATAAGTACAAATAAAAAAAATTTTTTTTTTTTGAATGGTAAAGGTGCTATTTTCTGGAACATCGTTATATCCCTACCCCTCCTTAATCTTGTGTTATCGTTTGAATCACTTAAGGTAGGACTAAATCGTTTGGTGAAGATGTTTTGATTATGCGATTGCGACAGTAGTTAATTTCCGCTTTAGGGCGTTTCGCATGTCTATAAATCTTTGGCTAAGTGTGGAGGAGCTAAACACCGATTTGCTTATTCATTGTTGAACTTTAGAGGAAACCTTTTGTAGTAAGGGCGCCCATTTAGGTGAGCGGAGACATGTCCATAATGATCTTTTTTCCTATAGTACAAGACAAACGACTTCCAGTTTATCGTAAGAAACGAAGAACACTGTGACCTTAGCACAGATTTTCGAAAATATATAGGTCACATTTGTTGGAGGGAGGCGGTTTTCTTGCATATTCAGCCACCCGTAATGTCTGATACAATCAAACGACAAGAGCTTCTAGTTGAGTGCTTTTTGACCGCGAAAGAACTTCCACGAGACTGTAGGCGCCCTTCGGCTAAGGTTTTTAATTTATTGGAAAATATTGTGATCTTGAACTAATTTGTACGAACTCAGATCATAGGCAGCAAGGGTTCCATAAACTTTGAATACTTTGGTCGGCCTTGAAACTTCTTCTACTTCACTGCTGGTCTGTTTTCCATTGAACTTGTGAAGTTCCGATAAGTTGTAAACATTTAACTAGTGACTATACTAAGAATCGTTATAAACATGTCTTAATTTTTGTCTCAGCAATAGAAGAAGGCGCCAATTATCACTAATGTTGTTACCTCTTTAAATTTTTTTGCTGACCCTTCATATTTCCATCATCATGTTTCAGTCATTTCATTTTTATTAACTTCTCCTTATCAAGATAAAATTGGGCAATTGATGAAATGACGACTGCTTGGCCATCATATAACGAGCAATGTGCTTTTGTCACAGATCCATTTCAAGAAAATTTCGTTTAATATCATTGCCAGCGGGCGATTCAGACTAGACAACTTCATCTTCTTCAAAGCTGTGAAATGTAGCCAATTTAGTATTCTGAAGCTAGAGATTGTCCTGAGCGACAAGTGTGTTCTTTAAAAAAAAAATTTCATTGATTTCGCGGATGGCATTTTAGCTACTAAGTAAAAGTCTGTAAAATTTAGATAATATATTCAATATATTCGTCTTATGTATGCCCCATACAGACTCTGTCGCCGAATGCCAAGGTTTAGTGTTGCAGAAGTGGAGTATTCGTGGGTGTCGATGTCACTCCATAAATACAAAAATGTCTCACGACCTCAAACGAGAAATGTTTGAGAGCGTAAAAAATTTACGTTCGTTTAAGGATTACCGTCATCGAGAGTAAGGAATATGACTGATAGTATCTGCATAATGACATTTTTATTGTATATTCTTGAACTAATGCAAGCTGTGCTGAGATTAATTGCACAATGCATTCTGTAGAGCTTCAACTTTATGAGCATTTAATGCTTTTTCCGCCCTTTCACCCTTTCACCCGTTAAGAATAGCAAATGTCTTGCACGTTTTGAGTATGGTCCGACAGGACAACCCACCAACTTGAGAAGCATCCAGCACGTACGATATATACAAGCTTTTTACTTTAATGACTTCTTCCAAGTTTTCTGGCCACGTGAAGGAATTTTATGATTCTCCTTTGTAACATTATTTGAGATGATAATTATTTGCTACAGGGAGCATGTGGTCTAACAAACTCAGGTTTTACGCGATTCAAGGGCTTGAATGGGTGTTTTTAAATTGCTCCTACAAGAAAATGTTCTCCTTTAGGGGTTTTATAAATGTTGCTGGTAGTATGCTTTAGAGAAATGTTAAGCCCTTACCTTTCACTGCGCTAATTTCTTTGTGATCTTAAATTAGGACCAAAACATAATGCTCTGCTGAGAGGAAAATAATTTTTAACAGAAAATCAGAGGCACATTTATGTCAGAATTAGTAAAGTACTCCTTAGTGATGTTCAGGCATAGGCATCAATCTGCTTTATACTTATACTTATGTAAAATGCTTAAAAATCTAAATTTATATATTTAGAAGTTAGTATACTCGTGAGAGCAGTTCTAAATATATGATAGGTATGACACTTTACCTTTTTTATTGGTAATATGAGAAATTTTTTATTAATATTACCAGACGCTTATTTTTAAAGTATTACATTATAAGTAACTTCAAAGTAAACGAAATTGACAATTTACGCTATTCGAATTTAGAAGCTACAAAGGAGCAGATGTCACGTCTTTGATGTCATTTCATTTTGAATCATATGCTGAAAATATATTTGACAGAAAAAAATATCCCCTATTGGCACCATAAAACGAAAAGAGAGTTTTCGCAATTTGTATGTACTTATCGTATGAGTCACTTCAAAAATTCAATGCGAACACTTATTGTAAAAGTTATATAGGACAAAGGAGGTATCTCTGAATGACCTTGAAAGTGATTGGTTTCATAAATATTGACTACATAGCATGATTTGCTTTTTACTTTATTAAAATAATTTCTTAATTGCTTTCCCAGTCTAGCCAGTTAATTCTTTTAAAATAATTATATACATATATTATATTATGTGTGTGTAAATAAAAGAAAATGTATTTCGTAATATCTTAAAAAACGAACTATATATTGGGATCTCTGTAATAGGTATACATATTTCTGCAAAATGTATCTAAAAACATAGGAAAGATTTTACCCTTATATATGTATGTATATGAAGCCTTCAGTCATCCAAAAAAAAAAAAATTCCAAGAAATGGCCTATAAAGGTCCATCCCATCACAAAGTCCCTGTAGTAATTCACTTTCCTCTGGGCAGGCAATTAGGTCACACCGCAGATCCGAAAATATCCCCCGTCATAGAGAATAAATTGCAAACCATATTAAAAATATCTTGCGGGAAAGCAGGCAGCAAAACGTCTCAAGAGGTCAACGTAACCTTATGAGATCCATAGAGAAGGTTCCTATCATTGCACACAACACATCGTAAAATTGCTCAATCAATTTCGCACCTCCGTGCAGATATAATTTTAACGCAATCAATTTTCTGAATCTTCAATTCACCGGCCGGCAATAGTATAGACCCGTCTGGTAAAAATTAATTTTAGGAACTGCGACGCATTTCATGGTCACATTATCAATTACTACATAAATTTTAGTTATGACCCTATTTCTTAGGGTGGAAGTTGTTGGTTGCCTGACAATTGATTGATATCATATAGTCTGAGTCAATGAATTGAAAAATTAACCCGAGTGCGGTTTCGGTTTCCTTCTGAATGTATGAAAATTATGAGCGAAACTGTCGCAGAAATTTAATTAACCGAACCCGCCGAGAAATCTCGAAGGAAAATGATCCCCCGAGAGGCAAGAGGACAATATCAATTTCGATGCGTCGAAGAATGCCTTTACGCTAGCGGGCCAGTATGTGACCAAACCCAATTTAGATTAGCAACGGCAACCACATAAATGCGCTGAGCTTTTATTTGGGTTGGGAGTTTGGCCCAAATTCCAATTTAATGAACAGAGCGGTGACCCAGTTTGCAAGGGTGTGTGCCAATGGCCGCATGACTGTATGGGTCTCACCTGCAATGACTAGAAGAGTTAACTTCGTTTACGTCTGGTGAGGAACTCTTTATTAGATGAAATTAAATCTCATTGAAAATAGGCCAATTTAAGGTTTAGTTCATGATTTTCACAAATTGTGAGCATAATATCCGTCCTCAACCGCCACAGTAAATTCTAAAGTACTATTTCCGGTCATATGCCCTGTTTGCCCAAGTCTGATCTGTTGCAAGAACAACCCTTTCAGCTTTTGGTTGCTATTACTACCAGAAAGAAGTCTGCACAGGGCTGCATGTGCAGAACAGTCGTCTTCGACCTAAATTCACGTGACCTGCAGGTCATGGTCGGTTGTACACTCCTCTGGGTTCATTCTTTATCCCCCCTGGTTGGACTCAGGCGCGCATACACTACACCGTTGCAATAATGCACTTCTTTAGCCAACGGTGGCATATATCCCCTCGATGCCTGTGTTCAGGGTGATGGCAGAACGTAGAGACATCTAAGACGGGGTAAACTTTACCAGTCCACCTGTACACTGGCGATACAGGTGCGCTGGAAATTGAATTCGATTACTCCCGCTTGTAGGACCGATTTATAGTAAATATATAATAAGGTTTTCTCGAGCGGTGAACAGTTTATCGGATATTCTTAACTCAATATCCGCAGCCTGCATGAATTTGACCGGAAAATGCTTTTTTAAAAATATATTTAAAATCAGAAAATTTGAGCTAAACAACTCAACTACTTAGTTTCACATATCGTAAAAAGATAAGGCGATATTGTACTCTATTTTAAAGTCTTTCTTTTGCTATAACTAGTGGATTTGGCGAAAGTCACCAGAGAATAAAATTTTGATCTTCTAAACTATCTAGAGTTGATCTAAGAGTATGAGATTAAAGTTTAAAAACATATAGAATGTGTTTTTATCTAAAGTTAATTCTAAATATTGTTAAAATATTTGATAGTTGCAGAAAGGCAAAAAAGGGACTTTTATTTTCATGTGTTATGTATGGCTGAAATGAATATTTCATTTAAAAATTAGAAAGATTAAATTCTTGCCAAAATTGTGAAAAACGGGTAGTTGGAAAAAAAAGTATTCAGTTATTGACTCCATTTACAATTATCATAAGTTCGAAATGTTCTCTAAATTTGAATTTGTAGTGGAGCGATAAAGGATTTTTTATTCATCACCTGCTTTGCATGTTTTACCAAAAAAGCATTAGTTTTTAGCAATCAACAACTTTCAACAGCTTAAATTCTTTACTTGCAGTGTTCCAAGGAGGCTAGATACAATCAAAAACGACCTACGACATAAGACAAATTCTTATGTGGGTCAAGGGAAATTGAAGAACATTTTATTTTTGGTATAGGCAAGAAGCACGGAGCGCGACAAGAAAAATCCCGCAATCACATAACGAGCATTAGAGCGTGAACGTAAAAACGGTGACGGGTCTGTGTCTTTTATTCAATTTTACCATGGTTAGCGGCCCTTTGGCCTTTTAGATCTTAATCGTAAAGAAAATTGCTATTTTTAAGGATAATGTAAGTCGGTAATGAACAGTGTGTATCCAAGGGCACATAGTACCCAAACATTCTCTTGTTCTTTGCTTATTTACAATATCTCAAATCCCTACGGCTGTCCTTTAAAATCTCAGATAATCCCAACGAGGAATGCGTCATCCAGTTCCTTGTTTTATTGCTCACCAGATTATGGCTACAAGTCAAGGCCGCTCAATTTTTGAGCTTGATCTTCTTCATTGCCCAGATTTATGGGTTTTATCTGTAATTAATGAGTTTCACATATTTCAATCGCTTAGGAAAGTTCTAGATGCTTATCGCTGAATGCGCATTATTCTTAGGTTAGTTATTCATCAGTGTAATCAAGGGTCGACTTAATCGGCTTGCGAAAGTGTCTATGGGGCTTTGATGGTGGTGACAAAATATTGTTCTAGTTCTTAAAAAATGTACCTTTAAGTAGAGCTTTTAAAGAATTATCAAATCAAACACTTAAGTAAAATAAACATGTTTGAAATCTACTAAATAATCCTCTCTCTGTCTATATTGGGAAGAAATATAATAGCTCTACTCATGGAAAATAGTTTTACTTGGTCAATTTATTTTATACCTAGTACTATGAAACTATTTTAAATGTTACAAAATTTAAAGAGTTTATGAAAACAACACAGGTATGTATTAAAAATTAATTGATACAGAATTCTTTTCTAATGTTTAATAGAAATAACGATTACATTGTTATGTTTTTGAAAGAGTTTTTAATTATGTTAAATAATTATAATGTTTTTTAGAAAGCATTAACTTTATTAGAAGCATTTTAAGTAATAAAATCCTTTGCACCTCGAAATAAATATTTATTTAAATATATTAAAAATATTTATACTACATAAAACAGTAAATATCTCTTTAAAATTAAGTTTTAGCAAGACATACTCCCACTGATAGAGCTAAAAAAGAGTACGTAGTATTCTTTCATTGAAATATACCCTCATTTTTAAGCATATTGATAGATAGATAACCTGGAGTAAATTTTATGTTTAATCTTTACTAGGGTTAAAAATTAATGACAGACAAGTGTTAAAGACGATTTTAATACTTTGATAGAGAGTAAAATTTAATACCGCAGTGTATTAAAATTCATTATAATCTAAAACGGAACTTAGAATATTAATATCACATTTTTCGGAGTGTATTTTCTGGTAATGAATTATTTCGGTCCAAAAATACATGTTTCTTCCGTAAAAGTACATTTTTATCTCAGGGAAATGTTATTCAGCACAATTACAGAATTCTGAAATTACAAGCTAAAATTCCGTTGTTGGCTACTTTCATTTGAAATACATATAATAATAAATACTGTGAGCCCGAAAAAGCATCCAAAATAACTTGTAAGAATTTCTTTTTCTTCAGCATAAGAAATATGAGAGAATATCCTGCGGGTTTCTTAGTCCTCATTATTAAAGGCGATGCAATAATGGCTATTTTCTGATATCCCACAACTGAACAGCGCAGTGTGTGTGTGGCGACAGAAGTTACCTTCTGAAAAAAAATCTTTTCTTTTCCGGAAGGCACCTTTCTTTATTTAGTTAATGGCAGAACATTGTTTTTCAGATGTTGGTTTTCCTTAAAACATTCCCTCCCGGAACGGCAGCGGATTTCGTCACTACCATTTGTTATCAACCGAAAATTGCCCGTCTGTGAAAATATTATAAAACAAGTGAAACGAAAAACGTATTACTCAACAGGGACGAAGACCCCCTTGATAGGAAACATGATGGTAACATGTTCCAGAGTTCAACCCATCCAAACCGACAAGCTTTTTTTCATCATTCTGGCATATGATAAGTATTTTGGCCCTACGGCTGAATGCACAAAATCCCTTCACCCTATACACGCCATAAATTCTATTCCTTCGCGTCCTGGGCGGACAAACTAAAATATAAAGTTGAAATCGAAACATCCCCTTACATTAAATTTCCGGTAGCAGTAGTCCTGCTCCTGATAAGAGGATGCTCCACTAGAAACACTTGAGGGATAAGGGGTACGTATTACACCATTTCAACACTGCGATTGATGATTAAAAAATGTTGAGAGTTGTTCATATTTGTTTACAAAATGTATTGCGGCTCAGATATCTAGACACTTGATTTTGAGTGGTCAATTTATTAACAAACAGAATGCTTTTATATTTCATACTGGAGATTTATTGATTTATATCGTTGCTTTATGAGTGGAGCGTTTTCATATTCTGCCTATTTTCTTGTATTTTCATGCTCTAAATGAGCAAAGGGACGATTCCATTTAGAAACAGGAGTAGTCAACAAAAGCTAGGAAAGTACTTGTGCTTATCGTGAGTAGGGTTAAAGGAGTTTTCAATAAAATGAGCTTTAATTCCCCTTTTTAAATAAATGAACCTCTGTAAGTCGCTTAAGACAATGTCTATCTACCTAAAAAGAACACAATAAAATTTCTGGGTAAAATTGCCAATTTCCAAGATGTTAAATAAATGAAATGTCTTGACGATGGGTTTTGTCCTTGGATTTTATATATATTTAGAGCAATTGTGACAAAGTACCCAATAGTGCCCAAATTTTTTCTGTAGAGAGCTTTAGGAATCACTAGAACGTTTTACCAGCGCAATGGGAACTTGCGAAAGGTTTATCTTCTTTTTTTATTGAACTTTTTCATGTTTATGTTCTACGGCAAAAATGCAGTATAATCCGTTTTACCGCCTACAATCCGAAATTGGTATAATACGTTTGGGGTACACGATATTTTATTATTGTGTGCCCATCACCTTATAACCTTGAGACAAATAAATCAATTGGAAAGCGTTTTTTAAATGCAAATTAAGCTTACTGAGAGAAATATTTAACTATGGAGAAGATAACAAAAATTTTATACCTAAACAAACGAAAAGAGAAGCATTGAAATATTTAGCCGCAATAATTTTATCTTATAATCCAATTAATAGGTATTTGATTTTATTTTGCAAATAAATTGAAAAAACGGACTATGGCTATTTTGTCAAATTGGTCGGACTGTGGGCGAGTGTGCCATTAGAAATTTGTAAAGTTCATTCAAGTAATATCAAAAAAATAGTAAGACAACTTTTCATAAGTAACATCAAACTTTGCACTAAAGGTCGAATGAAATACCGACGATAAGAAAATTGGTGAAGAATAAAGTAATGTTTTTAAGCTTACCCTATTTAGTATTTTTTATATATTACAGAACTGTTTATAAATGGGAATTACTCAGAAAAATAACGACTTTGATCTTGATGATATTTTTAAGGTTTTATGAGAATTTTTTGTACATTTAAAATAAAGTTGTTATAATATTATTTTTCTTACAAGGTTTTGAATGTGTTCTATTACTATTTTTATAAGGTGGGTATAATACAAAATTTCATTGGCTGAATATATCGTAAAGTTTATTTTAGTAGATTATACTAGGCATAAAATTGAATTAATATTCTTAACAAACTTTTAAGATTTTTTCCAATTGAAGTCAGTTAATGAAAGGGTTCATTTTTGTATATTTTGAAACATATACCATAATTTTAAACACTGTCCTAAGCTCCCGTAATTTCGTTATCTTTATATGTTTTTAATGGATGGATAAAATGGTAAACAAATTTGTTTTCAACAAGTGGAAGAAAATTAAGAAATGTTTTTTTATAATAAATCTTTTAAGGTATTTTGGAAAACGGAATTGCAGACTGGACTTTGTTAAAGTAGTTTTTGAAGTAAATAAATAATTTTTTTGTAGTTGTTTTAAAACTTTAATTATAATTGTAATTGAAAATATTTTGAGTTATTCATCAGTTTGCTTTCTTCTTTTATGTAATTGGGTTTTAGTTTTCAAAAGATTTAAAAATGCTAATGTATAAAATATACCGTGCGTAGGCGTATTTCAAGGATCAATCTTTTGCGAGTTTTTATGTGAAAATTGTTATAGGGGAGAAAAGTAGCGACAATTTACCAATATTTTTGCTTTTGAAATGGAAATCCCTCAGCGTGGATATGGTAATTTTTCCAGTCACATAAATTCCAAAGGTTCAAGTTCGAAATGGCATTATGCTGGTGGCAACTGCGAATGCAACGCTTCATAGAGAAACATTCCTTCCACACGTATAGCGGTGGTGTCACAGGTGATGCAAGGGGCAATTCATCCACATCTTATGCAGAATACACATCTTAAGCATGTTTATAGAACCGGAACGATTCCGCGCTCACATATTCATCCATTAGACCTTTTCGGGACGAAACTGTGTCAAAACGAATTTTTAATGCATGGCTCGTTTGAAAAATTTTCATTGAGCTACCCTGTCATAAGCGTCCTAATTGCTATTCAGGAAAGCACTCCAAGTTATTTTCCAGAGGAGGCACTTAAAGCGCTAAGCTGTAAAAGAGTTCCAAAGTGCTATAAATGCTGCTAAGCATCTATAAAGTTCTTGTAACCTACTTACCTGCTTTGATTATTTTCATATGAGGTGATGTGGAGCCGAAGGTGTTTTCGCCCTCTAAATATTTATGAAAATGATGAGGGGGCGGACATAGGAAAATGTAATTGTGAATTGTATCAACTTCTATAAATCGATGCTACTTTTAGAAAGGCAGAAAAGGAGTTTTCAATTGCCCAAAGTGCTTCATAAATTGTTTATCACAATTTGCCGAAAATTGTTGTTCGGAAATCGTCATGCCCTTGTTTATTTGTGTCACCTCAATGGGGGATGGGGGGAGGTGTATGTGGGGTTTCCGCAACCCCCGAGTAGCATGGGTCCTACAGAAATCTTTTCAAAATAAACAGGAAATTTTCTTCGCAAGGATTACGTCCGCTACAATCAGTAAAAGCTGAAATTATCGAATTCATCACGGAAATAAGCTCATTAGGTAAAATTTGTTGGCATAGAGTAATTTTGACTTGGAGCCTCCAATTTCGTCTTGGAATCCCCCACACCCACATAATCGACTCGCCGTGACCTAAGGGGCAACTAAAATACGGAAAAATAACACACACACATACATAAAAAATAAAAATAAAAATAAAAATAAAAAAAAAAAAAACCTGGAAAGTAGGTCGCGTGCTGGTTTGGCTTAGTTACTGCGGTGTAAACCTTAAACCTTAGCGTGGTGATTCCAGATTTACATTTTCCTCAGGTTTTCCGAGCCGACAGAGGGTTGGAGGAGGTTCTGGCTCTGGCACTGCATAGGCGAAATAATCTTTCATACGTTGAGATTTCTTTTTCGCTTTTCCGCTTTCGCAAATTAACTCCCTGCTTCGGTGTGTCCATGGTTTATGTTTTCACTGAAAATGAAACCCTGCAATTTAATTTTCGCTTTTGTAAATAAGAATTATAATTTTCTTAGAATTGTTTCGACCCCCCCTCAATGGGAGCTTTCCCTCCTTTATTACGATTCTTTTTGCTTAATAAGATAAGCGAAACAATACGCTGGCGAATTCCTTCGAGCAAATGGTTTTAATTGTGAGATAACAGGTAAGTAGGGCATGTGAGGCAGAGAGAGCCAAGATTCTTACAAAAGAAGACATACCTATTAAGTATATATTTACTATATAGGTACAGTACATAGTCCACGCCCAGAGCACCTGATTTGATTTGACGGCACTGCTCTTATTTCTGTAAGGCTACTTCAAGGATCCCGAGGTACAGAAATCACCGAGCGACAAAGGAAGCCCTCAAAACCAATAATAGGAAATGAGACCGCAAAATTGCAAAATCGATCGGTGCGTAAAAGGAAAATCATATACAGTGCGGAAATATGATTCGCAATTAACTTTACGAATTGCTGAACCACGCATTTAGTCTACTTAAAATCATCAAGCCAAGCCGATAGAAAGAAAGACTTTAAGAAGACTTGCCTAGTTATAAACGCCAGAGAGAGCGATTTTTTGGTTTTTCCATTTTCTTAAAGTATTTACATAATTTTTAAATTATTTCAGGAAGTTTCAAGTAAATATGATTAAATTTCATCGAGCTATACTAATTTAAAAAAGTTCTAGATAAAAAGAAAAATCGGTTACCTGAAATATTGGATGAGTTTTTCATGAAAAAGTTTAAAATTTAACATTGGGAACTGTTGCACTGGTACACATTATTTTTTTAATTAATATAAAACTAAATAAGAATAACCTTGCTTGCCATTTTATCTACAATTATACATTTAATCATATTCGAAATCCTGTAATAATTATGTAATCAGCTATCGTTTATGGTACCTTATTTAAAATTACCTTAGAGAACATATGTAATACAAAAAAAAAAAAACAACAACATTATTTTAGACTAAATTAATTGAAATTGTTAAATTCTATCCAACCGTATTGCTTTAGTCGATTTTATAATAAATTTGTTACTTTTAGTTGTAAATAGTGTGGCAGAACAAGGTAAAATGTGTAAATATGATTTAATTATGTTGTCCCTATGTCTCGTTACTTAAATTATCATTACCAACATTCACCCTGATGAAATTATAGCTGCAGCCACATAAAAGCCCTAGAGAGAAATTTATTCGCCCGGCACCGATTTGGGGGTGATTGACGACCACCGATGACACAATTTCAAAGCTTTATGTATGCGAAATTCTTCTAAATCAATTTTCTATTCTCTTTCTTCGCACTTAATAAATTTATGATGGTCATATTTGAATCAATTTAGTTCGTTAAATCAAAAATTGCATTATGGGTATTGTGCGATAATATTCGCGATCAAAATTCAGTTTTAAGTTACTGCTTAGTTTTATTAATTTACAAATTTGTAGTGTTTCTTAAAGTATTTAAACTTAATTATTTTTTGGTGAATACTTAATTTAAAAAAAAAATCGTGGGTTATGAATATTTCAAAGTTTGAGTTATTTATTTCGCTTAAGAGGTTAGGCGACCCTGAGGTCAATGAAAATGGATGCAAAGTAAGGTGTTTTGTATTAGAACTATTGTTTTTTAATTATATTTATAGTGTATATAAAAAATTAAAAAATATTAGAAAATTCCGAAGTTATACGTCGTCATCTGAATGTGAAAGACACTAAAAGAAAGGATCAATCTGATTTAATTTCGAAGTTGACTGATTAAAAAGTATTAAAAACCAAACCCTAACCAATTGGATAAACTTTAAAGGCTTCTGCAGAAGATTGCTGTCATCAGGAGTTGTCTGTTAAAATCTCTAACAAAAGAAACAAATTTTTCCTTTTAGGCCTTGTGTTATATTCAAGTGGACACGAGGTAATTTTTAACTTCGGTCCGCTTTTGTGTAGAGCTATCCCTGAAAAAAAAAAGAAAAAATCTCTTAATTATTCGTTCCCTTCAACAAAATCCTTTTTTGGCATAAAAGTGCCGCACTTTTACCAAGTAATCTTCCCATTTGCTTCATTTAACTCAGAACCCCTTCCGTACTTATGAAATGAAAAACGTCAACCATCCTTAAAACTGTCCAACTTTTTGGAATCACTGAGGTCTGCAATAGAATTAAAGTATTTTCCCACTGACCTAAATTTTTCCAAAACGAATTTGGGTTCAAAATACTCCGATTACCTTCAACATCAAGAGGAATCAGCAGAAAAACGGTCAGTCAGGTAAGGGGGTGAGCAGCAGGATTTTTGCTAAAAAAATAACTTCTTTATGGACGAAATTAATTTTCCTTTTCATATGAACGAAAAAGGGGTGTATCGAGGCTATTTCTGGGCCATATAATGCCTAGTCCTCACATCTTCTCACTATATTTATTTTAACCCAGTTCCCAGGGGTGCAATAAAGGGAAATACTGACCTATCCCTGCCTGTCCTACATATGCGGATTGCTTCCTTTGAAGGGTGAACCCTTATGAGGTTGGAATTAATGTGATTGCCCTAGTGGATACCGTAGTAAATCATTGAATAAAAGCCTCGAACTGTCTTAATGGGATCCGAAGTGTAACTTTGATATTGAGCACATCCCTGCACACCAAAGTCTGTTAAGAGCATTTGTTTCACGGCAAATCCCCGCTAAGTGAATTGAGATATTTTTGTTGGCCATTCACCAAATTAAAGAGGACGTTCCCGGCTGCCGAAAAGTTTTTGGATTGAACAATAAAAACAACCCCACTATCACATTAAAACGGAAAATTTCACGCTCTAATTCTCGGATAAAATCAAAGTCAAAACTCATGCAATTTTGAAGTATTAAAATTGAAAATTGAATACGATACAAGCACCGATTAATTAGGAAACAGGAAAAGTTTTAATCAGTTAATAAAATCATGTACCAATGCGCAAATAGCCGAAGAAGGTAATTTGTCTCAGTAATGCGTTAAAATCATATTCATTTAATTTATAAATGCAGAAATGCAATCGCTTCGAATAAAATTAATTAAGGGGGTTTGCGAAGGCGCCGATTAAAATAAAGTAAATGGGCATTTAACGCAATCACCCAGGGGTATAATGCCCGAGAAGGGAATTAACATCACATTTAGATTAAGCTGATTTTCTTGTAGGCAAATTAATCATATTTGCGAGAAAAGCGGGCACCGTCTCCTCCAAGTAAATATTGGCCTACTTTGGAGGTGGAATCCGTGCCATGATAAGATAAATGAGGTCTTTGTGGACGACACGAGACGCTGCTGCAAGACAGTGCCTCTAAATGAAAATAAATTGCCATTTCTAATTAGACAATTGATCAAATCGACTTTACCTCTCTTTACAGCATGGATGCTAGGATGGTTGATGTGTAAGACGGTGCCGTACATCCAGGGAGTCTCGGTGGCTGCCTCCGTCTACAGCTTGATAGCCGTTTCGCTAGACAGGTAAGCAAGACTGTTACATAACAAAGATATCCCATGAAATTTATGTTGCCAAAGTGTTTTGATGAGATCCAAATATGGAGATAGTTAGCTGGTTTCTTTGACTGCTATACGCCAACGTGACAACGGTCCAAGAACGTGAAGAAAACAAATGTTCAACACTGCAGGCAATTTTTTAGTGCTTCAGGTGAAATCCTCAACTCGAATCGGGTTTGCCGGGGTCACGTATGAAATAATTATTTTGTAAAAAACTGGGTCTGCACTTGAACAGTCGTTATGCATTATTCGCTCTTTAATTTCGAGAGCATGCAGCTGACCGCCAGCCGCTTCAGCCGCGTTTCAGAATCAATGTCGGCCTTTGCGCATTTGTGGATTTTGCTAGCATTTAAGGCTGTTGATATTGGAGCCCATTAGTTATCGCCTTTTTTAAGTCTAAGTGAAAGTTTAAATTATATATTAAATAAATAATTGGAATATTGAAGTCAACGCAGATCACATGTAGTGTACTTGAACATCAATTGCTCGGATAGTTGTTTAAAGTGATTTTTCCATTTATAATTTAAAAATTAAATTTGCTTACACATTCTTAGACAGTAAAACTTCCACGCCATATAGCTATATAGTAAAAATAAATACATAACATTCACGCCCGCAAATGTGTTAAATTAGAAAAATTTCACATAAGCACAAGTTTTAATATATGAAACTCAAAAATGAATCTATTTGACTATAAGACTTAAACACATACGAGTATTCACTAACCTTCTGTAACTCTAAGAAAAGGAATGGTTTTTTGGACGCTAAATATACATAATTATTTTTTAAAGAATATAGAAAAGTATACACCAACTCCTATATATTTCTGTAAAATTTTTGTTATTAATATCAGTTCAGTTTTTTGATATTACAAAAGTAAGTTTACAGTGCAAAGTTGTTTAATCATTTTACTATGATTAATGGTTTGAGTAATGATGATGAGTTATACGCAATAACTCATATTAAAAGAGATTAATCTAAAACAAAGATTAAAATCAAGTATTTGGCAAAATTATTGTTGATTTTTAAATATGTAGTCATGAAAAAATAACTATGAAAAATAGGAAATTTTAAGTAATTAACACTGGAAGAACGTAAAAATTTATAATTAAAATGCACAAACAATTTTATTTCAGCAGGAAAATTGCTTAAATTTAAAAAAAAATGAGTGTTTAACATTCTCAGATAGTAAATCCAATACAAAAGAGTTGATAAGAGAATTAAAAGGATATGAAATGGAAATCCATTACTCTCAGCTAAAATTCATGGACAACTTCAAATTGCAGACTATGAAATTCCATCGATGCAAATCATTCGAAGAAGACTGCATGAAGATAGCAAACATGAGCGCATTGCAAGAAAAATTCCTTCCGTGAGCAAGCTGAATATGAAAAAATATATATGGAATTTTATTAAAATCATGCTCTAAAACCACAAGAGTTTTAGAATTCAGTATTTTGGATTGATGAATACATGATTCGCTTGAAATACTCTCACGGCAGAGTGTACGTATGGTGGGAAATTGGTTAGGCTCTGCCCTACAAGTACACTAGACCAACATTTATAGCTATTGAAAAGGGTTTAATAGTATGGGATTTGTCTATGCGCAAATGGAGTAGGAAAATTAATATACCGATATCTACCTGAACATCTTGTAATAGTTCCCAATACTTGAAGGAAGGAGACTAATTGGAAATGCATTTATATTGCATCAGAATAATGTTCACACGGCAAAAAGATTTTAAAATTCTTAGAGAATAAAAATAGCAATGTTCTGTAAATATTTCCATAAAGCGCAGATCTGTCACCGACTGAAAAGTGCAAAAGCTTCAGTAGGAATCATGAGTTTGGTAAAATTGGTGGTAATTGTGGGTATTAAAAATTTTTAAAAACCTCTTTTAAAAAAATAAAAACTTATGATGTTTTGAATTAAATTTGGTAGTATGGAAACCTATTTTTGTAACACTCTCTATATTAAAATTAAAGAACTAAAAGTAAATCAAACCATAAATTTCAAACTTGAAAAAAGTAGCAACTTTTTCCTCTTTCATTCAGTAACAAATTAAATAAAGAACTACGAACGATTGAATAAATTGAGTATTTGAGAATTTGAAACAATTTTGACCATTTAATAACATCCTAGGTCTAAGAAAAATTCTATTTCTGTTTATTACACAAAATTATGATATATACATTTTAATTGTTAATTACTAGGCATAAGAATGATTTAAATTTCGATGGATTTAAAATATTTGAAAGAATATAAAATGATATGTAAAGAGTCAGGTAATGAGCTCCGTTGCGTCTGCCTTACTTGATCTAAACGCTAGAGATTTTTTTTCCAATTTTATTCTGTTGATGTACTTATCTGAAATTAAAATAAGGAAATTTAAATCATGAAAGAAATTCATTTATATTCAATGTCAAAATGAAAGAATTTTAATATTACGTAGGTGGACAAGGATTTCTGGAGACCAAGGTAGAAAATCTGGCACCTTCCTGGTAGATAATAAAGAGTTGGCAAAACCTGACATAGCGTTCTTGAATGAACTGCCTTTCTTTGTAACGAACTAGATCGCATGTGATTTAGATTCGATATGCCTGCTTAAATATTCAATAACATTTCCTTGACTTAGAGATATCGCAGCGGGCTCCAAAGGTGGCACAATCACTCAACGGTCAGTCGCTGCGCATATGCGCATTTGTAATTAAATTCGAAGCTCGCCTCGGGTGGAGATTGAATCTATTGCCTCCACTACCGTTTAATTGTACCTGCGAAAAAATTTATCAACATAACTAACATGGAATATTCACGCAACAATGGCAATATGTAAATATTTCTAAAGTGCAGAAAAATTACTATGATACAATCAAAATTTTTCTCCAGAGCATGAATAAGGGTTATGTATGATTATGTCTTATAAGTGCAGCATATTTTACAGAGAATCGTTGTACATTTTACTAACTCAAGTGTGAAAATAATGAGAGTAAGTTACGAAAGTGTTGCGGTTTTAACTCTTCACCTTCAGGAATTTAAAGGCCAAAACTAACCATAAGGCCACTTCTTGTACAGATGACTAATCGCTTGGTCCATATATTCTGCCCGAATTATCTCTTGATTAATTCGAACAAATTTTTCCTTCCTGGCTCTATTTCCGCACAAATAAGGCGGGATAATCCCCGAACAAATTTTTATACCATTAACAAATTTCGGTTCCTCAGATAAGTTACTGTGGCTGGCCCTTTTTAGCCACGTTCTGACTAGGGCCAGCGAGTGGGTTATTTATAGAGCATGTCACCTCCCGATCGACCAAGGTAAGAAAGGAAACTTCAACTTTCCTTTCTTGATATGTGCATAATGCGAGAAGAAAATTTGTTATGACAGCTGTGACCTAAATAACGGCGAAGGGCTAAAAGTGTCCTGCAAACTTCCTATCTAGCCCGAATATCTGTGAAGGACAATGAAAACGATGAGGGAATTTTTATGAGGAAATCTCCTAAAACTTAGGCATGGAAATCTCATTTCGTACCTCGATAACTTATCAAAGTCATAAGTCGTGGCGAAAGTTTTTACTCGTTGAGGACTTGCACAACGGTTGGTACAAAATATACAAAAGTACAAAAAAAAAAAAGAAACAATAATCACGTCCGGAAGCATCCGAATATGTGTAAAAGTTTCTTTTCCACATATCAAATTTGGTCGCGTGGCCTTGATACTTCTTTTGCATGTTTTACTAGTACTACTGCGGAATTATTTATTAGGACGCAAACTGGAAACTTCTCTTTATGATTCTCTTGCAGATGAGTCATTTGACCATTTTTTTTTTTATATCTAAACTTCACATAATATTCCCTGCTTTATTAACTGTCGCAATATGATTAGTAGGAAAGTAGAAGTTAGAATTGAGTTTTATGACTATGTACATACAATGTGTAATAAGTAGATGGCATTTTCTAACTTTTACACAAATTTATTAATGAGACTTGTTTTAATATGAACTTATTTTTCTGAAATCAATAGCTGTAAATTAGTTTACCAACAAAATGGCATTATGTAGCCTTTTTGGCGACCAGACTATATTAACATATTTCAAGGAACCCGTGAATATATGTACAAATACAAAAAGTGGAAAGATAAAGCTTCAGTCAGCCAATTTTATGTAAGTACGAGTAGAAATAAGGTTTTACATTAAGGGAAATGAAGTATATGGCATTTCTTATGACTCTAGTTTTACATTCTAAATTACTACTATAAGAAATATTATTACCGATTTGAAAAAGATTTCAAAAACTTCATTGTATAGTCTAGCTAGAATTAAACTTACTTATCGAAGGGATATCTGCTAATAAGGGAAGATTATAATTGCGAATATTATCAAAAATATGTTGTATCGTATTTGGAGTTTATTTGACAATGTTTTTTGCCAAAAAGGCTTTTCTAAAACAGACGTAAAGCAGTATATTTTGAAAATTGAGTATTGAAATTTATGTATATCCTTACGTATTAAATAATCTGGTAATTTAAGACTGTATTTCCTTTACTATTTATTATTGTTATTTATTCGGGATGTACTGATACAGAAATTCTTTGATTTATATAAAATTTTATAAAGGCTGTTTTAAACACGTTTCAATATTTTCATGGGCACTTAGCAAAAACAAAAATCAAAAGCAAATTTAGCCAGTTATTTCTTAAAGGAGATGCCACTCCTTTTCGCTATTAACGATGTTCGCTGAGAAATTTACTCTCCAAAGGTTTTAGATAAACAACCCTAAGTGGAATGTTCGCAGTAAGTGGCCTCTGCTCTTGATACCTAAATACCTCCTCATATTTCTTCCGTGTTTCCTAAGCATACCAGAAACACTTTAAATGTCACTGAACTTCTAAAGGGGGAAGGATGGTACAACGTGCTGTGCGGTCAGATAATTTATTATGGGCCCCATCACTAAGGCAACTAGCATATCTTGCGGGAAACTTAATTATAAAATGTTTTATTAAAAGTGCTGCCTCTATCTTAAGCAGCAGCATGAAATCTGACCGCGTTCCACTCAAAATTCATCAAAGGATACAATTAAATTTACTGGGCGTTCGATGTCGTCAATTTAAATGAGTCTGCGATATTCCCACGATTAAAAACTTGCGAAAAAGTGCCCAAGTACCCACTATCCCTGGTACAATCCCCCGGCTCGAAGATTTTCTTCAAAGTGGGAAACTTTTCTACATCATCAGCGCGTTCAGAGATGATTCGTGGAAGCTACCATACTACCATAAAGAGGTTATCGCGTCTTGATGTCTGGCCAAAAAGGACAAGACGATCAAATGAATCGGGGGAGAAACTGCCTCAAACCTTATTTCGTCGTCGCAAGGACAAATATGATTGCGACATTGATATTGCCAACGGATAGTTTTTCAAGAGAACTATTGACGGGTCCAGCAGACTGGACATGGCATTAAACGTCCCCCAAGGACTGATTTCACCCGCATTGCATGGCTCGTCGGCTCCTCGGATCTGGAAAATTGAAAACTTTTCAAATTGCTGCCGATTCTTTTGCAATCACAAAGGATATTGCCGGTTGTCGGAATATTGGGTGTGATAGTGCAAACTTCGCGAGCTCAAACAGAAACTGTGAGTACACCCACTGTCGGGGATAATTCTGTATTTATTAGATGGTATTACTTGTGAAATTGAATTAGAATTTGTGAGCTTTGGGACTAAAGCGATTACTCGCCATCTGGATATTGTGCGATGGTCTTTTCCTGAGAAGGTGTCTACCAAAGATTATATCGATCCCGGACGACTCGACAGAAGCCTGTGTAAGCTCCCCGGGAATATGGGGCTCATATGAAAGGCGGATGGGCATCCAAAATAACGCAATAACGTGTGAGACGGTATTCGGTACTTCGCTTCCACCGTTGAAAGCCACTGCCGTAACAGAGATTGGTTAAAAATTAATTGCTTGGACGAAGAAAGCCGCCCAGCTGAAAGGCACGTAGTTGCCGGAAAGCGTATTCTTTAATCAAAATTATCAGGATTACCGATGTCAATGGCTGCTTTGTACGGCCGGGTCTATGAGTCGACAACGGCTGGATATCTTTTGTGGACATTAATGATCTCCCGCTGGCGAGTGGAGCATACATTTTATACTCTGTTCCTAAAGAATCATGAATTTTTTAAAGATATATGCTTAGCTGATGTGAGAGTTCAGTTTTCAAACTCTTGACACTGAAACTTACATAATCCACAGTGCTTTCATCCCAGAGTCTGAATGTTTTATAGTCGGATGCTCTGGTGTGAATTACTATAAAATGTCAGACGAGTTCCCATGAAAAACATGAATAGCGTGCACTTGTTCAATGTATTTCATGGATAAACTAAAGTGCCGCGCTGAGCTTTAGCTGTAGAAGATTTTTCACTTTGTGCTAGAGTGTGTTTTATTTGCAATTTTCAAATATTTCCCTTCTTTCGACCAAAAACAACAAATACTACACGTTCTCTTGCTCATGTATATGTACTGATGTGAATTTTATTTTTTAGAAAGATTCAGCTAAATCTGAACTAAATTTGAATGAATGAATAGCTAAAAAATTGAATTAAAATATGTTCATCAACGTAAACCAATCACAAATGCATTTATTACGCCGCTTTTGTTTTTTAATAACGACATTATAAAATTTGTAATTTTGTTCTTCTTCAAATAAAATTATTTTTACGTTAAATTGTAATTTTGATTTCTTTAAGTACAAAATTAGGAAAATTAAATAAATAATTGACTATTCACATAATATTAAAATATATACAACAATTTTTCAAAGTTTAGAATAACTCTTCTGAAGGTGAAATCAATTTTGTTTTTTATTTGAATAAGGTACCTATTTCTATTTGTGAACAAATTCTCGTCCCACTGCATTTTTAACTGCTATATATGTAATAATCTATGATGAGACATATTTGATGAGCTCTATTAATAGCTGACTCTTTACCATATATGCAGTCGTATCATATTTATGACTTGAAATATAACTTAACAATAAACGGATTTCTCTTTAAACTTGATAGATTTTGTAGGTAAGGAGCTTAAAATGTAACGAGAAGTGTCGAAATATTCGACAATGTAATTCTCGTGCGTTCTTTCTGGGGCCTGGTAAGCTTCTGGAAGATGACAAACCACTATTAAGAAGGCAAAAATGATAAGAAATAAAGAGAAGAAAAAGTGTTCTTATATCGAAAGAATACCTACGTAACCTAGGAAATAAATGCAATATCGAGTTTCTTCACATTTCAATTGAGTCCATCCTTGAAATCAATCTATAAATAGACTAAGAACCCCCATCGATTCCAGAGGTCTATACCTCTTAAGAGGTAGGGATATTTTAATTAAAAGTACCTTGACGAAATGCACCAGCCACCGCAGTCTCATAAATCAGCTGGTCCGATCCTTTGCTGATTCCCGATGGCGCAAGTGACAAATTGCGTGGGATCTTATTAAATCTTTGGCCGATACTTGGAAATGGCGTGTGATAAAGGAGCGTGTCCTCAAAACGCTTTTGGTGGCGCATTCCCGGCCCATTTAAATTTGTTTTGGGAAGATTGAAAGCTTTGCGGGTGGACTTCATTCTGGTGCACAATTAACCGAGACACAACTAGGTCACGGCAAAGCAATCTCGAGAGCATCAATCAATTGTTTCGGCCCTTAGAATGATAAATACTCCTTAATCAGACAGTGAAGGATGCTTCTGACGAAATTTTTGAGAATAGGCTTGATGAAACAACTGGCTCATCCCTTTTACCTTAATTCGATTTTGGGAGAATTCCGCTGCTGTGCCGGCATAACCTTGGACTTCTGCCGGAAACAATTTCGCTTGTTACAATTTGAGAACTATGAGGACACCGCGCCGGGTGTCTGCAAGGGCACAGCCGAAAATCATAATTTTGGGCTAGGACAATTTCCCTATATTTGTGCTTGAATTTACTCTGGGAATTTGCGCGCCGTCGACGAATAAATCAATTTGTACTTTTACCTACCGCCAATGCAAATCGTAACGAAATTCCTCTGTTTCCAGGAATTTTTACATAGAAATTCCAATCAGATTTTTTTGGGAGTCGAAAGACGGAGGAGGAATGAACATAGCAAAACTTGGGCGTGACGGCACCCAAATGTTTTATAGGAAGAATATCACTTGGAAGGTATTCGGAGAATCTTCTTTTGCAGCTGTTGCTTTCTGCAAAAAGATCAAGAAGGATGGGAGGGTTTGGAACGTTTTCTGCTAGAGCTTATTATTGACGGGAATTTAAAGTGCTGGCGACGTTCTATGAAAAAATAAGCCGACAGGTCCTCTAATGGCCAGGGTGGAACTTTTACGAAATTCATACGATTGACGGAATGAGAGGTCTCTTGAGATGTGCAGCTAAATTAGATTTTTCTCCAAAAGTATTTCTAAACTTTCGTGAATTGTTCGATTTTTTTCCTAATAATGTTTTTCTTTTAAAAGTAGAATGGAATGGTAAAGTTAAATAAAGTAAATCTGCCTCATTAATTAATTAGATTTCAAAAATTTAATAGGGGAAAGGGACAATGTTGTAATCACCTGTCAATTTTTATTAATTTTTCATATGTTTACGCACTTACCACAGAATACAAAAACAAATAATGCTCATTTGGCGGAGCTCCTTCTTGCGATGAAAAACAGAGAAAAATAAGATCTTTTAACGCCCTCTCGTCCATTTACTTACCTTTTGATTTGGGACTTTGATTTTTTCAGCCGCCAGATATTACCTTTCAGTAAAACTTTCTATAAAAACTAAAGAAACTTTATTTTTTAAATATTTAAATACTCCTCTAATGAAATGAACGAAACAGAACTCTATAAGAGTTTAATTTTTCCTATTTTACGATTTTTTCCTATTATACGATCGGTGAGCAGTGATCAGTTGGAGTAAAATCATTTTTACGGCTTCAGTGAATAATGAATGAGACTGAACGAGTTGAGCTTTAAGCAGTACGAATTTAATACAATTTTTGAAAAAGATAATTTGAACTTAATGTGGATATCGTGTATTGTTTTATAAAAATCTGCCAAACTTTTATCGCGACTATTCTCGATTTTATTAGAAAATCCAGATACTATAAACTGTCCTGTATTTTAAAATGTCTTTGGATTATCGAGTCGACTGGAAAATGATACTCGTATAAATTCATTACAAATTGGTATTAATATTTTGCCGTAATGCAAAAAATCACCACCTGATAAAAGTACATTTATCGCACTGTTTTATAAACTATCATAAAAACATAATGTGCATTATTAAACAGGGAAGTTAATATCCGAATATCGTATTAAGCATATTACTTTCTTCTGTCCATTGGAAAGTGGGTCATGAAAAAAATTGAGTTCCGCTCAAACAATCATAACATTACATTACCCCTCGGCCATGAACACCATAAAGTTTTTATAAATGTTTGATCAAAATCAAGCCTGTTCATTAAAGCATTCAACTTGCCATTAATTACTCGCAAAAACAACTTCAGAGCCCACAAGCTATTTAGCGAATTTCTGCGTTAGACATCACATCTAAAGTATCTGCTCTTTCGTGCTACGTCAGGCATTCTGACCCTTTTTCTCATTCCACCTTATATTCGTCCACCCAAGAACTTTGAGTTTGAACATTTTTACCCCTCTCGAAAATTTCATGAGAATATTATTTTGCTAAAGGGAAAAAGATACTTCCAGTTAAAGATGAACATTTTAGGCTAAAGTAAAAATATATACTTAACTAAAGTTGCTAGAAAGAGTTGTTGAAACTTCAAAAAGCATTTTTGAAGGCGTGAAAGGAATTTGAACAGGGAAATTTACAAAAAAAAACAACTTTTCAGAAATATAGAACTGCCTTAAAATTTCAAAAGGGTAAATCAAAATTATGAACTATGAGTATTATTTTCCAGATGAAATTTGACTATTCACATCAACTTAAAACACCACAGTAAAATCTTAGGATGCAGATTGTTCAAAGCAACACAAGCATACTAAAAAGAGCTTCTGAAACTTCGATGTTAAAAATGTTGTAGTTTAGAACGTTATTTATTATTTTAAACAAGATTCAAATATGCTTTTATTTTTCGGAGGCTTCTTTCATAATTAGGTGTAAAGCCTTCGGTAAGATATGCCTATACTTCTTATTTTTTATTTGAAAATTATACAGAGGCGGTTTCGAAAAAATTAATAAAAATAGTGCTTAATTGCTAGAAAACTTAACATTTGATTTGTGATTTGTGATACTATCATTTCAAACTTTACAGTAGGTATACATTGCGAATGCATGCCGAAATAAGTTTAAATAGAAACATTGAAATAAAAAAAAAAATAAAAGCATTTCAATTGAAAACAAAAGTGAAAACTTTTTGAATTTCTTTATCCGGAAGGTCATGGCCAGATAGGAAGGCGTTATTAAAAAGTCGACTCTTATGCAACAATGTCTCCTCAGGGTGACAGGCAAAACCTTAACTTTGAGAAAGCTTAACACGCCGAACACGCAATTTTCTGAATCTCATCCAAGAAATCAACAGAAGTTGCGACGACGACTATTGCCTACAGTTTGCGCTGGGTACCTTTCCGCACGTACCCACGTAAAGCACTCTCTGGCGACAGTTTACCTTATCACGGTCTCATTAAATCACCATCTGGGGAGTTCCCGAAAGCCATATGTGTACCATTTGCAAGCAGATGACCTTGGAAAACTTTTTGATTGATTCCAATTAAACTTTACTGTAGTGTGGAAGTAGTTAAGAGCTCCCGAAGTCGAGAATTTGCATTTTAATAAGAATTCAATTTTCGGTGGCTGCTATTCCAACGTTGAGCTCTCTCTATAGTCATGTAGCACGTTCCTCGGCATATATCGTTTTTGGAATTGCGGAAACTTTGGGGCTTCTCCACATGCATATTCTGTCGAACCCATGGGTTGTGGGTCGGCCTGTTAGCGCTCCAGTAACAAGCTGTTTCAGCTGAGTGAGGAGGGAGTTCATGATTCAATTTTTATTGGGTCAATAGATTTACGAGTGACCTAGATTGCCTCAAGGAGTAATCAGTCATAACAAAAGTATCATGTTTCCGAGATTTAGCTTCATCAATGTCAGTTAAATCACAGCCGACTGTCAGCCTTCAATAGGTGACCCCGCCCCTTTAATCCATATGTCAATTTGATTGAAGATTTTTGGGATAGGATTTGGTGGAAAAGAAAAACTTCAGATAACTAAGGTAATCTCGCTCACAAGAAATTTAGCACAAGGGCGATCTGGAGTGGTTTATAAAATTTAGGGATTCTTGGAAAGGATAAAAAACGTTGATAGCCGCATAGATTGGTCAAATATAATTTCACCTGTTATTTCAATTTTAATTATCTCTTTCTAAACGTTTACTTAGGCTATGCAAAATGGACCTAAAGGCCAAATTTAAATCAGTACTCCTCACGATCATTCTAGCTACATCTATTATACCTTCAATATCTCGTTCTAATGTTTTGCAAGTAAAATATTTGGAGAACCACTCCGTAGTTATATTTCCTACTTGGGAAATTCGGAGAAATTTCTTTAGATGGAATTCCTTTGATTTTGGCTTTGTCAAAATTTCACTCAAAGGGAGAACGAAGGTAAGCATTCCAGTCGATGAGAAACGTTTAAGGACATGCAAAGAAGCATGAAACCGAACACAGAAACACAAATAAATACCTTTCTACGTTCCCAGAGTTCTTGGCTTTGTTCTAGCTAAAATGCAAAACAAAGTATTTCCGCAATCTGTTCGGACGCAAGGACCTAATAGGAAAGTGATAATCACAATAAATAAGCTGTTTTCAGACCTTTACCAAATTTTTTGTTTATTATGGTATTTCCTTCTAAAAGTTCACTGGTATGTTCTTTTTTCATTGTATAAACATTTTAAATAATCTTACCAATGATTTTTCGGCAGCGTTTGTCTTTCCCGAATTTTGCCCATCTACGCCAAGAGTCGGGAATAAATAAATAACTTTTGTGCAGTGTTTTTGAAATAAAAAATGAGGGATCCAAAGTGGTTTTCTTTTACTATCTCAAATTAATCAATCATATCAACAAAAATCATTCTCTACACATCCTAAAACTCTTAATTACTTTATTATTTATATGTAATATCTTTTATTGCTATATTTGATTTCCTGTTGTAATTATCGTGTTTTTGGAGAATGGATTTTGTCAGTTCATCTTATTCAGTCAGCTTAAAAAGGGATACTAAACAGGTCAAGGCCAGTTCTTACATTATTAGGCCAAAGCTACTGCAACGTAGTCAAATATTTATTTCGTATCTTTTGCATTAAATACCAAGCCTTTATGTTCTTATCCCTTGCTCACCGCAATCCTCAATCCGTCCTTTATAATTTTCTGAGCCATTGAGCAATGTTTTTGAGGTAATAAGAAATTGAAAACGTGCTAATCTCGGCATCAACATCTCACGAAAGAGAAATAAATCTCTTCGAAGCCTACTACCTTAAGGTGCTTCGACACCAATTTGTTAGAGGATGTCCCTTTTTCCATGGTAATATATTTTGTACCTCCCACACAGATGACATCTGTTAAACGCTGGCGTGGCCTTCTGCTACAAAAGCCTCAAAAGAAAATAATCCTTAGGGTAGTGCTAGCCATTAGTGATGAAAAAGCTCTATTTCTTGCGAAGTCTTACAACCATAAAGGACTTCCGGGAGATCGAATCAAACCCCAAATGCGTCAAAGATAATTACCATGAAGCGATGAGTTTTTGGGTCAGATCCTGCTGGTTTCGAGCCACCGTATCTGACTTCGCTTCACAGACGAAAGGTTGTAGGCGGCTGAGAGTAATTAGAACAAAAGTACTGATGAAATGTGTGCTTAGGGAGTGATTAGTGGATGAGCGTTGGTGTCCCTTCGATTTTAATAACAAGCCCGAATGTATGGGGACGAATTAAATCGGACGGAAACTACAATTCCAAGTGCCAGTATTTGCCGAAGTGAGCCATTAAAGGTTCCCATGCGGGCATAACAGGCGGGATTAAATTGATTAGAGAGCAACCTGCAAAAATACCTAACTGCTGCTATAAATCGGTCCTTTAATGTTGAAAATGACAGCAAGTAGAAAAGGTTGACCACTTTTACTATACCCTTTAATCCTAAAGACGTCGTGTGTTGTTTGGATCCCAACAAAGTACGGTAGAAGTAGGGCTCGGAACTGCAGTCACAAAGTAATAAAGTTGAATCAAATTCTTCTATTTCATTGCGTTATTCAAACGAGCAGGAACCAATTGACTCAAAATCCTTTTGTCATGGTAATAGAAGCATGTTGCTTCTGGAGCTTTTCGCAACATAACGATGGCATTGAGTTTCAAACGAACCAAGCGCTGAGAGTCTTTTTTTTATATTTCTTACTTCTCAGCGAATTTTTGATGACTTAAGATTATGCAGATCTCACGAGAATCAGGCCAAGGATAGAAAATCTCCTACAAAAGCATCAAATCACATTCGTTGCATGTCCTTGTCCTGTCGACAGTATTAAGCGTAATTTCTGGTATTGATGCGTTAAAGTTATTGGTTATGCTAAGCAGATAATAAAAAAAAAATCTATTATACAATTTTTAGGACAGAAATGAATCTTCTGGCTTTCGAACTGACTTGTGGTAATAAACCATCGCCCTAAAAAACTAAGGATTAAGATTGTCGCATGGCGATAAATTGCCTAACAAATGTAACATCTGTTTTATGAACGTATATTTTCAGTATGTTGGAGCAATGGCTCCTTGGATGCTACTCGTAATAATTTTTCATACACATCTTCTACACATTCTAGATAACTAGAAATTATCGGTCACTCACCCGATGCCCAACTTCGACTTCATCTTTCAATTTGAACACATAAATTTATCTGTGAATTGGGTGCCATAAATTTCTAGCTCCACTCCTAACCAACAGAAATGAATTTATGTTCCGCCTTACTTCTTATAATACTTTCAATTTTATCTGATTTACACGAGGCACTTATAGGCGAAAATGGTGGGTTCTACCTTTATATGGTGCCATCTAAAAGAGTTGATTTAATAAAAATTGAAATTTGCTAAAAGGAGATCGATCATAAATAATAGCAACCATTCTGTTTGTACTTTAAATATTGCAAAAAAAAAATCCTTATCGTAACAGATTTATCATTATATACTGTGGGGATTAAGGTGACCTTAGCTTTTTATATCAAATTCAAAGTAATAACATTTAAAATTGGTTTAAAAACTACCAATATGCGGTTTTCAGATATTGAACTATTGAAAATAGTAACTATCCATATATTAAATATGCATGTACAAAAGGTGGCTTTAGGGAATTACATTTCAATTTTAAAAATTATTAGCATCATATTGATCTTAAAATGTTCTCATAAGAACTGTATGTGAAATGTACTGAATAGTGTTTTTAATTCATTTTTTAAACTACAGGTTATTTGAACTTAAACACTATATGCCTAAATTGTAGAAAATATTTATTTCATAATCTTTTAACCTTGTTCTGGAAAAGTCTTAAAGGAGGGAGCTCGTAATATCCTTGGAGCCTACCTGCTGTCTTACATCTGTACCATAGTCACTACTAAAGGAAAACAAGTTCGCCACATCCATCATATTTACGGATACTTTAACTGCCGGAAAACATATTTACTGCTCGAATTATTACCCAAATAGCCTTGAGAGTTCTTCTGTGCATTGCAAAAATAAATATCATAACTTCACCGAAACCTTACTCATTATTTTTATGATATATTTACATAGAGCTTGTTTTCTCGAAAATAAATTCATAATTATTTAGATGTACTAAATGCATAGTTATTTTTTTGTAAACTACGAAGGGTACCAGCATTTATTAATAAACAGCGACAGGATTGACATTGAATCTTATTACGTTTTCTGGTTTTGAAAATTAAAACGATTTTGGCCTCGGAAAGCATCTCGTATTTTCATTAGCCTGAACCATACACGAAGTTTTTAACGAACTCTCTCCCTGTGAAACTCATAAAATTCAAAATGAAACCCATAGACCAGTTTTCCGGCGGCGGTTTTATGTGTTTACAATTTGTCATTCCGCCGAAATAAATTTCTCATTAAAACTGATGCGGCTATTTGTCGGTGTTTTATGTGTGCAAGGCACGTCGCGTTGCAATGAAATTGAGAATGTGACAAAGTCACGTTGATTTTATATTGTTCTAGGCATTCTTTTGATTAAAACCCCTCAAACAGAATCTTGACTATTTTCACATTTATTTTCAGAACAAATTAGGAAGTGATTTTATGGTGATCCAGTTAATTTAAAAAATGTTGAGTTTTATTTGCAAATTAAGTACTTCGTAGTTATTATCATTAAAATGCAGGAACTACTTTGCAATTCTTTATTTTATTGTTAATAAAATTCATATTCTGATTTTTATTTGGCACCATTAATAGCAAATAAAAAAAAGCGCAAATGAAGCTGAATTCTTTTGTAATTTTTGAATAAAATTATCAGTTAAAAGAATTGGTTTATAATATTTAGTTTTTATTTTAATAAATATGTACATATTAGGATAATTAAAAAAGATATTGCAGATTTTATATTTCTGATTTGTTTGTTGAATTTTACCATGAACTACATTTAAATGATAACTATTAAATTTTAATGAATACAAATTCCTTTTAGCTGAGCTTTTTATAACTTAAAACAAAATCTACATTTTTATAAAATTCAAAACGGTCATTTAAAGGGTTGTTCGTTTTAAAGACTTTTAGAGCCAATTTTTTTTAATGAGTTTTATATAATTTCCCTTTTATAAAATTAATGATGTCCATAATTTTGTAATAAAAAAGAATTTTTTATCTATAAGAGTTTGGCAATTTTAGGTTTAAATTAACTTCATAGAAATTATCGATGAGTAATGAGCGATTTGTGCTACAAAAACACCAACATCTCAGACTAAAAAAGTGTCTATATTTTGGGATCATAGTTATTAGTACGATTTTTGAAAATACAGAGCTAAGATGTGAATAAAAGTATGGATATTAATTTATTCATATCATTAAATGAAATTCACGCACTGTTTTCTTAAGTTCCATTTTCATAATTTTTAAAAGAAATATTTGTAAGAATCCAAGTCGCTTAGTACTATTTATGATATTTTTCCATTTAAGGATTGATAACCATTGATTAAACACAAATTATAGTTTTGCATCCATATTCTTTTATATGTAAATAGCTATTAAAATAAAATATGAAAATATTTATAAACTACGCAACACAACACAAGTAGTATTTTTATTCTATACATTCTCTTCTGCCGCACCTACCTACCGTAGAAGGTAATTTAATTACAGCATATTGAGACATTGATCGGTTAGACCTCATCTTAATTTAACAGAGAGAAAACCAAAAATGAACTCCGGCAATTGCAGGGGATCACGCTAAAAATGTTACCGAGGATTTCCACTATCTTGAATGCTTGCGCCTGGTTTGGTGCCTTCGAATTGCATTTAAATATTCATCGAGTGGATACCGCATCGATTTAAGCATGGATCCCAGTCAAATCAACTGTAAAGTCCATAATTAATTGAAGTCTCATTACATTTAAATACTTTGCAGTTGATTGCGTAATATTTCACCGAAAATGCCGAAATGCTGCTGCGCCATGCAGACGTTGAGTATCATCAAAGTTTTCAGTTTTTTTTTTTTAAGTGTCTTAAGAAACGCAGAGGAGTCAGTGTACCTACTTAAGATACAAAAATTTTTTCGTGGCATTGAATAATAAATTGTGCCCTTTAAGCCGCTTTGAAGAGCACCTTTTCGCTCGGTATGGCATGCTTCATAAATTGTTTGCTATGAAAGTGTAATATCTCAATTCTTATGATTAATGGTTTCATTATGGTTCGTTATCTTAATTTTATTAAAACGCCACCGCAGTACTTTAGTTGTTTTAGTTACTAAGCCACAAGAGGGGATCTATAGATTGAGTTTTTGAATTGACCCCATTGGCTGAATGCTATTGCACTCTTCCAAGGAGTAAATAAACACATGAAGGTTTTAGCTTTCTATGATCTGATTTTGAATCTCGCAAAGATGCATTCTTGGATTTTATTATAAATCTTGAGTTGTCGCCCACAACGCATCACTCTACACAGAGTGCGGATCAAGCAGATCCAGTGCTAGGGCTGAATATCTAATAAAAATAATAATTTCTCCAGAAGAACCCGAACTTTATGAACCTTTTTACAAGGGTACAACTCTTTTCCTGGTATTGTGTGCTTCTAAAGGAAATTGTAGCAAACGGAAATTTTCAATGAAATTTCGTTTTTATGTTCCGTCAGGGTGGTTTGGCGCTTTATTGTGGTAATTTGTTCTAATATTTTCCTCGTTTGAAATGTCCTATTTTGCTATGACCTACTTTTTAAATGGCTTCGATTTGTATATGATACATCAACCTTGAAGGCACTTTTTCATCATTGATCAATTTTTGGGCCATCGTGCGTTGCGAGCAAGTCCACCCTCTGTCGTCTTTCGTCTTTCATAATTACATGACGCAGAAAAATTGATGGGATGCAAATTTGATTGATTTATTTTTTGCAAAAAATTTTTATGCTAACTAGAGGAATACGAGGGGATGGATTGGCAATTTTGAGCTTTTGTCTTGCACTCAATTTGAAACGGAAGTATTAGTGGATTTCATTTTTTCAGTAAAATGCAAAGAGAAGGGCATTTCCTAAATAAATTCACAAAAAGTATTTTAGGGTGATTTCCGAAAATTACACCTAGTAGGCATTATCCTCGAGCAATTTTTTTTTTTTTTTTGAGAACCGAGAACGCTGGAATAAATGAAGCGGCAAGACTTCAAAAGGAAACTGAAAAATTGCTCGAACGTTTTGCCATTCGTTAAGAGTTTTAAAGACTATTAAAGTATGGCTCTACTTTTATTGTTCTATATTAGCAATAAATTAATAATAAATAGATCATTTTAAATGATAAGTTTCTTACTTAATACTCAAACTAAAAATATAGCTCAATTATAGACTAAATTTTATAAAATTGAAAGGTTTTCCTTCAAGCAAAATTTAGGCCGTTCCTTTAGTTGGTTATTAAATACGTTTAGAGTCAATTTTGTATTGTAAGTCGTAATTTTTTGATATTTATTCTCCAGAAATCAATTATAAAGTACTATTTGTAGAATTATTTACTACTGCTCACATTATGCGTACATTTACTCGATTTTCTTGATTTTTACTAATTTTAATTTAATATTTCTAATAGTTATGTTATTTCTCACAAAAAATTAATCGTAAAATCCGTAGAAATAGCCCAACATAAAAATTAAATCTTAATTGATTCGATAAATTCCTTATTGCCTTATCAAATTAAAATCAATTAACGCATCGTATATAATGGCTTTTAACCGCAGCTACCTCTTAATCCACATTTTGTTGTTGACTGCCCACATCCGCTAATTTATTTGAATGTCGCTTATCTTCGGTCTTATCTGTGCGCGCAAATATTTACCTAGTGCTTTGGGAATTGTTTCGTCAACTCACGGAGCGTATAATACCCGCGGGGCTTAAGCGACGACCCATAGCTCTTGTTTTGCTAATCATAAATTGACGATGAAAACCTTATCAGATAATTACTGGGGTGAAAAGTTATTCCCTGTACTAAAATAGGAGCAATTCTGAGGCCGGTCTATTTTTCAATTCTATTGGGGGAACATTTTGTACCATCAGCGACAAAGATTGGGGGGTAGAAAACTTAAAGTGCTATTTTAAATCGTCTACGCCAGCCGTAAATTAATCTTGTTAGACGGAGTGCTTAAAAGTAAATCGACCAGGTCCTATGCATGTTCTGACGTCCATCTCTCTAGGGGGTTTAGCCAGCCGCCTCCTGGGGAGGTCGCTGCGTGGGCGTCGACAATTGAATTACTAATAAACGGTCATGATAAGATGTCGTAGGGGGGACCAGAACACATAAAAGAGACATTAAATTCCATTGGGAAAGATTTGTTTGCGCGCTGGTAGCGTGTGTGGAAACATTTGTTACCCTAACAGATGTTGGCAACATTACAAATTATGAGGTGCACCCTCTCAAGGATCTGGGGATATTGTTAGACGAGCGAGGATATGTGCAAGTGGGTAAGCTTTTGAAAAAGTGTCGCCTGGTTTTTGTAAGATTTACTTTTCAAGGGCTTGAATGGGGATCTGAAGGGCAAACAGTGAGTAAATTGGTACAATATGTTATGAAACTTGTTTCAAAAATCAAATAATTGAAAAATTATTAACAAGAACTATTGAGGGTATTGAAAAGAATTCGTTTAAAAATTTACAATTGAAGCAAAATTTCTATTTAAAGCAAAATTGCAGCGTAATCTGATGCAGGTTAGATTATTAAAAGAACACAGCTATTCACGTCCCAGAAAAGAATCTTGACAGTAAGAGTTATCGAACCTGGAATGTGATATTTGGCTCAATTGAATACCATAAATCCCCTTAAAAGTTTTATGTTTTGAAAATATAATAGTAATAGTAAATGTATTTTATTTAAATTAAAATTTCAGTCAGGGGCGTAGTCTTATATGAATAAAAGAGATGAAACACATTTCATTACGGAAGAAAAATATACACATAATACGAGTTTATATAAGTAAATGAGCGTTGTATATACATAAATAAAGAGAGTTTTATCTTATGCAAAATATACTTTTTATTGTTCGTCATATTTATCAAAGACAGTATCGAAATCGCACCAAATATTTCAAAATAAAATAGATTTAATTACAAGTCGGTGTTATCATAACATTATTGCTCCCAGTCATTAATTCTACAAATTGTGATGTGGTGACGACTTAATTGCTAAAGCTTAAACTGACTCTAGCGAAAATTACATATGCACGAAAAACATGCGAGGTACTATGTAAATAAATCACGTCCCAACTAGAACCCATATCTCCGTATTTGAGACCTTGTCTATCTGTTCTTGTCCACGTGCCTTCAGAAATATTTCCACTCCAAGGATACAACGAACTCACGCCAAGCACGTGAGTTCGCGAGATATAGCGAAAGGGAAAAAGCGCCAGCATGACTGGCGCGAAGCCTTCCTCAAGGGCTAAATATGAGAATTAAACTCTTCATCCCATTAAGCGTGTAGCCGAATTATGTTGAGCGATCTCCATATAATCCACCAAGCAGATGTATCTCTTAATGTAGCGAGGGCCGTTACATCTTGTAAAGGCGTTGCAGTGATGAGAATTTATTGCCATCGTAGTGGAATTTGCGGAAACTGGTGAAATTCGCCCTATTAGGGAAATGTCCTTTTGGCGAAGTATCACTAAGAAGATGCCTCCAAAAATTTGTATGCGTGACAAGTTCAGTTCGAGAGAAGAAGGTGCTTCAGCATTTTGGATGCTCTGGGGTGGCTCGAATGAGTAGTGAACGCAGCTGCGAGCACAGACAAATCTATGTGACTTGACTACCAATTGGATTGCGTGGGGTCAAGTTCATTGTCCTGGAAGATCCTTCTATGAAATTTCTACTCCTAAATCAATGGCAAGGTCAGACTTTGTTTGCATATGTCACAGCAGAATTTCGGGGAGGATTTTTTTTTTTTTTTACTGGAGAGGGAAAATGCAAATAAATTGAATGAATAATTCAAAGAACAAGGCCCGGATGACTGGGATAATTCCACGAGTGGGTGATTACCTAATTTAGGGAATAATCTCACCTCGGTAAAAACTGGTCTGGGGGTCATCCGTTCCGGAATTCGTTTAGGAATGATGTATAGAGTCTGTGCTGTAGGGACACATGATTAAACAAAAATTTAACATTGAGCAGTCAGAAGAAGCTGCGAAAAATGTGGATGGGAGCGTTTATTTAGAAACAAAGTGGGTCATGGCTGCGAGAGTGGAAATTGCTGCCTCTAAAGGCTCCTTCAGTATGGGAGCTCCGCATAAATCTGAGCTCCATAAAAGAAGGGTTTACAATGGCTCATCCTAATGAAAGCTGAATAACTTTGCACACTTGTTATGCAATCCAAAAGAAGGACTCGTATTACATACATATATCCCTGCAACTACATTTTCTAACTGTCGAGAATTTCTATTGAGAAGTTGTCTTTGGGAAATTTATATGTCTCACACTTTGCGCCTTTGTTAGCATATATAATCGCAGAAGAGATGCTATGTCCGAGCTTAGTAATGTTTATACTTACATTCTTAAAAAACTCACAAGACAAGAACTACGAGAGCTGCTTAATAAGATGCGTGAAAGCTTTCTAAAAATACGCACAATACCCGAAGGCGTTCACATCTTCTAATATTCTGCAATTTTCTTGAAAGACAATGAATCCCACAAGGCCCCTTAAAATCTCATATTGCTATAAAACACTATATTAAATTCAAACAGCGATAAATTAATAAATAAAGCGGAAATTTCTAGGTAATTAAATTTAATTTTGCCTCTAAGATTAAAAGCAGCTAGTACAAATAAATATGAACCTAAAACCGCAGTTCGTTGGGTTTTACCACCCCAGCCCTTAATCTATAGCTTTTGAATTATCTGAGAATCGTATTAATCGCGTTTCCCGGAGTTATTAGGACCGGTACCTGTTACTTTAATTTTTTTCTACAACTCACCGGTGCGATACGATCGCGGGAAAGGATTTTCCACAAAAGTTTCAGATAATGAAAATCAATTTGTTAGCAAACGAACATCAAAGCACGGGTCCCTTTAAACCTGCAAAATCAACAAGAAAGCAGGAACTCTCAGGAGCCTCGGGGCTGTTTGGAAGCACCCACACATTTACCTACTTTTTCTTTTGGGTTTTCCCTCCCGTCTCATATGCCGCTCATCTATCCGGGACTACAGACAACATCTAGAGGCCAACAAACTCACAATCTCGGCATATTTTCGTCAATTATGTCGAGCAAACGGGCAACTTTTGAAAAGAGATACAAATCCTGCCACTGTTGTTGCCATTTTTGTTTTATACTCCCCTCCCCTACATCTTATTCTAGACAGGACGGAAGGAAGTTAGAGTCAGCTTCCCTCATATATATAAGTCCCGGTGAAAATCACGTCACCGGGGCGCTTTTCGTTTTGCGGCTGGATACAGGGACGGCAAATTCTTTTCATTTAAGTTTTATGCCTCATATTTGCCAACGATAACATTGTCTGCCTCGTAGACGAGTCTTGTCGGCAGTGGCAATAAATAAAGCCAGTCATATGGCTCCGAGCCAACAATAGTCTTCTTGAGAAAAGAAGCAAAAGGCTGCCTCCGCCGCGAGAATGTCCGTTTGTTTCTTTCAATCTAACGACAGATCAAGTAAAAGTAAAGAGCGGCTTTCTGAGAGTTGACATTGAGAAAGCTGCTCGACTCGTGGACAACTTCTGGATTGTATAATAAAAGGCTAATAAAATTATAAGAGACAAGGGCACGACACTGAGACGAGGACATAAATCGGCAATAGCAGTATATGCGGCAAGTCTATGTCGACAACGATATAAAAAGGGCAAGTTTTACATTCCCGAGGTCATAAAAGTTTGAGAATTAAAGACTTAAGAGATTCCCCTTTTCGAAGGAACATTTTTACAGGGATTACAGAGTAGGAAGTATATTTAAAATTTTTGATATAACAACTAAAAATACTTTTACAATACTATTGCAACTTACTCCATTAAATATTAAATGTACCTTCTGGCACACTAGAATCAATAGGTCTTCATTCCTCATTAAGGTTAGCAATGCAATTTTATTTTACATATCGAAAGTAGTACTACCATCATCTCGAACTCAATTTGTTTCACTTAATTTAATTGGAAGATGGAAATAAAAAATACACAAAAATTGTGAAGCAGTATAGCTCAAGAATTTGCTATAATTCTACCAATTCCAATTAAAACTGATTCGAATTATTGAATGGAATATCTCACTAAAAATTATCTTACTGACTTGTCTAAAATGTTTAAGTGATGCTCTACACTGTCTGTACTGTGCTTATATATTTTAAATCAAAGACCAAAATTATGTTTCTATTTTACAAAAAAATATACTTTTCAATACAAAACCGTACAGATCAAATAATAATTTATGTTGTGGAGTAGGTTCTTATTTAAATCGATATTTCAAAAGTTTTACTCTCTTTGTATTTTCAAACAAAACCATTACCTTGAGCATAATTTTCTCGAAATTTTGTTTTTTTTTTTTTTTGCTTTCTGAAATGCGATGCTGTGCAATTTAGACTTTGAAAGTAAATTAAATTGAAAGTTTAAGCGTTTCTTTAGAAAAGAAAAATCTTTAAGAGAGCTTTTGAGTTTGTAATAAATTAAGTGCACAGACATGTTTTTATTCTATCCTGAAACAATTCCAATTAAAGTCAATATAAAGACGACGCCTCTCTGTCTTATGCAATGATATACCACCTTAAAGTTGAAGAACTTGTGTTCTAACTTTAATGCACTCTGCATCACTTTGTTGTCTGTGGTCAGTGCAATAGACGTTGACTCCATTCTGCCGGGAAAGTAGCGACAGTACTTAAGCCGTCTAGACATTTTCTTGCCTTCTCCAACAAGTTTTAAGCTGTCCTTAGCCCTGCTTAATACTCACTTAATGCGATCCAAATATTGATTGGATTTCGATACGGTCCGATACCTGGATGAACGTAAAAAAATAAGCCAGGAATATACAGATGAGCAGTCTTCCGTTAAATTATTTTTTTTTTAGGTGATTGCGACTGTTACATCACACCAGGGTGTCTGTGGTTGCTAAGGCAATGGGCAGTGAGCACAGTTTCTCATTAGTAAGCATTAGTAAGCATTTCGGCCAATATCACATTATTTCCGATTGAATCTTGCGGTCTGGCATAAACCTGACACACCAGCAGGATGCTTCTCCCATAATGGACAGTGGGTGAAACATATTAAAGACGGTCTGTTCGCAATAAAATCCCCAAAATCCGCCCTTAAGAAAAGCTGTGCAAAACTTCTTGATCTAAGTTCAGTTTTGATGAATGCTGCTAAAAGTACGATTTGCTTCCGCCATTCCGAACGGAACGGATTCAATTAGCATCAAATAGGATAAGCGTACGTGATCCCATTGTTAATTGTGCTTAACCTTAACCTTCAATTTGTATGGAATTAAGCCCCTTATTACGGATATCTGTAACTTGGCAAAAGTTCATGCAGTTATGACCTGGAGGGTTAATTTGGGTGGTTTGATAGGAGACATTCTCTGAATTAACTTGATGAGAGACCTTGAAATCTTCGATGGTAGAAAGTGTTAGACATTTATTAAGCCAGCTTTCATCTTCACGTACTGGTCCTTGTTGCCGTTATTACAATGGGACTAAGAAAGTCTTTACGACTCCTTTTGATTATCTCTTTCATTGTTAAGACGAGAACCTTTTGTGTCCACATCTTTTATACTGAGCAACTTAATTAAAGGATCAACTAAAATATCGGAATACTTATTTAGTAATTTTCAGTGCTATGGGGCTTATTTGAAAAAATTTTAAAAATGTTCGCCTATGAAAATTTGTATTTTCATCTTTTAATGCTCCGTAAAAATTTAAATATAAATTGAAAAGTTATATTTAGATTGTTGTGATATTTAATGACGAATATTAACGAGTAAAATGTAAAAAATGTACTCGTAATTGAGATATGAGAAAGCAAAAACGACAGTTTGAAAGCTAAAAGTTAAATGCTCGCCTATCTAAACAAAAATTAAAATACTCTGATTTGTTTAAATTTTACAATTCCTTAAAAATTCTTTTTTGCCACTTTTTAGTTAATTGTAAAGTTTGCTGTATTTTTTTTAATATAAAATAATGGACCCTTAAAGAATTATCAAAAGGAAAAATTACAGTAATGTTTTTTAGTGTCCTCACTGCCAAAAGCTTAAGGAATTAATTGTGTATTTTTCTTTTTTAAAAACTAAATAGTAATTAATTATTCTTTCAACATTTGAACGTTCGTATCTTACCGAAAAATAATTTCATTGAACAGGAGCTAATTTTGAAATTTAATCTCATAAGTTTAAAAAAATTAGTACTTATTAATGGTCATCAAAATTTAAAAAAGGAAGAATACCGAGATAAGAATGAAAGCATTCATTCAACAGCTCATTTGGATTGTCTCTTTCATTGTTCAGAGTAAAACCACATCTTTTATATCACCCGAGTAAAAATAATTTGTCTGGTATCTTTACGCCCAAACTAAGTACAAACATTTAAATTTTTTAAATTATACATGCGCCCGAAACTAGCAGGCATAGCGAACAAATGAGCCCAGTACTATCATGATACTCTCCCGCTACAGGTACGAAAATAAAAAAATCCACCCGCTACAGAGTTATACTCGCTTCCGCTACAGGCCCAAAAATTTAAAAATATGCCAGCCACACGGGTATGCACGCTCCCGCTACAGGCACAAAAATCTACAAATTTGTTTAGTTTCTACAAATTGAATTAGACGACAGATAAAAACAACAATAATATATTACACATATATTATATATTACACATATATGAGTAGAATACATTATTTATTTTATGAGACGTCACAGACCTTAATCTACGAAAATAATTTTATTGCATTTATTTTCAATTTTTAACCTGGAAAAAGGTAAGCGTACCATGCTACGTTTGTACTATTTCGTGCGTCTTTTAACAATACGTGCCTGCAGCGGGCCGCATTTGAAAAAATAAGGTTTTCGATCAGACGTACGGTGCCGCGTTTGGGAGCCATACAGGCGTTTTGATGCCGTGCGTGCCTGTTTCGGGCTAAAAATGGGCGAGCCTTAGTTTTTACTCGGGCAAGCCGTATGGATTAGTTAAAAGTAAAATACGGTGTTTTTTTTAATGCATTTTGATATTAATACATAATATAATAATAATTTAGTTTTATTACAAAACTGAACTTGGGCAACTTAGTGCCAAACTAAAAGTTACTCAGCTCAGTGATGAACAAGAACAGGAGCAACATGAGCAGTTTTAACGATAGCAGGAGCAGCGACCACAGTTTTAACCAAAGGAGCTCCGTGGACAACATGTCTGAAATAAAGAAAAAATGAATAGTAAACTTCGAAATGTTAAGAAGTACTACATAAACTTACGAGGAACTGTGACTAACTGCAACAGGAGCCACATGGGCTGCATGAACTACAGGAGCTGCATGAACAACGGGGGCCGCAGGAATAATTGCGGGGGCTGCGTGGACAACTGGTCCAGCAATGATTCCTGGAGCTGGACTAGCATAAGCTGTGGCCAAGAAGCAAGCAACGACTAACTAAAAAAAACAAAACTATTTCAATTCTGGTCACTTTTGATACACCGGCGAATATTACCAATTTGAACATTTTGAGGATTTGATATTTTTTGGTATTATATTACTTAAAGTAGACACTGCAGTGAGTTGATTTAGATCTGATAGTTTTACAGCATCCAACTGCGTTTATATATTATGATAAATGATCTTCACCGGTCTATTGGTGGGATTAGCAAGGTTTGCGACTTAAACTCACTTGCCATCGCCACACTCGTGGAACCCATTGAGCGTATTTAGCAACAAATCGATTTAAATCGCACCGAGACTTTTCATTTATTTTTTTTCGTATTTACGATTTGATGTTAATCAATTCAGCTTGTGCCTTTATAAGTTATCTGTTGATCGTGGAATACTAAATGAGTTAATCTATAATGCTTGTAAAATTGTCAGGAAAATGTATAGTGTGTGTAATCAAATCAAAGATGAATATTATTTTCCGTATTCGTCGTTCTTTAAATATAGAACGTTATAAATATTTCTTAAATGTTATAACTATCAATTATTGTCCTTGCGGTAAAATGGAATATTTTATTATTTATAAAATATTCAAAATTATTGATCGATTTTCTTTATGTGAATATTTGAATTTTTTCAGATAGCAAAAGAAATTGTACAGAAGAAGTATTTATCATCATACCTACTATCGCAGTCCACTATTGCTTTTAAATCATTACTTAAAAAAACTAAAATTTTATTAAAACGAGTATTTTTTCTTATTGACGGATAAACACGTTTACTAAGATATTATCTTTAGAGGATGACTAGCTGATTAACGTTGCTTCATATGGTGCACGTAAAGTTTAGTAATTGGGTCTAGCTAGTATTAAATCATTTGTACAAACAGACAAACAGACAGAAAAAATTTTTAAAAATGATATTTTTATATTCTGTTAGCCTTTATACATTACTCTCAATCAGTTTTTGGTAAACATTTTCTATGTGTAGACACGGTGTTTCTACAGTTTTATTATTAAGATAGATTAGCTATAGAGAATAATTTCATCCTTGAGAAAGGTACGTATCAGTTATATTAATTTTTGTTAGCCATATCAGACATATTAAATATAGACTGTCAGTACTTATATTAAATTCTCTTTGAATATTTGCATGTTATTATCTCTAGCATGAAGGATTACACTAAAGGAATTACCTGCATCAATTCTGAGTTTTGAATAACAAACATGATTTATGGTAGAAGAAAAAAACCACTTGTAGTACTTTGTATTTTTTTTATTTTACTTTAAAAGGAGAGTCATATGTATGTAGATAGCCGAGTGGTGAGTAATGTTTGAGATTTTATTTTCTTTTCTTATTATACAAATTTTTTAACCTATAGGAGAATAATTTCTGATACTGAGTATTAAAACCAGATCAAAATATTTATAAATAAACGACGGTGGGAGTCGAAACTGTAGATCCTGTAGTGAGGTTGTTCAAATTGGAAAAATAAAAAAATATTAGTGACAAAACTTTGTTTTCATTATAACTAAAATCATAAAGATTAGGTACCTGATTACGTTTTATTATTTAAAAGTCTAGTTTGTTTGACTAAGGCCTTAATTTATTAAATTTGGGACAACAAAACTAACTTTTCAATATTCAGACATTTTCGTAGTCTGCGATTTCAAATAAGTTATTTGAATTGAACAGAATAAAATTGTGAATATTAAACTCATAGAGTTTGGTTTGTCATTATAACATAGGTTAGGCTAGGTTAGATTGGTGCGAAAGACGCATTTAGGCAATTTTTTGGCCCATTGCGTTACCAAGTAGCGTAGGAAACCATGGTTATGCGTGGGATTCGAATCCATAGCCTTTGGGACGGTAAACCAGCGCATTAATAAATAAAATACCAGAAGAAACAGAATTTCAAAAAAAAACCAAATATTTATAATTCATGATGATATTCGAAATGGTTTTTATGTGCGAGTATCTGTAAGTGATGATGATGCTTGTACCGCATTAAAAGATATAATCAACAAAAAAGGTTTGCATCACATCGCTTATAAATATTTCGGTTTTTTGGCTAATCATTTCTATGATTTGTTATAGAAGGGTAGTTAGACTGTAATCCCAGAATAAGAAAACAATTTATTTTTGCAAAGCGCTTTTTAATGCATATTTTAGAAGTTGCTTCGAAATTTATAGATTTAAATTTATAAATTAAATTTACGGCCGATCTAAATATGTTGGCCTCAATGATGAAGGAGAACTGGGCTATGGACAAGAGCAGCAGTCTTGACAACTGGAACGTGATGGGCAGCAACGACAGCAGGGACGTGATGAGCAACAACTGGACCACCATGAACAATATGCCTTTAAGCAGAAAATTATAAAATTAATAAAAATTATGGCAATTAAAAGAATGCACAAAACTAACGAGCTACTGTGGCTGACCGCTACAGCTGGGGCAGCATGAACAACAGCGGGGGCGGCATGAACTACGGCGGGAGCATGAACCGCGGCTGGAATTAGTGCAGGTCCGGCATGGACAACTGGTCCAGCAATGATTCCTGGAGCAGGAGCGGCACAGGCGGTGGCCAAGATGCAAGCAACAACGAACTGAAAAATTCGAATCGTTTTAGAAATTAAACCTCAGCTTATAAGTCTGGCGATGTACCAATTTGAACATTTTGAAAGGTTTTGGGTTTTTGGTATTCTTTATATGATCACTGCTGTGAATTGCTCAAGAGGTGACTGATGGCGTTTCCAGCATCCCGTTGAGTTTATATATCGATAAACGATCTATAAGTGGCTGATTGGTGGGATCAAGAAGGTGTACCAGCCGCAAAACCACTCTCTGTCGTTTGCGCTCCCAGTCGTCATCTGGGTCCAAACAATGAATGGCTTAAGACATGAATTACGAACATTTCAATGGAGGATTAGTACTTAACAGTGAAACGTAGAAGAGAGCGCAAGTATCCTGCTCCATTGACGACTCCACTTAAAGCATATGCCCTGAGAAGGTGTCGTGTCACCCAATCGAAGAGTTTTACCTGCATCTATCCCATTAGTTGCCGCCGATGTTGTAATTAAGCGCGGCTTATCTGATTCTTCAACTGTTTGCACCTCTCTCACTGTGATGCTGCGCTGGGTGCTTACCCCGCATTTGTGGGAAACAATTGTCTCATTTTCAAGGTGGGACCGATAGCCGTGTCCCATTAGTTTGCTCAATCAAATCATTTAATTTTAATCAAAAATGTGATTGCAGTTGGGCACTGGAAATATTGTTGTAGAGATTGAATTAAAAAGGTGGCTTCCTACACAAAAACGGCTATATTATTTACTTATCCATCGCACGCTTCAATGCTTTTGATATTCAAACAGAAGTTTGCAAAAACGATAGTGAAATATTTTATTTGCGTGAGGAAGAAATGTACTGACGGAATTTAATTAATATCGTGGAATAGCTAATGAGATATAATAAAATAATGGCTAGAGTAATGTTTTATGGAAATTTTATGTTCTCACATAAAAAAATTTGTGTTTAATTTACATTTACTCTATATCTTTCGTTTGTTACAAAACTACTCAAATATCAATCGGTAATTTATGTGTGCGACTATATTTAGAATATATTTTCTTAAATATTTAAGAATAAAAAGGTTTCTGCAGAGTATTTAATACCTTTTTTTCTATAAATAAGATTTAAACAGTGTTTCATTCAACACTGACTAATGCATGGAATTTAAACCTACGATTAATAGTTTCATTAGATTGAGATCACTGCATATAAAAGGTAAATTGAAAAAAATATGGTTCATCAGTATTATTTCTAAATTAGTTAATATTATGCCTTAATTACTGTAAAGTAAATGTAATTAGCGTATAGTGTCTATAGACACAATTATTTGTTATATACTCTTCTTGTTTGTGAAAAAAACATTAATTTAAATGAGCAACTAAGCCGCTAAATAAGTTCTGATTTTGCAGATAACTACAAAATAAATTTTGACTTCATCCAATCAAAAATGTTAATTCATTTTTACCTGATTGTTATTCACAAAAGCACTTGACATACCTAATTCAAGGTTAGTACAGTTGAAAGAGCAATTTTGAAGGGTAACAAGATGATAAGTTCTGACTCAAATTAATTCTTTTCTTTCCCTTTGTTCTAGAGCTCGTTAGCAACAAAACTCTTTAGGTTTAATTATCGAAAGTACGCGTCATTTGCGTAAAGTTTTAGATTTAGCTAGTATAATGCTTTCAATGGATCTCGAGAGAGCATTAAAGAAGCTATACCGGATATCTTTTTAAGCAATAAAAATGTCCTTGCTCGTTTTTCTGAGTGAAACTTGCTAAACCTTATCAAAATTTATTGCTACGACATTCAAATTATTTTCAACTTAACCAATAGAAATGCCTAAATTGGCTGAGACAGATTCGACCGATTGAAATAGAAAAGAAGAATGCTGCGTGTGTAAAGTAAAAGATGTTTGGGGCTATGACCTTAAATAACCAACCAAATTCATCCCTTGAAAGCAATTCGGTCGGCATATTCACATGTACATATAACGAGTATTATTTGTAAATTAAAATAACTGACGGCTATTCAAGGCTGTTAACATTTAATATAAACAATTAATCATCATCACATCCTGGTTAGTCTAGGAATCATAATACTCGTCACGTTTTATATACAGATTTCGGGAGGAGGCGCAATGATTAGCCACTAAAATTGACTAGGACAATTTTTGTCGGCGAATATAATAGATGTGTTAAGTCAGAAAATTCTACAACGATCATCCGTCTTCTTTCACGTCATACTCTCCCCGAAAAGTGCCCCGGTCAAAAAATATTAATCAAATCCCATTTTGACCTTGGCCAAGACATAAAAATTATGAAGATACAAAAATACAACTTTCATTTTCGGATATTCAGCAAATCCATGGGAGGACATGTTAGAAGGATGTAATTGTTGTACCCGGCCGACCTTCGTTCGGACATATGGACGTGACGATATGTACACTTTAGCACCATGAGGATAATATCGCGCTCGGATATGTTCCTAGAATCGATAAGACCTATAATTCACGTCAATTTAGAGGTCATGGACAACTGTCCGAAAGGTTTCTCTTATGAATTAGACTTTGGTCTCATTTAAATGGGTCGTACTTCCTCAGGATTTCATGGAGGTTGGCAGACGGGCAGTAGCAGCCACTATGTTTTTACGACAGTGATGCTTTCGATTTTGGCTTATTTTCCTGCATGTAAGCTACCCTAGAATTTGTCTCTAAAAGGAGCCCAGTGGCCAGGATGTGTTACTGAGGTAAACAGGACAAGACAAATACGATAACGACAATATCTGCTCTGATCCTTGTTTGTTTTTGTTGGGAGCAGTTTATTTTCCTTGAAAGTTCCGAAAACACATTTTCAGGAAAATGAAATAAAATGAAATTAAATAAATATTTAAAGGGCCTGCGCGTTTTTCAAACAGTATAAATGTTTTTCCTCGAAAGTTTTTCTATTTACCTACTTTAAAATAAGTTCATATCATTGGACTATGTTAAAAAGTGCTAAAAGTGTATGTACAGCTGAGTATAACGCAAATAGTGGTGTTAAGCCTTCTTACTAATAAATTTTTATTATATCGGACAGGTTACAGAGACCTTACAACCTAAATTTTCAGTTAATTTGTAGCACCATAATTCTGCCTAGAATCGTGTAGCGAACAATTGGCAACCAATTAAGCAATAATTATGCTTGAAAACCTCCTCATTGAGTACTAAGCGGATTGGGTTACCCATTGTCCTCTATCGCAATGTCGCCAAATATGACTGTATCAATTAGGCCTTAATGCCACGCCATTCTGCAGCACCATAACCCATTACCTTTCTTTTGTGGGTGCAAATGTAAAGAGAAACCAGAAGCTGTTATCAGTTTGAAAGTGCTGCAATATCTCATTATATGGCGATTTATGAATATCCCTCTTGGACCCTCCAGACAACCTCCCGCCGTTTGGCGAGCGAGCTTCCGCAGTGGCATTTGCTTCTGGTAGACACCTTTGAATTAATCAACCAGAGACATTATTTTGCTTTCGGGCATGTGACCGTTTATCGCCGACTTTGCCCATTTTGATTCAGGGACAACAATGCGTTAATCACTGTCGTTTAATTATCGGTTTAAAATAATCACACCCGATAATATAGTTACATACAAAAATAAGAACGTATGTTTGTATGTTGCGAATGATGCAATATGAGTACGATATTGCTGAAAAATTAACACCACGGTTAACTACATCGCTTGAAGTTGTTTTTAAAGCGATCTATTGCATTTCCCTTTCTTGCATGACACAAAAGCCTTGAACCTTCATTACATTTTTTCCAATTAGTAAAATAATAAGAAATAATACACAAGATTAAATTAATTTCTTGCTAGCGTTAATCATGGTAAAGAGCATTTATTTCAATTTAATTTCTCCACAATTTAGAAAAGTTCAGGCAAAATTCAAAATAACAAAAGTAGTAATACATTCCGTGCTGCATGTCCCAAAAATGGGTCACAAAATAAAAAAGCTCACTCTCTCGTTAAAAACATGTACATGTTACATGTAATTCTCTCACGAAAGCTTTCTTGAAAATTTTGGTACAGAACATATTGATTATGAATTGAATCTACATAAATAAAAATAGAAAAATCGAAAGAGAAACTATCATTCTTTAGAATGATTTCAAAGATTTACATAAAAAAAACAAAGCCTAACGAAAGAGTCTGAGAACATCGAGGAAAATTGAGTTTTTTTAAAACATAGTTTGACTTTTTAGGGACGAACAAATTTCGGTAAGATTTATAGCGCAAAATGAAAAAAAAACTACAGTAGGTACTAGGTAACTTTGAAGCTAAAGGGAAAACTTAGTTAATTTAAAGAATTATTTGATTTTTTAATTTCATAAATTTCGGAATTAATACAAGCCTATAGATTGATTAGAATTAAGACACTATAAAAGAAAAAATTTGTCATTAGAATTGCAAAAAGAACATTTTCGTACGGTTCGTTCATTTGCCCCAGCACGCATCCTTATGCCTCAGGGTTAGGTAATTATTATTCGATATCTTTTGATCTGAATGAAATTTTAAATGCTTGGCGTTTGCATAAAACGCTTTTATCTTCTAATCCAGACACATTTTAAGGCAATGATAATTAGCGCCCTAAGCAAAATTTTGATTATTACATTTATGCATAAATTACTTTAAAATAAAGGAGATAAATTGATAAAATTTTGTTCATTTAAAATGAGAAGATAAACATTCCCAGTCAATTTATAATAGATAAATAATGAAATAAATAAGTAGGCATTTGTAAAAATAAATTGCGATTTGCATAAACATAAAACTTAGGCATCTTTAAATTTGTATAAAAACTGGTTGGATGGCTTGTTTTTGGTTGAGAGCGGCGAAGAGATGAAATGGAATTATTAAAAAGGTACAAACAGCTCTGATAATGTACTTTTACTCTAGACACCTTGAATTTTTATTTTTATATTGTACGGCGCCGCAGCTGCACTTGTGCGTGATAATCTCGTTAAAATAATAACGTTAATAAGCGATGCATAATTTATGATAGTGAATGGAAGAAACTGTATCAATTTTATTGAAAATGACCCTCAGAATATCTAAGCAGTAATGACTGAATTGTGTCGACTTAATCTTCTTTCGCGCCAGGTTATTATCTCCTCATCATCTAAACGCATCAAGTGTTTTTGTTTTGTATGCCGTGTATTCACACGTCGTTTTATTCACAATGTAACGATTATGAAATTGTCAACACGGGCCTTAGCCTCCTGCCTGTAATAAATCAATCGGAGAAGTCTTGACACTAGCAGAAAAATTTTAAAAAAAAGTAATTTCAGCTACACCACTGCAGTGTGAGCTTGGCTCGAGCCATCAATCAAATGCTATGTCATATTATTGATTTCTTTCTGGAGTAGCTTCATGTGGTCGCGTTTATAAATTTTTATTAAAACTTTTCTGCATAAGCTTAATTGAGTAAGTTTTCCCCCGAATCTTTGCTGATAAAGATACTTCGTTAATCCAATAAATTTAGGGTACCATGAAAATCCCGTGGATCTATCAGCATCCCTAGTTAAACTTGAAGGGTAATCTTACCCTTTTTATAAAGTCATAAATTCTAAGGCGCTTATGGTGCACTATCCACGATACCAAAACCCACTCCTTCGCAATTGAAATAAATTCAGAACTCATTTTGAAGTGCTGAAAACTCCATCAGCGGTTAGCGCTCAAATTTTGCACTTCTCTAATAATCCCTTCCCGGCACAACCCACACTGCGACCAAGTTTCAAGGCTAAGCTACAACCTTAACCTTCTTGAAGATGAGTGCCAGATACTTGCAAATGTAGGAATTTGGTTTGCCGACCACCCTGTCACTGGGTCGTCCATGTCAATTTTTTTCTGTTTTGTCCTTCATTCTGATGACATACCATTAAGGGAATTGTTTCCTTACACCACTCGCTATGCACTAAAAGTCAAATCTTCATTAAGGATTCGGTTCTTTCTGGGGTTCTGCTCAATTCGATGGTGGTCGCACGCATTTTCATTAATGAAATCGAAACCGAAGCGACGATTCACCCCAAGATGAGCAAACGAGATGGGGTGGTTTTTGTCGTCTTAATGCCAAATCGGACTAGCATAAGGAATCGGGGGTGTTGGTGACATTGAGACACTTACCAGTTCTTCCTATTCACAGTATTGTAGGCCTGCTCCTCTTTTTATTATTATTTTCCCACCAATACCTTCAATTTGGTGATAATAGTTGAACGAGAAAACTTTTTCATCATCGTTACACTGATGGTTTCGAAAATTTGTGAACACATCAATTACGACCGATTCTTGTCTGATTGGTATTACCAAGGTCAGGTTGAGTAGGAAAAATGAGCACGTGCTTCCCCCTAAGTTCCTAGGTCCTGGATGAAAAACAAACCGTGAATGAAAGTGAAGTCCATGTCACGACCTTTTTATGTTTAACTTGTACAGCAATATTGATTAGAATATAATGATCCGTAATTAGCGTATGTCTCGGAAGTGCTAGCCTTGACTTCGATTTGGTTTAACCTGATTTTGCATTTGTTCCCACTTTTTCGTGTCATGGTTTCATGTTTTCGGGGACAATGATAACAGCATTTATTAATTTCCTATATTGAAATTTTATATGTATATCATGTGAAGGATTAGGGCATACAAAGCTACCTATTTACAATATAAGTCGAGAATTTACAAATAATATCAAATTAAAAATGTACACTATCGAGAAACTTACTTATTTTTCTACAAATAGACACCTTATGTACAAAATTCTTTGATGAGTTTGTTTTCTGCCCCATCGAAAATTAATAAGTATATCTCCTCTTTTTTTTGTTCATGCCCCTTGAGTTTTACCATATTAAACTACTTCAACTTCAGTTTATGAAAATTATCCAATTTTAAGATTTAAATCTTATTGTTAGCCTTGGATCTAGCCTTCTGTATTTTCTTGTATAAAGATGTTACACATTAAATTCGTCTTTTTCCCTAATAGCAAAAATGCGCATTCGTTTTTGTTAGTTGTGAAAAGTTTTCTATCTAACAAATATTCTTGAAATTTTATGTAGTTGTAAGCTATCATTCTTTTTGGAAAGAAAAGCAATTTTAATGTTTACGGACGAAAAGTTCTTTTATATCGACACCCTTGATCAAAGACTTTGTGACACTATTGCTGAAAGAGATTTCCAGTTGACTACTACTACGCTTCTAAAAAATTGACTCATCTCTACGGAATAAAGCAGATTTCTATTTATGAAATTTTTCTAACGATATTATTTGTTTTTCCTATTGACTCAGAAAGACTAAATTTTGTAGCATAATTAAAATTCATTGATTGAATAATTAGCCTCAAAATTTAGATGACATGAAAGCCAGAAATGAAATGTTTATTGTGCATGAAAAAAGGCATAAAGTAAAAGACCTGAAACCAAAAAGGATTTAAAATAAGGGTGCGCAAGAAAGTCAAATAATACCTTGCAATTGTTTAGAATTGTTATTTGAATTTTATAGCTTTCTTATTTGCATCAATAAATCTCATTAAACCTAAATGAAATTTATGAATTGCAAACCTTCATTTTTATGAATAATTAATATACCTCATTTGTTTAAAGAGCGTACGCGTTAATAATAAAGCAAAATTTTATAGAGATTTGAATACTTGTACCATTAAATAAAATTTACTCCGATTTGAACAGGAAGAATTCGAATTCGCACAGTAATTGCAAAATTGAATCAATTTTTATCTTCATACATATGTATGGTATGAACATTGGCAAAATATTGAAAAGCTTATTATGAGAACGTAAAATGAAGATAAGTTTACATGAATATTAAAAAGGTTAACAAATGGGAATATTCTGAGGTTTGAAATAATCTTCCATAATCACCCATAATAAACGAAGTGCCAAGGACTTAATTAATCCCAAAAACCAAAAAAAGAAAAACCCCTCCATGACTAAGATCAGTTAGAGACATTAGTGAAAGTTTCTTAGATTGTCTCTAGGCAAAGGAAAAGGGCCCCGAATTGAGACAATGTTCTTGAACTTGAAAGGAAGTGATTGCCATCACGCTACACTGAAACCCTGTTTCAGTAAAAACCAACAGCTTGAAAAGCTAACAATCTCAAGTTAATTAATTGTGCAGGGCATAACTAGCAGTGATACGGTCAATATCGCTTGACCCTGACAGCCGGAAATTTCACTTTCTGCGGATTTAAGATGAGAACAAAGATTCAAACTGATTTTATTTGACGGTACCCGCTGCGTGCTGAACCCCAGGATGTCATTGCCCTCTTAAGAATATTTCCTTAGATAAATAGAAATGAAAACGTAGAAAGAGATACTCGTGGCATATTGGCGACCACAATAGACGGGGAGGCTGGGCAAGTAAAGAAAAGATTCTCTGGGACCAGCATGAAGGCATCAGAGTTAATAAATCTTCACACGACATGTAATTCAGGGGGTTTTTGCTTCTGTTGCAAAATCTCCCACCTACAAAGTATCAATGTTGTGACAAGATAAGATTCTTGTTTTAGGGAGTTTATTTAATGTAGAATTTCTGGAATTCACATACTTCCTCTTCCTATCTTTTTTTTCTATTCAAACAAAATCGATTGGATGGATTTTCCTAGTAGCATTTATTAAACACTTAATCCCATAACTGAATATTAAAATTAACTGAATACATACCCTTCGCTTATAAATATGTTAAATATTTAGTAATATCAACATTTTATATAAAACTCAATAAAATTTTCTGAAAATGGAAATTTTACCGAAACACTTTAATTTTATGATGCTTCGTTACTGACAGGTCTTAAAAATATTGATCAAAGGAATATATTAATTTATATCCATTTTTATAATAAATATTTGAAAAGCAAAACAGCGAGCTTCGTAATTTTCTTTTTAACCTTTAACAACAAGAATTTCCCAAAAGGATACAGTTTCTTCAGGCTTCAAGGCTAGAAAGGAAACAAGGGTTTTTGTTTTTTTTGTTCATTTTGTAAGTGTCTCAAGACGCTTTTCATTATACATAAATTTACAAGATTATGAGTATCATAAACTCTTCGTGTTTTGTTAAAAATATGTAAATGAAAGATGAAATGATTTTAACAAATGGACGGGCAGTCTCTGTTTATTCAAAGTTAATAAAAATATATTAAAGATGAAATGGCTTAGGATTAGCATTATCTTACCAATCATTGTAATGGGCTGCTTTTTTCTCGGGACATTGCCCCTAGAAAATATTATTGTTAGTGAAAGTTCATTCAAAAATATTACTTTTGTTGACTCTAATTATCTTGAGACGATATTTTAAAAAGGACTAAATGTTTACTTCGATTCGATGATTCTGTTTTTTTTCGTCAAACCTAATGGATTAAAGGTTTATAAGTAAGCTATAATGTATAGGGTGATTCGTAAAGAAGTGTTCCAACATGTCCCAATCGATTCCTTACAGAATTGTGATCAGCGTTCACGATAAGCAATTTTTTCGTAAAATGCCTCCTTCACCCATTTCTTAACGGATTAAATATTTTCTTGTGTGCAGGGAGGTGAACTCATATAAAACGTAATAACTTCTGTTCGAAACACAGTAGGACGACAAGTAAGGTTTTTCCAATTGAGTATTTTAGTGATTCCACAAAATAGTTAATAACTTTTCATGGACTAAAGATATTGACATAGTTCGTTTTTTTATTTGAAATAAATCTTAAGGATGAATTTTTTGGGTTTTTTTTAAAGCATATCCTTATTAAGGAAATGTTTAAAGACGAATGATTAAAAAGTACATTTTTAACAAATATTTTTATAAATTTTAAGTTTAAACATTCATACCTGCCACATTTACCAGCGGAGGTACTGTTAAAAAGCTCATATTGTACTACTTTTTATCAAAACCTTACTTGTCGTCCTACTGTGTTTTGAAATGAAGTTATTACGTTTTATATAAGCTCACGTCCCTGCACACTCGAAAATATTTCTGCCGTTAAAAAAGGGGTGAAGGAGGGATTTCACGAAAAAATTGCTCATCGTAAATGCTGATCACAACACTGTACGAAATCGATTGGGACATGTTGGAACACTTCTTTACGAATCACTCTGCATATTCTTTTATTTGATTCATTATCATAATTACAAGACCATATTACAAAAACATATATTAAAAAATATAATATAATTTAATTCGATTAGATACGTCGATGGTAATTAGCTGCTAAATTAATAAGTTTATAAATGAGACATTTTTCACCTAACATTAGCATTAATGGGCAGTGTCCTTTAGTAAAATTGAAATTTTGTAAATTACACTCATAAAGTTTTCAATACAAATTTTTTCCCTTTTTTATCCCTATTCTGTTGATAATATTTTCCTATTCCGATTGAAGGCAAACATTTTTCATTAAGAGTTCACCCTTCTATATCACAAAGTGAAGTTGTAATGAACATGAAAAACTGCTCTCTATGATCCTCTGATAAGTAAGTATCGAATGAATTGTCATTGAAATACGACGGCACAGTACATATTTATCTCATATCATGGAATCTTTATGACTATGATTTCATTTCAGGAAAAGCTTTATTGAAAAAATCGATATTATGAGAAAATATTCCCTTTTGTTCGCTCAAAATGAAGTTATTTTGATTTTTAATGAAAAATTCCTTTGAAAAGCATTTTTTAATATTACGTTAGTAGTTCAAAATATTTTTTATAGCCACGCAAGTGACAATAAAATATTCGTAAAGCTATAAGTTGGAAAAATCTCAAATATTTACAAAGTTTTAGTTTTTGATTGGATAACATTTTATCGGTTTAAACGTAAAAGGCAAATATGTATAATAAGGACAGGTATTTAAAAACATTTTTCCATATTGCATATTTTCTGTGTTCAAGAATATTAATTAAAAATTAAGAATGAAGGTGTGAATTTTTTATAGTGTACCTATCAATTTTATCTCTATTTTCTACAATCCTTTTTTGTTTTAATTCCTTTCCAGATTTCTAGCAATTTGGTGGCCACTGAAACAGATGACAAAGCGACGAGCCCGATTCATGATATTGTGCATTTGGATAATTGCCCTTAGCTCGACAATTCCTTGGGCACTATTCTTTGAACTTGTTACGAATGTTCCAAATGCTCCACCAGGACTTATACTTTGCATAGAAGTTTGGCCACCTGGCACCGATGGAAATTTATATTTTTTACTTGCTAATTTGGTAGCATGCTACCTTCTGCCAATGGCACTTATTACGATTTGTTACGTACTCATTTGGATCAAAGTTTGGACACGATCAATTCCAGGTGACTCAAAGGATGCTCAGATGGATCGGTTGCAGCAAAAGTCAAAAGTGAAGGTTGTTAAAATGCTTGTCGCCGTTGTTATACTTTTTGTACTTTCTTGGCTGCCACTCTATGTAATCTTTGCCAGACTTAAATTAGGTAAGTGTCTAAATAGAATTTTAGATAAAAAAAGTTTATATTTTAACTGATTTAATAATTTCAGGAGGTGAACGGAGTGTCGAGGAGGATGAAGTAATCAACACAATTACACCTTTAGCGCAATGGTTAGGCTCATCGAACTCGTGCATAAATCCTATTTTGTATGCGTTTTTCAACAAAAAATATCGCCGAGGTTTCGCAGCTATTATAAAATCGCGAACTTGCTGCGGAAGATTACGGTACTTTATACAAGATTGTAAAGCAGTTAATTTAATTAAAATTAATAATTTCTTACAGATATTACGACAACGTTGCGATTGCATCGTCTTCGACAAGTACAAGGAAGTCGTCACATTACCAAAATAGCACTAAAAAGGGTCCATGCAGTCCATCCGTAAAGTCTGATGCAGTTTCCTACATCTACGAACATAACCTAAGCCGTAAGCATAATATTATCGCCAAACAGGATAGTAACCTTTCCCGACAAATGCTCCTTAAGCAAGATAGTAGCGTGTCAAGACAATCCCTCCTTAAACAGGATTCTCATGGTTCCAGGCAAATGCTTATCAAGCAAGAGAGCGGAAGCATCGTCTCTCGACAGAATAGCAATGCATCGAGACAAATGCTTTTAAAACAGGACAGCCACGGCTCTAGACATTCGCTGGCTAAACAAGATTCACAAATTTCCTATATTGAAACAAAGCGTGGACAATTAATGCGACAAGACTCAGATTTATCAAAGAGAGAGTCCTTTTCCACTCAGGATAGCATTTCAATTGATTCACGACGGGGAATACTTTGCAAACAAGACACACAGACTTCCTATCTTGAAAATAGAAAGCCACTACTATCTAGTCAGGATAGCGTTGTATCATTTATTGAACATAAGCGACACCAACTTGTTAAACAGGACTCTGTTATATCGTTCGCTGACCAAAGACCAGGTAAGTCAGGGTACTGAATTTCTAACGAATCAATATGAAAAGTAATGCTTCCAAAAATATTATTAAATAAATGATTATTAAAAATTCTATAATGGATTGAATAGTTTTTCATCCAAGCATTGCAATTTTTCGGGAAGCTTTTGGGCACGGAATCCGAAGTTGATAAAAATAAGGGAACCGATAGAGCTACAACATTTTAACATGTTAACGTAAATGAGCGTCATGAGCGTCAACGTGCTAATCGAATCTACACTGATATCCTTCATCTCGGCTTAATTTTTATTCTGTTTGAATGTTTTATTGTTTAAATTTTAATTGTCTTTGGTTGATTCCAATTCAAATGCCAAGCATGAAGTTAGCTTGTGGTATACCCGTATATCACATGGTCTTGCATCTGTAAGTAATGGTCATGTAAAATGATAGATTGAAGTAAAGGAAATTGATTTTAATAAGTAACCGGTAAAATATTGTTTGCATATCTATCAAATTTCTCATATCAAACGAACGTTATTGTTAATGTTTCATCGCAATTAATTTAAGCCCAACTTTGACAAATATTTTCTAGTTACTGCTGTTAAAAGTTTACTTATACCCGTATATATTTAAATTAAAATTACAAATATTTTGTTACTCTTTTCTATGCAGTTATATTGTACACATGTACGAGTATAGCAAAATGCTTCTTCGGATTTGAAGTCATTCAGAGGCAAATCATATTTTGTAGTGAAATTTTTACAATTCCATCTAAATCGATTTAGTTAGTTCAAACGATCAAACCTAAGAGAACAAATATAGACAATAAAAGCATTCATATATATGCTTGTAAAACTTGTTAAACAACATGGAGCAATTTTAAGACCCATAAACATTTAATTGCCTTACTTATAAAAACTTTAATCGTTGGTAAGTTAAATAGGGTTCCATTCATTCTGATTAATACCAAGGGAAATTTAAATGACAAAGACAAAAGACTGCTTAGCATATTCTGCAATAAAATAATAATAAAAGTTACTATTATTATAATTGGTGCGACAATACTAATTTATGATGTGTTATTGAATGCAATACAATTTTTTTTATTTTATAGATTTAAACTAAATGCTAAGATAGACTTTTGTCATGGTATCGTATCGTAGTTAAAGCGATAGCCGAAATGATTTTTAACTCTAAAAATTGAGGCACACACACGTGCTGTTTTGGGCGGGAACATTTTCTGGAAGATTTACTTTTCAAATTTTTTATTTAATCATTCTCAGTTAAATAAAATTATCGAAAAGGACCTAATGTGTTATAATTAAATTCTAGAACCACGAAGACATCATTTAGTTAAACAGGATTCAGTTATATCATTTGCTGATCAACGTCGTGGATGTCTGGCAAAACAGGATTCTGTGATAGCATATCCAAATCGCAACGGTGAAGGCCACCACGTGTCCATTTTAAAGAAGACCGATTCACAAAGTAGTGCTGGAAGCTCACCACGTAGAAATATCGAGTTTGCCCAATAGGAAAGGAGGAGAAGGGTATCATTTCTATAAGTTATTTTTATGTTATTTTTTACACCAAAAAAAAAAAAAAATAAAAAAGGAAACCCAAAAACTCGAAGGAACGAACGTGCATTGCTACTTCAAACATGAGATGTATACATATTTAAAATCACGATAGTCCAAGAAAATTTTTGTATTTCACTTTGATATCTAATACTCCCTAGACACTAAGAATTAATTCTAGAGAATGTGATTTTACGAAAACTAACATATACACCAGATATAAATAAATGAAAAGCAATGATGGGCAAATATCCTATTAAACCAGCTATTTTATACGAAAACTCAACCTTAAACACATGTTTATCATTCGAGAAGCAGTTGTAGATGTTTTAACATCGAAAAATATTTTCGTCCTGCGAATCTAAGATGTTCTACAAAATATGCATTTAAAATATCCAATGTTACTTTCTAAAAATGTGTTTTAAATGGATACATATATTGTTTGGTGTTATCTCGAACAAAGAAAGACAAGGAAACAAAAATTATAAGTAAGGATAGATACCTGTGTAAATGAAAAATATATTTGACTCTATTGGTCAAAGTTATATAATTAAAGGTAGAGTATTGGAAAAGGAAAGTATAAATGTGGAAAATGAGGAGCATAAAACGTAATACACACTAAATATTTAGAATAATATACAAGCTAAGAAGGAGCAGAGAAGAGAGGCCACACAAAATGGAAAGAAATTTCTAGGTATAGGAGTAAGTATTTTAAGAAAGAAATATATTTTTTATCTGATGTCATTTGAACATTTTTAGAAGTTTACTTTTTGTAGATTGTTACTATTTGAATTTTCGCGTACATAGTCGTTGCTTCTTTGATCTCAAAGAACTCTTTTTAAAATTCATTCTTTTGGGATGGTGAAATAGAAAATTTTGGTAAATTTGAATGAAAGTAATCATTGAAATATATTTTTATATCTTTCTTTTAGATTCTATATAATACAGATAAATTAAAAGTCCATTAAGTTACTAACAACCAGTCACAAATCAGTTAAAAACTGAAGTTTTAAGCTTATCATGCGGGCTAGTCTATTTTGAGTTAATTATAAACTACCAATTTCTTCTAACTGTCCCCAAAAGGTATTTTTAAATTATTTTATCCTAAATATAAATCCTTTTCCAATATAAAGCAATAAAATTTAGCTAAAATTAATAAATTCTGACTCGAAACTTCAAAGGTTTCTTCTATGTACTTTTAATATTTTTATCTTAATTAAATTCTTCATTTTTCAATAACATCTGTGATAATTTAAAAATTTTAACAAATTTTGCTTTTAAATAATTTACCAAAATCTTCTAATTAATTGTCAAGTGGGGGACCTGAATTATATAAAAGACAAAAAAAGATACGGTGCTAATATGAAGTGTGGATTTTAAGCCAAATTTCAATAAGTTGTTTTGAAAATTATTTATAATTTTTAGTATTGACGCATGTTTTTGGATTCTAGAAAGTAGTGCAAGTCCATCTTTTAACAAAAGGCGAGAAGGAGGTGATCCACAACTTTAAAAAAAAAAACTTACCCTAGATCAGGGCAAAATAAATACCATATTCTGTGTAACAAGTTACCATATAAATCCAGTTCTCTTGAAATAATAGCTATAGAAGCTGCGGGAGAATATTGGAAAAGTCGTTTATTTTTAGAATAATTTCAATTAGCAAAGTTTCTATTCGTAAATGATATAAAATTTAAAAAAAACAAAAAAAAACAAAAAAAAAATATATAAAACGGAAAATTTGCTGAAATAATTCATGCAAATATGCAATTTGTAATAACTGTAACTCTACTCGTATAATATGTAAAAGCATATTGCACTTGCAATCTTTTAATAATTGGAAACAGTTCTTATTTTCAAGTTTTTAGATAACTAGATTGTTAAAATTTTTAAAGAAAAAATTAAATAAAGTGTTAAGTGTAAATGGTAAAATATATTAATTGAGGAATACATTTCAATAAAAAATTTCGTTATAAATATTTTCATGAAGGAAATTTCATTTAAAAAAGAAACGAATTTTTTCAAATGCAAAACATTCATTAACTTCTTATGTTTATTGAAAATTATAAAAGCTAATAAATATAAACTATTAATATTTATACATATATATATAAATTAGTTGTAAATCGTAAAAAACGAAATTATATAAAAAAATAATAAGAGTAAGCCTGGGAACGCACATTTGAGCACAAACCGCTATTGTTAGCAGAAACTAAAGAAAAAGTATTTATTGAGAATATTTGGAAAATAAAGCCATTCATTAAAAGAAGAAACATTTATTTTTGGATGACGAATTAGTACTATTATATGCTGTTTAGCAAACAATATTAAAAGAAAAAAAAAAAAAGTAAAGGTAAAGGATTAAAGTAAAAGTATAAAATTTCAAAGAGGATTAATTATACACAAACACATCAGTATTGAAGTCAGTGAATTAAGTACTTTGTAAAAGGAATATTTAAAATAAGGTGAAATACAAAATACCGTTTTAATAACCTTCATAAAGCTAAAAATAAAATCTAAAAAAAACAAAGAAAGTGTCTATTTTTATACATGTCAATGAGAAACAATGGAAACCATAGATGATACTTAAATTTTTCACAAACAATTTTCATAAATTTTTTTCTTTAAGTCCAGGGAATGAAAATGTGTTTTCTAAATATGAATTAATTGTGTAAGATTAAAGATACTATAATAATACATTGCTACTGTTGAAAATTGCAAAACTTAGCAAATTTTTCAACCGTTGAGAATATTTTGCTGCTACAACAGCAATAACCGACACTGACGATATTCTTACACTAACCGGGATACGTATTAACTTTTCATGAATACAATCCACATTTTTACATAATCCTCTTAGTTTCTTATTAGTTTCAAACAACTTTAAAGTTGTTGTCCTAATTTAACTTTATTTACGCAAACTGATAAATAAAAGAATATGAAAAATAAACGGTCAAGAGAAGGTTTTATGAAATGATATCATAATTGTTTTTACACTAATTTTTATTTATATCTCTTTAATAAAGATGTAAAGAGTTTAAACAAAATTTTATTAAAGTTTGCTAAGTGTTGCTTGAACAGAGGCCAGATTGGCTATTTATAATAATTGCCACATTTACATACTTAGCCGTCCTTTTTTCCGCATACAATACTACTAAAACGAAATGTTTAAATATGGAAATATAAAAAAATGTTAATTCTTTTAATAATGTTTTACAAACATTCTTTTTAATGTCGGAAAAATACATAAGTACAATTTTTAATTTTTGAATATATTTTTCAATATAAATAATTTTAATAGAGATTTTTCTTAACTTTGCAAAATGAATTTAAATGCTTTAAAAGCAATTGAGGATTATTGTGTTTCATCTATAAATACATTTATGGATTAATAAATAATGTTGCAACTTTAATTATCTGGTTAATATATAATTACAAGTAATTGTTAAATTAATTAGCAAATTAATTAAATAAGTGTAGAACAGAATATAAATTTCTGCAAATAAAAGGAAACTGCCACCTACAATAAATTGAAATTAAAATATATTTAGTAGCTATACTAAAAAAAAAAACAAATAAATAAAACTAAAAAAAACTAATATATAATTTAGGTATTACAATTGGTTAAGAACTCTGCATAGCATTAGACACGACAAGTTAAAACAAAAAAGAAAAGAATAAAATTAAAATTTAAGTAAGCTAAAAATTAATTCACCAATTGGCTTCATCACGAATTAAGTATAATAAAAATGAATTTAACTAGCCAACGTAATGAATCAATAATTCAATTATATTAATGAATGCAATGAAGGAGTTCAAAAGGATTTTTTTTTTAAATAAAAAAAAAGAAAAGCTAAACTATACTTTCTTCTATTGTGATAGTAAATTTATATTTTAATTGTTATTATGAAATTTAAAACTCGTAAAATTGCTGTGATTTATTAGTTCTTAACATGAAGCGTTGCACTGTTAAATGACGCAATTAAACTGCATGAACAGCTTAAAACCTCGAAGAACAACTTCATAAAAATTTCTCATCATCAAGTTTGTTATATTTATGATTATTTTTATAATAACCAGATTACTTTCAATTACATTTTATCAGAATTTTCAATTTTTAGAAGTTTTGTGCTTATTAAACGTTAAAAAAAAATAGATTAAAACTGTTCGCCATCCTAAAACGCACTGACGGCATACTTGTTTGGAAACGTGCTTATCTTTATTGCGCAAATTGCGCAAACTATACCACAAAAACCCATCCAATAAAAAAGTTTTTAAAGGATTAAGTCCTTTATGAAATTCACTAGCTGGGTTACATATGGAAAATTTTCATCAATTGCCAATTAAAACTTTAGTCGATTGAATTTTACGTTGGTTGTGTTTTGCGATTGAAAATCCGATTCAGTTCACGTTTACATGAGTCAATTAACTTTTTGCTTTCACCAAAAGTGTACGATGACCACAATTAGGAGATGTGAAAGGATATTGTGTCCTCAATAGTAAAACTCAGCTACAATTTCAATCGATTGTGGTATATAGATTAATTAACCTGGTAATTTATCAACTATTGACCTGTTTGGCTTTGTTGACTCAAATTATAATCGATTGGCAATCGCACATGCTTACTAAAATTTTCAATTGACCACAGTAGTAATATATTAAATTTCAATTTGAAGTATATGAATGAAATAATTTTTTTATGAGGTAAGATTTTAATCGATTCTCTACTAGGCCTGCTATATTAAATATGTTTTTTTTTGTTATTCAAATATTAAAACAGTCGTGACCTAAAACCATAAATTTTATTGCTCCATTGAAATATTTTTATTTTCGGCAATAAACAAAAAATAAATGGAATTTAAAAACATGTTTTAACTACAACATAATAATTTGCTTGTTTCAATAAAAATTAATCTTTGTGTATAATTCGAACCACAACAAAGTACGATAACTAAATTTAATCTCTTCAAGGAAATTTTATTTAATATCAACAGCTAAATTCAAACACACATATAAAGTATAATTTACAAATAACAGTGGAACCTGGTTTGGATTAAACTTAAATAACTTATAATAGAGAGGATATATATATATAAAAAAAAACAGAATATATGAATATAATGTTCCAAAATCATATAATCATAAAAATTATATCGTAAAATATTTTTGTTACTTTATTTTCAAAAATTTTAACTTCAATTTAATACATCTACTTATTGCATAGCACCGAGGGAATTGAGTTAATTGGTAAGGAACTATTAAAAATGTAATAAGCTCTATTTATTTAATCTCACTATCTTTATTCGATTTTTTCAACGAATACAATATGGAAATAAGTATTCTACAGCAACAGCGGTTAATGTAGGTACGTGAGTTACTATCATTTTTGAAAATATATAATTCTGAAATTCCAAATTTTTAAAATTGGAAAAAAAAAATAAATAAAACTTAACTATAACCGTGCCTATTGAGGAAACAGAAAAGGAATAAAAAGAAGAAAGAATAATATTGGTAAAAAGTTTTATCGGAAACTAATTCGTACATATATAAAAACATATTTGTATGATAAATTGAATGTGTTGTATGAGCGGGAAGAAGTGATTGTATGGAATTTATTCTATAATACAAAATAAATGAAGTAAAATTGATTAAATGTGGTGAAAGTGTTCAAAAATACTAATGTAATTGAATAAGAATGTTGTGGAATTGCTTTTCCTAATCAAATGCATCAGTAGATTTTGCATATAAGTTTTATAGTTTTTTATAAAATAGTGAGAAGCAATAAGTTATTCCCAGAAAATGATTAGTTCAATTGATTCACGAGCTTTTCCTGAAATAGTATTCTATAAAAAAAGAAATAAAACATAGTTTTCTAAATTCACTAAAGTACAAATGTTAAAGAACTATTACTGCATTGTCTAGATAGTAAAAAAATAATTAATTTCATTGGTTGATTGTATACAAGTTTAATTTTATGATATTTTTAAAATTTAACTAAATTCAATAAATCGCAAAATTGTGATTTATATTTATCCTAAATCTTTGATTTTTTAATTTGGGGTAAAATTAAATCAAAATTCATCTAGAGAGGTATTTCACGAAAAGCTCAGTATCACTAATAAGGCCGTATAAAAAAACTAAAAACGTTCTGTTGTTTTTTGGGCAATATAAAGCATGAAATATTGTGCTATTATTTGTTTTTTTAATTTTTCTACAGATATTTATTGATTTTATTACTACACAAAAATGAAAAGGAAATAATGAAGTAGAATTCAATTACAATTAAGAATATTTGAATATTAAAACACAAGCAGAGACTCATTAGATGTTTCCTATTTGGTATGAAGATAAATTTTTAACAGATAATAGTAATAGGTGAACAGGAAATTTTTTTTTTGTTATAATAAAACATAAGAAAATGTGGGCATTTTTATCACTTCGTTCACTTTAATGACAGTGAAAGAATTATAAATATAAAACTTATATTATTATGAAAAAAAAATTAAAAGAAAGTAAATGTTTAACGTTATGCATTGCAAAACATAACCTACATCATACCTTAAAATCAACAATACGCAAATGCAAGAAAAATAATTTTATTATAAGAAGAAAAAGCTGCGGCTTCTAACTTTGATAATTGAATTCACTTAAATTTTACCTGCCGCTTCTACAAATTGAAAACTTAATTAATGTCCTTTTTTTCTTTTTTTTTTTGTGGATACAAAGCTCACTCATCGAGTGAAATGATAATTAAGTGTATACATAAATGTAATTTTTAAATAAAGAATAATGCCACCACAAAACAATAAATAATCACATATCTATTTATATGTACTTTAACGTATAAGAAAATACATACGTAACGCTATTGAAGGAATATTTAAAATATAGACATTTTCAAGAAAAAAAAAGAAAAAAATAAAATAAATAAGGAAATATGAATTTCAATGGAAACAAGCAAACAATAAAACTTTAATATTTTGTTTAAAGCTAATATAAGGTTTGGAATAAATAACAGGAAATATTTAAGTAATACACGAAATTAACGAGTGAGTTTTCATATCAAATTCGGTTCAATTAACTAATTTTAGTGCATTTGAAATGAGTTGATATTTTCCTACTTTATGATCGTTAGTCTTAATTACGTAATTATAATTAATATTATTAATATTCATTGTGCATTTTGTTAGAAGTACAGACTCAACTTTGTCTTCGTTTTATATTTTTTTGTATTTTATCAAATTTTAGCGATCGTACGGAGCAATATTACATTTTATTTATTTTACTATCGCTCTCATATAATTAATAACAATTCAACATCGAATATTAGATGTACTCTACGATTTCCATCACGGATAGTAAAAATATATCTCATTCGATAGATACATACGTGTGATTATATACCAAAAAAATCGGTTGTAGAGTAAACATTTTATATGTATTTTGAAATTAAATTAAAAGAATTATAAAATAGTTTCAAGTTATACAATTTCGGGAAAAAATATCCATACTTTTATATCTTTCGAATGAGATATTTATTTATAAATTCGAGGATTGCATTACAATAAATTGAGATCTTATACTGTTGAATTGATATTCATTCATTGATCTAAAGATATAATTTCTGTTTTATTTTATACACTGCCACATTTACGAGACAAAATTGTAAAGATTTTATATTTTTTTTTAATATATTCTGTTTTAATTATACTTTATATATTTTTATATACTCAGAGCGGTTCAACCTCCACCAGCTTGAGATAATTTTTTAAATAAAAACTTCGGTTATATTTTGTTACTCTGGCTGTGAAATTTGGAAAGACCTCTTAAAGTAATACATAAAATTGCTTTGTAACTTAACAACTTTTTCTTTTAAGGTATTCGAACGAGGGAAAGTATATTTAGAAATTTTTAGTAATAAAATTTATAGGAACTTCATAATTGTTTTTTTTTTTTTTACACCTAAAATAAAGAATTTATTGTGTATCCCGCATTTATTTCAGGGAAATTTCAAGCCCACCCCACGAATTTATCCTAACAATGAATATAATGTTCACTGCCAATGTAAATACTTATTAACTATAAGAGAAGAAAAAAATTAATTAAGCCAGAAAATGCATTTAGTTAAATTATTAACAAAAATAAAAAGAAAAAAAGGTGGAAAATATCAACTTGTTCATGTCCTAATAAAACAGGAATAGTTCAGTTTTTTTTAAGCATTTTTAATTTCGTAAAGCAAACCATACACATACTTTTTGTAATTTGTAAGCTAAGCCACTAGATAATAATGAACTCAAAAACGCTTATTGGGATTTTGAAAATATTAAAAACTTTAAGGTCCTACCCTAGAGTAAAATATAAATGTTAAGGCGACCTAGTGCAATAAACAAATGGAAAAAAAAAAATAAATAAATAAAACATAAAACCTATCTTATCTCTGCAGCATAAGATGAACTAAACTTTTATAACATAAAACCAAAGTAAAAGCACAAAATTAAATTAAACGAAGAAAAACAGATTTTGTGAAATAAACATGTAAAGTTTATCAAACCAAAACAACAACAAATTATTATAATTAAGTATACTAAAATATAACTAAACCAAGTAATAACTACAATGATTAATAAACTTTCGTGAAAAATGGAATGTAACTTGAATGTAACATTTCTATGGTTATGTTTTCGTTGGATATTCATATTCAAATGAGGCTGCAAAAAGCACAAATTGACGGAATTAAGCGCAGATGTTGTTGAAAATATGGTAAATATGGTCTAGGATCTGGACTTATTGGAAGATAATCGCAGTAATCAAAATATAGATGTTAAACATATAAATATATGGTAAAATTGGATAATAATAAAATGTGCAGATTTAAATGTGCTAAAATGAACAATATGTTAGTAAAAAAAAAAAAATCCTGTGAAAGAATGGAAAATTGTTAAATGATAACCACCAAATTTAAAGATATACAACTACTTGAAGATAGCATACAATGTATTTCAAGTATAATTAAATGTATTAATGGTGAATACATTCAAATAAACAATTAAGGAAAACGAATAAAATGTTTTTTACTTTTTATATCCCTTAACTATATAGACGAGAATTTCAGAAAGGATGACGGATCAACCGGAAATCATTTTTGTGAGATCAAATATCATTTATTTATTTCGCTTAATGCAAGCCACAAGAATAAAAGAAAAGAACAACAAATTAAATTAATAAATGTAAATTAAAACTAAGACTGGAGACTATAACTAAAATTAAATAAGGAATAGGGAATACGACAAGAACGAGAATTAAAATTAGTGAAGGGGAAAAAATAGGGAAAAGAGCATATAGATAGAAAAAGAAATAAATTCAAAAAGGAGTATTTGAGGGAGGTTTTATCAAAATGAAAATCAAAAAATGTGGAGTCGCTAGATTTACGGAGCAAGGATTCGAAGTATCCGTAGTTGGTGCGATAAGTGTCAAGGCGAAAGAATGGAATCTAACGTTACGAGGGTCGGTGTTGATGGAGATGTGATGTAGGAAATCGGGATAGTCCATAAAGTTTGTAAAAAATTTGGTGGACGAAAGCTATATCAGCGACATCACGACGAGTTGATAGAGATTGGAGATTGGTCAATTTCAGACGGTCGTCATAAGGATGGAGGTTACTTGCTTGCCAACCCAAGGAAGGCCACGTAGCACGAAGCGGAGGAATATACACTGTACAGCTTCAATCCTGTTAATGAATGTTGGCTGGGAGAGTGACTATACCTAACAGGCATATTCAAGTAAAGGTCTAACAAAACAGCAATAGAGAGCTTTGGTGATGGTAGGGGTTCAAGGATTCCTTAGATCAGCGTTTTATAAAGCCTAGAGCTGAGTTAGCTTTGCTTATTATGTGATCGATATGAGGACGGAATGTGTGTTGTTCGTTAAAGGGGTATCCAAGTATCCAAGTATCCAAAATTTTAAGAATATCCGATTTGAATGTTTTACTTTAGTTTGGAAATTATGGCTATCGTATCCTAAATGAATTTATGAAAATTGTATGAACTTTATTAACGAATTTTTATCCAAAAAGTGCTTTTGTAAGCTCCTTTCGATGCGATTGGAACGTTTTAAGTGATAGGGCCCTAGTTTCTAGTTTTTAGTTCTCCTAACCCCGTTAATCCGAGAACGGAAATAAGTACTACACCGAAAACTTCAAAAACTGACGAAGACTAAAGTGAGTGCAGTTATAAATTATAATTTGATAGTATGCGAAATCTGTAACTAGATTTTAATGTTACTTATCTTGCTAAAAGTATAGCAGTTGAAATAGTAAGAGACAATCGGTAGTTTCTAATTTCGCCTAAACGTAAAATTTCTATTTACCGACACTCTGCCGCTCTACCGGATTACTGTGCAATCATTTTACTTAACCCTGCTTCCTGTCCAGAAGGTAACAGCTGATGTAAACAAATTGCCAGGAACTGTTCAACTGTCGTTTTATATTTGATTAGCAAATTTTTATGACTATCGTGAGTGTTTTCTTTGGAAAGTTTCTTGAAAATTATGTGAAATGGATGAAGACTCACGGGTGGATAGTGACGATAATTCGTCAATGTGGCTCATGCTAACGAGAGCGGTTACAGAAGTCGTCGGAAGCATTAAATTCGAGGAACTCCTTTCCAAAATTGGGAGTACTCTGTCCTTTGATGATCCCGGACTCTTCTCAACCAAATTGATATCACCACCAGAGAAAATACTTGAAGAGGAAGTATGCAACATTTGGTTTTTTAATCAGCTGCTGTATTCATTGAGCACATCTCATAACAACAAGGGGTAAGTTTGCTAACTTCTTTAGAGTGCAAATATTTTGATACCTGCCCGTTTTGTTTAGATTTATTAGAGCTAATATGGAGCTACACGAGGAACTCCTCTCGGCCAGTCTGCTTAAGCAGCCATCGATTTTTAAAAGGATTATAAACGAGTACATTAAACTTAGCCGTATTTTACCAACGCTTGAGGTCACAGAGAGCAGTGGTCCTGTCGAAATAGAAGTTTTCTTCCACAATGAAAATTTTATAAAAAGCCTAGACAAAAAAGCAAAATATCACAAGATTAAAATTTCACAACACGACAATCGTGATTTTCTGTTGGAACAAGTTTTGAAAATTCTCTCATTCGGAATGAGCATTGCTTTTGATTTGCACGATGAAATCTGCAAGGAGTGCACTGATTCGATGATACATGCCTATAATTTTGGTAATTTAAAGATAAAACTACTTTGCATTGCCTACGTGAGTAAGCTAATCTCCTTGGCGGATGAGGTGACTTCTCAGATTATTGCAGCAATTGAATCAGTCACTGAAGGTATGAAGTCTACTGTTGAAAAACTTTTATTATGGTTAGAATTTAACGTAGTTAAAAAAGACGAAGTTATAGAGTTGAGCAAGGAAATTAGAAATTTTCTTAAAATTACTTCGTGTCTCAAGTTCCCAGAGAAATTTCATGAAAAACTGCAACAAATCCTAACTGACTGGGCGAATATTTTATGTACCATTCACAGTAAAAAATATAAAAGAATTCATGCATATTTCCAGTGTTTAGATAGTTCAGCAGTTAAATTTTTCATAAATTTAATAAAACAGATTGAGATAAAGCAACTTAGCAAAGCTGAATTTATAAAGTTAGCAGACAATTTGCTTGAAACTCCAGAAATCTGTCGTACTCTTGAGCTATTTGTGCTGGATGAAGTAACAGATTTGAAAATGACCACCAACATTTATGAAGGAAGTGAAATTTGGCAAAAAATCCACGAAGTTTTGATAATTTCTCTAGAAATTTGTACCAGTGATAATAACACAATATTCGACGAGACTTTTACTCAATATCTACGACTTATCGGTGAAATATTTAAATCATTAAATAATATCGAGAATTATTACCAAGTGTGGCATCAATTTGAACACTTAAATCGACCGGACTGCAAAATATGCCAAGCAAATATATCTGGATATCAAAAAACATTTTTGGATGATTCTCAGATTGAAATAATCCCTCTTAAATTTTTTCAAGACTCCACCAATATTCAATCGCTGATCAAAAGCATTGTACAAAAGCTATCATCTAAGTCGAACGTAAATTTTCAGGATTTTTGCTTTATTATTGATATAGCAGGACAAATTCTACAAAATCGAATATGCGTTGAACTTTCCACTGATATTCAAATTGCTCTCATGAACATTATTAGTCAAAGTCTTCGAAGTACATTTGGTATAACATGTGAAACAGTAATTCTCCTTATAGACGATATATTTCCATCTTTAGAAGATAGTTTCCAACAGAGGTGCGTTACGCTCTTTGTAAACATTGAGATTGATTACCTTTCACAAGAATCAAAGGTTTATTATAAAGGGCTGATAGAGCAACTCATAGTAAACGCTGATAAATTCGGACCTCTACTGCAGGATAGTTTCTTCAATTTGATAATAAATCGGGTTCTTCCATTCAGCGTTGTGAAAAAGCATTTAATTACTCCGTCACTTAATAAAACACCTCTACCTCAGTTAATTAGCCATAATATAAAGCGGTTGGTTTGTTGCCTCAATGGAAACGTTTTTATGTTCAAAATACGGGAAGAATTCTCGTACTCATATAAAATCATCTGTAAGGATTGCGATGTCCAAAATATGTGTGTTTGTCTTGAAAAAAATTCCAATGAGGAATTTCAAAAAGACTTACTATCAAAGAACAGAGGAGTTTTTATACATGTAAAGAAAAATTCAGCGGCGACTGAATTCCAACGAGACTTTTCAACAGTCTTTTTAGCGTTGTCGGATCAACAAAATTCAACAGATTTAATAAGAGCCATACCATCCTTACTGTTGCACTTAAATCTTCTAGAAGATGAGCAAATTCAAGAGAATTGGATAAAACTTTTATCGGATAAAAATGAGCATGTACGCTTAGCGTTTTCCAACCAATTCTCTCCCATAATAAGGCTAATTTTAGCAAAGCCTGAGACCGTTCGAGAATCTTTACTGCAAAAATGCATTCGAGGCCTATTGAACTCAGTCAAAGACTGCTTAGAAACCAGCAACAAGGAGTATCAAACACACGTGGTTAACATGATTCGGCAATTTGGATCGATTGAAGATATCTCAGAGGCTGTCCTCCAGCAATTGTTTAAAATGACTTTCTTTTTTTTCATCCGGTACGAGTCGTGCGTTGCCCATCAGGCTGCACTCTGCGCTGAGGAAATTTGTTTAAAACACAAAGTTACTCCAAAACAAATGCTTAATTGGTATAAACAGGACACTTTAAAACTCATCATCACACTTTGCGTTAGCATTTATTTAAGGAATGGAATTTCACTGTATAACTCTTTGAGCAACGTAAGTATGTTTAGTTATTTTAATTTATATAAGTAGAAAAATTAAACAATAACACAAGTTGTCGTCACGATATTAACAAGGAATATCCTCTACCAAATCAAGTCTCAGAAAAATTTATTCATTGGCACTTTTGTTCAGAACTTGCACAACAATTTTCATTACTCCAAAATTGTAATTCTACAATAACAGGTAGCCTTGTTATTATCGAATCTTTAATTATTTTCTTTTACTTGGCTTTGTTTTTCCATAATTTTATGTTACAATTCTCACAGATAACAAAAATGCTTGGTTTCATGGGTACTACGGATTTTGTGAGACAGCATCAAAAACTACTTGTTGCCATATTATTGCCTTGGTGTATTAAAGTAAGTAGGATCAGTGTTAAAATATTAATTGAGTTATAAAAATAGGTTCTTGTAGTATCCCAAGTGCATGGATCTATTAGAGGAAGTAGCAGGCTTTGTACAAAGACGAATATCCACCTTACTATCTTTTGCGTTTTTGACCGTTTATCCTTATTTGTTCTTAAACGAAAGTATTGAAATTAGCGCAAAATGCATAGATTTTGTTGTTGATAACACCGGAAGCAGTTTATATATCCTGCTCCACTCAGACATTAAGGTTAGTGCAATTTGATTCTATAGGAATTGAATTTAACAATAATAATCCAGAGGACCGTTGCTGAAATTTTGATTTACTATCATAAAAATCCAGAAAGTGTAATGAAGGCATTTCGATGTTTGCTACCTCGAGATGTTGTTGGCACGCAAGGAAGTGGTGAAATTCCACACGGTAAAATGGCTGAATATATTGCAACAAGATTTTTAGGAGTACTAACCCATTTCGAAGCAGTTTTAACTAATCCTGAATGGGAAAAAAATCTAAAAAAGGAGACAATGTTAAGTTTGGGGGAAATAATAAGATTTATTGGACCTAAAGATATTACACCGTTTCGATTTAAAATTTTAGCAATGCTCCGTACAGCACAAATGGTTGAAGGAGTTGATTTGAAACCTATTTGCGCTCAAGTTTGGAGAATATTTATAAATGTTGTAGATATGCAGGCATTAGGCCCTCTTTTAAGCACTATTGTGGCATCTATGGAGCCCTTGTTAGAAAGCCACCCAGAAGAAATCAACTCTATGTACAAATTCCTAATTTTATCTAATGGAAGTTTGTTAAGTTCACACATTCCTGATTTGTATTTTATAGAAAATTATTCTGTCGACGAAGAAATTAAAAATTTTGTAACGAAACAAACTGAAAAGATATGGAAAGGAGATAACTTTATGGAAAAATTTAAGTTCTTTGTCGTTCAAATTAAGCAAGATAATCTGGCGGTTCGAACCTATGCTCTGAAATATTTAACTGATTTGTTTAAGAGTAATAGACAGAATTTGAATAAATTGGTTATTGGACAAAATAGCATACATCCAATGCTAGAATCTGTGCTAGATGACCTCATGGCTTCTTGTAGGCATGCGGATAAGAATTTACAACTGACGGCGGGAAAATGTCTGGGAGAAATTGGTGCTATTGAACCTAGTCACCTTCCGCCAAATTATGCTCCTCAAAAAGGTTTTGCATTAGATATACACAGCGATTCGTTTGCCATAATGGCTTTACAGGAATTGTGTCGAGCATACCAGTTCCAGAAAGATACAAAGTTTGTTGACAGTTTTTCGTTGGCCATTCAAGAAATTTTATCAGAAAGAGGTGTTACGTTGAGATCTAAAAAGAAACAAGAAGTGTGGCAGGCCCTTCCGCAGTGGATGCGGCAGTTAATGGAGCCACTGCTTAATTCCTGCTATACTGTACTTAAATCCAACGACAATGTAAAGATTCATCCAGTTTTTGGGAGCGCTAAATGTATATCACCGCTGGAATGGGCTTATATTTGGTCAAGCAAGATGATTAATAATATTGAAGTGGATGAGACCAATCATTTGTTGTCTTCGTTCAGACCCAGCATTCGAAGGGATTTAAGTACTTTATCACTGCTTTTACCTTATGTTGTTCTCCACTCGGTCCAGTCGAGTGTGGCTGAAGATATTGACAAAATCTTCGAGGAGCTTCAATGCGTTTTTGAGGCTGCCGTAAAAGATGGAAATGTATTTAATGTTAACACGGATCGTCCAAGAGGTATAAAAACTCTTCAGTTTGTCGCGTCCGAAAAAGCTAAAAAACAAGAAGAATTAACTGAGTTTATTGGAATTCAATGTGCCAAAATTGGATTTGATATTTTAGATTTTCTCGAAAGATGGCTTAGAGAATGGAGGCTAATTTACATTGGACATTCGCCTGATTCAAAATACCTTAAGGTGGAGTCATTCTTAAAGCGGTTTGATGACCAACTAATTGCACAATCTAATTTCTATTGTGGTGAATACGCTAGATCATTGCGATATCTTGAATCATATATTGAAGCTGATAAAGCTGGACGACTTCAAAAGAGCTTATCATTTTTGGCACAAATTTATGCTGAACTTATGGACTCTGATTCTTTAGAGGGCGCGATGGGTATGAAAAACATTGACCTTACTTTGTCCGAACAGATCCTTGTAAACAACATGACTGATCGCTTACTGGAATCAACAGCTTGTTTCGAAAAAGTTATGCAGTCTGAGAAAATTTCATCCAACAACGTTAAGGACATTGTCCAGTGCTATTTACTTTTGGATACTCCTGAAACAGCCTTACTAATTTCTGAAGGTCTTTTAAATCGATTGGGCGAAAAATACATGGACGATAGCTTAAAAGAAATACAAGCAGAACCTTTGTGGAGACTTAGTCGATTTGATGAGTTGGATAAACTATTACAAAATCCATACGTAAATGAAAGCACCAACTGGGGTGTCCAATGCGGACAAGCCTTAGTCAGCTATAGAAAAAATGATAATCAATTTGCTTTAATTATCGAAAAAATTCGGATGAATATTCTAGACCTTCTAAAAAGTGGTGGAAATGAACAGAATTTGTATCATAAAGGATATCCACATATGATAAAACTCCACCTTATATCAGAGATTGAAAAGACAAAGACCGTTTTTATGGATCTTTCTACGAATAATTCGGAGCAAAGTTGTAAACGCATACTTAAAAGTCTTTTTACAGATTGGAATTCCCGATTAGACATACTTCAGCCGACACCAAGAATCGCCGAACCAGTTTTATGCTTACGACGAATTTTATTGAACGAAACAAAAAAATTGATAGAATCTACTCAAAAATCGCCAGTAACAATCCAAAACTTATCGAAAATTTTGGACGACGAAATTGGTAACATGTGGATTAAAAGCTCCGAAATTACAAGGAAGGCGGGCTGGTACCAACAGGCACAACTCTCTATTATGAATGCAGAACAATATGAACCAGAAACTCTGTTCATTGAAAAAGCAAAACTTCTTTGGAAAAAGGGAGACCAGACGAACAGCTTCAAAGTGATTGAGCAAAAGATTAAGGAAATTGAGGATATTCTAGAAGACAAGCAGCTAAACAGTTTGCCAGATAGTACCCGTGTACTGTATGCTGAAGCAAAATTTTTGCAAGCGTCATATAATGCTGAATCCATGAACATTAGCAGTGATCTAAATATTCGATTCTTCAAGGAATCTATCAAGGGAAATCAAAAGTCTGAAAAGTGTTTTGTCCACTTAGCCCAATACATCGACCGAGTATACGCTTCCCTTTCCGAGGCGGAGCAACAGAGCCATCAAGGGCGGGAAATGCTCCTGGAAATTATGGTTTACTATGGAAAGTCTATGCTTTTCGGTTGTGAATTCATATATCAGTCAATGCCACGAATGTTAAGTATTTGGTTCGATTTTACAGCACAAATGAAAAAAGATGAGCACTTCCGAAAAGTTGGGAATAAAATGAACGATATTGTGGAGAAATTTTCCGAAACTGTGCCACTTTTTATATTCTTCACAGCATTCTCTCAACTAGTTAGTAGGATATGCCATCCATCGAATGAAGTCTATGGTGTTTTTAAATCAATAATAATTCGCCTTATATTGAAGTTCCCGCAGCAGTCTTTATGGATGCTTCTTTACGTTTGCAAATCATCATATGCTAATCGGCGCAAGCGATGCAGTGAGATATTTTTAGATAAACGACTTGGTCAAAATGAGGTACAAAAACTTATTGCGGATTTTAATCTTCTCGCCGATAAACTGATTGAACTTACAAACAAGGAAATCCCTGCAGGACAAACAAAACCAACCGTCAGCTCTTTGGTAAAAAGCCTACCGAAACTCTTTGCCGATCCGGCGTTTTCAAAAATTGTTATGCCATTCCAACAATTCATGCAACCCGTTTTACCACCCATAGATGAACGCAGCAGCCCAGTTAATTCTTTTAATGCTTTCCCTAATCGATGTGTTTACATAAAGGGTATCAAGGAGGATATAACGATTTTAATGTCTCTTCAAAAACCCAGGAAAGTTGCCTTGGTCGGCAGTGATGGAAAAGAGTACTTCGTTATGATGAAACCTAAAGATGATTTGAGAAAAGATTTTCGACTGATGGAATTTAATGCAGTAGTGAAACAATATCTACACCAAGATCCAGATGCTAGACAAAGACGATTATCAATTCGAACCTATGCTGTACTACCTTTAAACGAAGAATGTGGATTGATAGAATGGGTTCATAATTTAAACGCGTTTCGACAAATTCTTCTTGGCATTTATAAACCCCAAAAGCAGGGCATGTACGCTAAGGAACTAAAAGCAGTTGCTTGTGCAAGCAATGATCCAATCGAGAAAAAACTAGACGTATTCTTGAACACGCTAATTCCTCGCCATCCTCCAGTATTTGCTGAATGGTTTAAGCAGCGGTTCACGACACCTCACAATTGGTACCAAGCTAGAAGCTCTTATATTCGCACTTCAGCTGTTATGTCAATGGTGGGTTACATTCTAGGCTTAGGGGACCGTCATGGCGAAAACATCCTCTTCGATGGAACTAACGGTGATACTGTCCACGTTGACTTCAATTGTCTTTTTAATAAAGGCGAAAACTTCGATTTCCCTGAAAGGGTGCCATTCCGTCTTACTCATAATATGGTCCATGCTATGGGTCCATTGGGAGTCGAGGGGCTTTACAGAAAATGCTGTGAAATTACAATGAGAGTGCTACAAACTCAGACGCCAACATTAATGTCAGTACTGCGACCCTTCGTATATGACCCTTTGGTTACTTGGAATCGCCAAAATCGAGTATCTGACGGAAACACCGAAAGAACTGACTTGCAGGCAATGGCTAACGTTCAGCACATTGAGGAGAGGCTTAAGGGTTTTGTAAGTACCACGCATTTTATGTATTTCTTTAATAATTTAAAGTATCTGTTTAGGTTAAAATTAAGGGAAGGACTTCTAACATGCCTCTATCAACGGAAGGACAAGTAAATCATATAATAACTGAAGCGACTAGCATTGAGAATTTAGCTTCAATGTACATTGGTTGGGGTTCCTTCATGTAAAGTTTCGTTTTCTTTCTTGTAAAACCTTTTTAACTGTTATACGAATATTTTTATATTAAATCCAGTTTTTCAAAAATTCGGTCTTTTAATAGTCACAATGTAAAGGTTGTGAATTCTGATTTGCATTCATAAAGCTTATGCTTATACCGTCAATTAGCATCAGTTATCGTCAGTGATGCGATACATTACTATTTCTTCTATAAAAGAAAGCATACCACAGTAAAATTGGAAAATTCTCTAATATACTGAGACGAACAGGTAGACAGAGAAAACCGCTTGTAAGGACCACAAATTGGTGTCTCTAAATTACAACAATATAATTATAAAATTTAAATATGTATATAATTAACCATCTTTATAAATCTTGAAATTCCCAAAGATTGCGTAGTTTAAATTTCGATACTGAACATGAAAATGTTTTAAAATATGAATCGCACAAATGATAATAAGTTAGAATTGTTACAAGATTAATATAAACGATGTGGTAATAAGAGGTAATTCTTGCTGTTTGAGGTCTTTCAAAAATAAGTGTGATCAATTTTAATTTCGATTTATTTTCATTTCTTCTTTCCCAAAATTCTTTCTGCAGCTTGTACTACATCAAATGGCTGTGGTTGGGCATTTTGTTCCAGCGTTTTTGCATAAGGCATTGGCACATCGACTCCTAAAACAAAATTTATGTATAAAAGAATTTGATATAACTTAAACATTTATTACCGGCTATTCTTAACACTGGCGCATCTAAATGGAAGAAAATCTCATCTTCCATTATTCTGCCACAAATTTCGGCTCCAATTCCTTAAAAAGTAGTTAAGTACTGAATAAACAATTTAAATAATTATAATGGGACTCCATACCACACTGAGGCCAGCCTAATTCAACTGTGATTAAATGATGTGTTTTTTGTATCGATTTGAAAATTGTCTCTGTATCTAATGGTCTTAGGGATCTTAAATTTATAACTTCGGCTTCAATTCCTGTAAAAAAGAAATTTTCGTCTTTTCGTGCAAAAAAAGAAAAGTGATTTTACAAACCCTTCTTAGCTAACTCAGCAGCTCCTAGGAGAGCAATTTCAACAGCTTTCGAGTGTGCGACAATAGTGATGTGCTTTCCTTCTTTCATAATTTTCGCTTTACCGATTGGAACTAGGAATTCTTTGTCCATAATTTTCTCATTAACCGGAAAGGCAACACCATACAGAAGTTCATTTTCAAGACACACAACTGGATCTGGATCTCTGATAGCCGATTTAAGAAGACCTCTGGCGTCTTCGCAATCATAAGGCGATATAACTTTTAAGCCAGGACAGTGCGAATACCAGGCACCGAAGCATTGTGAATGTTGAGCTGCTACTCCAGATGCTGGCCCATTCGGACCTCGGAACACAATCGGTACATTGACTGTACCTGCCGACATATAAAATGTTTTCGCAGCTGAATTTATTACCTTGGAATTAGACGATGACGGTAAGTTATTGGAAATTATTTATAAATTAAACAAAATACCTGATCAATAGCCTGCATTGAGAAATTGAAAGTCATAAATTCGCAAATTGGTCGTAATCCTGCCATTGCAGCACCCACAGCAAGACCTGTGAAACCCATTTCAGTGATGGGCGTATCGATGACTCTTTTATCACCATATTTTTTCCAAAGGCCTCGGGAAACCTAAAATTTATTAAACTTTTATATGAGCCCTCAAAATGATGAATTTTGAAATTAACAGAAATTATCACACATATTTGAGTTGATATCAAAATATTCTAGATATTCAGTGGCTTTATAAATTTGGACGATACCAAATATATCAAAAATAAAAATCATAATAACCTTGGTATGCACTGTGCAAACGAATATAAGTAATAAATTCCGGTTCTTATTATTTTAAAGAGATTTGTTATTTTTATGAAAACAATTCTTACTTAAATTTTTTTTGTATTTAAAGTTATTCCTGAAATGTATGTGGACAAATGGATATTTATCATTTAATAACGAATATTAAAGACGATGATAAACGTCCACAACAGAAATGTTGAACAGAGCCAGATTTCAAGAGATTTCGTAAATTTCGTCGTAAGAGAAAAAGAGTAAATTGTTATTGCAGAGAAGATTGCTTACAACAAATAAGCGAGGGAATGTTCAATAAGTTTTCTCGGCTAATATGAAACCTGCAGAAAATCCGAATTCAATGATTTATGAAGATATGAATGAGAACTGATCAAGAAAACTAGCGATGTTATTTGTAAACATGAATAGCATCGTACTTAAGCTTTAGTCTTTCGTTTAGCTTACAGAGCTTTGTGCATTTGCCTAATTCCTTATGTAACTAAGGAGACGAGTAATCGGGCTTCACTTTATGTTTTCGCTTAATTATCGTACTTTTTTATGCAAAACTTAAGCTTTAAAGTATGTACAAGAAATAAGAAAAAGATAAAACGCTCTGCAGGAATTCTATGCCAGATGAGCTATATAATTCCTGTTTTGGATCAGGAGAAGGTATGATCAACTGGAGCTTATTTCAAATAAAGCAGATATTCAGAGATAGTCTGTGGATAGAGTAATAAGAGAAATTTGAGCGTTTTCCCTTAGGCCACAACTTGTAATGCAAAAGTAAACCTGGTCCTCGGATTGCCATTTCTTCTGCACGTGATCCCGCTCCCAGCGACAGCTTCCCTCAAGGCCGCAAGAGAAGCCGATTGCTCGTATGTCAAACAGGCCACAAACAATTAGATAACTCCTGACAGTGAGTGTGCCGCCGATGCCGTACACTTGCCGCTTGTTTACGTAATCAGTGCGTAAAATGTGCGGTCCTGCTCACCTTGTAGGCGCCGTCATATTGAGCGACCTCTTCGCCCATGAGGAAGACCCTTTCGTCGCGTGCCATTTCGTCGTCCATCGCTGAGTTGAGCGCCTCCCGGACGGTGATTTGTTGGACCGCAGCCGAGGATTTGTTACTCGTGGAGAATGCCCGGCGAGCAATCACTCGAACACTTGACAACAGCTTCATTTTTCTCAATTGAACTAATTAACAACAAGCCTGAGTTATATTGCACGTAAAATTACGAACGCTTTGACACGTTAACTGGAGAATAATTTTAAATATCGGCCAAAGGTAGTTGCCAATCTGGCCGATACCAATGCCAAACGGGAAGGATGATTGGAGGTCGATGAATGCGAGGTACCAACAAATTGACGTTTCGCAAAATTAATCAAGAATAGGTGACGTTTCTGTTTCAAACAAATACCAAAAGGTGGCGGAAGGAAACTAAGTGGACACTTTTGACATGTAACATTTTTCTACCTCAAAGACGCCGTGCTAATTGTAATTTTCATGAAAACTAAAATATAATTGTAAATTTTAAGATGTTTCAAAAACTGTGTCCAGTACGAACAAAGTGATCATCACTTCATTTTTGGAACACTGCAGAAATAATACGAATATTATAGGGTGATTTTTCAAACAGCTTAAATGGCTAAAGAAATTTAATTTAAAATTTTAGAGAAAATTGCGTTTTTACTTAAGTAAAATATGGCATCTGGCATCAAAAATACTGGACATTGCTTTAAATTAAAAGAACTTAAGTAAAATCCAGTTTCAATAAAAAAAGACAACTTGGACAGACCACCGCAACCTTTCCCCTTATGAAAACCGCCTAAAACTAATCAACCTCCAATCTTTCGCCCCATGTCGAAATGTCGCCGATATTGTTTTCGTCCACCAAGTCTTAGCCGGTTCCATTGATTGCCGTGGCCTCCTTCACAGCATATCCCTTAAAACGTTACGAAGGTTACGTTAGATCTTTCTCTACATTTCGCATTGAATGGGATTGTACTAACTATGGTGACTTCGAACCCTTTACCAGAATGCTGCAGATGGTCAACAACTCTGTCGCTTTTGATTTCCATCTTACTAAAATCTCCCTTAAGTATGCCCTATACTTTCCTAACCCAACCCCTCAATGAACCATCCTGTCTCCATGTCCCCCTGATCTAGTCATGAGTAAGTTAATTTAATTTAGCTAAATAGCTTCTTTTTATTAACCTTTGTAGCTTGTATTAAGCGAAATAAATGAATAAAATAAAGAATATTCATTTTATTTGAAATATGAGTGACTTTTTTAATCTCCCAGTGATTCGTAAGTTTAGGTCTGTTATTTAACTTTAATACCTAAATTTATCAAATCAAATGGCCCTACCACAATTTTATTAAGCATTAAGAGGCACTTTCAAAGTATTTAAATCAAATCTATATCTCTAGTAAATTAGTTTTAAGCAAATATGAGCAGATTATTTGTATCACAAAATTAATGATGATGTATTATATAAATACGAGTACTATATTGGGTCAGCGAAATTGAATATTAATTAAGAGAACATACTAAGAAGTAGACTTTAAGGTTTGAAACGATTTCTCTAGCTTCAAGTGGAAATAATAATCTTATTAGCAAAAAATAGGCCCTCTTTTTCATTCAAAAATTCAACTTTATCGAACAACCATCATATTTTTCGAAAACAATTTTTAAATAAACTGTTCATCTAGTCTCTAAACATACGTTAGCCGGATAAATATAAAGTTTTGGATTTTTGATAAATTAATTCCTTACTGCAGTCATTGCAAAGTACCTAAAGGATGTATTAAGACGCTTACCATTTCTCTTAAGATTAATTAATGAAGTCTAAGAGTGGTCCCTTAAATTACCTATCTTTCTTTTCTTTTATACTTTTTATACTCTATAGGCCCCCAACTACTACAACAACTGACGGCAGTAGGTTTGAAAAAAATATCCCCAAAATAAGTATCTTTTATAACTAAATCATGTGGAATTTTCATTGCGGTCTGTAAGTCAATAGATAAAACGATAAATTAGGGAATTACCACCAAAGTGTGATTTCCCTAACACTAACAAAGAGTCTTTAACAAGCTTTTTTTTTTGTTATTAGCTCGGATATTACGGAGATTATTAACGACCCTAACATTTTATTTTACAACGCTAAATCATTAGTTGATGTAAAATTATTTCTATTCCTAAAAGAAGACAAATGGCATACATTTCAGAAAAGCTTGAAATTGTGTTGATTTCTAGAGTTGAAAGTGGTTGTTCAGAAAAGGATAAGTATTCTGAAAAATGCTTCCTTTTATGAAAATTTATTTTCATAGTCAAATTTCGGCCAAATTTATTTTCTATTTTTCTTATTAGAGCTATTTAATTAATAGTCAGTAACTGTCTTATCGTATTTTGTTTCATGTAATTGGTCTGAAGTCATGATAAGTTTGAAAGTTTTATGTTAATATTTAGTCCTGATTAATTTAAGATTTGCGCTTATGATCATCATTGTAGTCCTACATTGTTCATAGAATTGCAAGAAAACAAGATTTAAGTACTTAAAGTCAACAAGAATTTATTTTACTCCTACAAACTTATATTGTATACGTCATACCATATTTTTCCACCCATTTCTTTCCGTTGCGAAATACATGCTTTAAAACTTACGTTCTTTATGAATTTTGACCTTTTTTTTATTTGAAGTCGTCGTCGTAAAAGCTTTACTTATTTTTGAAATCCTAAAAATTTGTTTATCACATTTTTTAGTGTGAACAATTGAGCAATTTTCCAATAATAGAAGTGTTATTTTTATTTTAGCGCGGTTGTTAATTCTTGAGCTTGAACTCTTTATTGATAATATTTAGGGTGATTATTTAATTCAACATTTCGACTGAACTCTTAGATTACAAGCTTTCTTCCTTGTACCGTGCTTATAAGTTAGCTATTTTTTTGGTATTAGTACTCTTAAGATTGAATTTAATTACGAAATATTAACTTAACACATTGAGGACGGATATTCCATCGTTAGGGGCCGTTAACGAGATATCACACAGTTGCTAAAATGTTTAATTATTAAAAAATATTGGATTATCATTCATTTTTAAAGTTTTTGTTGAAAATAAATATATCACGTAACTATGATTTTTAAGTACTAACAAATTATAACTAATTTACAAATATTTGACGTAAAGATATACCCGGCCCCATTGGGTACGGTTAGCAATAAAATGTGTGGTCCGCAATGTGTTAAAATTTTAGAATCATTTAACGAAAAATTGTTTAATTCATACTTAAGCTTAGGTAAATATAAGATAATCATGGTCATGCTGGTTAAAGACTGAATGTTTTATTACTGGGAATATTAGTTATAATATAATTTAATTATTTAAAATCAATTTAAATAACCTTTTCTGAATACTTTTTATGAGTCAGTAATTTCGGTTGGTTAAAAACAAATGATGGTAATGCGAGAGTTGCACTGTTTTAACAAGAACGATAATTTGATTTCTTAATTGTGTTTATTGCGCATAAAAAGCTAATTAAATAAACAAGTTATAGTAATGTTATTCCAGTCTGGAAATTCCTCAGAGTTTACTATAGTTTAAGAAAATGGATTAAGATAAAAGAGTAAGGTATAAATGACATGACTCCCAGATGTTATTGTGCCAGTATATTTAATTAAAATAGAATAAAGTAAATTTCTCCTTTATTTAATTATAAATACAATTCACATGCAGTATTCGCATGATAATCATTATGATTCACGATAATAATGACTCAAAGATGGAACTGGACTAGAAATGCGAAGCTTATTCACGGTAAAAGTCGGTTAATTTTAGAGGGAAAATTCAATTTCAGATATTGTGAAAACTGATAACTATAACTAACAGTTTTTCTAAGAAAAGGTTGACTCGTAAATGCACCACTTGTTAAAAGTGCACATATATACAAATTTGAAACAAACTAAATATTGCGATATAAGTAAATAATCCTTTTGTAAACAGTGAATGCTGAAAATCTATTTTCTTACAGTTGATTTCAAAATGAAAATGTAAAATTTTCAATTCTACTCGTAGTCTTATTTTTTATAACGACTATAGTTCTCTCAGTTTTGAAGCAGTATTAATTATTATTTCTATGTTAATGGGCAATTAACATTAATCGATTAAAGATCATCAAATCTTAGAATGGTCTATATTATCATTGCAAATTTACTCTGTGAGCAAAAATATACTAAATACAAGTATCGCTAGGAATTAATTAATGAATACGCTCAAGTTCAAAGTTTAATTGAGGGAAAAATTATAACATATTTATATACGTAAATTATAATCTTGCGCATAATCGTTAATTATATAATCTAGGTAAGGTAAATAGTTAAACTGCCAAAATATCTCACTAGTTTTTTAAAAAAAATTGTTCATACAATTTAGCGTGGCTATTATAAAGGTTTTGTTTTATTTTAAAATATATTGGAGTTGCAAGAGTAATTTTTGTTTAACTAGTTCAAATGTGATATCATAGCATATAAAAAGTTGTTCTTCTGTGTAATTTTGAAATTTTGAAGCCTTTTCAATGGTATCAATATGAAAGGGATTGATATTTTTATGGAGAAAATCTTGTAACTTTTTCGGCAAATTTAAATAAGAAAATAAATAAAATTCTAATCGAAATTTTCTATATTACAGAAGTTTTATATCGTGGCATGTGGGAATGAAGGTATATAAAGGGTAATGTAAATGAATTTTTTGTAAAACTGTAAACTTAGATTTTGTTTTTACATTCATAAACTCTTAAACGTATGCTTTGGTAGTTTTAATTATCGTACTCTAATCGAAACCTTTCTTCAATACGTCCATTTATTACTTAAAAGACGAACAATTCAAATAAGTAACTCAAAGTTCAAGGTAATGCCAAAAGGTAATTTATTGGTGTGGTTTCTGGTGACTAAAGTTATTAACACGTATTTTTGTGGTTTTTCTGGGAAAAACCTACTCAGATCGATTTCAAAAGCAAATGTTTTTTATATTCCTAATTGCCATGATAGAGTTTTGAAAACTACGATTAATAGAATTTAGTGGTTATACCTAATTACGAACATACATGGTCTAATTTAAAATTTAAAATTAGTTTGATTACTCTTATTACTAAAAGAAAATAATTAATCCAAACATGATAGGTTCATACAAATTGGGCGTTCGCATGCAGAAAAGTTTAATAGACATACGAGTACATACTCTGAAAAAGTAGCGTTGGTCAAATTCTTGCATAGTCCTGTTTTAGTTTTTCAATAGATGTTCATAATGCAACCTTTTATTGCATTTTATTTCTTTTTAATAAAAATATAATTATTGTATTCGTACTTCATTCTAAAAAGGCATTCTTCGAATCATCTAAGACATGATTATAATTTAGCTAGCCAAAGATATATCGAAAAAATATTCCATCATCTCTGTATGTCTACGCTTTTCATTTGTTTTATTACGTGCATAATTTTAGAATATTAATCCACCATGTGAGTATGCTTTCAGAATAAGTTAGACAATTGATATATAATTGATTTTATTTTTTTATTGAATGCCAGAGCAAAAAGTAAATTTCGCAATTAATTTTAGTCATTATTTTACGTGGGATTTCGCAATCTTGTGTTTCTTGACCCGTCTTACTAATCCCGAAACAAAATTCACCGAAAGTGGTCCGTTGCGGTCCATTCAGATTTTTTTAAAACATTATAGTAAAATCACACGGTGAGGCTTTTGTATCCAAACAATAAATTCTTTGCGAACAAATCACTCTCAACCAAAAGGCGTTGTCCGGAAAAAAAAATAATAATAAAGCATATTTTTTCTCAGCTTGTAAATTTATACATGAAATTAGGTAGATTTTCTCTCATCAGTTTAAAGACACGATATAAATAAAATACATTTTGCCAGGAGGCTTATATTTTGCGTGATTCCCCAGAAACTAAGATGATTCCAGTTTCCATTAGTCGCTGTAGTGTGTAACGTGCAAGAAGTGCAGACTATGGTTTTTATTTTCTTTTATTTCGCATTGCATTTTCTTATTCATTACCTTAAGGTGCAAGGAATCGATGTTGATGGTGGTTATTTCGAAAAAATCCCACACGGCTAATGTCCGGTGCCAATTAGATTGCTGTATATCAATGCGGATAATGACTTGGTCGACTGATTGTCGAATGTCTCAATGTATTCCAAGAGTAAGATGAGACTGTCTTGCAACGTTAAGATATGTTGGAAGCATCAACATTAACATCAACAAGAGAAAAAGCTTGTCGATTCTCTTCGCCATTTCTTAAGGCACTATAAATATTGTGTAAACAGTCCGACGTCCAGTCAGTCTAGTAACATTGACCGAGAGGTTCATTTCCGATTTAGCTTAATTATAAATTTTGATAGTGGCTTCTAGCACATCTTTAAATATTTTGGCGGTCTCACCAATTACCATAATGATGATTTTACCAAGATCCATTCTTACAATTTTATTATTTGTGGCTTTTGTGAATGCCCGTAAGTGATTATAATGTCTAAAGTGTTTTTAGCTAAGTGATTAAATTTTTACGTTTTATGTGTAGAAAGTTCTTGCAAAACCCCCGTAGGAGAAACAGGAATTTGCATTCCGGCCAAAGAATGTAGTATCATCGTAAACATTTTGATGAATGCTGCTAAGCCTCTACCGCAAAAGATTCTTGACTACCTGAAAAGCAGTCACTGTGGAACTCAAAACAACGTGGTAAGTAAATTACCTACCTTTGAAGTAATAGGCATAATTATACTTTTCCATAGCGCCATCTGAGTGGCCTTATTAATTTGCAAAAAAAAAATTGTGAAACTCGTTTTGGGTATTTACCCAAATCTGTAGATAAGTTAGTGAGAAACATTAAAATTTTAAATAGTTGGGGATGTTGCATTCCTTTTTTTTTTTGTAAATATTCATAAACACTTGAAACTTTAAACCTGAAATGTTAATTTGTATACCGCACATTGTCATATAATTCAGCCTCGGCTGGCAACATTCTCCAGGCAATTATAATACTATTAAACATTTTGCGATTTTCCTGCACAATTAATAATGGTAATTTTGATGCTGCTCTTAATTTCTACTTCTATTAATTAATTAAGTTTTAAAAATCGATAGTTAGATAATTTCGTATAAAATCTCATAAGCAGTGGCAACAAGATCGTTCCCTCATGCATACTTTTGAATTCATCCACATTTTACCGAAAAGCTAAAAAACTTGTTTTTTGGTATTCGATTCTGAAACGCACGTACCATCCAAGTGCAAGGTAACTTTTTACCATTTTAAAGTAAAATAAAATTCACATTTTATTTGTACACTTTAATAAAATTGAAGCCAATATGATAAAAGAATTGATTTCTTAAATTGAATGCGAGGAAGGTGGAAATGTTTAAAAGAAATAGCTACTGATACCATAGGTGTATAATTTAAAAATTTCATTTTGTTCTTTGCATGCTAATCTAACCAAAAGTTGAATCTTTTTAATCATGTAAGACGAGTCAGCCACGTTGAATCTTTTGATCTTGCATTTGAAATTTATGCACGAAACCTAAAAAGCCGGCATGTGGAAGATTTAGAAGTTTATTAATTTTCGGTTAATGACTTTTCCTACATCTATCTAATTAGCATTTTATACATAAAGTCTGTTGCATAATTTCGTTTGAATGGCATTTTATTAAATAAGCAGAAATTTTACCTCTTATCTGCCTAAACTTCTACTAAAGCGTGTTAACGTATTTTATAAATTATTGCTTTACAATGAAAATTTTAATTTTGCCATTCAATGAACCTATTTCGGTATTTTCTAACTTTTCTTCCAAAAATTTATCAGATCAAAATCGTCAGAATTTTCCTTATTAGTTATCTGAAAAGTATGATGAAGATACAGAAAACAATGATGGTTAGTTTCGTAAATACGACTTCCTAAAGCTTAGTTAATAAATCAAGGGAGAAATTTTATTCTAAAAAGGATGTAGTGTAAGAATCTAAAAAGGTTAGACGTTAGAAATTGTTACATTTTCCATAAATTTTACCAAAGGAAAATAAGTTTTTCTAACTTCAAGATTAATAACCAATAGCATAGTATTTTGTTATTATTATTATCAAAAAAATAGAAACGAAAGTGAACTTTAAATATAATTTGTCCGGTTTTGAAGAAAAAAGCACAAATTCGCAAATCAATTATAAAATGAAAAATAGTAACAATTAAGCAGAAATTGTAAACATGCTTCAGGTCTTTGCACGATGATGCTTCAAGGACTATTTTGACGGTCACTAAATGCGTAAGAATCAATCTGTGCCCTTGTGCATTACAGAGTAAAGGCAAAAGTGGCATAATTAATTAACTGGATCAAAATTGAATAACAGCATTCATTTATCATTGCAACAATAACATTTTAGAAGAAGTTTTATTAGTTGATATCATAAAACATTTACTTTTTTTTAGCATTATGCTTGTTGTGCACCCAGGCATATGACCAACACATCTCCTCCGACAGTTGTGTTTAATCAAAATAATAACGAAGGTGAAAAAGAAAAGGAGGAAATAAAAGAAGAAAATGGGGACACGAATGTTGAAATTAATAACGTTGATGGTCATCCAAATTTAAACCTACTGCCACTTACCCAATGTGGACGTATTGAAAATAATAAAGTATCCTATGGTGATGCAACTTCTATTGGGGAATTTCCCTGGATGGCGATGCTTCAGTATCAGACAGCAAAAGGGTTAGAATTTCAATGCGGTGGAGCCCTAATATCATCCAGATACGTCTTAACTGCTGCTCACTGTGTAACTGGAATTGACGATGTTTTGTAAGTAAAATTTATCTCTTAACTTTCCCAAAGCGAACATAGGCTTCAGTTTTATGGTCAAATTAAAAAAAATTTTTCATTAAAGCATTAATCGTATATTTATTAAAAAAATAATTCAAATAAATATTTTCAGAGTATCGGTTAGATTAGGCGAGTACAACCGCTCCTCTGAAATTGACTGCGAAAAATTTGGAACTGAAAAAGATTGCGCTGATGCACCACAAGACATTGAAATTGAAGAAGTCATTTTTCATCCTGAGTACAATAATGTTCGCTTCGCAAATGATGTTGCATTGCTCAGATTAAACAGGGAAGTGAATATCTCTTCGGGTAAGTCTATTTACAATTTAAATAACTTCTCTTCTTCTCTATATTAGAAAATATGAGTAGTTGTCAGAAATTTACATTAAAGCCTGTAAATAATAATCATATGAATCAGTTAGCAGTTTTCCGAAGATCTCAAGCTAATTGCTAGTTAAATAAAGCCTAAATAAAATTCCCCTACATTTTCTCTAAAACTGAATTTATGTTAAGGTAAAACGTATCATTATTAATTATCACGTTGTTAACTAAGCAAAATCACTGAGGTTAGAGCTACATCATATAAAAGTTCTAAAATATTTTGATTTTTACATATCTTTGCCTTCTTACGTTACATATGGTCTATGAACCGTACCTTGCATAGGGGTGATTTTCACTGTAAATATTTATTCAAAATTCGAATAGCTTTTCCTAAACTAATCTAAACGTTATTCAATATATAAACATCCTTTTCTATTATTTTACAGATACTGTTCAAGCGGTTTGTTTGCCAGTAACAGAAGCAGCACAGCGCCAAAAACTGGACAGAGTTATTATCTCAGGATGGGGTTTAACAGAAAAGAGTAAGTTCTTACTTTTCCTTTTCAATTTCCAAAAAAAAAAACGTAAACAAGTTATCGCCGTATATGTGGTTTTTATAACCATACCTAATTTTTGGTACATATCAGATTTTTATATAATGTCGTTTATCTCTTATTAACAGATCAAACTTCTGAAGTACTAATTAAAGCTACATTACCAGTGATTTCTAACAGTGAATGCCAACGTGTGTTCAGGCGTTCTATAAGAGTTAGCAATGCGCAACTTTGTGCGGGTGGAGAAAATATGATTGATAGCTGCAAAGGTGATTCTGGCGGTCCTCTTATTTTTCCCGGCAGAGTTTTGAGCCTCCGATATATTCAATATGGAATAATATCAGCGGGAGCCAATTCTTGTGGGAGCCCAAGCAATTTTCCAGGCATCTACGCAAAAGTCTCATTTTATATTAAATGGATTTTAGATCAATTAAAGCCTTAATTAATAATTAATTAGCAATTTTTAAGCATTTATAATTAGTCGAAGTTATGTTGTGATATTTTTTACTATCAAAATAAAATATTTATAAAAAGTAAATTAGAAATTTTTGTGGTAAGAGATTTGTGATATACCCCTCATAATTTGGATGAAAGTACTAATTAATTTATTACTCAATGCTGATAGAATTATTTCGACATATTTAAATTTGATGAGGATATTCAAGAAGTCATATACAAATCATTGGTAATTGTCAAATTTAAAACTTTATTGTCGTAAGACTTTTTATTTAAGTTTTTTGGAAAGTGTAAAACAGTCGACTTGATTGTTTTAATTTGAAAACACAATTTATAATATTATTTTTTTATTGAAGAAAAGGCTTTTAAAAAAAGACACCAACATTATCCAATAAGGTTTACGAATCGAGCACTTTTTATCCTCACTCATTAATTTCACTTTGGTATAAAAAGAACTGGCAGGTCAACACAAATCGAAAAAATATTAAAAGAAACGTAAAAAGCATTTCTATTTTATTTCTGTTGATAACGATCTGTGATACCAGCCATCATTATATATGCATTAAAAGAATTATTACCTCATAAAGTGTTGCAGTAAAATAGAGTTCAGTTTCATTCACGTCCGCGGTTGATTTTCGAAGAATAGTCACCGAATTAGAAGAAATGATTTCAGCTAAATCTTTACCAAAACTGTAAGAAATTCATTTAAAACAAGTATGGTTTTAATAAATTTATTCCTTTAAGAATCTACTGGGGAATTGCACTATGTATCATAACGCCAATATTTTCAAATATTGTTTTAAAAATTTACAGAACGTTTCGTTATTCTTCAGTTTCTTTTACTTTAGACACACTGTTGTAAGTACAAATATTCT